>OU696697.1:70428727-71058727 GCA_916050605.2 Platycheirus albimanus | reverse complement strand
ATCTATATCTATATCTATATCTATATATCCATAAAACAAAGTCGGGTTTGTTGAAACACTAATAACTCGAGAACGGTTGGGCCGATTTTCACGGTTTTTGGTTTATTATATTAGTCCTCGTCCCGAATAGGCTATTAAAAACATTAGGAAATTGACGAAAAAAATAAAAGTACTCTAAAAACTAACTTATCGAATCTAAAAAATCATTTATTTGAAATCAGGATTTTATATTAATATTTTGTTTTGATTTTAGTTTTGAAGTCAAAAACATAAACAAAGTTTTAAAGATACAGGTGCTCTTGTTATGGAAAGTGAATATGTGTATGATGTATGTGTATGTGTATGTAATTTCGTAACATTTGTTAGCGTATCCTTGAAAAATTCCTTCAATAGTGAAATTGACTTATTCTTGGGGTATTTTTCGCTGCCGTTTCTTTCATGTAGCTGGTTTTTATTGTGAGAAGCGTCAATGTGTTGTTACACGTGCACTCCTCACTATTGCTAATACAGAATGACGTTGGGGCTCGGGTCAATGGAGACTTTCTTACATTAACATTTAATTCCCAGTTCAAAACCCTACCAAGGTATTTAACATTTTTTGACACTTTTGAGTTTAGCTTAGAAGAGGGTATATATTGAAATGATTGTATGTATGTTTCTTTGTTTGTAGATAAGTTAAGGACTCCGAAACCGCAGATCCAATTGACTTCAAACTTTCAAGAAATATTTGTGTTTCTGTAAAGTTTGATCAAAGACGATCATGATTGTAGTCTGGCCACTGCAGCCGGGTCATTGAATAAGTTTGTTCGCTAAGACTTAACTCAGAAACCACACCTCCAAATTAAAAAGTTCTCTTTGTTTTGAAATGTTATAGTTTGCGGATGGCTTGAAGGCTAATTATGTCTTACAAGACGTAGCTGTTTATAAGGTGAAATGAGGTGAAAGCAAAAAGTGGTATCCGATTTTAAAATTCTTACTGTGTTTGAAAGTTAAAACATGCATACTTAAAGGCCTGGGATAATTTCTTTAACAAAAGTTTATGATACATTAACGAAGGCAATAATTGATTATGGAAATGGTGGTTTATACTTCCTTGATGCCCCTGGTGGAACTTGTAAGACATTCCTCATGTCAGTATTGCTTCTTCTGGAATAGCAGCCACATTGTTAGGGCCGTACGGCTCATTCAGCATTAAAATTAAATCTTAAAACTATTGAAGAAACAAGGAAACAACATGTAATATTGCAAAAAAACACCGCAATGGCCAAAGTTTTATCATCATCGATAATTATCATCTGGGACGAATGCACAATGGCGCATAAACGTGCATTACAAGCACTTACCCGAACATTGAAAGATCTACGAAATGACTCGAGATGTTTTGGAGACCGAGGCGCACTGATTTCACTGTCTGGCGATCTCCGCCAAACACCAAGATCAACGGCTGCCAACGAAATAAACGCTTGCCTCAAATCATCGAATCTATGACGCTATGTGAAGAAACTTCAGCTGACAGCAAATATGAGAGTTGCATTCCTTAATAATGCAACTGCTGAAGATTTCTCTAAGCAATAAATTGCTGACTATCGGTAATGGTCGAGTACCAGTCAACGAATCAAGCGGATTGATTTCGTGTTCTCCGAATTTTCGTCTCATCAAAAGACGAGTTTAAACGAATTCAGTTCCCGATTTGTCTTGCCTTCTCCATGACTATTAACAAATCACAAGGTCAATCCTTGACAGTTTGTGGCCTCAACTTAGAAAATCCATGTTTTTCTCATGGTCAGTTGTACGTGGAATGTTCACGTGTCGGCAAGTCATCCACTTTATTTGTTCTTGCATCTGATAAACAAAAAAAACATGTCGTATATCAGAAGGTACTTCAATAAAAAGAATTAAACTGAGTGCATCCCGTGCTGCATAATATGAACAAAAAACTAAACTAAACTAAACTCAAGTCAACTGAACTCTCAAAAAATCATAAATTAAGTTCAGCTAATCTGCAACACGACATTCATTAACTGTTAGGCGGTTCGAAGTTCGCCGGGTCAGCTAGTTTATAATAAACTTAAAATAATTATTTATGATCAAATTTTCTACAATTTTTACTTGCGATTATAGGTACTATAAGGCAAGTTATGCATTCGTAAAAAAAAAAAAAAATTCTAACAATCAAACATGACATTACGATGATAGAGAAGTCGAAAAAAGTGGGTCCGACAATTCTGTCTGTCTGTCTGTCTGTCTGTCTGTCTGTCTGTCTGTCTGTCCGTGTGTCTGTCTGTCTGTATAGTTACCTACAGCCTAAACGGCTGGACCGATTTGCTTCAAACTTGGTACATAGTACTATTATGACGTCCTACAGAGGGGTTTTTGGAATTAGCATCCTAGCTCCAAAACTAACGGTACCTGCCATACGATTTTTTGTGACAAATTAAATTTTCTCAAAAACGGCTTCTACGATTTTGATAAAACTTTCTGAATGATGTTTTCTGTGCAAACTTTATGTTTTGGTTGGAATAGATTTTTCAGGAAAAGTCTTATAACGGTACCTCCCATAGGACCGGTTTTTTGAAATCCGATTTTCTCGTAAGCCACTTGGCGGATTTCGATGAAATTTTTAATGTAGAAGCCCTTTTATAAACGAAATAATATAAATTCTTAATTTTTCCAAAAAAAATTTTTTTGAGTTTTTAAAAAAAGTTTCAAAATTTTTTTTTTAACTTATGTTTTTTCCAAAAACGGTTTAATCTATATTTTTTTAATTTTATTTATCTGATAAAAACTACAAAGTGCTAGAAGTTAGCATACTCAAAAAAAATTGGAATATATTTTCGAAAAGTTTTTCAAAAAAAAACAGTTTTTTGAAAAAACTGGTCCAACGATTTTGAAAAAAAAATTCGTCAAAATTCAAAAACGTAAAAGAAACCTGATGGCTTACTTCATTTTCTCCAAAAAACGTTTAAGGTATTGATTTTAAAGTGATTTATAAAATTTCATATGATTTTTTCAACGATTTTTTCCCAAAATCTCAAGCACCCAAAACCATTTTAACACATTAGAGCAAGTTCGTACGACCCAGTCGTGCACTTTATTTTCAATCCAATTCTCCTCTACCTTTACCTAAACGCATATTCCACCCAATTCACTCAGCAGCGTGAGACCAGACTAGAAATATGATCTTCATTAAAGGTTCAACGTTTTGCCTCACGCGCTGAGTATTCATTATGCTGACTGTCCATATTATTGGCTTTGCCTTCTGCAAGCTTTGGTCGTCAGTAAATGCAGTCATCGTCTAACTCCCAATTTGTGTTAATTTGTAATATACCTTTACATTGAGAAATCAACTTAATTTATTTTATTTGTTCTTTTGAAATCACAAAGAATAATAATAATATTTATTTTACAGTTTTTGTTTTATTGTATATTTTTCATTGAAATAAAAAAATTGATATTTATAAAACGTAATGCTACAGCCTAAACTGCTTGACGGATTTTCTTCAAACTCGATATAATATTTTGAAGAAAAACGATTGTTGAGGTTTTTTTCTAATTCCTTTCAGCCTGGCTCAAACTGGTAGGTACCTTTCGAGTAACGGTTTTATTCATTTTGGATTTGCTCGAAAATCATCAGTTATGCTTTTTAGGTACGACCAATCATATGGCTGAAAAAAAAGTTTTAAAAAATGTCTGAGAATAGTACTTTCCATCGGACAGTTTTCTTGCTTTCGACTATATCGAAAACGGCTCAACCGATACTTTCAAAATTTCACACATACATATATAGGTATAGGGAGCTCATTTTATAAAAAAAAATAATGTTGCTTCTTAAAATGTTCAAAAGAATTTTTTTTGATATACATTTTTTTTTAATGTTTGGTTATTTCAAAAACTGTTTGATCATTTTCTTTAAATTTTATTTTCCTGATTAGAACTGCAAAGTTTAAAAAATTCGCATTCTAAAAAAAATGGAATATGATCTCGAAACGATTAAAGAAAAAAGTTTTTTGAAAAAAACTATCGAACAATTTAAAAAAAATTTCTTAAAATTCAAAACAGTAAAAGAAATCAGATGCATTCCTTTATTTTTCCAAAAAACCGATTTAAATATGTAGTGCTTTTTAAGTGATTTATAAAATTTCATATGATTTTTTCCCTGCTAATTTGTTTTCAAAATCTCCAAGACCTCTATCACATATATTTATTAATATTTTTTAATATTAATGTCGAAAAGTCTAATATATCCCCTTGATCAATAACTTTTTGCATCACATTGCACTTGATGGATGTATTAGTTTTCATAGTTAAATGAAAAATAAAAATTTAATAAATGTTTCTGTACCAAACTTTAAGAAACCAAACTTTGATGCAATGAATGAATATTTATCCTCTATTTCGTGGGATACTTATAGATCCAGTAACAACTTAACTTAGATATCTTAAATGAAACGTTTTTATACATTGTCAGTGAAGCTGTACGTAGGTTTGTGCCAAGCAAAAACATAGTCATATTCAAATCATCCCTGGTTTGATAAGAGATTGTTAATCTTAAAAATAAAAAATCATATAAGAAAATCGGGAAAATGTTGAACTCCGTTTCATTTATTTAAACTGCCAACATGATTTTGATACTCTCAATAAGTTTTTGCACCAATCCTACATGTTCTCTATTGGAACTTCATTAACTCCAAAAGTAAATCAAACGGGTTTCCATGGTGTATGAAGCAATTAAGTACTTTAACAAGTGATGTCAAAGAGATTTGTTATCTTTTCTCTCTTTATTTTCAGTCTGTCTATTTTTCAAATTCAACCTCCAGTCTTAATTTACCAGAAATTTCATAGTGCATTAATATTGGATCGATGGTCTTACAGGCTTCGGAGAACAAATCAGATTTGCTTTATTTAGACCAACCTTAAAATTCTGGTCCTGGTGGGATTCTTCGACCTTTATTGGTTAAGTGTGCCACCTCTATTGGACAACCTTTGACAGCGATTTTGAACCTGTCGCTGTCAAAAGAGCAGTTTTTAGACAGCTGGAAATTGTCTTTTTTAACCACAGACCGATCTGTAAGATTTCAGCTTTGCCAAAATTATTTGAAAATATTGTCTACGCAAAGCTTTCTTTTCAGAACAATGACTATGTACCAGTCTACCAACACAGTTTTATATCTGGAAGATCTATTACAACCAATCTTTCTTTGATGGTTAATCAAGTACTCAATTATTTCGAAAATTGTTTACTAACCGATTTCGCTAAGGCATTTGACCGCGTCAACCACAAAGTTCTTTTGCACAAATTATTGAAATTTGGTTTCCAATTTCCATTCAAACTTATTACATTGACTGGAATCTTACTCGACTGGAAGGGTTCAAATCGTTAAAATTAATAGACTTTTTTCGGAAAGGATCCTTGTTCCAACCGGGTTCCCACAGGGCAGCCATTTAGGTCCGTTATTGTACTTATTGTTCATAAATGATATTCCTCAAATATTCGTGAATTCAATGTGTCTTTTTTATGCAGATGACCTTAAACTGTATCGCATGAAAAGGTGTATTGATGATTGCGTTATGTTAAATGAAGACTTAAGGACTTTGGCTGAGTGGTGCAGCTTAAATATTCTTCATTTAAATGTCTCCAAGTGTCCGGTTTTGTCTTGTGCTCGTCATACTTCCCCTATTCAATTTCAATATGATATTTAAGGTTTAGAATGTGTGGTGTAGAAAAATTATTTAGTAGTTATAATCAATACCAAACTTTCTTTTCTGCATATATTGATTATGTCATAAACAAATATAATCAAATGTTAGGGTTTATCAAGAGAAACACCAAAGAATTTATGGATCCATACTCACTTAAACCTGTTTTTAACTCACTTGTTCGATCTATGCTTGACGCTTGTGTATTGCTGTACAGTATGGAATCCATACTACAAAAACTCGGGTGAGAGAATTGAGAAGGTTCATAGAAAATTTACAAGATTACGTATTCCTCAAATTAAATTGGTGAATTGATATCCCACCTTATGAAACCAGAAGTTTGTTATTTGGCATAAAGTGTCTTGAAATTCGTCTTACTTATTTTTCGACAATTTTAATCAGAGATATAATGAGCTTTCATATTAAATGTCCTCAATTACTTAGTTTGATCACAGACAAAAGAAATAGACAGATGTAGAATATGGGCTACGTCGAGTTAAGTTCACTTCTTTAGTGTAGATGGCACCAGTTACACTATTTTTCGTTGGTGGTATGATCACACAAGTTAAATAAGACTTTCAAACTTAATTTTTCTAACGTAGCCACCAGCCGCAGCCGCAGGCCGCAGGAAAGTTAGCATATACCTCTTACTCAAACATGTCCGATAAATTGACATCCTTCGAAAAAATTAAACATACCATTATCATACCATACCTCCATACCAAAAAACCAGTTCCTAGTCCTAGCAATACCAACCACGGTCCACGGCACGGTGTAGGGTGGAGTGGTGGAACTGGAACCACGATCAAGGAAACACAACTCAGTTTTATGAGGGGATAGTTTTAGGTATAATTGCTTTAAAAAATAATAAAAAAAAACAGTAAAAGTAGTTTTATATTCATTTTTAATATTCATTAAATTTTCAACACGTTTGTTTTGTGTTTTTCCCTTACGTCCCGATTTTTTGTGTTTTTGCTCGTCCAAATACAATTTTTCCTCAGCAAAACTAGAATCATAAATGAAAGGGCATCTAAACGGTGTTTACCACAAATTGGATCCTTAAACCACTCAGGACTAGAGCTATCTGTTTTTGTAATGCTTAAAGATATTATTTTGGATTTTATATTAATGATTTCTGGACTTTTGATGTATATGTTTTCAAAAACATTTATTTGAAGCTTACAAATTTCAAAAAATATGTCGGAGGGGGGAAATAGTTTACCAAAGTCTGTGCTCTTGAAAGATGTTGAGACAGATGGCCGCTCATCTGAATCAAAACAACCGATCGTTTCACAGTCTGGACTTAATTTTGCTTCTGTTTCGGCTGTATTGACATCCAAAACAGTGGCGATTCCTCTCAGTTGGCTAGGTTGGCTGCGCCAACCCAAAAATAAATACCTAAATGCAATTCATATTAAAGGTATCATGCAATAATATTTTGCGTACAAAATACAAACCAGATTGAGTTTTTTAAAAACCCATGTGTTTACCTAATTACAACAAAACATTTTTCATTCAAATAAAACTAACCGCAGCAATCTCGTGACTTTTTACTCCCATGCAAAATGTCTCGTCTTTCGCATGCTTTCCGTTTACGATCTAGAATGGCATTGGAAATAGCGCATTCATATTCTAATCCAAATCGTATGCAAACTCCCCTTACCCCTCGTGTGCTGCTTTATTCCACCTTTAATGAATAAATGCTCAAAATAATAGTCATACTGCGAACAGCGAGTCAAAGGAAAACAAATAAAATCTTAGCCAGTTATCGCATCATTGGCAAAGCACAAGCAGGGTTGAAAATGTAAACCTAACAAAGGAAGCAGATTGATAGGAAAATCGAAGTAGGTTCGCAAAAAGTATTTAGTACTATGTAGGGTCTATATTAAAATGAAATGCACGACTTTGTCGTGCAAGGAAAATCAAATAATTTGCTTAATAAGAAGTGTTTGTGTCGCGCATTTCGAGCATATTGGCAGTGTTATAAGAGACGTTAATTTTACCGTTATTTGCGTTATACAAAGACGTCTAATTGAATCAAGCTGCTGCTACATCAGATGTCCGTTACTTGAATTCTAAGCCCAAACAAAAGAACGCAGTAAGATATCAAGAAAATTCTCCAAACAAATACCTACATATACAAAGGGTTTACCACAATATCTAGAAAAAAAAATGTTGAGCAACAAAATCTAGAAAGAGAAAATCTAGAAACAAAATATTTAGAATTAGATAAATCCAGAAAACCGAAAATCTAGAATTCTTAATCTCGAAAATCCAAAATCTAGAAAAAGAGATCTAGAATTAACATAATCTAGAATTAATATTAATACTAGATTTAAAATTTTTCTAAATAAAAAAAAATGTTGAATTCTTTTTTTTCTAGATACTGGATTTCCATCTTTCTAGATTTTTCCATACTCTAGATTTTTCTACTTCTAGATTTTATCTTTCTTTATTTTTTTGTTTATAGATTTTGTACTTTCTAAATTCTCTCAATCTGGATAACATAGTGATCCCACCCACAAAGTACATACAAATGGTTTAAACCATTTTTGAGAAATTTGGTAAACATTTAATTTTTTTTTTTCTTAAAACTGAAAGGTTCGATATGTGGTAGCTACAATTAAGCAACCTTTAATCTTTAAAATATAGGTGCAATCTTGTGGGTGCTATGAAAGACATATCCTTTAGGAAGTGCGAACCATTATTTCGTTACTGTGGTTGTCCACTTTTGTCCAGTTTAATAAAACCTTTAGGTATAACCTGATTTCCGTTCATATCATTTGTAGCCGAAAACTAACAAAATGAAGTTTTTTTTTACCTATGTAACAAAGTTGAATAAAAATCGTTCAAGCGTTTTTTGAGCAAATTAGAAATAAAATGCACGACTGGGTCGCACGAACTTGCTCTAATGTGTGATAGTGGTCTAGGCTCTAGGGGATTGAGATTTTGATAAAAATAAATTTTTCGAAATTCTTGAATAAATATTTTAAGTAATTTGAGCTGAAAAAAAGTACGTCTTTTTATTTCTTGGATAATTTCAATGTATGAGACTAAATGTATGATCTGTGGAGCAGTTTTTGAGGAAATAAAGTTTTTTTTTTGAAAAATGTTTGAAAATATATGTTATTCAAAAAAAAAATTTCAAAAACGCCAGTTAATAGACATTTAGGAAATACCTACATTTATTTCCAATTTTTGAAAAAAATTAAATGAGCAGTTTTCAAAATATTAATTTTTAAAATTAAAAATAATGCCTTTTAAAATATTTACAAAAAAATATTTTTTTAAATGTAAATTTAAAATGTAGAGGTACGCGTTCTCGCAGTATAAATTAAGCTACCTATACCTACCATATATATACATATGTATAGTATGCAATTTTGAAAGTATTGGTTGAGCCGGTTTTGAGATATTCAAAACAAAAAGCGTCCTATGGAAGTACCGTTTTAAGACATTTTTTAAAACTTTTTTCAGCCATATGGTCGTACCTGAAAAGCAACAGGGATTGTTTAAAATTTAAAATCGTTAGAAATGTTTTTGAGAAAACTAAGCTTTTACGATCGCGGCATTGAACATTTTTAGAAAATTGAGCGACGGATTGATTTTATGTTTAAATATAGTAGGTATAAAAGTTTTTCATACAAATGAAAAATAATTAATAAATTCGTTTTTAAACGTAAATTTGCTTCTTTTTGCTTTGCTTTTGGGTCCTTGGTATAGCCAACCTAATATTGGAGACCAGGAATCGCCACTGATCCAAAATAGGCTTTTCAAATTTTGAATTTACAACTGTAGACCAATCAACATCAAGAATTTCATCTGAATCTTTTTCGCAGTTGGAGAATTTCGATGTAAATAGTAGATTCAAAGAAATGATCTTGGCTATAATTGATCTCAAAAACATTTGGATTTCTGTTGTTCGCGTTTCGGGCACGAACATGTGAAAAGAAATTTTCCAGTGGATCCTGGTTCATTTCATTCAAATAAAAATAAGAAAAATCGGGATAATCGGCAAATAGATTATCGGCCAAAGAAAGGAAAGATGTTATAGTTAAAACCATTCCCTTAAAGCAATGAACGGTTGTGTTTTTAGTAAGTTGTAATGACGCTAATAAATCTTTCATTTCATTTAAGAATTCCATATTAATTGTGTTTTTAACTAACGGTGGGTGTCCATTTAAAATATCAAACATTTTATCAATTTGTTTGAAAAAAATTGACGTGGCTTTGGCCTTACCCTCAACGTTCTTAGAAAAAACTGAAACTTCCAGCATTGCTGAAATTGCTGATGATACGCTGTGTGAAAATACTTGAGTAGCCAAGCTAACTGACATCTTTTGAAAATTTGTAGGATCCACGTGTGCTTGGGTGATTTTCGGACAAGCTCTTACAAGATTTTGAGAGTCAATAGCATATAGTTCTCTCAAAACGTCCCAGCTAACAACATCTCCATTAGGAAGGCAAAAGTCTGAAGATATTAGATTTGTTCTGATAGATTTAACTAGATGAGGTACATCGAAACAAAGGTATATCTTTTTTCCTTCATAAACAAACCAATTGTTATCGATGTTTTTGTTTATTCCTTCTTTATTTCCAAGTTGAAAAAATAGGCTTCGGTTTGTTGATCCTTGGTCGCATGTGAGCGCTCGTACAAATATTCCCAACCTTAAACAAACATGTAAGCATTTGAAAATTTGTTGTTTTAGTTCTAACACGGGACAAGATGTCGCACTAACAACATAGTTCAGAATATATTTGAAATTGGAGCAGAGTCCCCTTATCATGAAAACACAAATAGTTTTTCCTCTGATTGGTCAACAACCCCGTCAATTCTGTCCTTAAACTTATTATATGTTTGATTTTCCTCGATCGATATTTCATCAAAAATAAGTACTACATTTTTACTCACTTCAGGTAATTCATCTACTTTGCCCCCATTGCAACAGGAAAATACAACGGTGCAAAATTTTTTTTTTTATTTTGACATTTGTGTCAACCTGATTTTGACATTTGTGTGAGTTTTGCTACAGATTGCAAGAAGTGAGTTCACGATCTACAAGAAATACAAACAATTTCGCACTTTTACAATACTTGTTTGCACCAGATCGTGAATACCCCTATTGATACAGTTTTCGTGGCTGTTTCCCCATCAAACCAGAAATAATACAAAAATCAAAAATACCACGACCATCATAAAACCAAAAAAATCATCGAAACGAAAAAGTGACGAATTAGATGCAGAAAGCTCTCTCCAAAATCCTTCGATGAAAAAAACGGCTACGTCAATATTTGATTCTCATGCACTTACTCGTAAACTGACTAATTTTAATTTTAATGAGAATTCTGCAATTCCTCAAACTCTTCTTCCTCAAACTCTTCTTCCATCGACATCAGCTCCAAAACTTGCCAATTCAAGTTCAACTGAAACAGCTCCATCTTCGTTTACCTTACCTACTAATACAACAAAAACAACAGACATCGCAACTGCTTCGTCTTCAAATTCAAGCTCGATTAATGAAGTCCAACTTAAGGCAGCACAAAGATTTAAATGCTTATTTTTATCCAACTTTGATCCAGAGACAAGCTGCGAAAATATTTGTAAATTCGTCACTTCCCTGTTCTCAAATGCTAAAATAAAAATTGAACGACTTCAAACAAAAAGTAATGACTACACATCCTTTAAACTGTATGTTACTCAGGAAATATTCAATCAATTACTTGAAAAATCATTATGGCCGGATAATATAATTATTCATGAATTTGTAAACAAAAGGAATAATATTCGCCCTTTTCAAAACACACTGACAAGACATGTAAATCGTCGCCACTAATAAATGTTTTCTATCAAAATGTGAGAGGACTTCGGACAAAGACCAATAAGGTCTACTTTTCAACAATCACCTGCTCTTATGACGTTATTTCCCTCACCGAAACATGGCTGTATGCTGGTATCAAAGACTGCGAACTTTTTGATAGCACATTTAATGTTTTTAGACGTGACCGGTATTCAGATCCGAATATAGATACCGTGGGAGGTGGAATCTTGATTGCTGTAAGATCGTCTTTCATATCTACGCCAGTACATGTTCCTGTAGCCTTTGACAACAAATTTCTCTGCGTTAAAATATCTTTAAGTAACAAAAACATTTACCTTGTTACTGTATATATAGTTCCGGGAAGTCGCTGTGATGTTTATGATAAAGCTTTTGAATTCATTAACTATATCAATGAATTATTAGAATATAACGACGAGCTGATTTGCCTCGGCGACTTTAATCTTAGCAATATTGCTTGGTTACGATGTCCTGAATCGAACGTAATGTTGCCAACTGGACATCTGGTGACTCACAACTAATTGACGATTTAAACTCACTTGGACTACACCAATTTAACGATGTTTCTAATTGCAATGGAAGAATTTTGGATCTAATTTTCGCAAGCTGTGATGAAGATATTGTTGTGGAAAAATCAACAGATCCTTTAGTAGTTGAAGATAACCATCATCCATCTTTATCTTTTTCACTTTCTTTTGATTTAATATTTCATTCTGACCTTACTGAAAACTTTTACACTTTTAATTTTAAAAAGACAGATTTTAACAAATTAAATATGCTGCTGTCACAAGTTGATTGGTCATATCTCAATAATTGTTTAACTGTGAACACTATGGTCTTTGAATTTTATAATGTCTTGTTTGATTGTTTTTTAAAATGTGTACCTCTAACTTCTGTAAAATCGAGATCATCAGTTCCAGATTGGTATGATAGTGAAATTAAAAGCCTTAAGAACCTCAGAAACAAGTTTTGGTCAGTTTATAAATTATCTCGAAGTGAAGCCGACTTTGAAAACTTTTGCCGTGCTCGTGAAAATTTCAATAGAGCTTCAAGTTTAAAATATTTGAATTATCTGCAGAAAGTACAAAGAGATCTTAAAATGAATCCAAAATATTTTTGGAACTTTATAAATAGTAAAAGGAAGTCTTGTCCATATCCGTCTGTACTTAAGTCAAACGATAAATCTAGTCATGACCCTCGTGTTATTACACAATTGTTTGCAGACTTTTTTCAAAATGCCTTTGACTGTGATACTAACATCTGTGATACTTTAAACTGTGATACTTCGAACTGTGATATACTTGACGAAAATAGCCAAAATTTTGGCTTTTTGAAATCATTCTCTTACTTGACTGATATAAACTTCAATATTAATTCTGATAACATTGCTAAGTTCATATCTAATCTTGACGAGAATTGTAAACCAGGTCCGGATGGTATACCTTCTATTATTTTAAAAAAATCCGCAAATAATTTGCTTTAACCCTTATCCACTCTCTTTAATTTTTCTCTGTTTTCTTGTCAATTTCCGTGTATTTGGAAAAAATCCTTCATAATCCCTTTACACAAAAAAGGTAAAAAAGACGAAATTCAAAACTATAGGCCTATAGCCAAACTATCGGTTATTCCGAAGCCTTTTGAAGCTATTATTTGTGAATCTCTGTGTTTCTATGTCAAATCAGTCATTGTTCCGAATCAACATGGCTTTACAAAAGGTCGCTCTACTGTAACGTTTCTTATGGAGCTAACCGAACTTTGCATTGATGCATTTAAGAAAAAGAAAGTAATTGACTGCGTCTTTACGGACTTTAGTAAGGCATTTGATAAACTCTCTCATAAGATCTTGCTAAAAAAGCTAAGAAATCTTGGTTTTAGCGAAAATTTTGTTATGTGGCTTCAATCTTATTTATTAAACAGATCTTATGCAGTGTTGTTTAGCGATTGTCCATCAAATTATTTTACAGTTAACTCTGGAATACCACAAGGTAGCCATTTAGGACCTCTACTTTTTATTTTATTTATTAATGACTTACCATCTATCTTGAAGTATTCTAAATGCCTCATTTACGCGGATGATGTGACAATTTTTAAAACTATTTCTAGTATTAGTGATTGTGAAATGTTGCAATCCGACCTTAATTCGTTTTTTGACTGGTGTGTTCGTAATTGCTTGTCTCTTAATATAAATAAATGTAATTTTATGAGCCTCACAAGAAAACTTTTAGTAACTCCATTTAATTATTCGTTAAATGGAATTTCCCTATCATGTATGGAAAACGTAAATGTTCTTGGCGTCATATTAGATCGAAAGCTTGAATTTATTCAGCACATCAACTCCATATCAAATAAAGCCAATTCAATTCTAGGCTGGATTAAGAGAGAGTCACGGCAATTTTCAGATCCTTTTGTTACAAAACAGCTTTTTATAACATTTGTTCGTCCCATTCTTGAATATGCTTGCCAGGTTTGGTCACCCCATTACGAATGCCATATATTAAGGTTAGAACGTGTTCAAAAAAGATTTCTGCGATTTGCCTTGCGGGGCTTAGGTTGGGAAAATCCTTACGAGCTTCCCGCATACATCAGTCGACTGAAACTAATTGATTTGCCATCCCTTGTGAATAGACGTTCTTATTTAAGTTTTGTTTTTATTGTTAAATTAATAAATGGTAACATCGACTCCTTGTACCTTTTGTCTCGAATAAATTTTAATATTCCTCAAAGAAACTTAAGGAATCAACCTAGCTGCATAAATGTCCCAAACTGTCGTACTAATTATGAACGATTTTCTCCCTTAAACAAAATGTTTGAATTATTTAATCTTCTCAATAATAGCTGTAATAACTAATTTGACCAATCGTTAAATTTTTCATCTAAATTTCAGTCAAATTTGTATTCAATTATATAATTGTACTCTTATTATAGACATAAGTACTTTATATCTGAAGCTAGTCTTTAGCTATGTAAATAAATAAATAAATCTTTCTTTTTTGATAAGCTTCCTACTTTCAATATATAAACTTTGCGCCACAAAGCAATATGTTTTAAATTACTTTGTTTTCGTATGTCTTTTATCATTTTTTCTAAATTGTATATTTTAAGTTTTAATTTTAAAATTTCATTTTTGTAGACCTGGCAGTCTTGATAATTTTTTTGTGGGAAATATTCAGTACTGACATTTTTATGAAAATGTTCGTCTGATATTGATTTAAACTCCTGTAAGGTTAAATCTACATCAGAACCTTGTGTATAAGTTGAAGATTTCAAATAGGTTGCGATATTTGAACCGAACGAATTTGATATATTTCCAAGGTATAAACTGGGAACAGACCCTTTTCTAAGATTCTTTTTTAATATCAAATTTGTTTCAAAGTGTTTTTCACATAAATAAAGATTTTTATGAAGGACATCTTATTTTAAATTACAGGCATCATGCCACTTTCTAAAAAGAACTTGGTTCTTCTCCCGAGCTGGAAATTTGAAAATTTTTGTTGACAGATTCTCCTGCCTCTTAGCTCCACAAGAGGAAATACAACATTTTACACGGTATCCGTACCTGTGCTTTTTCGTATCAGTTGAAAACATTTTAAATTTTAAAAATAAATTTGCAGAAAAACTATATTTCGTCGTTAAAAATCTCAATACCTAATACTTTATTTATATAAATGTATTTATTTATTTCTTCTTCCCGACGTTTCGAAGAAGTTTCATTCTTCGTCCTCACGGGATTAGACTGACGTTTGATTGATGTTTCTGGTTACTCTTTCTCTTAGGATGTACCGGTGTGTTGTTGTTGGTACATTTGTTGGGGGTGGCAGATCATTTGAAAGTTGTTGTTGGGTTGTGTTTGCATAAGCTTGGGTGCATACAAAGCTTACAACGTCAGATGTTTCGGTGTTCAGTTTATTCGATTTGAGTTTGCTTATAAGTGGATCCCATGTTGCAGATAGTTTGAAGCTAGAATCTCTATTGAAATTCTTATGTTTTTTTATTTCAATTGCTTCTCGTACTATCCTTGGCACATAAAATCTTTCTGTAGCAATTGATTTGGCTTGATCAAATCGAATAAAATGATCATCATTGTAGGATAAATGCTCACAAATTGCAGATTTTGTAACAGAATTATGTTGAATAGCTTTTATATGCTCATTTAAACGTGTTTGTATTGCTCTTTTTGTTTCACCGATGTAAGACGAACCACAACTGCAGGGGACAGAGTACACTCCGGGATTTCGGAAAGGAAGTATGTCTTTGGGTGTTCTAAGAAGTTGGCGCACTTTGGTTGGGGGTTTAAAGACAGTTTTTATACCGTGTTTGTCCAAAATTCTCCCAATTCCATCTGAAATCCCTTTTATATATGGTAAAAATGCGCGTTTTTCCACCGGAAGCGCTGTGGAATTTCGGGCCTGGTTTGTCTTGGGCTTCCAAGCTCGTTGTTTATAATTGTAGCCATTTTTAATTAAAGCCCTATCCACATGACTTAATTCCTCCTGAATGTGGTCTGGGTCACATAATGTGTGTGCTCGATTTACGAGTGCTGATACAACCGAGGTAAAATTTGCTGGATGGTGATGGGAAGTTGCATGAAGATATCTGTCCGTATGTGTGCTTTTTCGATACACTGTGTGTCCTATAGAACCATCTGGTTTTTTGATAAGTTTGACGTCAAGGAATGGCAAGGAATTTTCATTTTCTATCTCTACTGTGAACTTTACTTTTTCATTTTTAGAGTTGAGATGATTTAAGAAACTTTCTACCGTATTTTCTTTCAGGACACAGAAAGTATCATCTACATACCTCTTCCAAATTGCAGGCTTAACTAGTAATATTTCTAATGCTAGTTTTTCAAAATGTTGCATCCATATGTCGGCTACTACTGGTGCTAAAACTGCCACCTTTAGCACCAGTAGTAGCCGACATATGGATGCAACATTTTGAAAAACTAGCATTAGAAATATCACTAGTTAAGCCTGCAATTTGGAAGAGGTATGTAGATGATACTTTCTGTGTCCTGAAAGAAAATACGGTAGAAAGTTTCTTAAATCATCTCAACTCTATACATGAAAAAGTAAAGTTCACAGTAGAGATAGAAAATGAAAATTCCTTGCCATTCCTTGACGTCAAACTTATCAAAAAACCAGATGGTTCTATAGGACACACAGTGTATCGAAAAAGCACACATACGGACAGATATCTTCATGCAACTTCCCATCACCATCCAGCAAATTTTACCTCGGTTGTATCAGCACTCGTAAATCGAGCACACACATTATGTGACCCAGACCACATTCAGGAGGAATTAAGTCATGTGGATAGGGCTTTAATTAAAAATGGCTACAATTATAAACAACGAGCTTGGAAGCCCAAGACAAACCAGGCCCGAAATTCCACAGCGCTTCCGGTGGAAAAACGCGCATTTTTACCATATATAAAAGGGATTTCAGATGGAATTGGGAGAATTTTGGACAAACACGGTATAAAAACTGTCTTTAAACCCCCAACCAAAGTGCGCCAACTTCTTAGAACACCCAAAGACATACTTCCTTTCCAAAATCCCGGAGTGTACTCTGTCCCCTGCAGTTGTGGTTCGTCTTACATCGGTGAAACAAAAAGAGCAATACAAACACGTTTAAATGAGCATATAAAAGCTATTCAACATAATTCTGTTACAAGATCTGCAATTTGTGAGCATTCATCCTACAATGATGATCATTTTATTCGATTTGATCAAGCCAAATCAATTGCTACAGAAAGATTTTATGTGCCAAGGATAGTACGAGAAGCAATTGAAATAAAAAAACATAAGAATTTCAATAGAGATTCTAGCTTCAAACTATCTGCAACATGGGATCCACTTATAAGCAAACTCAAATCGAATAAACTGAACACCGAAACATCTGACGTTGTAAGCTTTGTATGCACCCAAGCTTATGCAAACACAACCCAACAACAACTTTCAAATGATCTGCCACCCCCAACAAATGTACCAACAACAACACACCGGTACATCCTAAGAGAAAGAGTAACCAGAAACATCAATCAAACGTCAGTCTAATCCCGTGACCACGAAGAATGAAACTTCTTCGAAACGTCGGGAAGAAGAAATAAATAAATATTTATAAAAAATTACGCGGTAAGCTTCCGAAAATTTTATAATATTACAAATATGTAGGTACTTTGTTTTTAAGAATCCAACTATACCTAGTAATAATTAAAAGTAGTAAAAGAAAAGCAAGGCGAGATATAAGATACACAAATAAAATATCTTTATCTAAGCTGAAAAAAAAAAAACACTATCCGTAGACACAGACAACCATTCCAGCGTTAACTATTCCGTAGACCTCAGACAACCATTCAGTTTGACAAATTTAGGTGCACTGCTAAAAAAAATTTCAATCAACCCTCAAATCCTCAAACTCAAACAGTAGTTGAGTTGTGTTTCTTTGATCGTGGTTCCAGTTCCACCACTCCACCCTCCACCGTGCCGTGGACCGTGGTTCGTATTGGTAGGACTAGGAACCAGCGTTGCCGAAGTGGCACAATTGTGCTTTTTTGACACAGCAATTTTCCAATGGCACGGTGGCACCAAAAAATTCAATATGGCACACTTTTTTTAATATGATAGTTAGTACCTATTTGTTGAATTTATTATTATTTTTGTATAAAGTTCCTATTTTTGTATTAAGTTATGACAAAATTCAAAAGTTTGGGAAAATTGATTCGAAGGAGTTACTTATTTTATTTTTTCTTTACATATATAACATGAATAAATAGGAATCTTTTAATTTTTTTGTATAGCAAAATACCAAAAAAAAATTTAGTATAAATAGTTTTTTTTCATTATTGAAAAATTGTAGTTCTTTTATTTTGGCACGGTAGTGGCACGCTCTATTAGAAAATGTGGCACGTTAATTTTCTTTCCAGCAGCAACGCTGCTAGGAACTGGTTTTTTGGTATGGAGGTATGGTATGATATTGGTATGTTTAATTTTTTCGAAGGATGTCAATTTCTAGTACATGTTTGAGTATGAGGTATGCTAGGTTTCGATTTTGGTATGCTAGCTTTGAATTTTTTTTGAACATGCTTTTGTTCTACTATTCTAAATATCTGTTTATTTTTTACTTGCTCTATAGGGCAAGTATTGGTTTCGTGCAGAAAAAAAAAATCGAGGTTTTAATCAAACATGACATTACGATGATAGAGAAGCCCAAAAAAGTGGTTTTCGCCATACCGTCCGTCGGTCTGTCTGTGCGTCTGTGCGTCTGTGCGGATGTGCGGATGTGCGGATGTGCGGATGTGCGGATGTGCGCTTTTTCACGTCATGCTACAGCCTAAACGGCTTGACGGATTTTCTTCAAACTTGGTATATAGCAGTTTGAAGAAAAACCATTGTCGAGGTTTTTTTTATTTTGTTTTAGCCCGGCTCAAACTGGTACCTTTCAAGTAACGGTTTTTTTCAATTTGGATTTTCTCAAAAACGGCTCTAACGATTTTGATTAAATTTAAAATTTAGCTAACTTTAAGCATTTCTAACAAAACTGCGTTTTTTGTTTTTGCCTCAAATGGTCGTAACGAAAATCAGGTTTTAACGGCTTTTTTTCAAATAGCCATAAGTTCACAACGGCTTGATTGAATCAACTCAAACTTTGTTTGACATAGTTTTTCATAGTGTTCTATAGGATGGTTTAGTAAATTTTTCACTGAAGCCTTTCTAAACGGTGGCTTCCATACAACGAGCCGTTGAGTTTTAGCCAACTTTTTTTGGTTTTTTCTAATTTTCTCAAAAATGGCTCTAACGATTTTGATTAAACTTTGTGTGTTATATTCTTTTAGTGTTTTTAAGAGAACTGCGTTTTTAGTTTTTGGCTAAAAATGCAAATAACGGAGATCTGCTCTTAACGGCTTTTTTTCAAATGGCCATAAGTTGTCAACGGTTGCATCGAATTCACTCAAACTTTGTTTGGTATAGTTCCTTACAGCTTCCTTTCAGATGGCATTGATTTTTTTTTCATTTTCTCTTTTTTAAATAGTGGCTCCAATACAAAGTGCCACTAGATTTTGGCCATTTTTTTAATTTTTTCTAATTTACTCAAAAAAGGCTCCCCCGATTTTTATGAAACTTTTTATGTAACATACATAGAATACTTCAAACAAAACTGCATTTTTAGTTTTTGGCTATACATGATAATAGCGGAAATTGCTTTTAACAGTATTATTAATTTGGCCATAAGTGGACATTTATATCATTTACAACACCCAAAACCTGACATCATAATTTTAAATATTAAAGGTTTCTTAACGTTAGCTCCTGTACGTATATCGGTTTTTCCAATTTCAGTCAACATTTTTTAGGTTTTACCAAATTTTTCAAACATTAGTTGTTCTTATTGATCGAAAAGTTTGTTTTCATCGTACTATTGCACCAACAGAGCAAGTACGTGCGACCCAGTCGTGCATTTTATTTCGTCTGTGGTTTGATTCATTTTCTAGTACCAAGAATCATTTCTCGTGAGACTGTTTTATTCCAGGAGCAATTCCATCGAACAAATTATGGACGCAATCTCTCGTAGCATCCGGGAAGCTTATTTATAGTTTGTAGTGGATTTGACTTTTTTACTTGCGATTATAGGTATAGGACTATAAGGCAAGTTATGCATTCGCCGAAAAAAAAAGTTTTGAGATAACAATCAAACATGACATTACGATGATAGCAAAGACGAAAAAAGACGGTCTAAAAATTCTGTCCGTCTGTATGTCTGTCTGTCTGTCTGTCTGTCTGTATGTATAGAGACCTACAGCCCAAACGGGTGGGCCGAATTGCTTCAAACTTGGTATATAGACTTTTTTAAGTATTGTACAGAGATGAAACTGACATTTTTTTTTTTAGCTCAAAAACTAACGGTACCTGCCATACAACCGTTACGTTAAAGCTTATTTTTCTCAAAAACGGCTCTAACGATTTCGATTTTAAAAAATCAGTGTTGGTTTTTAGGTACGATCAATCATATGGCTGAAAAAAAAATTTTAAAAAATGGCTAAGAACGGTACTTTCCATAGGACCGTTTTTTTTTGCTTTCGACTAACTCGAAAACGACTCAACCGATTCTTTCGAAATTTCACACACATATAGCTGTAGGTAGCTCAATTTGTATTGCATACCAATATTTTTGAAAAATATTTTTTTGTATTTTTAAAAGCATTTTTTTTTTTAAATTTAAAAAATTAATATTTTGAAAACTGCTTATTAAATTTTTTTCTAAAAATTTTAAATAAATGTATTTGCTAAATACCTATAAACTGGCGTTTTTGAATTTTTTTAAAAAAATTTTTTCAAAAAGTTTTTCAAAAAAAACTTTTTTTTCTCAAAAACCGCTCCACAGATTCTTATAAATTTATTCTCATAAATTCAAATTTATCCAAGAAATAAAATGGCGTACTTTTTTTTCAGCTCAAATTAGTTTAAGTATTTATTTAAGAATTTTGAAAAATTTATTTTTATCAAAATCTCAAACCCTTAGACCACTGTCACACATTAGAGCAAGTTCGTGCGACCCAGTCGTGCATTTTATTATAAACTGTATTCATTTAATCTTTATGTTTCTTATGCTTTGAATCCGCGAGCAATGTGATAAAAAATTTAGTTTAATTATGTTTTCTTGTTGTTTATAAGTTAAATTGCTTTAGTTCTTTCTTGTTTGTTTAAAGAATATATAAACATGTATTAATCCGTTAGAGAGATTGATTGATTGATTGATAAAACGAAATAAATAAACAAATAAATAAATATATAAGAGCGAGTTCAAGTTATTTGTTGCATAACCGATTTCTAACTCTGAAGCAGCTGGTTAACTTTTTAAAAAGTTGCACTCGAAAAAAAACCGTTTTGCAATTTTTGTATAACAGGGTGATTCACCAGCGTTGTGCCAAAAAGCTTGAGCGTGTAGGTTGAGTTGAAACAAGAAAAAAATCGTATAGGAGGGGGGGTCTATTCCCCCCCGTTTAGCCGGGAGGGGCAATTTTCTGAAAAATTGACTTATTTTGTAAACAAAAATATTAAAAATCAACGGCTTCGTTTACAACACCGTGTTATACTTTTTTGGAAAGCCAAAAACTTTTTCTTTCATTTTGTTTTTAAGTTAAATTGTTTTAACGAATTGTTTAAAAAATATAAATTTTCAAACTCAAAATTTTCAAAAAAAAAAAAAAAAAAAATCATTTTTGAACTAATTTTTTTCAAAATTTTATGTAATTAAGTACCAATTTTAATTTAAAAATTCAATGCCATTGTTAATTTTTAGTCGAAAACAGAAAACCGGATGCAAAAATGACTTTTCGTTTTTGAGAAATAAAAAAAAAAACCAGAACCACTTTTTTCTAAGAAAATCTTTGTTTTTATTTTTACCTATCTCGACTTTTAGTTTTATTAATTTTTGAAACATTAACCTTACTTTTAATATTTGTTCTATAATAGGAGTTTTATGAGGACTCAATAAAGTAGAAAATGATTGGATTTTCCCTGGATTAATCATTTTGTTCATTGATAACGTCTGAAAATTGACCAGCAATTTTTTCTTATTATGCCTGGGGGCCGGCCGCGGCCACCTGCCGGGAAGGGTTCTACCTGCTAGGAGCTTAAGATGATTAAACCACAATTTTTCTTGAATGAATAAACAACTATCAACCTAAAGGTAAATAAAAGGCATCGCATATTTAGTAAACAAACATTTCCAATTGGAATATTGACTCATCAACACATAACAATGTCAAACTCATACTCTCGAGAAGAGTTAGCGGACATGCACTTCTGCTACGGTTTAGCTAATGGTGGAGATCGGGAAGCTGAAAGACTTTACGCTGAAAGATATCCCAATAGAAGGTGCCCGAGTCGTAGCATGTTTTCAAGAATCCACCGACGTCTAAGAGAGCACGGACAGCTAGAGATTAGAAGAAGTGAAAGGTCAATTGCAGGACCCCCAATCATAGAGGAAAGAATTTTAGATACGGTCCGACGTAATCCCTCCATTAGTACAAGGAGGATAGCTACAATGCTCGGAGTGTCCCAATCTAGAGCATGGAGAGTGCTTGGTACGGAACATTTACACCCTTACCACTTCACGCCAGTTCAGGAACTCACAGCAAACGACAGGTTATTGAGAGCAGAATTTTGTCGATCATTGCTGCTTAGAGATGAAACTGAACGCAACTATTTTTCAAGGATTTTCTGGACGGATGAGGCACAGTTTACCAGGGATGGCGTCACTAACTTTCACAATTTACATCACTGGAGTGAAACTAATCCACACAACAAAAAGCAGAACAAATCACAACACCGCTTTAGCTGTAACGTCTGGCTTGGTATTGTTGGACACACCGTGATCGGACCCCGATTTCTGAATTCCGTTATTAATGGAGAATCATATCTACAGTTCCTACGAGACCTTTTGCCCGATTTGTTAGACAACGTTCCATTGGCTATAACCGATAGTTTAATCTATCAACAAGATGGTGCTCCAGCACACTATAGCTTACAGGTGAGAAACTGGCTGGATGATCATTTTAGTGACCGATGGATTGGGAGAAGAGGCCCAACAGAATGGCCTCCTAGATCACCAGATTTAACACCCTTAGATTTTTATGCATGGGGATTCATGAAGAATTATGTGTACGAAGTGGAAATCGTTTCTTTGGAACAGCTTAAAGAACGAATTGAAGTCGCTGGAGTAAAATTGCAGGAAAATTTATCAAATATAAATTTATGCGCAGGCATTAGAAGGAGATATAATCTATGCCTTCTAAGAAATGGGGATCATATTGAAAATTTCTTATAATTTCAAGAAATTCAAGAAAAATTGTGGTTTAATCATCTTAAGCTCCTAGCAGGTAGAACCCTTCCCGGCAGGTGGCCGCGGCCGGCCCCCAGGCATAATAAAAGTCCTCATAAAACTCCTATTACAGAACAAATATTAAAAGAAAGGTTAATGTTTCAAAAATTAATAAAACTAAAAGTCGAGGTAGGTAAAAATAAAAACAAAGATTTTCTTAGAAAAAAGTGGTTCTGGTTTTTTTTTTATTTCTCAAAAACGAAAAGTCATTTTTGCATCCGGTTTTCTGTTTTCGACTAAAAATTAACAATGGCATTGAATTTTTAAAACAAAATTGGTACTTAATTACATAAAATTTTGAAAAAAATTAGTTCAAAAATGTTTTTTTTCTTTTTTTTTTGAAAATTTTGAGTTTGAAAATTTATATTTTTTAAACAATTCGTTAAAACAATTTAACTTAAAAACAAAATGAAAGAAAAAGTTTTTGGCTTTCCAAAAAAGTATAACACGGTGTTGTAAGCCAAGCCGTTGATTTTTAATATTTTTTTTTACAAAATAAGTCAATTTTTCAGAAAATTGCCCCTCCCGGCTAAACGGGGGGGAATAGACCCCCCCCTCCCATACGATTTTTTTCTTGTCTGAACTCAACCTACACGCTCAAGCTTTTTGGCACAACGCTGGTGAATCACCCTGTATATTGAAAACAAAATTTAATCGCTATGAATGGCCGCCCCTATAGCAAAGTGCCACCAGTGCCTGTGCCCCCTAGCCCCCTTCAGGGGCTAATCCTGAACAAAAATTGAGGGGAGCTCACATGTAAAATTAAGGTTTATGCATGTATGTATGCAATTCTTTTACGCATACTTTTGCACCTACTGGCAATTTTTAGCTTGCGTGCAAAATTAACTCCTTATCTCAGTGCTCACCTTTGTTTTGTTTTTGGTTTTCTCAATTTCTATTCAGAGTCACGTTCAGAAAATCAAAAAAAAAGTATAGAAAACTATTGAATTCCCTTTTACCAGTAATCAAAATACCTTTTTCAAACAAATCATTTCATGTTTCCCTTTTTATTTTCCACAGAAAAAAAACAGTGTAGAGGCCAGGTTTTTTTTTTAATTTTTCTTTATTAAATTAATTTCTTTTTTTTACTTAATAGAAAATAGTTCAAATTTGTTCATTAGAAACATAATTTAGTTTTGTATATGCATATCGATTGTATATAGCTCGAATTAAAAAAAAAAAAAAAAAAAAAAAAAACAAATTGGAAGGAAAAGTGTTTTTATTTGAGTTTGCTAATTTCATGACTCGATGCTATTTTCCTTCATTCTCTTTCTTAATTTGCTTTCGTAAACAAATCAAAAGAAGAAGAAAACATTTTATAAAATATCTGTTCTTAATTAAGGTTGGATTGTTTTCAATTTAGTTGCGTTCGATTTGTTTTCACATAATTGCAACCTAATTTCATCCATATGAGATAATTTCGAAACAAGCATATATATGGGCAATGAGGTAATTTGAAATCTAATTTGGAAATTCGATATAAAATTACATAATTTGCCCTTACGAAAACGTAATATAAGCCACAAACACATGGCGATTTTTGTTGGTAGCCACAGATTTTGCTCTCAGATTTTGTTCGCCCAATGGAAATCAAAACGAGATTGATCATTTTTGTGTAATTTTATTAAAATGACAGTTTTTGCATTGATTACCACAACACTTGTGTGCACACTTTTGTCGGTGCACTGAAATGTGTGGTGTGTGTGAGCTGAATTGAATACTCGGTGTGTGACACCGTGTCACAAACATCAAAATTTTTGATTTTAAAATTTGGATGTTTTTAATATTGCAATTCTTGTTACAGTAATTTTAACTAAAAAAACTAAACACTAAACTTAAATGGATGATTAGCGTTTTTACTAAATTCAAATTGAATGAAGTCATCATTGTATACATTATGATAAAATCACCTGAATAATAACACGATCTTGGAGGCTTGCAGGGTCCGGGCCCTCTGGGCTCCCTCCTCAATACGTTACTGCCCCCCTCACTCGCATCTGTTTACACAAAATAAATAGTCATTACTAAATCTTAATATCAAAAAAGACCATAATTTGCAATCGAAAATTCTCACGTCAAAATATTAGCTTTTTAAAAATAGTCTAGTAGGCTTTAAGTTACTTTAAATCTCTACTTTCTGATGGTGTAAAAAAAAATATACCAATCGTAAATTTTCTCAGAAAATGCTAAAAAAAAGCAAAAACGCAGATTATTTAAAATGCTGAGCTATTTATTAAAATTTAGACTTTTTTAATTTTTTTTCTAAGTGTACATTGAAATCTTACGTTTTTCGAGTAATTACAGTATAAAAATTAATAAATAGTTCAAAATTATACATAATGACTTAAAAAAAAATTCGAGTTCGAGTTTTTGTTATTGGTTTTCTTGCCTTTTCTGAGAAAATTGACCATGGTAATGTGTTTCTTAACTGCGATTATAGGAACTACAAGACAAGTTATGCACTCGTAAATTTTTTTTTCCAAAATTCTGATGAGCTTCTTACCTGTACCAACTTCTTGGCTTTGATTTCTTGAAATATATTTCTTTTAGCTTTGCAAAGCCTTTTGAATTTTTAATTCGCTTGTACATAATGTAAAGATTTCTCGTGCGTTCCCTTCCTCGTTAGACCTCCGAAATGCTTTTAGCCAGGCGTATGATATCGTTCTACCTTTCATACACTCGTCATTAAACCATTGTTCTTTAAATGTTGTTTGCCTGTTTGGTTGTCTTCCTACACGATATGATTGCTTAATAGCTTGCTCAACTTGATTTAACTCTATTACACTATTTCTTTCAAGAAAGACATTCAAATTTCTTCTATTTATGTCTGCTTTTGAGTTTTTCTAAATCACTTTTGGTACAAGCATCATCTCTACATTTGAAAAACCAAAAAAATTGGTTTTTGTTCAAGCATTCAACGCATACGTATTTCAAGTTCATACACACACTCTCACATGCTTAATGAGATTTTGACCAGTGCAGGTATATGCCGCTTTACAGTTGCAGAAACAATTATTCTAGTAAACTATTAGATTAATTCTTCAACTTTGATTTGTATATACATTTTGTTCGCAAACAAAAAACTGCATATTATGCTTTCCTTGCTTTCTTGTGTATTTACACATAATCGCAAAAATATCAAGTTCAACCTTTTAACCATTGCCTAAAGTAGATTTATTTCCTACACCACCCACACACCCCGTTTACTTTTGTAATATAAAGCAAAACCCATTGCTATAGAATGATTTTAAAGTGTTTTGTTAAATACACAAAATCTACTTTCTATCAAAAAATCGATAACCAGGTACGAACTTCTGTCAGTGATATATTGATATGTAATAAGCTAAATACACACACACAATTTATCTTTAAAATCAAAAAGCAAAACTACTGAATTTAAAAACAGCAAGTTATAAATACAAAAATTATCATGTGAAAAAAAAACCAAAAGCGCCTTTGGAAGTTCGTATATTTGAAAAATGAAATTCCTTAAGCAAATTTCTTTGTCAACTCTTAGAACTCTAATTCCTTGAGTTAATGCCACATTAGCCACCAGCTGGTTCAGTTCGACTCATTTCTACGTAAATGGTATGCGTATACGTTTTTCCAATGGAAAACAGAAAATTCATCTATCAGGCTCTTCAAAAAGTCTTGTTATTTGTGCGCATGTGTTCTGAAAACATCTTTTTGTGTATTTTCGGAAATATCCCAGCAATTTAGCTCCACACCGCACCGGTGAACTTGAGTTCTCTCAACTCCCAGAACAAATGAATTGAACCATTTTAGCTACGAATTTGTATCTAAAATGCACTTTCTTAAACCTAGTCTAGAGGTTGTGAGAAATACGTTCATTTTCCAGAGGACACGTTTGTCGAGTCAGTTCGTTGGCGTATTTGGAATCTGGGGATTGATATGTCTGAACATACCAAACGTATTCTTAATTTGTCTGAGTAACTGATGCTTCAGGTAACGCACACAAAACACCTGGTCTCCTCTATGATATGGTTAAGGATATTATTTTGTTTGGACGGATGTTCCCGGGAGCAAATTTGTAAGTGCAGTTTTCACGTTTCATCTTATTTGAAATTATTTACAATAGCAAGCTCTAACTTCTCTCTTTATGGTTTTCTGTGCGTCTTTTGGCATACTTCTGGTTTCTGGAAAGGATTTTCTCTCCCGCTCTGTGTACAGCAAGGAATATACCAGGAAGTACTTGAAGAGCGACAGTTCAGTTGCACTTGAGCTTTGATTCGTATTGCGCGACGTTGGTCCCACTAAATTCACAAAGTTGATATATCTTTGTTTTCCTTAAAAAGAAAATATTCCTTGCCAAAAGTTCAATTATAAAGTTCAAATAAATCCAAAATTTGGCCTTAATAACAATCATTAAAAAATGCTTTTCTGGGATAAGAAAACAAAATTGTCTTCCCCTCCGTCTTCTTCCCATTTAAAAAAATCGAAAGTTTAATAAAGAAAAAATATCGACAACAAAAAGTAAATCGTTTATTGTGAAATGTGATAAATTGATTTCCCTTTTGCGGAGAAAGAGAAAAATGTTAGTGAAAATCGTTTTAGTAAAATAAAGTTTTTGTGTTCAAATAATAAACTTTATTTTCTAAAGAAGTGGGAAAACTTCAAATGCAGGTGTTCGTGAATTATTGCGATTGAATAGAAATTCCCACCTGCTCTGTGGACACGGAAGAACGTCATAATGATGAATGTAAAAAAGTTTCAAAGTTGAGATTTAGATATATTTATTTCGTAAACTTTGAAAGGATTTAAATTTAGACTTTTCCTTCAAATGTGTTTGTTTCTACTTTTTTTTTCTAATTTTGGCTGTCTTCCTTTGACCGGATGATAACCTTTGACACAATCCTTGATCTTTTATTAAGCAATGTTAAAAGTAAACTTCTCATAATTTGGATTATATTTTTGTTTCAGGTGTTGTATTTTGTTTTTATTATTATCGTTTCGAAGAACGAGTTTATCAATTTTTCTTCAAGTTGTGTAGCAAAATAATAAGTATACTATTCACATAAGCAAACCGTGATTTTCTTAAAATGAAGGACAAGTTTACAAAAAAAACATCGATTTAAATAAGCCGATTGATAAGGCAAGTAAAAGGAACTTTTAAGACAAGCACTTTGTGTTTGATTTGGTGAGAGAAAGGGCAAAAGCTTGTATGTATTTATAATTTTCTTAATTAAGGTGATTAAAATAAACCTTTAATAAAAATACTTGGCACAACAGCTCCAAGCGGGCCCGGTGCCTTTGACTTACACTTCCAACCATTCCTGTGTGTGTGTTGATATTCTGCAGGAATGGAAGGGACCTACAACTTACCGCCGAATCCAAATGGCTAACAGTGAAGCACTTTCTATTACATGATTTACTCTTGGAGGATTTGTCCCTTCCTCACAAGAGGCAGTACCTCGAAAAGAACTTAGGTGGAGTCATGGATCGAACCCAGAACTTCGGCTTGGCAGTCCGACACTTAACCACTACCCCACGGGGTACTAGACTACACATTATAATACAAACTTCATAAATATGGTTCTTACGTAAATATACCAATTCTAATCGATCCAAACGATTCCACAGAAATCCACTGAAACTAAGTTAACTGGTTTTTTTTTCCTTTAGTTAATAAACCAATGACAGCCATAGACTGAAAACACAAAGATGGTTAATTTGTAGGCGACTAATGTAATCACGGAAGAAACAATCAGATTAGTGACAGCAGGTAAAGTTGATTAATACAACATTTTAAAAAAAGATATAAGGCTGAATATCAATATGTGGTGGCTGGTGGTCATAATAAAAAGAGTGAATCTACAAATTTCCTCACTTCATATATTCAACCAAGTACTGAAGTCTTGAGGTGACCCAATTAGTAATTCTTGATGAAGCTGAACTTAAACTACTTTTCTTTTTATGATTCTTAGGAAATATGTGATGTACTCTTATTTCTTTGGCCAGGAAAAAACGTGGCGGATAATAGTTTCTTTCATATTTACCGTTAATTTAGGTTAGGTTAAGGTGGCTGTCAGGCAATGACTGACACACATAGACCAGATACTAGGTCCATTGTGATACCACATATATGATATGAATGAATTCAGAATACAAGTGTGTTCAATTGAGTTTTTGGTCCATTGAGAGGTGGCTCTGAGAAGGATTGCCGTACTCGCGGCCGTTTGTTTACCAAAGACGCCGAGGGGTGTTAGATTAAGGAGAATGTCTAAGCCAGCTGATGGTGTCGTACGCAGTGCTCCAGTGACACATAGACACGCTGATCTTTGGATTTTGCTTAGATTGTCCCGGTAGGACACTTTATCCAAAGCAGTCCACCATACTCTTATCCCATAAGTGAGTATCGGTCTTATGACCGCTGTATATAGCCAGTGGTTAACTTGTGGGGATAAACCCCATTTGTTTCCTATTGCTTTTTCGCAAGAAAAGAGAGCCTTATCTAGAATGAGGCCTAGATTTTTAGCTTCATTTGAGAAAATTAGTGAAGTTCCATTGATTGACGGAGCATTTAGATGTGGAATTTTATATTTCCTTGTGAAGAGGACCAGTTCAGTTTTGTGAGGGTTTACTCTTCCCACATTTTCCTGTCCAGTTAAGAAGTTTGTTAAGAGCTGTTTGCATTACATACCTGCTTACTGCTTTTCTTTTGCAGTAAGCGTGTTGTGCTTTAGACACTAGAGTTGGGTCTATGGCATTCCGCAAATAGATATCAATCAGACGTTCTAACATTTTGAGAAGAACTGATGATAGACTTATAGGTTATAGGTCTGAGGTCTTTTGGATATACTTGGGAACATTTTCCCGCTTTGAGAATGAACACAACTTTTACTTCCCTCCATAATGATGGGATGTGCTCCAACTCTATTCATCCGTTCAGTACTTCTTCCAGGATGGGGATAGTAATATCCGTTTGCTGTTGAAGTTCTGCTGGTATTATACCGTTAGATATAGCAGATTTATATGGATTAAGGCTGACCCATTTTAGTTTTTCCCTAGTGATCAGACCAAGTTTACTAGTTTTATTATTGGTTGATTCCATTGGATTAAAATCAAAATTACCTTTGTTAAGGGAGATACCTGGGAAATGGGTATCAAGTAGCAAGTTAAGCGATTCTTCGCAGGTATTGGTCCATGAGCCGTCTGCTATTTTTTAGAAGCTCTCTTACTTTTCCTCAGCTCTTTTTTATACAACTTCAGGGATTTTTTATATGAATCCCAGTCTGGAATTTCCTTGGAGTATTTAGCTCGGTTGAAGGACGTTCTACAAGTGTTCCTGAGCGGTTCTAGCACCGAATTCCGTTTTCCTCCTGTATGAGTAAGAGGGCAGGAGGCTGACATTGATTTGTTCAGGGCTGCTGTTAGATTATTGAGTTTTTTGTCAAGACCGCTTTTATTAGATGGGGTTTTCATAAGATCGGCCTTGATTAAACTTTTTAGAGTTTCTCTGTATTTTTTCCAATTGGTCTTCCGATGATTACGGAAAGCTGGTTGTTTATTTGTGCCATCCATAAGTTTTTGAATGTATCTGTGATCACAAAAAGAGCAGATACCTTCCCATTTGTGATCCTATGACGAATCCGAGAAAAGAGTTATGTCCAAGACTTCTTGTCTGTTTCTGGTTATGAATGTACATATGTTCATTCTCAGTGTTGGTTACGATTAGCTTAGTACTAAAAACATAATCAAAAAGAGACTCACCTCTATCATTTGTGTTCGCACTTCCCTATACTGTATGGTGTGCGCTGGCGTCACATCCAATTAGGAGGCATATATTTAGTCGTTCTGCTTCCGCTACAATTCTTCTCAACAAGTCGCTGGGGAGTGGGCCGAGATGGTCGTTGCTCGTTGCCAAGGTATACTGAGGCAAGCCAGTATACGCCTTTGTCGGTCTGCAATCTAACCGTAGTTACGTCTCGATTGCTAAAATCAGGGAGTAAAAATACGTTAATATTACTTCGCACTAATATGCAAGATAGTGGATCACCTTTGTCCAATGCATACAGCAAGTAGTACCCAGGGTCAGGACCCCTCCATGAACAATGCATTTGACACTCCATTGTTCCTGGATCAGGACAATATCTTCACCTTTTGTTTGCAGTCGGAGAAGAAGGGAGGCCGAAGGCAGTGTTGGAGGTTAATCTTTAGTAGCTGAACTACCTCAGTTGGAGTTTTCCAGACCACCTCCTCTCACGGTGCTGTTGAGGTCATCCTCTGAGTCTGACCCCGAGGATGACCATAAAAGATAATCTTCATTATTATAGTTTTCAGTCTCCATATCAGAGAATCTGTCGACAGTGTGAACATCCGAGTCGGATGCTGTATTTGGTCTTGAAGAGGGCATACCTATAGAAGGAGTGCCTTGTGCATCTATTCCCATTGCTGGAAGGTTGATGACGCCAGCAGGTTCCTCCACTACGGGTATGTAATCCCATATTGGAAGTGCTAGTCTAGCACTTTCGTCATATTTCCTTAAAACTTTCAATGTAATGGTATTAGACCATCCAAACCTAATCACCCCTTTGGTGAATCCCTATTGATGACTATAATAGCTGATCTATAGGAACCCTCCGAATCCTCCAGCTTGGCGACTTTCCAGTCATAAGTAGGCATGGATGGGTTTCCATATTGTAGCATTTTAAGGATGATTTCTTTGTCCGAGAGTTCAGCTAGTATTCTGGTACGAGCCCTAGGTCTGCAAGGAATGTCTTCTCTTGCCACAACCTCGACCTTAGCACTAGGCCAGAGTCCCTCCAACCTGCTAATAGCGAGCTTATTCAGATCGCACGACCTCCGACCATCGAAGGCAATGAGCTTGACGCGCCCCTGGTACCACCCGGCATTCTCAAAAATGGCAGGTTCACCTGGATTTTCCAATCATGAGGGTCCAGTAGGAAGCCTGAAGCTTGCTCCACCGATCGAAGGAGATCATACCATCTACATTATACCTATCAATCACCGCTAAAATGGTTTTGTCCTTTAGTACTTCACTTAAGGACAGATCCTTCCTGATATTGGAAGGATCACTGGAATTGGCCTTTGGTATTTTGGATTCCGGACCGGTTTCCTCAAAGGATCTTTGGCGCTTTGACGTAGAGTCTCCGCGTTTTAGGACATTTCTTTCCCTCACGAGTTTGGCAGATTGCTTCGAGTTAAGATCTGACACTGGTAAGTCACCAAGCATCTTTACTTATCTCTCCGCGTTCCGTCTATCTTTTCGTGAATGGGTAACATCCCTCCCTCAAGTGGTGGTGCTGTAAGTCACAGCCACGCCGCAGCAGGGGTGAATCCCCATGGAGCTCGAAGAAGGCTTGCCCCTGTTGCCGGTGGAATCGTAAGCCACGGCTCCATCAGTAAAGTAAGAAATCTATAACTGAAAGACTATTAAAGACGAAATCAATTAAAGAGACAAAGACCCTTGAGCAAGGGAAAAGACTGGATTATATCCAAAAATATAGACATAACGAATAGAAAATACATCAATAAAATCGATACATTATTTTCCGAACAACTCTTAAGATCAGCAAGACAGGATTCTGATATATGTAAGTACATAACAACAGCTATGACTTCAAGGCATAATATTGATTTTTATTTCAATAATAGCCCACTTCTCACGAAAAGAAAAGTGTTTTGTTTTGTGGTTGTTTCATATCTGAAGGTCCTGGAAGTCTAAAAGCAATCAACGGCATGATGAATAATATGAATAGTATTTAAAATATGCTGGAGTATTGGCCTAGATGCTATTTCCAACCATTCGAAGAATACCTTCAGCACGAAAAGCAATTCTTCGAGAGATCTTGCACCATACCACACGTAAATAAAATGCACGACTGGGTCGCACGAACTTGCTCTTATGATAAGCAATTGCGTAGTGGCTGCATATATGGATATTAAAAAAAAAATTAAATAATTTCGAAAATCGTTGGACCAGTTTTTTTTTTTAAAGGTTATTTTTGAAAAACTTTTTCAAAAAATATTTTGAAATTTATTTGAGTAGGTAATCAAAAAATAGCATTCTGAGAATTTTATAAGAATCGTTGGAGCCTTTTTCGAGAAAATCAATTTTCTTCTTCACAGGCAGGTACCGTTATTTTTGGGCCTAGATTAAAAATTATAAACACTTTCCGATTGAATAAATACCAAATTTGAAGCAAATCGGCCCATCCGTTAAGGCTCTAGAGGTGCGAACTGACAGACAGGCAGACAAACGGACGGAATTTCAAGATCCACTTTTTTTGTTCTTCTACGATAATGGAGATGTGTGATTGTTATCTAAAAAATGTTCTTTTGTACGAATCCATAACTTGCCCTTTGTCTACATATAGAAAAGGATAAATAATAATAAAATGTTTTTACAAAAAAAATCAACATTTGATTTTGGTTAATATTGCTGCTGAGACTTTCACTTGGTTAAAATCTTAAAAGCATGTCAAACCATTTTAACAGTTATCTTTAAAATGCACCATTATGTTCAATAAATTTAAAAGTGACAACCAAACTTGTCACTGTACCCTTACACCTAACAAACATGAACGTTACCACTCTAATTGCAGCAAATTACAAAATTAAAAACACGAAATCCAAATGCTTTTGCGTAAAGAAAAGACACAGACAACCATCACCAAACAACCAACCAACTATCCACCAGCCTTTATACGATCGATCGGAACCTATTGACTACATCCCACAATAAATTCACCCATCGCCTCACTCGATTGACAATGAGGAGTTGTATCCACATGCCGATACTAACAATTTACAAATTCTATTCCTTCCCCAATATAATGTGCAACACAAATTCCATGTTCATTTTTTCGGTTCGGATTCGGATTAAATGGACGAAAGTGGAAGAGCGTGGTTCCACCTTCCTCCTGGTTCCTGGCTCCAGGTTCCTGACTCCTGTGTGCATGTACATGTACATGCATCTATAAGTTTCTATTTTATCCCCGATCAGGTTAAGGCTGCGCTCTTAAGATTGTAGCTCAATTTTAATTTGTCTAGTTTGTAGCCCAAATCTCTTAAGTGTGATTTTTTTCTAAGAATTTTGAATAAAGAGTTCCACTTGGTTGAATAAGGGAGAGAGAAGGCTGTTGAAGTTTGGAGCATGCCACGCTCGCACCGATAAGATCCCAAAGCAGTGCGAACTTCAATTGCCAGTTAAAGCCACAAGCGAGCAATCATTCGTGCGCAATGGACCATTACTCTTCTTCGTTTGGTCCAGAGCGAGCCAAAGTAACTATTCGCCCGAAGCAGCATAAATGTTTTCTTTCATAGTTCAGCCAGAGCCACCACACAACGTTGCTAGAAGAAGAAAGGCCACAATCAAGACCAACCCAGGTGACCATTGAGCCATTCATCCCTGTTTTGTGATACATTGAGTTTCCGTCTGTCCGTCCGGTGCGGTCCGGTCCGTTCGTCGTCTATCCATCCGTAGATAGGTAGGTGCTTACAGCGTGAGCACATGCAAGTCGTTCTTCGCTCGCTTCTCTTGTGTGGATACTTACTCCAGATTATAAGATTTTTTTTTTAGCCTAGACTACTAATAAAGAGGAGTAATCTTAATGGCGTTTGTTTATTAGTTTTCATAAAATTTGATGTTTACATTTACCCCCCTCGTTTTTTACGTAAACGAGAAAAATGGGGTAAACGAAAACAAAGAACTCGGTATCTAAAGCATGTAGAACAAAAACTTTTGGTACAAAAGTGAACAAAAATAAACCTTAATCATACGATGAAGAAAAGAAATCAAAATAAGGATGTTTACATTTACCCCAATAAAAATTCGTACAGAAGAAATTCAAAGGCAAAAATGTTAAATATAGTTTTATTTTAAAATAAATAAATAATTATGATAAATAAGTTTTACATTTCGAAAATTGGAACTTTTGCATTAAACTCCACAACTGTTATTCCTTCAATAACAGTTGCTTTTGGCTCTGGCAACAATCCACAAATTTGGTTCAGATTAACAAAACTTATATCGCTTTCGACAACTTGAAACATTGTTTTTGATGAACTCATGCTTGTTGTACCAATGACTTCAATTTCATCTTCTTCTTGCAAAACTTTGGAAACCAAACAAACGTACTTATACACAGAAGCAAGCCGTTTGCCACCCTTGAAGTTGACAACGACATACATTCCTTGTTTTAAGTTGTTGATTCCATCAATGTCCAACAATTCTATTTCCTCTACTTCTTCGCCTTCATTCCAAACTGATTCAATACTTTGAATAGATACAACGTCTTCATCTGATGATGAGTCCTCAATATTGTTTTTTTTGGTTTTAAGTTTTTTTTTGGTTTTGAGGGTTCTACTTTTTCTTGTAGAAATGGTTTTTCTTTCTTAGGTCGCTTTTTTGAAAGTTTTTCAGCTTTGAGGTCATCAGCTTCCTTTAAACGGCTTAACACTTTGTTTGTCGTTAGCACTTCTCCGTATTTCATCTGCTTTAAGCGTGACACTGGCTTCTTTTTATCTTCAGATTTAGTAGAAGTTGACGGAGATGCATTTTGAAGACTGAAGATATTTTCTAAAAGTTCTTTAGGAAAAAAATTAAACAAAAAAGAAATTAGAATAAAGAGCCAAACTTAAGCCAAGAGATAAATCTAAGGATATTAACTTACCTTGAGAACGAGCTAACATAGTTTGTGGAGATGAAGGTGATTCATTTTGTTCACTTTTGTACCAAAAGTTTTTGTTCTACATGCTTTAGATACCGAGTTCTTTGTTTTCGTTTACCCCATTTTTCTCGTTTACGTAAAAAACGAGGGGGGTAAATGTAAACATCAAATTTTATGAAAACTAATAAACAAACGCCATTAAGATTACTCCTCTTTATTAGATTATACAATCCAAACGTAAGTAGCATAAACAAAAATGTTCGACATGACATAGTTAAGCTCTTACAAACATTACAAGTGAAAAAAAAAATAAAAAATGCAAAATCGTTTACAATTACCCCCTCTGACCCTATGCAAATATATGGCAATCTGTAGTTTACATTTGAAAAATAATTTTAAAAAAAAATCAATTTACCCGTTTCCAACATATTCCGAAAACCAAAAATTTGTTTGAAAAAATAAAAAATCAAAAAAAAGTTTTTGAAAATTTTGAAATGCCATATTAATAAAATTATGAATGACTTCCTGTGGCCAAAATTTTATTGCAATCGAATGTATAGTTTACGAGAAAATTTGATTTGAAAATATTGGTTCTATGAGAGGTACCGTTATTAGACAAATTTTGAAAAAAAAATTTCGAACCAAAAGATAGATTTTCTTGCAAAAATAGTATTCTGAAAGTTTTATCAAAATCGTTAGAGCCGTTTTTGAGAAAATCAATTTTTGTCTTCAAGATTGTTTGGCAGGTTCCGTTATTTTTGGACCTAGAGCAAAAATAAAAAATATGTTCCGAGGGACGGCCAAATAAATCCTAAATACCAAATTTGAAGCAAATCGGCCCACCCGTTCAGCCTCCAGAGGCACAGACAGACAGACAGACGGACGGAATTCCCAGACCCACTTTTTTCGACTTCTCCATCATCGTAATGCCATGTGTGATTGTTATCCCAAAATATTTTTTTTCTGCACGAATCCATAACTTGCCTTATAGTACCTATAATCGCAAGTAAAAAGGGACTGATCTTCACAAAGAACGATATGTTTTGGAATGGTCTGACCACTCACCCTGCCTCAACCTAATTGAGAATCTGTGGGCTATTATAAACTTAAAATTATTGCTGATTTCGGCAATTATTAAGATACGGGGTGGTATGCATAAAAGACAGTAAATGCTTTTACTGATGATTTTCTAAGAACAATGCTAATTTCGGTATGCATAAAAATAGATTAAAAACTATGATTTAAGTACTTACTTCAAGTTAAAGCATTATCTTTTTTAGGATGAATTTTTGTAGTAAATACTTTTTTTGGAATGCATAAAAACTATAGTATAACTTTTTTCTGCAGCAAATACAGAATATTTTTCAAGTTGCTCTCGACCAACTTGAAAATTATATACTAGTAGCATCTGCTTTTGCTTGCCTTTGGTAGTTTTGAAAGGTACAATACTTACTACTAAAAGACTTATATCGCAGGTCGAGTTTCAAGCGAATAAGGTCGTGATATAATTCAAATTATTTCATTTCGTTAAATACTAACGGTACATACATTTTTGTTTAATTATAACAAAAAAAAAAGAAAAACTTATATCTAATGTACATTATGGATTATTTTGAATAAAAAATATTGTTCTTAAGTTGAGTGATTTTACATTGTCATTGTTGGAATTAATTAAATTTTAATTTTTATTGTAAATATTAATTAAGAGATTTAAAGGACTATTAGCACCGTAATCTACAAAGTATTAATGGAGCTGAAATGGATCCTTTGATTATCCCGACAATAAAACAAGATTGTAGATACGCTCTGTGAATCGTTAGAGATGGAAGATTTATTAGTTGAATACGTTGAACGTAAGTTGGCAAGATAATTCTATTCGACCATGGTAGAATTCTTAAACAAAATCTCATAAATTAGTCAAAGGAAATGGTATATTCTTAAAAGAATGGCAGAGTATAAACGCATTTTCTCCAGAACTCCGTATAATTATCGTTATCGTTTTTGAAAAAAATTTAATGTGCTGTTGAAATCGGTCTTATGGAAGGTACCGTTTTTAGCCATTGTTGGTAATTTTTTTTTCCACCATATGATAGGTCGAAACCTATACCTACTGATTTTCTTAAATCAAAATTTCTAGAGCCGTTTTCAAGAAAAATACACTTTTATATAAATGTGTTATTTGTTGAGCTAAACAAATTCTGTTTCCCCTCTGTTAAATACTTACGTAAAAAACCAAATTCCTCCCACCCGTTCGGACTGAAGACAGACAGACATACAGCGAACAGAATTTTTAGACCAACTTTTTCGTCTTCGCTGTCATCGTAATGTCATGTTTCATTGTTATCCCAAAACGTTTTTTTGGACGAATGCATAACTTGCCTTATAGTACCATTAATCGCAGGTAAAAAACGTATTTAATATGATTTTCGATGAATTTTAAGTATTTACTTGAATGAATTAAGTTTTTGCTTACAGTATTTGCAATAAAGTATACACTTTTTTTAGGCATACGAAACGAAGTAAATACTGAAAATCGGAGCTTTTACTTAAATTTAAGTATTAACTTTATGTTTTTACTTAAAATAAGTAGGTACTTCTACTTCGGTATTATGCATACCACTCATGGTTCCATGACAAAAAAATCAAAAATATATGCGGAGCCCATGTTTCGTCAATCCCCAAAAGAAGTTATTGATGACAGAGGGGGCAGAGGAAGGTAGTAAGTAAAAATGGCGGGGCGGTTCCCTTTTTTTTGCTGAAAAAGCTTCTAAGAAGAAATCAATTAGGGCTGGTATGCGCCATTTAAAGCCTACTAAACCATTTAAAGAAGTATTTTTCTTAACAGAGAAGGAAGGGATAAACAAGCAGAGGGGGCATATACCTAATCTTAGAACAATTTATTAATATACCAATTCTGTGAATATGAGTTAAGAATTCTATATGTCTCAATTATTTTGCACAAGACTGTTTAAATCAGCTAATAGAAAAACTCAACGGATTCCAAAAATATATACCTGTACTTTTTATTTATTGTGGCCAGTCAGTAAGGCTTTTGACTCTGAGGAACATGACATAATATGGACAGCTCTTGAAAATCAAAGCTCTTCATAAATCAGAACTGAAAAAAACTTGGACGAGAATTTAAAATAAAATGAGGTGTAGTGCAAGGAGACACAATGCGACCACGATTATATTTTCTGCTGACAAGATTGGCTGTTTTTGTGGAGCCCCTCTTTTGTGGAGGCCATGGGCTTGCGGCTGAACTGTGAGTACAGTATAATTTAGTTGTCATTTAAGATTTATCTGGTTTCCGAAAGTAGATCTTTTTGTCTCGAGGAGCGCGTGCTATCAGTATTACTTGTAAGTCGACATCCTCCCCTGCAACAATTCTGTGCCTTTCACAGCATTCTATATGGCTGTTCGATTTTATCGAATCATCATTTGAATCGACTTTTGTTGTTTGAATTAGCGAGATATTGTTGTTGGGAAGTTGATACCTTCATTGATGCATCCAACAAAATTTCAGCTGATGACCGAGCTGAAGCAAATCAGACAAACTTTTTCTCTTAAACGAACCGGTTTCAAGTAATTCATTCCTTGCAAAAAGCTATTTTTACTGGACTATAAAGTGCATCTTTGATAAAACAATTATCGTAGTAATTTAAATTTTAATAGAAATTTAAGAAAATAGAATAGAGAAAGAACTCAATGAGTTTACTATAATAGAGTCAATTTAATAGAATTGTTCTAAGAAAAATAGTTATAAAATTTTTACAATTTTAATAATTTGAAAAATAAATGTTTCAAAATTTTAATGATTTGAAACATTAAGGTTATTAAAGATTTTCCTATTACCTATATGGAATGTTTTTACATTTCCGTGAATTTACTTGACATTCCGGATTATTTTATTCGCTTTGCATCAGTATCAAGGCAATTTAATATTCCTTATATGGGTTATAGCTAAGACTAAAATATTTGCCAATGTGAATGTCCAAAAATCGCACACATATTTATTTTAACTTAACTTATCTGTTTAAGCAAGAACTATCAACATTTCGAGAACTCCGAATCAATTTATTCTTATTTGGCTTTTGGTGTAGAAATTCTGTAGGGTCAAAATTCATACAAAATACTGTACTTCAAAATTCTGCTTAAACAAAATTTTGTTTGAAAAAAATTCTGTAATTCAAAACTCGGTATTTAATCAAAATACAGTATTTCGAAAACAGAACATGAAAATCAACTGCATGAAAAACATCAACAGCTTACTTAAATCGAATAGCGAAACATTAGATTTTGTGAATTATGGCCATACGAATTTACGCCAAAATCCACTTATGGCGTTAATTCAATTTGAAATGAGAACTACAGCCATCTCTTAAATGTGAACTAACGCCGTGTACTGTTAGTTCACATTCAAATTTGAACTGATGCCGTATCTTTCTTTACAAATTAAATCCTACTGTTTATTATTTATCTTAAATGTTTTCGCTACATATATTATTTGTCATAATATACTTTTTTGTTTGCTTTAATTTCTTTAAAAGCTTTAAAGAAAGCTAAATAAGGAAACGTGAAGCAAAAAATGCGAGCTCATCTTACAGCGAGATATACGAAAGAGGAAATAAAAGTTTCCCTAATAAGGACTGCGAAGAAACGAAATGCGAATGAATGACATTGAAAGTGAATTAAAGTCACTGTGGCGTTGATTCGTATGGCCCTTATTCATGACACCACTTGTTTTATAATTCTCTTGAGAGATATGTTTAGTTTGATTTTAATTATTCAGTATTATTTTCTCCTAATTTCTTTAATAAAATTTATAAATGGAATGCAGTATATTTATGCTATGCGAATTCTTCTGCAGAATTTGGGCATAAGCAGATTTTAAAGAACTGAATTTTGAATTTTTAGCATTTTGGGTTAACAGATAATCGAGCATAGAGAACTTCAAAATATTGAAAATTTAAAATAAAAACATAAGCAAGAGCTACAGTACGTTTGCAACGAACTGTTGGATACCCTATTCCCCATATTTTTGTATGTGCATGCGTCTGCCTCCCGCAAACAGCCGATGTTTCAGAAACAAAATTCTTCTTTAGCAGACAGAAAAAAATTCAATAACATTAATTTTATGCGGTGTGATGTTCAATTAGTGATGGCACAATAAAAAAAGGCGTGCACCACGCCCAAAGTTAAAACGTTTTATTGCCAAGGCAATTGATATGAGCTCAGATTCTTGCAGATCGATTTGAACAAAGCAAGACAAAACTTAAATTTTTAAAAATTAGATTTGGAATGGAAATAGCGATTATGGGTGTTTTTAACAATTATTGGACCACACTCTGGAAGTGTCCAAGTGTTCATCTGTTTACTTCAAAACTGCGACCGATAGTTAAAAAACGTTAAAAAAATTAATGCATTATACGACTTTTGACGGAAACGCCCCTTAAAAGTGGGCGTGTCTTAAAAATTTGAAGCACTAACTGCACTTTTTTCAGTATTTAGGCATATGTGTAAGACTACAGCTGAATCGAGTAGTTTTTAAACAATCTTACCTGAACAAAGGTATTTTACCAAAATCACGCCTTTAAAAGTGGGCGTATTGAAAAAATTTACAAAAGAAAATGTAGAGATATATTTCTCAAATAACGAACAGAAGGAAAAAGGTTTAAATTAAACATTGGAAATGCCTTAAATTCTTAAGGCTACGTTTTTCGTTCTTTCATGAAAAGTAGGCGTAAGCCACGCCCAAAATTCAAAAATTTCTTTTCATACACAAACCTTCTCGTTTCTATTAAGAGACGAAAAATTTTGGCATGCGGATTAATTATAAATACCGTTTATTTACAAAAACAATTTTTTTATAGTTTCTAATGAAAAGTGGGCGTCAGCCACGCCCAAAATCAATTTTCTTGATTTCATACACAAGATGTTTATGTGCCAATAAGACCCACAAAATTTAATGTTTTTCGCTTTAATATAACAATTGTTATTTTATAAAAACCATATTGATGATTTTGTATGAAAAATAGGCGTAAGCCACGCCCACACTGAAATATTTTTATTTGATTGGAAGAAAGTTTACCCAAAGCTTACGTGTGCAAAATTTTAGCGTTATGTTTTTGTCGTAACTGTACAAAAAAACATGATTTAATTTTATTAAATTGAGGTTGTTCAACAAAAATGGCGATTGTGGGCGTGTTTGTGGGCGCATTTTACCGGTTCAAGAACTTAGCCTTACTCTTGAACCAAAGATTATATATACCAAATTTCAGCTTTCTAGCTCAAAAATTGCGACCTCTAGAGAGTATACATACGGACGGACGGACGGACGGACGGACGGACGGACGGACGGACGGACGGACGGACGGACATGGCTAAATCGACTAGGCTTTTGATTCTGAGTCAGAATATATATACTTTTCTATACCTAACGGTATTATTTCTCTATGTTACAAACTCCACACCAAATACAATATACCCATTCTATGGAATAGGGTATAAAAAATTGGTCGTAGGTACAGTATTTTCAAAAAAAATATATATATAACTTTGATCCTACTGAATTTTGACAACCAGTATTCTGTACCGCTCCCATGACTTGTTTATTTTGCAAGAGCACAACCAGGAACAAACTTTAAAGTGACTTTCACTTCAGTACCTACCAATATCCAGCCCAAGAAAAATAATACAAAAAAATCACTGTGAGTTAATAATACTTATTATCGAAATTGATTCGATTATCAATCATTTTTGTTTTAAATGAAGCTTTACAATAATGTTTTCTTAACATTTACACTTGATAAAATCAACCTTGTTTTAATTATTTATTTAATTTTTTAGCAGTATTGTTTGTGCTCTTTGGACAAAAAACAAAAAGCATCGAACATGTAATTAAAATTGTTTGGTTCGATTTTTATAAAAAAAAACTAGATAAAACTTAAATTATCGCAAATCAGTGGACATAATGAGACAAAATAAATGTTCATTCTAAATAAAATAAAAAATAAGTGCACGGTCATTTCATGTAAAACTTAATACAAACATCCTTATGCGATTATTTCCCCTAATAACTTGTCTTTCAACAACACTCAAGTCTTGTCAATATAGATGCATATATATTATGATGGACTCATCAGCTGTAGTACTTGATGTACATTATCATAACCACCATCAGTTGCATCAGCTTCAACAACAAAACCATTTAAAAAACTCACCAATCAACAACATCTGCTCAAAATCTCCAACAGCAGCTGTTGCATTATCATCTGCAACGCTATCCCCAACGAAAATTGCCAACAGTATTCATCAGCATCCGACGGTCACCAATTTAAAAGCTGGTGTCGCTGCTACGAGTGTTGCTGCAAATATAATTCCTAATAATCACCCTCACAGCAGTGTTGGTAGTATAGGCGGGGTTGGTGGAACAACTACACCACCGGTAACGCCGACAACAACAGCAACCGTGAGTTTTTTAAACAATTTCGGTGCGGGCAGTGGGATTTATTCACCCTTCAGTGGACCGAGTTCTTTGGTTAACTCACCAGCTTTGGGAAGAAGAAAGCGTTATACCAGTACATCGTCCTATTGTTCTAGTCAGTATAATAACAACTACACAGGATTAGATATGGAGTCCCTAGAAGAAATGCTCAGAAAGGTGAGTGTTTTTTTAAACTAATCGATGATTGGCGGTATGTGTACAAATTAAATGTGTATGGTATAACTCGCGGAATTTTTCTCGGATTTTCTTATTTCGCTGCAGTCAATACGCAATTTATTATTTTGCATATCAACCATGCGCCTTTTGTTACTTCGCAGTTCTTGTTTGGCAAACTCTTACTTCATCTATCAACTTGCGTACCTACATCTCGCTGAAGGATTAACTTTAACTAGCATTTATTATCTCGCAATTCCTTATTTCGCTCTATTTTATTTGGTAAAATATTATATTGTTTTTTTTTTTTTAGTTATTTGGCTTTAATTTTATCACATGTTAAGAAATGTCGTATATTTCAATAACATTTTTTTTCTTATTTTTTGGGCTTTAATTTTATCACATGTTAAAAAATTTCTTAACAATATAATAATAAAATTAAAGTAACAAAAATAAGAAAAAAAATAATAATTTTCCAAATAAAATGAAGCGAAACCACTTAAAAGAAAAAATGAAAACAATTTTTTACTTTCATTGACAAGGATATTTTATAAACAAAAAGAAAACATTTATACATTAGGCATAGGTATGCAAAAAGATAATCGGTGAATTAATGGTATAGAAAATAACGGTTTGCGAGCTGAAACGCAGTTGATGAAAACGCAAAACAAAAAAATGCGGAATAACTAATGCGAGTTAATATTTCAGCGAGAAATTAATTTGCCAAGTGACTCTTGCGAAATAAATGAAAAATATTAAGACATTCGCGAGATAATTCTTTGCGAAATGGAAAATGCGAATTGCCTGGCACCCAAATTAAATATAAAATCATGATTTAGGATAATAATTGGCTTAATATGTGATTTTGGTAAAAACGATTAACTATTAGATATCATTCATTATTACATATTAGATACTAAGCTGACGCGGCGGCGCGGCGGCGGTCCTCTGGTCGAAATCACGGGTAGTTTTGTAGAGCTGAGAAAAATAGCAGCATATATTTACTAAAACGTTATCACAAAGACGTATCAACAATGATATTATTTTTTACTCACCAACTTTTAACGGGATTCTAAGATGCACCAGATCTACTTGCTTGTACCGGTTTTAACTATTGCATTGTCTCCCACACCGGACAAATTATGGCATGAATGAACCAGTTCAGTTACCCATTTTGCGCTTGTGTTATGCCTCATGTATATTTTTCTTACTAACCGCTAACACTAACATTTTGGTGTCATACTGCCTCCCACCGGCGCGGCGGAGCACGCGCTGTGTCGTCGGGTAGAAGATATCTCGTATTCGTCGAATTGTGTTTATTTATTTATAAAATTGTTAATTGCTAACGTGAACATGAATAAAACTTATAGTTATAGTCGAAATTGTCTAGCATTCAAAAACATCAAGCAACAAAATCAGCTGTCGCATTTCATGCACTAGAACATGACCATCACACATTGTGGGATATGGACAACGTCAAATTGAAGAAACAAGTTAACGATGCAACTAACTGCTGGAACACAATGGAGCCGGAGCCGGAACCGCAGCCGCAGCCGTATCGCATGTCAAAATATTGAATACACACGAATTCAATGTTGTGAACACAACGAGACGGATCCGCAACCGCAGCCGCAAACCGCGACGGACGAGTTGGCCAACTTTTAATAAATACGTGCGTATTTTTGACATTCCATACAAAAAAAAAAGGGCAACGTGCTAATAAAATCCTTTTAGAAATTAGGTCATGTAATTAAAAAATTATTGAAAAGACTATACATGATGCGATATATGTTTTATCATCTTTTATATTCATATATATGTATGTTTCTCAGTGGAAATTGTAAAAAAAAACGTGGAGTACGTACGACTCCATTGTGGGCACTTCTAATTAGGTACGTACGGCATGCGGTACGGTTGCGGCTGCGGTTCCGGCTGCGTTTTTCTATTGTGTGCCAGCAGTAAGCTGGATGCCTATGAAAGCATTTATATGTTCTTAAACAGAAGCATATCAATGAACACGATGGAAGCCCCAATATGCTCCCCACTATTCAAATGCATCGAACAACCTACAAGTTGACGTTTTATTTTCTTGTTATTGTTTTTAATTTGAATTTTATTTTGAACTTCTTTTTCTCACTTGTACCTAGCCCATGACAGCTTAAGCTTAGTACAACGTGCTCGCTGAGGATGACAAATAGTCGAAATGCATCCGAAAATTAATTAATTTTGTTTAATCTTTTAAATAAAATAAGTTTAAATTGGCAAAGTCGTTTAAGGTGTTTTTATTCTTTAATATTAATGAAATATGTTATCTGTTTAAATGTTTAAATTTTTATAAAATAACACAAATATGTATATTCATTACCTCATAATTTTGTATCCAATAAAAATTGCAACTTAATCACCCTTTAAAAAAAGAAAAGAAAAAAAAAATTACTACAATAGCTCAATAAAATATATTCTAACTCGCCGTGCTTAAATTGTGTGTGCTTCTAATTATAACAAAAACAAATGGGCCGCAGACGCTCTCGGTCATTATCGTGAAAAAAGCCTCAACCAACCCAAAATCACCAAGTTTATTGCTGATCCAACATTAAAATCTACCATCAGTGCGCGAAAACAAAATTCAGTGACGTTTGTTATCACTGGTTTTGCATCGAGAGATCAATTCATCTACACAGCCTATCTTGGTTTCAAATGCGTACACAGTACACACGCATTGATGTATCAATTGAAATCATGATAGAGTAAGGAAAGTATTAGTAGTTGCATGTAGATTATCTAGGGCGGGACTGGGAACATATTGTCATGAAGGCATAATTACTCATGCAAATATGTTTTTATGACGTCTTCTTGGTATTTGATATGGCATAGATGAACCCTTCCTTCGATAGATTAGAATGTATCGAATCGCATGAGTCCTGGTAACTCTGCATTCGATGGTCACTTATGTATAAGAAGGTAAAATTAAACGCAAATAAAACTTAACGTAAGAACTTAACGAAAGAGTGCTTGTTCTGCGAACAAGCACGAATGAGAGTTAGTCTTAAGCAGGATTTTGAACTGAGAAGGAATAAATGTGCTAATTGGTTTTTTTATAACATTTTTTCCACTTAAAATTATCGTGTTTTATTTCTTCTCACATAATTATTACTTGAGATGGTTATACAGTCCATTGGGCTACGATACATTTGGTCCATGTCGAGCATCGCTGTCGTATATTGTGCCAGTGACGGAATGGTGCAGTGCAGGTCTGCTTTTTTTTTTTAAATAAATAAATATAAAAAAAAATCAAAGTGCACTGTGGTTGTGATTCGTTTTTATTACGAACAAAATATTGTGAATTTTAAAATGTGCTACGATGAAAATCACGTAGTCACAAAGGATTAAAATGTGTGTATCACCAGCAGGCGATGTGCAAAAACGTTACTTCATTATATATAATGATCAATATGTACCAACTAGCATGTCATGTAAGTAGATCAATAATTATTGTTGTTGTTTTTCCCCTTTTTCAAACGGTGGCGACCGATGAAAATTCTTCGTCAAGAGAACAAGAGAAAGAGCAGGTAAGAATGTACGTATTCTCTCCTCAGAGCAGGAATACACACTTATGACTCATGAGCAGCGAGCCGGAGTGAAGGAATACGCATACAAAAAACTCATGTATATGCGCAACTGTGACAAAGAGAAGGATTAGAATGAAAAATTTCGTCATTCGGGGAAAAAAAACAAAAGCGGTAGTGATCGGTCTTTCGAAAGAAAGAAAAATTAAAAAAAACAATAAACACAACAACAATAATAGTAAAAACATTTATTCAGTTCTTTCTCCAACTCTCTTTCTTGTCTTTATAAATTGAATCTTGTCTAATACTTCACATTTGTTTCCAGATTTACATTTATGTCCTATTCCGATATAAGTAGACAGGTGCTCCTTTCACACATTTACGCCTCCTTGATACGATTCAAAAAAGAGCCTTAAAATTAATAAGGGAAAGAACCATTACCGAAACAATTGTTTGCCGCAATGTTTCTTGCTTCACCTTGTTTTATCGCTACTTCTATAAACAGTATACTCCAGCGAAATAGCCAGTTGCATTCCTCTCCTGAAACAATTTCCTCATAACACCCGCATCGCAAGAAATGCCCATCAATTTACCATCGAGCAGAGTTTAATCAAAATCGTTTAAGCAGTTTTCGAGAAAATCAATTTTCTGCTTCACGATTGTATGGGAGCTACCGTTATTTTTGGACCTAGATCAAAAATTCTATATACCTCCTATACCGAGGGACATCCAATTAAATACTAAATACCAAATTTGAAGAAAATTGGCCCATCCGTTCAGGCTCTAGACAGACAGAAAGTCTACATCAGAAAAGTCGGCGTAAGCCATGCCAAAACTGGAATTTTCTAATTAAATTTAGAGTAGATGTACGTTCAAGAAACACAATGTAATTTTGCCAAATAGAGGATAACAAAAATAGCGATTGTGGGCGTGTTTGTGGATGGCTTTCACAAGTTCAAAAACTTGGCGTTGCTCTTGAACCGAAAATTATATATATACCGAATTGCAGGTTTCTACCTCCAAAATTGTGACCGCTAGAGATTATAAGATTATACATAGAGAGACAGATTATACGACTAGACTTTTGATTCTGATTAAGAAAATATTTATACAAGGTGGGCAAAAAGAAATCACCCTATTGGAAGATGCTCTCATTTTGGCAAATTGCCGCCAATGTCAAATCTGTTTTGACATTTGTGGACATGAACAGATATTGTGAAGCCGGCGTTTCCGGGTCGCCTCATCTCTCGTTTTGGTGATTTGCACTGGCCCGCAACATCGCCCGATTTAAAAGTTTCAGACTTGTTTTTGTGGGGTTTTTTGTCCCGTGATTACGTCAACAAGCCCGAGACTCTGGAAGCCCTCAAGGACAACATTCGACATGAGTGCGAGAATCGAAGTTTTTCATTTAAAAAAAAGAGAGCCAAACAACATCGGGTGGATGACTTCTTTTGGCCCACCCTGTACTTTTCTATACCTAGCGGTATTATTTGTCTATGTTACAAGCTCCACACAAAATTTAACATAGCTACCCATTCTGTAGAAAACGAATTTTTTTTTTTTTGAAAATATAATAAGTAAGTAACATTTGAATAAAATTTCACAAAAGAAATGAAGAGGTACGTAGTTTTGTAAACCTTAAATATAAAAATACCTGTGTTGTTTTATAAAATTGTTACATTACATTACATATTAAACTGTTCCGTCAATGAATCGACAAAGTAGACACACTTACCAGCACTGGCAACTGAGGCCATCGGCTCAAGACAGTAATACGACAGAGAGAGATAGACAGAACCGAAGATAGAAGGACACACAAACATATGCCAACAGCTCGCAGTTATTAGTTTTGACGGTCCCCCATCTAACTACTAAAGGTATTTATACACTATCCCACAGTGTAATACGACATGTCATTATGTAAATGAAATGGAAGTCCCAAAGCTATTTGAATATTGCAAGGTTGCACTGCCGTATCGCGAAAGGATAATTAATGAAAATTTTTAATGCTCTCATGATGTTTTTTCTTCTTTTTCTAACACCCACTACTTCTTACTTACTTACTTTCTTACTTAAGGTGGCACAGACAGTCCATTGTGGACCACGACCCCAACCAACAATCCTCGCCAACTAGGCCGGTCCCTAGCCAGTGGCCTCCAGTTGCGCACACCAAGTTGGTTGAGGTCGTTTACCACTTGATCGCTCCACCTTAGATGGGGTCTTCCAGAACTGCGTCGGTCCTCTGGGTGAGAATTGAAGACTCGTCGGGCAGGAGCGTTTTCGTCCATACGCTCCACATGGCCCAGACATCTAAGCCGCTGTATTTTCAGCTTCTTCACCAAGTCAATGTCGCTGTATTGCCCGTACAGTTCGCCATTGAATCTTCTCCTCCATACTCCATTGATACATACAGGACCGAATATCACCCTTTGAGAGAGGGCTTTACTACTAAGATGCCTTCTTAGCCCGAAGAAACAGCGATTGGCAAGAGTGATTCTTGGACTGATCTCTTCACTGATGTTGTTCTGAGAGGTTATAGTGGAACCCAAATAGACAAAGTCCTTGACAACCTCAATGTTATATCTGTCCTTTGTGACGTTTTGTCCGAGCCTACTGTGATGATCTACTTCACCCGAGGACAGCATATACTTTGTTTTATCTTCATTTACAGCCAGACCCATTCGAGCCGCTTCCACTTCAATACTTGCGAATGCTCCACTGACAGCGCGCTTTGTTCTTCTAATAATGTCAATATCATCAGCATAGCCAAGTAATTGAACGGATCTAAAAAAAAATCGTACCGCTGGTGTTGACATGCGAGTTGCGTACGATTGCCTCAAGAATGATGTTGAAGAGGTTACATGACAGTGCGTCACCCTGTCGTAAGCCTTTCTCGACATTAAATGAGTCGGTGGTGTTCTTACCAACCTTGACGGAGCAGCGCGAGTTCTCCATAGTCATCCTGCACTGCACAATCGAACGAGTTTAGCAGGGATGCCAAGAAGTGACATGGCTCTGTATAGCTCGTTCCTGTGCACGCTGTCATAGGCGACTTTTAAATCGATAAAGAGGTGGTGAGTATCGATCTTGAATTCTTGGGTCTTTTCCAAAATCTGCCGAAGTGTGAAAATTTGGTCGACGGTTGACTTACAGGGCCTGAAACCACACTGATAGGGGCCAATCAGTTCACGTGCGAAAGGGTTCAGACGTTCACATAGAATGGCCGACAAGATTTTATAGGCGACATTTAGGAGACTTATACCTCTGTTAATGGCGCAGCTTAGAGTATCTCCTTTCTTGTGGATAGGGCACACAATGCTGAGGTTCCATTCATCAGGCATACTTTCATCCGACTAGATTGTACAGATGAGTTGGTGTATGCTCCTCACCAAGTCATCTCCCGCTGCTTTGAAGAGTTCAACCACACCCACTACTTCATCCATTTAAATTTGCTTTATTGCTTTTTATTTATTGAGTTTAACTGTAAAATTCAACGATACGATATATATATAGTTGTCAATCTGGCAGACGGCAATGTCATGCTATATTTGATTTTGTACTGTAAATTGTTGTATAATGATAGGTTAAATAAAATCAATTAAACTTAACTTAACTTAACTTAACTTAACTTAACTTAACTTAACTAGATACCATCTTTTGGGTGCTATGAAAGATTATTTTAGCAAGTCTCATCGATTTCGTTGATAACGTTGTCCAATTCTGGTCAGTTTAATAAAACCGTTAAGACCGATTCTCGTTATTGCAATTTGTATTAAAACGCAGTTTTCTTGCAAGCCTTGTTTTATATTTAACGTACAAAGTTTAATAAAAAAAAAATGTTAAGAGCCTTTTTTTAACAAATTAGAAAAAATGAAAAAAAGTTTGGTCGAAACCTAGGAGCTCGTTTTGTGTGAGCCACCATTTAAAATAGAGTAACTGAAAAAAAAAATTCAATGTCATTTAATAGGAAGCAGTAAGGAACTATAAATACCAAACAAAGTTTGAGTGAATTCGATACGACACGGACGCTCGCTTGCCAACTAAAAAAATAAAATGCACGACTGGGTCGCACGAACTTGCTCTTATGATAAGCAATTGCTAATTGTGGCTGCATATATGGCTATTAAAAAAATTTAAATAATTTCGAAAATTCTTTGATTTTTTAAATTAGTTTAAGAGTTTTCTCGGAAAAACAAAGTATGCAATAAAATTTCGAAGCTATACGTAAATCTAGGAAAAAAAAATATTGAAAATCGTTCGACCAGTTTTTTTTAAAAAAGGTTATTTTTGAAAAACTTTTCCAAAAAATATTTTGAAATTTATTTGGGTATGCAAATATATGGCAATCTGTAGTTTACATTTGAAAAAATAATTTAAAAAAAATCAATATACCCGTTTCCAACATATTTCGAAAACCAAAAATTTTTTTGAAAAAATTATAAAAAATCAAAAAAAAAAATTTTTGAAAAATTTGAAATGCCATATTAATAAAATTATAAATGACTTCCTGTGGCCAAAATTTTATTGAAATCGAATGTATAGTTTACGAGAAAATTTGATTTGAAAATACTGGTTCTATGAGAGGTACCGTTATAAGACAAATTTTGAAAAATATTTTCCAACCAAAAGATAGACTGTCTTACAAAAATAGCATCCTGAAAGTTTTATCAAAATCGTTAGAGCCGTTTTTGAGAAAATCAATTTTTTTCTTCACGATTGTATGGCAGGTGCCGTTATTTTTGGGCTTAGAGCAAAAATAAAAAATATGTTCCGAGGGACGGCCAAATAAATCCTAGATACCAAATTTGAAGCAAATCGGCCCATCCGTTCAGGCTCTAGAAGCGCGAACAGACAGACAGACAGACAGACAGACAGACGGACGGAATTCCCAGACCCACTTTTTTCGACTTCTCCATCATCGTAATGTCATGTGTGATTGTTATCTCGAAATTTTTTTTCTGCACGAATCCATAACTTGCCTTATAGTACCTATAATCGCAAGTAAAAAGCGTTATAGTCCGGGTGGCGACCATAATATTACCTATCTCATACGGAGACCGAAATTAACTATAAAGGATCGATAGTTTACGTGGAAATATTCACAAAACTACTGGTTGGACAAACTTTTTCAGGGAACATTAGGCGGGAGGGGGTCACTTCCGATACGGTTTTTTAAGGCGCACCTATCTCATCGGGGCATCGAATAAAATTATTGCCAGTTGGAAGGATATTGCGGAATGCTATAGAATTTAGCATTTGTACCAACTGCGGAGATACCAGCTTACTTTTCGGAGCTAAGCAAAACTTCGGAAGAAAGCGGCTTTTTAAAACTTTGCTCCTGGTTTAAAAACAATTATCTGGACGTTTTGAAAAGAAAATATGAACCCGAGTTTGGTCGGTTTCCGACAGTCTAAGAAAAAATTTTCCTTGTACACAACACACAGTGGAGGCCTGGCATCGCTGCCTCAATAGCATTGTTGGGAGCAAAAACTCAGGATTTATGCTCTGTCGAGTTTATTAACTTGTCTTGTCTGCGTCCTATCCCACATGTATACTCGAAATATGGTGAATCTGTGCTTAAGGATTTGGATTTTGGAGATTATATGCTTGGGGATTTTTGTTTTGGAGATTTTTGATTTAGGGATTCTATTTTGGGGATTTTGTGTTGGGAATTTTGTTTTTGGGGATTTTAGGGCTAGGGTACCCAGCCCTTTAAAGTAGGGGGGATTAAACTAAATACAAATTTTTCATGTCTGAAGAAGTTTCCCCGAGTATTATTTTTCGCGTCGTTTAGACTTTGAAACATTTGGACTCTGACTAAATTCACGGTTAACTATTTTGGCTGGGTCTTGATATATGATAGGTATTTACGTCTTTGGTTCGAAAGAGACCCAACACCACTCAATATGGAACACATTGTTTTGGTTGAAAACAAAAATGACGAAAAAACAGATTGTGTACCAGAGTCCGACAAAGGCGAGTTTTTGCGTTGAACAAAATAAAATGCACGACTGGGTCGCACGAACTTGCTCGAATGTGTGAAAGTGGTTTAGGGGCTTGAGATTTTGATAAAAATAAAATTTTCAAAATTCTTAAATAAATACTTAAACTAATTTTAGCTGAAAAAAAAGTACGCCATTTTATTTCTTGGATACATTTGAATTTATGAGAATAAATTTATAAAAATCTGTGGAGCGGTTTCTGAGAAAAAAAGTTTTTGAAAATTTTTTTTTTAAAAAGTTCAAAAACGCCAGTTTATAGGTTTTCAGCAAATACATTTACTTAAAATTTTTAGAAAAAAATTTAATAAGCAGTTTTCAAAATATTAATTTTTTTAATTTTTTTTTTAAATGCTTTTAAAAATACAAAAAAATATTTTTCAAAAATGTTGGTATGCAATACAAATTGAGCTTCCTACAGCTATATGTGTGTGAATAATCGGTTGAGTCGTTTTCGAGTTAGTCGAAAGCAAAAAAAACGGTCCTATGGAAAGTACCGTTCTTAGCCATTTTTTAAAACTTTTTTTTCAGCCATATGATTGGTCGTACCTAAAAAGCAACACTGATTTTCTTAAATCGAAATCGTTAGAGCCGTTTTTGAGAAAAATAAGCTTTAACGTAACGGTTGTATGGCAGGTAGGTACCGTTATTTTTTGAGCTAAAAAAAATTTCAATTTCCCCTCTGTACAATACCTAAAAAAGTCTATATACCAAGTTTGAAGCAATTCGGCCCACCCGTTTGGGCTGTAGGTGTCTATAAATACAGACAGACAGACATACAGACGGACAGATTTTTTAGACCATCTTTTTTCGTCTTCGTTATCATCGTAATGTCATGTTTGATTGTTATCTCAAAACTTTTTTTTTCGACGAATGCATAACTTGCCTTATAGTACCTATAATCGCAAGTAAAAAACTCAGTTTTACCAAAAATGCTCTAGGCCTGTTAAATTTTGAGTTTGATCAAAACCGTTAGAGCCATTATTATGACGTCCTACCAGAGGGGTTTTTGGAATTAGCATTCTAGCTCCAGAAATAACGGCAGGTACCTAACATACGATTTTTAATGAAAAGTTAATTTTTCTCAAAAACGGCTCCTACGATTTTGATAAATTTTTCTGAATAGTGTTTTCTGTGCAAATTTTATGTTTTCGTTGGAATAGATTTTTCAGGAAAAGTCTTATAACGGTACCTCCCATAGGACCGGTTTTTCAAAATCAGATTTTCTCGTAAACCACTTGACGGATTTCGATGAAATTTTTAATGTATAAGTTTTTTAAAGACAAAATAATATAAATTTTAAAATTTTGGAAAAAAGTTTAAAAAAAAATAATTTTTTTTTCTTAATTTTTTGTTTTTTTTTTCAAAACCGGTCCAAGCTATTTAAAATTTTATTTTTCTGATAAAAACAAAGTGCTAGAAGTTGGCATACTTTTAAAAAATTGGAATTTATTTTAGAAATTTTTTTCAAAAAACTGTTTTTTTGAAAAAAACCGGTGGAACGATTTTGAAAAAAAAAATTTCTTAAAATTCTTCACAATAAACAAAATCATATGGCTTACTTCGTTTTTTCCGAAAAACGTTTTAACTATTGATTTCTAAGTGATCAATAAAATTTCATGTACTTACTTAGTTTTTTCCCTGCTTTTTTTTCCAAAATCTCAAACCCCAAGACCACTGTCTCACATAAGAGCAAGTTTGTCCAACCCAGTCGAGCACTTTATTTTTAAAATTTTAATAAAGTGATTTAAAGCTGGATGGAAGCTCTTTTTTTTTGCACGTTTACCTATTATCAATTGGTGAGAGACGTAAAAAAAATACTTTTTAAAAATCGATATAAACAAAGAAATTCAAAAGATTATGTGATTTGCCGAAATAACAATTTCTTTCAGATGAAGTTGACTTTGTATTTTCCATGTAGAATGTAGGTATAGAATGTAGAATGTAGAATGTAGACAATGTCACTATGAATCCTGTGAGTACTAATAAGACTTAATTCACGTAGGAAGTAGGTACTAAATTTCAGAGTGCGTTTCTTTAACTTATTGGCATGACTGGTTATGTTGAACAATTATCGATCCCAATGGGGGGATATATCCGCCTGATCCCCCCCCCCTATCTACGCCACTGCTCCACTGGTCCTACCTATTTCTTAGCTTAATACTTAATATGTGCTACCTTAAGATAAATAAATTGCAGGAACGGATAGAAAAATAAGGAAGACAATTCAAATGGTAACTAAGAGAAAATAACCTTCTTCAATTTTGAAACTATTTTTATTAAGATTTAAAAAGGGCTTCTATTTTATTTTGAATTAGTTCTTAAACTTTTTTTTATCTATCGACACATTGACGCCAAGAAATTTAAAAATAAACCAAAAGAAGAGATTTCTATCTTTACAAAAAGGTATAATATGGCATTACAGGAGTAAACGTTATTTTTATTCGTTTTTTTCTGTTCCAAACCATTTTTTAGAAAACTGACCTGCCGCGGAAAGGACAATTCTCCCATACAATTTTTTTCCTTGTCTCGACCCCACCTACGCTGTCTAGCTTTTTATCACACTGTATGCGAATCAAACAACAACTTCCCCTGTAAAGCTGCTGTTTAAACACGCATTATTTGGAATGTTCATATACGTCTTTAAATTAAATAAATATTTGTTACAGCCTCTGGCACACCACAAAGCACTAAAAGTTTAGTATCCACCTTCCTCTACCTAGAGTTCTTTCTCTAGACTATGATATCCATATCTATATCATGCATTTTTAATCCTTGAAGAGATTGTCTTACCAGAACCGCACTATACTTTTGGAGTACGAGCATACTTTCGATCAAAAATTTATGAAATTTTGTGTGAAGAACTTGAATGTACGTGGTTATTCTACCATTTAGGGACTATAAAAGAGCGAAGAGAAATAACCCAGTTAGGGATTGGTGAAAACGATAAAACTAATTAAATGAGCTTTATGGAATCTCTTACGATATTTAAGCTACGTGGTGGTACACACAGGCTGTTTGCTAACTTGTAGGCAATGATTAAACAAATAGTTAACAAAGTTATTGACATTTTTTAAGATGAAAAAGTTCTGCAGTAACGGTGTATCTCCAATTTCGATATCACCTTACCAGGTTTTAAGAGAAGGCTTACTATCTTTGGTGCACTCTGACTCATGTTTACGCAAACACTGTGTTTCCAGAAATTAGTGGAATACTTTAACATTTGAAATAATAATTTATTGAAACAAAAAATTTTGTTAAGTAATTACACAAATTTCAAGGTTTGCATCATTATAATTTTTACTTGCTCTAAAGGGCATGCAGGAAAAAAATCGATAAAGTGGTGTTCGCCATACCGTCCAACATAGGAGTATTTGCATGAAAAGTCTGACCAAAATTATTTTTCGTCGCCATTGTTACTACTGCTGTTTGGAATGAATATTTATTCAATCAAATATCTACAGTTTCTAAGTGATTTCTATTAATGAAGGTATACATATATTTTTGAAAAAAGAGCTACTTTTTTATTTTTATTTTTTGTTTGTTATGTAAAAACTTAACGCTAGATTCTTCCGCTAGCTCTTCGTTATACTGAATTTGAACCCTCTGGAAGAAGCATTTCTAAAGTTTCTTTCGAAAATAGCATTCTCGTTATTGGTTGAAGCTTTCTAAGAGAACTGATGAGAGGAGTTGAGCAACAATCGATAGAGAACGTCTTGGTTGCAATCTCTCCTTGAGAACTTTCTAGCATAATTAAGACGATATAATCTGAAAGTTTTAAATATTAATATTTTTGTTGAATGTATTTTTATTTTATTTAACTGAAAAACGCTCTCCAAAAGTGTTTGTTTCTGGCTTCTGCTGCTTCTTTCGATAGCTGACCAATTGAAAGAAGGGATTTTTTTTAAATAATAGACCCATACATCAAGAATTTGTGTATCGTTGGAGTCATTGAATGCCATGAGTATAACTCGACATAAAGTCTTTCTGTATCCATTGCATACAAATCAATTTTTTTTAGAAAACACTTGAAATTACCTCTAAAATAATTTTGAATCGAGAAACCATTTTGATATCAATCCCTGTAATTTCAGCGGCAATTTCAGGGTTATTAAAAAAATCTTTGGCTTGTATTCCCGTCATTTGTATTGCCAAAACCTGTGTTAAGAATCTTTATTAACTTTCATCTATTAACACTGTTTTCATAATATCGTAAAATTAACTTAATTGCTATACTAGTATTTACTAACCAATAGATTGTATTGTTTATATATATTATTTAAAGGTTTCTTTCAGAGTATATGTATCTACTAATGAGTAGGGACACTCTACTCACACTTAGAACATCAACCAATACAAGAAAAACCTAAAAAAAAAAAACTATTATAAGTGAAAACAGGCAAGAAGTACTGGGGGGTCATTCCGTATCTCGATTATCGTCAGACGATATCGTTTGGACGATAGACTTGCTTCACGTAATATTAAAAATCACTATCGTCTGGACGATATCGTTTTGATACTTAAATTTTTGCTTCACGTAAGCCAATAATCGTCAAATCAATGTCGTCTAAACGATAGCGTTTGCACGATAGCTAAATAGGTATCGTTTCTATTTGATTTTTAAAATGTTTGATAATTTTATCTTTAATTGATAGTTTTAAACGACTGATTGGGAAACCAACTTTCATTTCAATACGCGTTTTTGTTATTATGTATATAAAAAAATATCATACATATATACAAAATATCTTACATTTTGGAAATTCCTCTATCAAATCAAACCAAACACAAAACTACTTAAATTCACATTAAATTTAAAATTTTTTCTCAAAAAAAATCAATAAAACCGAAACCGCGAATGCACGAAAAATAAGTTAAACCTAATCGAAAATGCGCGAAAATTAAAAAAAAATACACAAATTTCATTCACTACTTCATTATTTTGAAACATTTTTAAATTTAATCAAAGAAAAGCGTAAAATTTTTGTTTTTTGACATTATATACAGTTTGAGAGTTTCTGAAAGATACTAAACGTTCTCAAACTGCATTTTAAAATAAACGATAGACGACACGATAGACGAGACGATAGTAGTAAGTTACGTGAAGCAAATTATTGACGATATCGTTCACGACTATCGTCTGGATGATGATCGTTTTGAAAATTACGGAATGACCCCTAGCCTTTCGTAAAATAGCTTATGAAAAAAAGAGTACACATCACGTTTTGTAGGTACACCCACACACACTTATCTTGTATAACATACATAAATGTGATTTTCCAATCATGTTTTTCTTAAAGCGGGCCGGTTGTTATTTAAGTGTAGTAGTATTTCTATTAGCAACAATATTGATTAGTGTGACCAGGTTTAGCTTTCATGTAAACTTAGTTCCATTTGCAACAATTTTTGTGTAAAATTTTGTAGAAGCTGGTCACACTAGTGAAAAGTAACTAAGGCGACGATTTTGTGTATACATTTTTTTTGTACGTGTTTTTAAAAGCGTGCTACTTTGAATCTCTATCTATCTTTCACTATTACACTTCTTATTGTCGTCTATTTCTTATTATAAATTGTAAACAAATAATAAACACGTGGAGAGTGTCCCTACTCATTAGTAGATATACTCTGGTTTCTTTTTTCTTTCTCTAATACATAAACACTCATTTTTTGAACTTTTTCCTTCGATAAATCATAGTTCAGTTATCCATTTAGAGTCATCAGATTCGGTAGCGCTACCTATTTTTACTTGCGATTATAGGTACTATAAGGCAAGTTATGCATTCGTCGAAAAAAAATTTTTTGAGATAACAATCAAACATGACATTACGATGATAGCGAAGACGAAAAAAGATGGTCTAAAAATTCTGTCCGTCTGTATGTCTGTCTGTCTGTCTGTATGTAGATCTACAGCCCAAACGGGTGGGCCGAATTGCTTCAAACTTGGTATATAGACTTTTTTAGGTATTGTACAGAGAGGAAATTGAAATTTTTTTTAGCTCAAAAAATAACGGTGCCTGCCATACAACCGTTATTTTAAAGCTTATTTTTCTCAAAAACGGCTCTAACGATTTTTATTTAAAAAAAAATCAGTGTTGCTTTTTAGGTACGACCAATCATATGGCTGAAAAAAAAGTTTTAAAAAATGGCTAAGAACGGTACTTTCCATAGGCCCGTTTTTTTTGCTTTCGACTATCTCGAAAACGACTCAACCGATTCTTTCGAAATTTCACACACATATAGTTGTAGGTAGCTCAATTTGTATTGTATACCAATATTTTTGAAAAATATTTTTTTGTATTTTTAAAAGCATTTAAAAAAAAAAATTAAAAAAATTAATATTTTGAAAACTGCTTATTAAATATTTTTTTAAAAATTTTAAATAAATGTATTTGCTAAATACCTATGAACTGGCGCTTTTGAATTTTTTTTGAAAATTTTTTTCAAAAAGTTTTTCAAAAAAAACTTTTTTTCTCAAAAATCGCTACACAGATTTTTCTAAATTTATTCTCATAAATTCAAATTTATCCAAGAAATAAAATGGCGTACTTTTTTTTCAGCTCAAATCAGTTTAAGTATTTATTTAAGAATTTTAAAAAATTTTATTTTTATCAAAATCTCAAGCCCATAAACCACTGTCACTCATTAGAGCAAGTTCGTGCGACCCAGTCGTGCATTTTATTTTTATTATAATATACAGGGTGATTCACGAGCATTGTGCCAAAAAGCTAGAGCGTGTAGGTTAAGTTGAGACAAGAAAAAAATCGTATAGGAGGGGGGGTCTATTCCCCCCCGTTTAGCCGGGAGGGCAGTTTTCTGAAAAATTGACTTATTTTGTAAAAAAAAATATTAAAAATCAACGGCTTCGTTTGCAACACCGTGTTATACCTTTTTGGAAAGCCAAAAACTTCTTCTTTCATTTCGTTTTTAAATTAAATTGTTTTAACGAATAGTTTAAAAAACATAAATTTTCCAACTCAAAATTTTGAAAAAAAAATTTGAAAAAATAATTTTAAAACTAATTTTTTTTCAAAATTTTACGTAATTAAGTACAATTTTTGTTCTCAGAATTCAACGCTTCCATTAATCTTTAATCCAACACTGAAAACCGTATGGCTCTACGACTTTTTGTTGCCAAGGTATTCAAAAATAACCGAACCTACTTCTTCACAAAAACAAGAAAACCTAGCCTTACGGGATGGCACAAGTGACCATTTAGCCAATTTTTACGTGTTTTTGTGAAGAAGTAGGTTCGGTTATTTTTGAATACCTTGGCAACAAAAAATCGTAGAGCCATACGGTTTTCAGTGTTGGATTAAACATAATGAATTCTGAGAACAAAAATTATACTTAATTACGTAAAATTTTGAAAAAAATTAGTTTTCAAATTATTTTTTCAAATTTGTTTTCAAAATTTTGAGTTTGAAAATTTATGTTTTTGAACAATTCGTTAAAACAATTTAATTTAAAAACGAAATGAAAGAAGAAGTTTTTGGCTTTCCAAGAAGGTATAACACGGTGTTGTAAACGAAGCCGTTGATTTTTAATATTTTTTTTAACAAAATAAGTCAATTTTTCAGAAAATTGCCCCTCCTGGATAAACGGGGGGGAATAGACCCCCCTCTCATACGATTTTTTTCTTGTCTCAACTCAACCTACACGCTCTAGCTTTTTGGCACAACGCTCGTGAATCACCCTGTATAGTTTGTGGACCCTTACCCTTAAAATCTGATAAAATATTAATCGATCGTTTATTCTTTTTTTTTTTTTTGTTATTTGGACTTTTAGTAAACGTTTTTAAGAACCTGCTCGTAGTAGATCCACAATGAGACCAAGCTTATTTCTAAGCTCTCTTTGAATTTGATTTTTTTTAAGTTTTGCATGCTTTTTTCTCGTCTTGTGATCTTATTTGTCATTTTCTCACAGGAAGCTTGTAAGCTACATGCAGAAGACTCTCAAAAAGTCTGATTCATGCATGTAGTATTGGTAAACCAAATTTATTGGAGTTATCATTAATTTCGTTTGTCATTATATTTAATTTGTTAAAGTCTCTTGATGTTGACCCGCAAGTATAGCGTTTTTGTGTTGATGTAGCTTCAGTTATTGCATTGCATATTTTTCCTTCAACCATGGTGAAATGCAATGTATGCTGCACTTCGACTATACATATATAGCTGATTTCGCGTTTAGTTATGCCTGTGCTTTCTTTAACAAAGTTTATTCTTATTGGCCTGCGAAATCGGAGAGAATGTGGTGTTTTGTTTAGCCAGATGGTTTTTGAACCACTAACTAAACGCAATGGAAGAAGTGAACTTTGAAATATAAACGCATCTGACTCAGAACTGTTTTCAAATTTCTGTTTGTATTCAGTTTGCTTGGATCCGTCGCAACCCGATTTTTTAATGCGTTCGAGAGGTGCACATCTGTTTTCATTAAGACTACTTAAAACTTCCTGCATATACACGAGTAGTCGAGTTGCAGTGTGATCCAACACATCCTGCAGATTTATTTCAGCCAATGTTTCCGTTACAGTATAAGATTCTTCTCTTGGATAACAATCCTTTTTAGCTTTTTGGAGTGTACTGTAACACGCAAAAATCCTTATTCGTTGCAGCCACAATTTCATATTGCTTACGCGAAAGTACGGCTTCAATGAACATAGAAAGAGCTTTCTGACAACTTTACTTTTTTCTCTGTAACTCTGTCAGAATATGCTTCTTTTTACTTCTGCGCTCTTCCAGGAGATTTCAGGATTTCTGTGAGGACTTATGAAGCAACCGTCTTCCCAGTCTTAACTTAACTTTATCTGCGTTGCAAAAACTAGTTCCTCAGTTTGAAGTTTTTCTCGGATAATTTCAGTTTTTCTTCTTTTGGTTCTTTCACCACGCTATTACACCTCTTATGAGGAAGCTTTTCTTTTATCAGTAGCGTGACATATTTTTGCACCACACTAAATTGAAGGAAACCCCCATACAAATTGTTCAGCCACCACTGAATCTCCAATTGAATCTGACGTGAGTCCCACGTCTTATTCAAGGCACATCTAAATTTGCACTGATTGTTTGTGGCCTGGCTGCTGGCTGCTGCTATTTAAAATCCAACCCCTTTTTAATTGATGTGCATTCAGAGTTACCAGTGTTCTTTTGGTAACTCGTTCAGCTTTCTTTCCTTGAGTTTCTGCTGAAGAGCTTTTGGTTTTAGAGCTTTAACATTTTTTTAAGATTGTTGCTTATTTGAAATGCTTACTACGGAAACCCTGCAAGAGCTTTTGTGTGAAAAGCACTTACGGAAAACAAAAGAGTGCGAATGAGAGACAAACATCCCCATCTTCCCTGTGCTGCCCAATTATGTGTAACAGAGTATAGAGGCTAACCATCTTTGCTTCAAATCGAAAACAAATTTAGCAACATTTGACTTATAACTTCGAACGTTTTCTTTTTAGCAAGAAATATCTAACAAATATTTCTTTAAATAATTAAATTTTCGGTTAATATCAAACTCTGCCCCTTTTCTTCCATAAGGTTAAATAAATATTTTCTGGTCACAACTCTCGAACCAGATGATCCTTAAAATGTTCAATAAAATTATGTAGAAAATGATAAACTAAAACTGGTTTCTTTCACACAAAAAAAAAATTATATGAACACAATACAAATACGTAGGTAGCTTGACTTGCTCTTGCTTTCTATCTCCCAATCCTTTACCAGCTCAAATTTTTGCACTAAAGACATAATACACATACATATGTAATTCAAAAAAAAAATCGAAAAATTAAAACAATCATTAAGTTTCGGGTAGCAACTAGTAGCTGCTAAATCTTTTTGCATAACAAAGACAAATATTCAAAATAACTTTTAAAGTACAAAGTGTTACAGAAAAACACGATATATTAAATTAAAATCATAAAAACTTAAACAAATTAAAAGAAATACGATAACTTTTTACTGTACTGTCCTTGAACCCGAATTGAAACAAGAACACAAGATTGCCAAAAATACATATTTTTAAAATGTCAATACATAGGTACCTGAAGTAAAACTCTTCATTAAAAAAAATCAGATTTATATCACAACAACTCGAAATCACTTACAGTAGAAAACTAACGAAATTGCGTGCATGAAAAAAAAAGATGCAAAAAATTCAAACCGTTAACTTTAAACTCAATTTATCACAACACACGATGAAGATGAGAAAACAAAAACTGCAGCGCATTGACCCACGTATATTTATGATATGATCCACTATAGCAAACTGTTACTTCTTAATTTTACTTTTTAGAAAGATGAATTTTGGCCAGCTTTTCGGTGTGCAACGGTTGAACGTTGAATGTTAATGGCAACTTCACCTCGTGGTTCTTGCTGAATGCCAAAAAGTTCATGGTCATCGTCATCATCGTCCTGAGCAACAGTCACGCTGTTGAGGCATTTCCCTTGGCAGTGGGGGAACGCTGCAGAAAAACTCAGCTTTGATTTCCTCTGTTGTTAATTGGCACCAGGAGGGTGTCCCCAATATGTTTCCACCCTGATTCTTGAGGTGGCAGCTCCATTCGGAGCCACTGCTGAACTTGGTGGTAGGTGCGCCGATAATGTTGTTTAGCTGCGCTCTTTGTTGGAGGGAGGGAGCTAATGTCAGGCTGCATATTTGACACTGACCTCGTGAAAGACTGGATGGAAGCGGTATTCATTAAGGGAGGTCTGTTTTGCACCACATTACATTTCAGGAAGCACATCTTCCGAGCCTATTCAACCTCGTCGTGAGAAGAGGAGGGGTTGTTTAAGGTAATATTGCTGCTTGCTTGATGTCTTCTGAGTCCAAATAAAATGTTGAGAAGCTCATCACCTTGCTTTTCCTGAAAGTTGCAGAAATTGTGTCGCAGATAGAGATAGTAAACGAGTATAAGAAGAGGATGTGTTTAAATCCACGCTGCTGCTGCATTGGGCGATAGTGTCATTGTTTTCGTTTTGCTCCTCGTCCGGGTTTCAGCAGAACGATGTCTTAGGTGGGAGGAGTAAAAGCAATTAAAAAGACAGCGAGATCCACGTCCCCACCAACGACACCCACAGAATTGTGAATGGATTGTTCCACAGCAGTCTTCACAATAAGGAAACAGCTTCATTGGAGGCCTTAATTGTCTGTATCTCATTCAGTTTTATCTTTCGTAAGGAAATCAAAATACTTTTGTTGCTGGGATTGAAAAAAAAATCTTCTTGTTTAACAGGTAGGTATAGAAGTCGGCCATGTCAAATTGATGTCAGCTGATCTTCTTGTGCTGTTGCTTCGCATCTGTTCTTGTGATTTTTTACTAGTTTCTGGGCTTGCGAACCCATCATACCCAACAGACAAGTTAGATTCAAAATCAATTCCATTACCTCATTATCAAAAAGTGTTTCAAAAATTTCAATTGAAGACATATTCCCTAAAGCACATTTCATATCCATCTTGTGTATGGCAAAGTTGTTAGCACGGTTTATCGTCATATCAGGAACGCAGTCATCCTTTAATGAAACTTGACATTTATTGGTTTGACAGATAGAAGAAGAACTATGCTATGACGATAGATTCCATCCCATCCTTCTAGAAAAGGAATATTATACTAAAAACATTTTTCTGACTGACTGAATGAGTCTGAATGTTCGGCCGATTTGTTTGACGACCGGTGATTCTGGTGGACCGTGATTTCTGCACCAATTTCATTTGGAAGGGATGCCACGAACGAAATTCGCTATTCCAGCCCGAAGTAGACAAGAGTTTTGCTCGTGTTTTTTCTGTTATTTTATTCGAGGGGGGGCGTTCGATACGTGCCCCCTTGAATCCGCCCTTGCCCCGCACATCAATCTTATTTGACCATATATGTGTGTTTGTGTAGGTAGATCCTGCAAATACATATACTACTCAGAACAAAAAGGGCCAACAGGGTTTTTAGGAAAATATGAATGGTTATAACATTTGTTTCTTGGAAAATATTTGAATTGAGAAATTAAGTTTACATAATCTTTAGTCAAAAATGTTTATTTTATTATTTCTACTCACAAAACGAACTTTTAAATTTCACTCTCATCAACGGCCTTGGCATTGATAAAGCATCGCTCCCCGATCGATCAGCAAAATTAAGCATCACTGCGCGTGGTTAGTGGTTGGATGGTGGACCGTGCAACGACAAAACCACGAAGCTGTTGGCATATGTTTGTTCTCTCTTCTGTTCTGTTTGTCTCTCTCTGTCTGTGTGTTTGTCTGGACCTATGGTCTCTGTCACCCGTGCCTGTGAGTGTGTTTTTTTAGACTTAAAAAAAAAATTTCACTCCCTGAGAAAATGAGATCTCATTAGGACGAAAGAATTAAAAACAAATCTTGGATGGGTCCTATTTCGTTTTGAGAAGTTTATAATAGAATTCTACGGATGGCAATGGTACAGTGGATGAAGTGTTTGGTTGCTAACCTAAGAGTTGTGTGTTCGAGCCTGGGCAGCAATTTTTCAATATTCCCCCAGCTTCAACTGGACGCCATCGCCACCCGTGGGATAAATATCCATTGTGCCAAAAAAAATATTTCATATTTTTCTATTCCTTCTAATTAATGCCGTGCAGGGTGAAGTTTGCTTCAAAAGACCTTGGGTCCTACAGGCATATAGTTAAAAAAAAAAAAATATGGCTGTCATTTATATTCCTGATTCCATATCTCCTGCTGTTACAGTTACACTATGGTTCAACCCTTGCCCTTAAAAACTCACGTCTCTTGTTAAGTGACCAAATCTTTTCCCATAAACTAGCAAAATAGTTTTACGTGCACGAGAAATAGAATTCGATTGGAGTAGGTACACAGTTTTTTTTATTGAGTTTAAACCTTTTTCGTACCGGACCGAAGTCAAAACAGGCAAAAACACCGTCTTCGCCGTCGTCGCGTTGCATTTGGAACACCATTTGGAGTGGGAAAAATCCAAACCAATAATAAAAACCTACCCTTCATATATACGAAGACCAGACAAAAAAAAAGTAGCCACTTTCCTGGCCCATATTTTATTCATAGTCTGATATCGTGCTTTGTAATGATGTGGCCCAATGGAACTTGGCTAATAGTAGAAATCAACATCAATGACTGTTATGTTATTTTCTTTTTGTATGCCAAAGACCAGGATAACGAAGGGTGTCGTGTGCCCGAGTACGGTGAAATAGTTTATATGCGCTTCTTGGCAAGCGTCCTTTATATTTAATCAATAAAACAGGAAACGAGGGTGGTTGTGTGGGAAGAAGTAGGCGAAAAACCACTGTTGAGTTATATTTTTGTTGTATTTTTTGTTAGATTGAATTCTCTTTACGGAACAGCTTTGTTATTATTATAAAATAGCTGACCCGACGAACTTCGTCACGTTGAATATTTTTCGAAAATAGAATTATTGCCCCCCCTATAATGGTATCCGTTCGGAGAATCGTCCGATCGGAGAAAAGTTCCGGTCGGAGCATTTATTGTGTTCATTGTATCCGAATCGGAAGAGAAATAAAAATGCACACCGACGGCATAAGGCAAACAAAAAATAATTTAAGCATAAGCATTAACCTCTCTTGCAGTCGAATAAACCTGCATAGCCAGCAGTATTTTTAGGGGATGAAATTCATAATACAAGCAAAAGACCTCAAACAAAGAAAATAAAATGCACGACTGGGTCGCACGAACTTGCTCTAATGAGTGACAGTGGTTTATGGGCTTGAGATTTTGATAAAAATAAAATTTTCAAAATTCCTAAATAAATACTTAAACTAATTTGAGCTGAAAAAAAGTACGCCATTTTATTTCTTGGATAAATTTGAATTTATGAGAATAAATTTAGAAAAATCTGTGGAGCGGTTTTTGAGAAAAAAAGTTTTTTTTGAAAAACTTTTTGAAAAAATTTTTCAAAAAAAATTCAAAAACGCCAGTTCATAGGTATTCAGCAAATACATTTATTTAAAATTTAAAAAAAAAATTTAATAAACAGTTTTCAAAATATTAATTTTTTAAATTTTTTTTTAAAAAATGCTTTTAAAAATACAAAAAAATATTTTTCAAAAATATTGGTATGCAATACAAATTGAGCTACCTACAGCTATATGTGTGTGAAATTACGAAAGAATCGGTTGAGTCGTTTTCGAGATAGTCGAAAGCAAAAAAAACGGTCCTATGGAAAGTACCGTTCTTAGCCATTTTTTAAAACTTTTTTTTTCAGCCATATGATTGGTCGTACCTAAAAAGCAACACTGATTTTTTTAATTAAAAATCGTTAGAGCCGTTTTTGAGAAAAATAAGTTTTAACGTAACGGTTGTATGGCAGGTACCGTTATTTTTTGAGCTAAAAAAAAAATTTCAATTTTCTTTCTGTACAATACCTAAAAAAGTCTATATACCAAGTTTGAAGCAATTCGGCCCACCCGTTTGGGCTGTAGGTCTACATACAGACAGACAGACAGACAGACATACAGACGGACAGAATTTTTAGACCATCTTTTTTCGTCTTCGCTATCATCGTAATGTCATGTTTGATTGTTATCTCAAAACTTTTTTTTTCGACGAATGCATAACTTGCCTTATAGTACCTATAATCGCAAGTAAAAAGAACCACAAAACAATTACACAAGAAATTAAATAGCTCGTCTTTTTTTTAAATATGTATTTTTTTACCTCTAGACAAAGTTACACATGAAATTTGATGTCGGAGACACTCGGTAGAAACACAAATCAAAAATACGCTTTGTAACGCATGAATTCAATGTGCGTCGCTGTGATTTTGACATTTAAACGCATGCTTCAGTTTTTTTTCGAAATAATGTCCATTTAATCAATCAATCAATCAAAATGGGGATCACGACGTTATCCAGAGTGACAGAATCTAGAAAGGACAAAAAATTAAAAAAAAATTAAAAAATATAGAAAGATAAAATTTGGAAGTAGTCAAAATCTAGAATGTATAAAAATCTAGAAAGATGGAAATCTAGAATGTTTTCGAGATGAAGGTTTTCTAGATTTTGGGTTTTCTGTATTTTCCTAATTCTAGATTTTTTTTTCTGGATTTTCTCTTTCTAGATATTCTTGCTCTAGATTTTTTTCTAGATATCGTGGTAAACCCATGGAAATGGGTACCATTATACAAAATTCGTACATTTCGTCCGAATCTGAGGAACTTTCTCTCCGATCGGTTACCATGATAGGGGGAATAATTTAAATATTATCTATGTATTGTGAATTTGAGCTAAATCGGTCCATAAATAAGAATTTTTGTAAAATGCGACCGCAGCCTAACAAAATCAGCTACCTGCCAGTGTAAATCCCACCAAAATCGTTCAAGCCGTTTCCGATATTAACCGGAGAACAAACAGACAGACAGATAAAAAAAATTAAAATTTGTTTTTTGTTACAAGTACCGTATATATGTATACTTTTATATGCATTTTGTAAAAAGCTGATAATATTGAAATTACAAACAGACACTTAATTTTTATTTATGTGCATAGATATAGATGTAAAAAAAAGTCACGAGTTCCGTAAATTTTTCGAAACGAAAACTAAACGATTACTTCAATTTTGAAATTTCCTTCCCATCAAAGAAAGTTGACAATAAAAAGAAGCTAAGCTAACCAACCACTGAATAAGTTAAAATAAAAATTCTTAACTTTTTTTCGGTCTCCTGCCAACTTCTGCCTCTATATTTTCTTTCTCCTGCTTCTCGTTCCTCAAAAGTGTCCACAGCTTTTTTTAAATTATTTCTTTTTAAAAATTTCACACTTTTCATATTTTTAAGTGGTGCCGTGCCATTTGGCCATATGCCATATGGCCATATTTCAAAATATGGCCATATGACACTATTGAATTGTGTCATATGACCATATTTTGATATATGGCTATTTGTCACTTTGGTAATGTGTCATTTGACCATTATGGCCAAATGACACTTTAAAACTTGTTCTTAAACTGCAAAAACAAAAACGAAAGAAAATTTTGTATATGCAATATTTCTTTCACCGACGATAGCAGCCGCGATTCAAAATTTGCAAAATGGTTCGGGCAGGAACTATCTTTTAGATGGTACTTTTAGTGTTGTACCAGCTTGCGGCTACAAACAATTGATAATTGTGCACTTCGCTCATGATACAAGTACACAAACATTCATACATCATATATACATAATGTACATTCATACTTCAGGGTTCAGGTATAATAATTGGTAGCGAGCGAAGCGAGCGGAAAAAAATTTGCCCAAAAGAGAATCAATTTGGGGTGTGAAAATAAAAAAATTCGCGCGAATTTTTTTATTTTCACACCCCAAATTGATTCTCTTTTGGGCAAATTTTTTTCCGCTCGCTTCGCTCGCTACCAATTATTATACCTGAACCCTGAAGTATGAATGTACATTATGTATATATGATGTATGAATGTTTGTGTACTTGTATACACTCTACAGATATCCAATTAAAAATATGGCTATATGACACAAGAAAATATGGTCAAATGACACATTACCAAAGCGACAAATAGCCATATATTAAAATATGGTCATATGACACAATTCAATAGTGTCATATGGCCATATTTTGAAATATGGCCATATGGCATATGGCCAAATGTCACGGCACCTTTTTAAGTACCTATATTTCTCAAAAAAAACAACTCCTGAATTTCTAATTGAAAATTTAGAATGAAACAACAACAACTTGTGTGTGCTACCACCAAGTTCATAGGCTGGAGTTATAGCTATTTCACGGGGACCAACCCGATCATCAGACTCCTTTAGTGGTGCTTAATCGCTTTACGTTCAATTTAATTTTTGAAGAACTTTTGCCCGAGCTGGGCTTGAACAAGCGACCTAGCGTGTGAGGAGCTAGTGCACTTCGCACTACGCCACCGCACCCACATGAAAGTTGTAAGCCAATTACAGGTTTTTTCGTTCTATCGAACTATACTGAACCGATGAGCATTTTTCTAAGCACACACAAGTAATTGTTGTTGTTTTATTCAGGTTCTTCCTATTATCTCCTCTCTTTTTCATAAGCCAACGATTTCGATTTTGAATTTCTTTTTTTCACAAAATTTTTCTTTTCTTCTGTTCTTAAAAAACCTGTTTTCTCTTCCAATTGCCAAACTAGAAGTGGCCTTCTAAGATTTTGATGATCCTGGATGGTCTCGTCTAGTTTCCAATTCTTCTTGGTTTTCAGCCAATCAGATACAGCGGACTCGGATCTCGTCATTACTCAGCTATACTTCACAGGCTGTAAGTGAACAGAGATGGAATTCGACGGTCTCGCTTACTTACCTTCGCTAACCAATTATCCGTCGTCATCATCGAATTCGCTGACTTTTTTATCATTTCCAGTGGGCGGGATTTCGATGAACGAGCCATTAACAACATTACCGGATTTCAAAAAGATAGTTTTTACTGAGACGAAAGAAACTCAATTTTACAACCGCGCATTTTTTCCCTCCGAATGAACAACAAAATAAAATACAAAAATTGTGGAGACTTTAAAGCGAAGCTATTTGTAGTTTTTTCTATATGGAAGGAAATTTTGGCAGAGATTCCCTACTTTACGAATGACTCCAAATCTTGGGGCTTTCGTTAGATTGGGGTGAAGGAGGGCAAACTAGATGAAGGTCCGTCTTTTACATACAAAAATTGAGCTATGTTGGGCACTTGGCCATAATCTGCAACGGCACTACGAACCTTTTTTTTCAGACCACCTAGTTTTTCTTTTTTTTCTCTCCAACATACTAAGAAGGTATAGAAGAAAAGAAAGGAAGGGACAAGAAAAGTCTAAAAAAGCTCCACAACAAATTTTTTTTTTTCAACCAATGAAAAAAGGTTGGTTAATTCGCATCTGTATTGCACAACACGGTGCAGAATAGCTCGAAGACAACAAAAAATTATAGGTTGGTATCTATTTATATCAACTTTTTGTATTTTTGTCTGTCTCTCGCAGTTTAATCACTTTCGGGCTCAAATTTTAGAAGGAAGTAGGTACCAACTTCAAACAAATATGAGAAAAACGTAAGGTGAATATCTCCGGTATTTTTGAATAAATTCTAAATTAAGGTTTTGTATGTCATTGTCTAGTTGATAACCAGTCGTCTTTGCTTCGTAGTCCTTTCATAATTTGTTGACATTTTGAAGAACTTGAAAATAATAATAATAATGAAATCAAAATCAAATTCTAATGTTCTTATTTTTTGTATGAAAGGAGTATTCAGTCAAAACATACAAAAAAAACCTGATACTTTATTTTGTTGTTTTGTTGAGACTAAAGAATTTCTATTTTGACTAGACGACAAGAACGTAATTTAGGGATTGGAAGAATTTGTATGGTTTTTAATATATTTTCCCGGATTTGTTAGTTTGGATTAAACCCGGTACTTGACAGGCACCTACGGTTTTTGTTTTGTTTTTGTTTATTTCATCTTCTCAAATCTAGAGAACGCAAGTTAAAATTGCGGTTTCGGTATCTGGACTCCGAAGGCTAGCACCCTTTGACATGGACGCTGCAGCCTGCCATAATTAAAAAATTTGGCAGGCCAATTTTCATTTCTGTTTTCGGCTTAAAATGAATCAGAGCCTTGACAAAAATAATACTTAGTTGTGTAAAATTAAAAAAAAAATTCAGATTTATTTTTTTCAAAATTTTAAGTTTGATTATTTATTGTTATAGAATAAAAGAAGAATCATCTAGCCTGACAAAAAATTGGTATATTTTGACATTTTGTGTGTTATCGTTATATTGGAGTAATTTTTTTCCGATTTAAGTAATTTTTTTTTAAGAAAGGAAGGGGGAATAGACCCCCTGCCATACGATATTTACCTTGTCGCAACCCAAGCTTCACATTCAAAATTTTATAGTGAATAACACACTGTCCGACCACTCATATTTTTCTTTCGCTTCGGCTCACGAGTCAAAAATCTAAATTTTGTATAACATACAAAATTAAATTAGTTAGGGAGGATAGGTTTCATTACCTTCTATAATACAAACTCTCTACCAGTTTATAAAACATGTTTTTTTTTAATCTTTTATGATATTTTTTTAAGTTAAAAGCATCTTGTTTGCAAATAATTTCATATATTCTTGAGCAGCTATTCTTCTAAGGGACATTTGAAGAACTAAAAATAAATAAATATCTTGAGATCAAATAATAAAAATTAAAGATAATCACCCAACTCTCAAACACGTAAATACATTTCATATTTCAAGACACAGCCAAAATCCTCTACCGTGAACTTAGCCAGAGTCCAAATTATAATACTCGGGGAAACTTCTTCAAGACCATGAAAATTTTTGATTCCAGCTTAACTCCCTTGTTTTAAATCCCTCTCACAAAAAAAAAGCAAATTTTTGTAAGCGCAATGTAGGCCAATACATCACACTCAGATTGTGTCAAAACGAGTAGGGTTGAGGATTTTGGTTATGTTTTCTACATGTAAGAACCCAGACAAAGCAAAAACAGCCAGCTGCGCGATTCATGCCTATACCTGCAGTTGAAAGAAGTTCGTTGAAGGGTGACGATCACTCAGATTGTTAAAAAACGGGTATTTTCTTAGAGAAATTCAACGAAGTAAGTACATTTTTATTATTTGTATCATAAAATAAACTCAATTTATATTAGACTGAGAAATTTTTTTCATTAAAACCGGTTTATTGTTTATTTTGTATAGTTTTTTTTTAAGTGTCTTCTTTTTTCCTAATAAGGCCCATAAAAAACGTGGTGGGCCTTATTAGGCACATGACAAAATTTCTTGAAATATACTCTGTTTTTCATTAAATTTTTGTTTGGTTTCAGCCAGAATGCCAACTACAACAAATAAACTGGTCAGAACAGCAATTGGTTAATGCCTTGAAGGCTGTGGAAAGTGGTTTGCCACAACGCGAAGCTTCCAGGCACTTCGGGATTCCAAGAAGAATGCTCAGAAATCACATTACGAGTGGTTCAACAAAAAAGAGACAGGTTTGTGCCTGTGGCACCCAAAAGATGCTCCGATACCAGGTAGCCATTTTTTGCAATTTGAACCACATCCCGAGCAAATTTAGTAATTCAGATAACGACGCTGGAAGATAGTGGTTGCGGTTGTTCATGAATCGACACCCAGAAATCTGATTTCGCAAGGCTCAAATGATAAACCCAGCAAGAGCCCAGAAACTCAAAAGGCATAGGTATTGTCTCTGATAATTTTGATAAGGTAAGGGCCCTAATGGAAAGGCTAAATTTCCGAAACAGACCAGAATGCATTTACAATATGGACGAAAAATGCTGTAGGATTTCACTCCACCGCCAGCAGAATGTCGAAGCGGGTTCATCAAATTTCCAACGAACATGCCGTTTTTAAGTTTAATGTTATTCTACTAAGTATATCGAAAGGAATTTACTATAAATTTTTGTTGACTTGTTTTTGAAGAAATATTGATTTTTTTGTATTTTTACTTAAAGCACGTTTTATTTCAGATAGAAATTTCGCGAAAATTATATGATAAATTAATGGGTCTTATTAAGATCCCCTGTTCTTAATAAGGCCCAACGTATGGTTTTTTTTAATTTCGAAAAAATAAATATTTTCCAAAATAAGAAAATAAAAAAATCTATGCTCATTCATAATCTTTTTAGTTCACTCCGATATCTTCAAAAATGTGGTAGATATTTAGAAAAGTCTGTTAGAAAAATATGTATTTAATGTCAAGATATTTGTTTACATATATTTAGTTCTTTAATGTTCACTTAGAAGAAAGTGAGAAAATATAAAAATATAAGAAATGTTTTGCAAACAAGATGCTCTTAACTTGAAAAAATACCTATAATCGCAAGTAAAATATTACAAAAGAATAAAAAAATATGTTTTATAAACTGGTCGTGAGTTAAAAATACTGTTGTATTATAGGAAGTAGTCAATCCTACCCTTCCTAACTAATTTAATTTTTTTTGCTATACAAAATTTAGATTTTTACTTGCGATTATAGGTACTATAAGGCAAGTTATGCATTCGTAAAAAAAAAAAAATTCTAACAATCAAACATGACATTACGATGATAGAGAAGTCGAAAAAATGGGTCCGACAATTCTGTCTGTCTGTCTGTCTGTCTGTCTATCCGTGTGTCTGTCTGTATAGTTACCTACAGCCTAAACGGCTGGACCGATTTGCTTCAAACTTGGTACATAGTATTATTATGACGTCTTACAGAGGGGTTTTTTTAATTAGCATCCTAGCTCCAAAAATAACGGTACCTGCCATACGATTTTTTGTGAAAAATTAAATTTTCTCCAAAACGGCTCCTACGATTTTGATAAAACTTTCTGAATGATGTTTTTTGTGCAAACTTTATGTTTTGGTTGGAATAGATTTTTCAGGAAAAGTCTTATAACGGTACCTCCCATAGGACCGGTTTTTTGAAATCCGATTTTCTCGTTAGCCACTTGACGGATTTCGATGAAATTTTTAATGTAGAAGCCCTTTTATAAACGAAATAATATAAACTCTTAATTTTTATAAAAAATGTTTTTTTGAGTTTTTAAAAAAGTTTCAAAATTTTTTTTTACCTTTTGTTTTTTCCAAAAACGGTTCGATCTATATTTTTTTAATTTTATTTTTCTGATAAAAACTACAAAGTGCAAGAAGTTGGCATACTCAAAAAAAATTTGGAATATATTTTCGAAAAGTTTTTCAAAAAAAAACTGTTTTTTGAAAAAACCGGTCCAACGATTTTGAAAAAAATTTTCGTCAAAATTCAAAAACGTAAAAGAAACCTGGTGGCTTACTTCGTTTTCTCCAAAAAACGTTTTAGGTATTGATTTTAAAGTGATTTATAAAATTTCATATGATTTTTTTCAACGCTTTTTTCCCAAAATCTCAAGCACCCAAAACCATTTTAACACATTAGAGCAAGTTCGTACGACCCAGTCGTGCACTTTATTTAATCTTGAACCGAAGCGAAAAAAAATATTTCTTTGGTTTGAAGTGTGTTATTCCCTATAAAACTTTGTTCAACCAGTATATCCGTATAGAGTACAGTCGTACCTTTCATTTGGTACTCATTTTACCAATGAAATAGGTTCTCGAAAAAAAAATATTTTTTTGGTTGGAAGTGGTCGGACAGTGTGTTATTCCCTATAAAACTTTGTCCGACTAGTATATTCGTTAAGTGGACAGTTGTACCTTTCATTTGGTACCCATTTTCCCGATGAGATTGTTCTTGTCACAAATACCGTTTTTTGAGATGGGTGCCCCAAAAAACCGTAGCGGAAGTGACCCACTGACCCCCTCCCGGCTAATATTCTCTGAAAAAGTTTGGCCGACCAGTAGTTTTGTGAATGTATACTATCGGTCATTTATAGTTAATTTCCGTCTCCGGATGAGATAGGTAAAAATCTAACGGTCGTCTCCCTTACTATTACGTGAATCACCTTTTACAATAAGCTTATTAATCCATTTTACGTATGGCTTTTTAAAGTGCAATTCTGTAAAAAGGGAGTTTATTTTGCAAACGACACGACAAGGCTTATTATTTCCACATTTTATTACTTTTCACACCCAATATTGCTATTCATACAGACGAAAATAATAAATTTGATATGTGTTTAAAAGTTTATCCTAGATCTCTTTAGGTTTTTGAACAAAAACCCTTCACGAGTATTTAACCCGAATACAAATTCGACAGTCATCGTTTTTCGAACTATGAACCTCTAAACTTTTTCAACAACCCATGTAAAGTAGAGGCACCTCCCAATTCATGTTTTTTTAATTTATTGTCATATTTCGTCCTTGTAATCGTCAACATGAACAAACGAATGTCCTTATCTAGCTAAGTTTAGGTATATACACCTACACATGGATATGTGTCCAATTCATATGAGTATCTTTAAGTTTTTACATACATTTGTATAAATGTTGTGCATTTTTATCTATAGTACTAATGTAACTTCATACCGTTGTCTTGTTAAAATAAAAATATTATTTGTATAACTTTCGGATATTCTTTTACCTATCCAACTTTCTGGCTCCATTTTCTGATGTCAACTGATGTCATATCCAAGTTTTATATTGTGCAGCAAAAGCTTTTTCCACAAAAATTAAAATATTTATTGTTAGAGAAAAGGATACGCGCTGTCAAAAAGGATGGTCTGGGTAAACAATGCCAAATCCAAGCAGGGGTCATTATAATTTAAGCTTTTTATGGTATTAATTTAATTTTATGATATCCAAAAACACTGCCTCAGCTGTATGCCTACATGAATGCGGTTTATGATTGGGGGACGAATCGAGAATCGTTGTAAATGGTTTCTGTGAGGAAGTGAATCTCTTAGGCGCAAATGGGCCAACAACATATAAAGAGCTATGGCATGAAGGGATGAACGATTTTGAGACTTGATAAAATTGTTCGGTGTTTTATGTTAGCCTTTTGTTGGTTTTTGGGAGTCATTTGTTAATAAATATAAATTGCTGAAAAAGATAGGTAGAGTGTAAATATTTTTAATTCTAATGAACTGCTTTGTTTGCATGATATGCATACATAAATGAGAATAGTTTTGAAGAATTTTTTTTTTAATCTAGACAAGCAAACTCGTCAGCACAATAAATAAATATAAAGCAATGTTAAACAAATTATGTATGAAAATACAAAACGAACAATAGCAAAACGAAGATAAAATAAACATAAATTGTGACTCGCTTTGTTATGACATATGAGGCCTTAACAATGGAAGGAAAAATAAATAAATATATTGTCTTCTTAAATTTTTTCAGAAATGAAAAAAATATTATGAACGTTCGTTATAAAATGAAGTAATGTATAATACATATAATGTAATACAAATTTATACATTCGAATTGTATATACAGGCACTCATGCTTGAGGACGCTTATACAAAATTTTGATTAACTCATCAGCCCCAACAATCATGAATATGTGTAGTTGTCGGGTGTGTCTCTATGTCACAAGAAGTTTGATCAACAGTATTCAGATAAAGATAGTTACCTATACTTGAAAAGAATAAGTAGTGTTTAATACTTTCCTAAGCTGTGTTTTTTGTATCAACATATGTACAATTTCAATAATGTATTGTTTAATATTTCTTTTATTCTATTTTTCACTTTTATTTTTGATTTTGATTCGATTTTTTGGGATTTTGATTTTTCGAGCTTTGGCTTTTTGCGATTTTGATTTTCGGGACTTCAAACAATCCCTTAATTTGTATTTTCATTAAAAAAAAAATACTTTCATGATATTATAAGCGAAATGCAGTATACCAAGTGTATAATAAAATAAGATACCTAAGACTACTTATATCTATATGAAGAACCTGAAGAACCAGATACTGATCGTGTATGAGTCGATAATCTAAATTTGGTTTGGGCACTTAGGGGCCAGTTATAGCGATACGGAAAACCAAACGGAAAAAATTTTCAGATTGAAAATTTTGTATGTTCTGATTCGATTCTTACTACAAATGCTGCACCGATCGATGGCAATAAATTCAGAGAATGTTTTTTGTTCATAATAATATTAATTGAACAAATACTTTTTGTTAAAAATGTATTTATTTATTTTTCTGTTACATATAAAAGAAAAATAATAAATTTTGTTTTTAACAAAAAGTACAAGTTCAATTCAAATTTTTATTTCCAAAACCATAACATACTAAATTTTCCATTATAACTTTTTTTTCGGTTTCGTTTTCCGTATCGCTATAAGTGGCCCCTTAGGGGCCAGTTATAGCGATACGGAAAACCAAACCGAAAAATTTTTAAAATGAAAAATTTGTATGTTATGAATCGATTTAAAACACAAATGCTTCATTGATCAATGGGAACCAACTCAGAGAATTGTTTTTCCTAATAAAAGTTTCAATTGAACTAAAACTTTTTGTTAAAAATGAAATTTGTTATTTTTCTTTTATACGTATAACAGAAAAATAAATAAATGCGTTTTTAGCAAAAACTATTTGTTCAATTAAAATTATTATGAATAAAAAACATTCTCTAAATTCATTGCCATCCATCAGTGTAGCATTTGTCTTAGAAATCGAAACATAACATATAGGTACTAAATTTTCCATATGAAAATGTTTTCGGTTTGGATTTCCGGATCGCTATAACTGGCCCCTTAAAGTCCCAGTCAACACGTCAACTCTATATGACCACTCTCTAATGGATGGTATTGCTTCCCTTGTCATATGGCTAGTTTCTTGGAGTGACAAATGCTACAAGTAAGACTAGACCTGGTTTTTTCTCCAGTAATAATAAAGCCGTTTATATTCTGCCGTAAGTAGAGAGGGATTTAAAGGGATGAATATTGGCTGATGGTTGCTATAGGAGTTTACGAAACTTGTTAAAAAAAATCAGTTCATTCTTTGAGAAAAAAAAATTATAAAATAACTCTCATTTTGCAAACTTATTTGACAAGTGGAAGGTTGCCACTCAAAAAAATTTTGTTTGAAAAATTTGAAATGCCATATTAATAAAAATATGAAACTTATTGTGTCCAAAATTTTATTGAAATCGGATGTATAGTTTACGAGAAAACTTGATTTGAAAATATTGGTTCTATGAGAGGTACCGTTATAAGACAAATTTTGAAAAATCTTTTCTAACCAAAAGATAGACTGTCTTAAAAAATAGCATTTTGAAAGTTTTATTTAAATCGTTAGTCATTTTCGAGAATACAAATTTTTGTCTTCACGATTGTATGGCAGGTACCTTAACTTTTTGACCTATATAGAGAAAAAGTGAAAAAAGAACAACAAGAATAACAAATATAATTGTTAAATACCAAATTTGAAACAAATCGGCCCATCCGTTCAGGCTCTAGAGGTGTGAACAGACAGACAGACAGACGGATGGAATTTCCAGATCCACTTTTTTCGACTTCTCCATCATCGTAAAATGAAAAATGTTTGTTTGCACGAATCCATAACTTGCCTAATAGTACCTGATTAGGTATAGTTAAAGCACTTTAGCTTAAAAAGTATAGACATAAGAAAAAAAAATTTATACAAAAGTTGTAGGGAATAAACTGATCTTTAAAAATGGTTGAATTCATTTTATTGATTAACCCAATATTTTAAGAGTTATCGGCCGCGATAGAAAAACGGGTTCATTAAAGAAGCCATAAATCGTAAACGGTAAGTTTAAAAAAAAAGTTTACTGAAAACAAAAGATGCGAAATTTTATTTTCGATAATAATGGTCTTTCTAAATTTCATAGTTTCCGAAATATCGACCAAAAACTTTTTTTTCTAGACGGCGGGCGGCTGAAGCTCCACCTGGATTTGTTAGCATTTTGTGTTTTTATACTCAGTAAGTGATCCTTAACCCTATAAAAATAAAAAATTGGGAACGAGTACGATAACTTGGCCGCCAAGAATTGATAACGGTTTTTTAAAGAGGGGTTCAATACAAGCATTTTTTACTATGGGAGGGGGGGTCCATCTCACCCCGTTTAGGAGGTAGGGGCGATTTTCGAAAAAATGACTTAAAATGGAAATCAAAATTTTAAAAAAGAATGGCATTACTTACAATGAAGTTTTATACCGGTTTTGAAAGCCAGAAATCTGTTCTTTAATTTAAAATTTTAATGAAATTATAAATGTCAATCATTTTAAAATTATTTGCATGCAAACTCAAAATTTTGATAAAAAAAATAAAAAAAAAGTTTACACCAATTTCTTTCAAAATTTTAAAATGAAGTGCTAAATTGGCTTTTTGTCATCAGTGCCTATATCAATTCTTAATCGAATACAAAAAACCGCATCTTTTTATGTCTTCTAGTTACTGAGAAAATTGAAAATTACCAAAACTACTTTTTTTGATTTTTGGTGGAGACGGTTATTCCATTTTAAGGATTAATGTTAGTAAACATAATGCGTCTTTGTTAGTTCAGTACAGCAATTCGTTTAGCGTTATCCAGAATGCACCACAAGGAGGTAGAATTGCAAGGCATTTCACGTCTGGGTCAGTCAGTCAGGAGTAAGTCAGTCATAGTTAGTTAAAAAGGTCAAAATGTATTAAATAGGTGTGTAGGTCTCGTCAATAAAGTCATCGTCCGTACTATTACTGTCGAGTTCGTTGAGTTCCTCGTTTATAGTGAGAAGCCGTAGATGTTTTGGCGGTAAAACACTTTCCAAATTTTCGCTCTGAACGGTGGGAGGATCGATGTCTTTTAATTGTAAACCCTCACTTATTTCACCATCTGTATAACAAGGGTAAACTTTTTTTACATCTAATAAAAACTCCATTATTTGAGAACCCAAGTCATCCTTATATTTCCTTTCTAGGCAGTATTTTCGATAGAAAAAAAGTGTCATGTATTGGTGAACATGGTCTGTTGTTTTGCGACATAAAATGGTTTTTTTAAGGAGTTTGTTTTGATTTTCAAGATCGTTTATTGTGTTGGTCGCATCCGTTTTATCAACATATTCCCCTATGCTGTGGTTCGTCTCTGCATGGATTGGCGAATCAGTAAACATTCTTTCAACTCCTTTCAACTGGCGTGCACTGTCGGTACAAATGCGACTTGTGTTGTGGTTTACAAACTTGTGGATGAAAGGCCACAAATCTTCTTTGCATTTTGAGTTTACTCTAAAAAAGCGCCCGACCTTGTCTTCCTTGCAGAATAGTCCCAACACTACGTAGGTCATCTGCTCTGTAACTCGACCCCTATGGTATTTCCTTTTTGTGAGAAAGGTTTCATCAATTTGTACCGTCTTGCCTTCGCCGCCAATGTCTACCTCAACGTGAGAAGTTATCACTTCAACTATCTCGCGACAATAGTTGAAATAGTCTATTATGGTAGATTTACTTAAAGCAGATTTTTGGTCCTGATGGCGCCAAGTGATTAAATGCTTATTTTAAAATAAAAAAAAACACAATAATAGCAATTAAAAAATCTTTAATTTTAAGATTTTATATATTTACCTGAAAAACCATATTCACAGGTATTTTTATTACAAAAGAAATAATAATAGCCAGCACTTCGCGAATTTCAAGTCGACAATGAGGCCCATGGAAAAATGTGCCGATGGATAGGTTTATTGTGTTATAACAATTTTTGTCACCTTTTTTTAGAAGTTTTTTTTTGCACACCGCCACCTCCAATTAAACTTACAACTATTATTTTTTTCCACTTTCATCAGAATGTTGCAACATAATAGGGGAGTTGAATTTTTATTTGGTATTAAACCAATTTCTTCGAAAAAAGTCATGCTTTTTTCGTTGGTCGACACTAAATCACCGAAAGAAGAAAATATTGAAAAATTATTCAATTTGGGATGGAGAAGTGGATGCTTAGCCGCCATTTTTTATTAATAACAATAACAATTGTTGAACAACAAATGACTTTGGTAAACAAAAACTTGTACCACATTTGCATTAACGAACAAAAAACAACGGTACAAATTGTAATGTTAGCTTTTTATTATTATCTAAGTTGGTAGGTATACTTTAAACATTTCAGTTGCTTTACATGCGGTCTCCACTAGCGATAAATCGAAAGCGTGCTTTAAAGCTGGCTTTCAAAATCGCAAATGGAGACCATCGTAGCAGCTATATATTAATAGTAAGCGATGGAAAGCATGCTTTCATCGCAAACTATTTATCGCATACTATATCGCTTTGCTATAACTGTCAGTTTTTGTATTTCCATTCAAATGTAATAGTTTGACGTGCGAGTAAATTTGATTTTCCGAGGTATTGTTCTTTGTTTTGTTTTAATTTAAAAATGAGTGATTGGAAATAATCCCAAGAAGAAACTTATAAATAATTATTCTCAATTCGAAAGTCTACGGAATTATGAAAGTGTAAAATATAAAAGGCTTGATTTGAAAAAAAAAAAATGCATGGATTCAAATATCGAATGAGTTCGGGAAAAGCGTTGAAGACTTAAAAAATAAAAATCTTCCCACATTATATCTTTTCATAAATGAGCATCCATGTCGTGAAGCATTCTTTTTTTCCAAAAAAGGATTTACCCAAATCGTCTCTTTTTCTTTTTCGTGTGCATTCAGCTAGCAATTTGAGCGATTTTAAAGCAATTATGCTCTCGATGAACCGCTTATTGCCATTCTCAGCTATACTAAAAAAGTAAGCGATAAAATGCCCAACGAACAAAATCTGACAGTTCTTCTGCTATCTGCTCTCTGCTATTGCTTTGGCTTCTGCGATACATTTATCGCTAGTGGAGACGGCGGGTTATATAAATAGGTATGTAAGACACAAATATACATATTAAGAAATTATATATATTTGCTACAGTCGAGCAGTAGTGCCTAGGCTATGTGAATTTTACATAATGCATTACATTTTAATATTAGAAAATTGTAAGTTTGGAACTTTGGGCTACTTATATATATATGTATTTAGTGGACAGGGTAAATAGAATAAATTAGAATTTTTTAAATACAGATTCTGTGAATGCAAAAGAAACTTTGCATGCACCCAACCTCGCACCTACGCCAAATCCTATATTGTGCCAAGCAGGGGGGTTGCAGTGGGCAGCATGCCCCCATACATACTTTACCTATACTGTTTATATATTGTAATGTTGGAATCTAGCACTGATTTATTTATGTAAGCAAGCAAAAAATAACAAACATTTTATAGATAAGTAGTTTTAGTTAGTTTCATTTTTTTTAGGTATTTCCAGTTGTCTAGCAGTCGCCTGTGTCAACAGTTTTCTTAATCAATTGTACCTGGGTGGCCCGCTTCGCGGGATCTTTTGATTTTCTCCTCCTTTTTCGGGGGCACACCGCGCTCACGCAACTTCGTTGCTCCGCTAAGGGTATGTTTATTTGTCAGGCAGGCGCCTATGTCAACAGTTTTCTTAAAATATTGTACCTGGGTGGCCCGCTTCGCGGGATCTTTTGATTTTCTCCTCCTTTTTCGGGGGCACACCGCGCTCACGCAACTTCGTTGCTCCGCTAAGGGTATGTTTATTTGTCAGGCAGGCGCCTATGTCAACAGTTTTCTTAAAATATTGTACCTGGGTGCAGGGTTGCCATATCTTGAAATCCTTTGATAGCCCAATTTCCAAATTCTTGTAGCCCAATATCGGTGCCCATAATGTAGCCCAAAAAGTAGCCCAAAATAATTAAACGAATTTCATTTTGATTTTTTTTTTCAAAACAAAAAACAAAAAATATATCTTTTATAATAACACTATTTCATTTACATTATCATCACCTTCACTGGTATTATTGTCATCAGCTTCGGCATCATTATTACATCGGTACATTGCATGGGTGAATTTGCTAAGCATATCGAATGTAGGTGAAAAATCTTTGCAGCAGTGCTTTTTTTCGGTTGCATCAATACGCAAGCGCATGATTGCATCCAGAGATGCTGTAGTCAAACGATTTCGGGGCTTTGTCTTAACACAGTTCATAAAAGAAAATGTCCTTTCCACTACCGCGTTGCTGACAGGTAAAGTAAGTAATTGAATAACAAAATTGGCCAAATCCTTGAAAACTAATTTGTTTGAATTATTTTGTACCTTTGTAGCCAAATGTATCCAAAATGCTTCCATACATGTTGGGATTTCCGATGGAAACACCTTACCCCAATCAAAAAGAGGAAGTTCATTCCATTGCTCCTCCAAATTAAATTTCTAATATATTCCATCGTCTTTTTACTTTTGGGAATTATTTCTAAAGGCAAGTCCTTAAAATCTGGACGAAAATGGTTTAGGCATACAGTTGGATTGAAGTGTCGAATTTTCTTAAAAACTGTATAGCGTTCTGGAATTCGTTTTTCTATTTCATGTAGAAATGTTTTTATGAATGATTTAATGGAAGCTTTAACTTGTAATACAATGCCGTTTGGGTAACTTTTTTCCATTTCGGAAAACTCATAATTTAGATGAATTTCATCTAAATTTTTCAAATTATTTTCATTTTGTATTGAAAATATCATATTCTTGAGATGAAGGTAACGCCAATGAAGAAATAAATTCGCTTTTCAGTATTACTTTTGACATTAAAGTAATGAAAAGATTTGTATCATCTTGTGCTTGGCAAAAGTCAAGGTTTTAACTTTGAAATAACTTATTTAAATCTGAAATTTGTTTTAATGAAGGTGTTAATGCAATCAAAAGGAGGTGATTGAAGTCATTTTTGTATAAGTCAGAAAGAAGCATTGTAGTATGACATTTTTCCGATAAACTTGCTATTCCAAAGCGACACTTAAGCTCTAAGTACTGATTGCAAATTTTTTTCACACATTCGTATCTTGAGAGCCAGCGCGTTTGACTAATTTTTGTGAGTTTTAGTGGGTCATCATCATTATTTAATAATTTATAGATAGTTTTATATTTACACCGCCTCACAGTAGGTACTTCTGGAAAACCAGTTCACTGTTTCACACATTATGAATTCAATTTCATCGGGTAAATCACGAGCTGCTTTTTCCGCGCATAAATGTAGACTGTGACAAATACATTTGGCCAAAATCAAATGAGGCACTTCCTTATTTAATCGAGAAACCAAAGAATTATTTTGTCCACACGAATTGCTGGCACCATCCGTACCTAGACCAATTAAATATCCAGGATTTAAGTGGTTTGATTTTAAAAAGCCAATGAATTATTGAACAGCTCTTCTCCTAAAAAACAAAAAAACATAAGTTTATTTATATAAGCAACGCATTGTATTTCTATAAAAATTACCCGTTGTTCCCACAACTTCAACGATTCCCAAACAATTTGTTTGAATAGAGTTTTGTCTACTCGAAAAATATCTAATGCAAAAACAAAGATATTTGCTGTCACCAATGTCAGTCGATTCGTCTATAATCATTGAATAATAGTTGTCACTGACATCTCTTATCAGTTCTTCTTTCAAACAAGGACTGATAACTTGGCAAATAAATGCCATGCACTTTGTCCTGTGAATTTTAATGTTGGAGCACAAATCACAGCTTGAACATTTAGCATCACGTTCACGATGCAAGAGTTACTCCCCCAAGTGGTCAATACTTTGTACAGCAGAATGGCAAACTACATTTTTAATTCGAAGCACTTTGTTTTTGAGTTTGTTGTGGAAACAAAATAACACTGATTCAATGTTCTTGCTTTAACATGAACTTTTTCTAAATTACTTTTGTGGACTTTTGTTGTCGTATGTTTTTCTAAATCGCACTTTTGTGGCAGTTTTTTTTTTTTATATTTTTGTGTATTTTTCCCATTTTCCCATTTTGCACGTTTAGAAAGAATTTAAAAAACAAACAATTTTCAGCTCACTTGTGTTGATTTGTCATTTATTTATTCAAAAAACGGTAAATTGGTAAAGCTTGCTAGCTGATTTGATTTTACCAGAGAACAAACGAAGTTGGGTGCGGTTGAAGTCAAATGTCAAAATGAATGGTTGCATTCAACGAATGTAGTAGTGCCACATTTTTCAAGTTGTTTAAAGGTATGCTAAGAGCAAACGCCTTTTTTTTTAAAGTGTACTAAGAAAAAATATCGCCCAAAATCGTACATCCTTAACGATTTATAGCCCAAAGTGTAATTGGGCTACTATTTTGAGATTATTGTCGGCAATTTACAAAAAAGATAGCCCAATTTACGATAGATAGCCCAATATGGCAACGCTGCCTGGGTGGCCCGCTTCGCGGGATCTTTTGATTTTCTCCTCCTTTTTCGGGGGCACACCGCGCTCACGCAACTCCGCTAAGGGTATGTCCAGTTGTCAGGCAGGCGCCTATGTCAAATAGTTTTTGTTATTAACAGTACCTGGGTGGCCCGCTTCAAAGCGAGATCACCGTAAATACCAAAAAACAAAAACCTCATAAGAAAGTAGTTTTAGTAATTTTCAATTTTCTCAAAACCTAAAAGATATAAAATTATTTGGTTTCTTGCTTTAATTCAGAATTAATATGAGCATCCAATATGAAAATCAAATTTGGCATTTAATTTCACAATTTGGAAAAAAAATGGTCTAAACTTTTTTTTTCATTTTTTTTTATCAAAATTTTGAGTTTGAATGCAATTTTTTTTTAAATTATTGGCGTAAATAAAAAAAATTTAAATTGAAAAAAAAAGAACAGAGTTCTGGCTTTCGAACCCGGTATAGTTCTTTATTTTAGGTGTTGCCGTTGTTTTTTAATATTTTTTTTTTTGATTAAAAGTCATTTTTTTTCGAAAATTGCAACTACCTTCTAAACGGGGTGAGATAGACCCCCCCTCCCATAGTAAAAAAATGCTTGTATTTAACCCCTCTATAAAACCCCTTTATCAAATCTTGGCGGCCAAGTTATCGTACTCTCCCCAAAAATTGGATCGGAAATTTAATGCGACGTTGACCAAAACATCGTCTGCTTTTACTGCCCTAACTACTAAATACCAAATTTGAAGCAAAGCGATCCATCCGTTCAGGCTGTAGAGTTACTAACAGGAAGACAGGCAGAGATCCAATTTCTGTACCTCTACATCAGCGTAATGGCAATGTTATTTCACTTTTTTCCACGAATCTATAACTTGCCTTATAGTAAAGGGTGCTTGTTTTAGACGTGTGGTTTTCAAGCAGAAATAAAACTCATATTATTTGATGCTATAGCCAAGAATTTAGCTTTATTATAAAGATAAGAGTGTAACGTTATGTTTTAAAATTGATTTCTGGCAAGTGACGTCAATCGTCTCGTGCTTATCTGCGTAGACAAGCGACTTCACATAACCCCACAAAAAATAGTCCAGCGGTGTTAAATCGCACGATCTTGGAGAGCACCTCAAATAGCACAAAAGTTAAAAATACACCAAAATATTTGGTGTATTTTTTGCACTTTCGTGATATGCATTTTAAATATAAAAAATACACCACTTTTGAGTTCATTTTTTGTACAATTAATCTTAATCCAGTGTATAAAATACCGCGTTGTCGTTTATAATTTACACCGATTGTACACAAAATATACCAATTTTCGGTACACAAAAAGTGCTGGTGGTATACAAATTATTCCGGTTACTAGAACATAAAAAATATACATATTGGTTTAAATCTTGCACCGCAATAGTTATATATTTACACCAGATTTTGGTGCAAAACAATTCCCATGAGTGTAAAAAATACACAACGATTGGGTAAAAAAAAATATACCATTTGCGTACCAAAATCTGAAACAGAATGAATTTTGAGATAAATTTTACACCGAAGTTTATTTTTTAAATTGGAAAGGAATACATTTTACACCGAAGTTTATTTTCTGATAAAATATGTATCTCGAGAAGTTGGAATTGTTTCTCTGATTCTGATTATTCATCTTTATAATATGGACGGATTAAAATCATGAATAAGTGTGAATGAAAGTGCTTATTTAAAGATTTCCAAAAAGATTTGTGGAAATTAATTATTCGTAATCTATTATTTTATGGTTGTTTGTATTGCTTTTAGAGGCGTGCTGTTAAAATCGAAATCGAGTCGAAATACCAAAAAATGCGGTATAAATAATTAGATATACAGGGTGATTCACCAGCGTTGTGCCAAAAAGCTTGAGCGTGTAGGTTGAGTTGAAACAAGAAAAAAATCGTATAGGAGGGGGGGTCTATTCCCCCCCGTTTAGCCGGAAGGGGCAATTTTCTGAAAAATTGACTTATTTTGTAAAAAAAAATATTAAAAATCAACGGCTTCGTTTACAACACCGTGTTATACTTTTTTGGAAAGCCAAAAACTTTTTCTTTCATTTTGTTTTTAAGTTAAATTGTTTTAACGAATTGTTTAAAAAATATAAATTTTCAAACTCAAAATTTTCAAAAAAAAAAGAAAAAAATCATTTTTGAACTAATTTTTTTCAAAATTTTATGTAATTAAGTACCAATTTTGTTTTAAAAATTCAATGCCATTGTTAATTTTTAGTCGAAAACAGAAAACCGGATGCAAAAATGACTTTTCGTTTTTGATAAATAAAAAAAAAAACCAGAACCACTTTTTTCTAAGAAAATCTTTGTTTTTATTTTTACCTATCTCGACTTTTAGTTTTATTTATTTTTGAAACATTAACCTTTCTTTTAATATTTGTTCTGTAATAGTAGTTTTATGAGGACTCAATAAAGTAGAAAAGTATTGGATTTTCCCTGGATTAATCATTTTGTTCATTGATAACGTCTGAAAATTGACCTGCAATTTTTTCTTATTATGCCTGGGGGCCGGCCGCGGCCACCTGCCGGGAAGGGTTCTACCTGCTAGGAGCTTAAGATGATTAAACCACAATTTTTCTTGAATGAATAAACAACTATCAACCTAAAGGTAAATAAAAGGCATCGCATATTTAGTAAACAACCATTTCCAATTGGAATAATGACTCATCAACACATAACAATGTCAAACTCATACTCTCGAGAAGAGTTAGCGGACATGCACTTCTGCTACGGTTTAGCTAATGGTGGAGATCGGGAAGCTAAAAGACTTTACGCTGAAAGATATCCCAATAGAAGGTGCCCGAGTCGTAGCATGTTTTCAAGAATCCACCGACGTCTAAGAGAGCACGGACAGCTAGAGATTAGAAGAAGTGAAAGGTCAATTGCAGGACCCCCAATCATAGAGGAAAGAATTTTAGATACGGTCCGACGTAATCCCTCCATTAGTACAAGGAGGATAGCTACAATGCTCGGAGTGTCCCAATCTAGAGCATGGAGAGTGCTTGGTACGGAACATTTACACCCTTACCACTTCACGCCAGTTCAGGAACTCACAGCAAACGACAGGTTATTGAGAGCAGAATTTTGTCGATCATTGCTGCTTAGAGATGAAACTGAACGCAACTATTTTTCAAGGATTTTCTGGACGGATGAGGCACAGTTTACCAGGGATGGCGTCACTAACTTTCACCATTTACATCACTGGAGTGAAAATAATCCACACAACAAAAAGCAGAACAAATCACAACACCGCTTTAGCTGTAACGTCTGGCTTGGTATTGTTGGACACACCGTGATCGGACCCCGATTTCTGAATTCCGTTATTAATGGAGAATCATATCTACAGTTCCTACGAGACCTTTTGCCCGATTTGTTAGACAACGTTCCATTGGCTATAACCGATAGTTTAATCTATCAACAAGATGGTGCTCCAGCACACTATAGCTTACAGGTGAGAAACTGGCTGGATGATCATTTTAGTGACCGATGGATTGGGAGAAGAGGCCCAACAGAATGGCCTCCTAGATCACCAGATTTAACACCCTTAGATTTTTACGCATGGGGATTCATGAAGAATTATGTGTACGAAGTGGAAATCGTTTCTTTGGAACAGCTTAAAGAACGAATTGAAGTCGCTGGAGTAAAAAAGCAGGAAAATTTATCAAATATAAATTTATGCGCAGGCATTAGAAGGAGATATAATCTATGCCTTCTAAGAAATGGGGATCATATTGAAAATTTCTTATAATTTCAAGAAATTCAAGAAAAAATGTGGTTTAATCATCTTAAGCTCCTAGCAGGTAGAACCCTTCCCGGCAGGTGGCCGCGGCCAGCCCCCGGGCATAATAAAAGTCCTCATAAAACTCCTATTACAGAACAAATATTAAAAGAAAGGTTAATGTTTCAAAAATTAATAAAACTTAAAGTCGAGATAGGTAAAAATAAAAACAAAGATTTTCTTAGAAAAAAGTGGTTCTGGTTTCTTTTTTATTTCTCAAAAACGACTAAAAATTAACAATGGCATTGAATTTTTAAAACAAAATTGGTACTTAATTACATAAAATTTTGAAAAAAATTAGTTCAAAAATGATTTTTTTCTTTTTTTTCTGAAAATTTTGAGTTTGAAAATTTATATTTTTTAAACAATTCGTTGAAACAATTTAACTTAAAAACAAAATGAAAGAAAAAGTTTTTGGCTTTCCAAAAAAGTATAACACGGTGTTGTAAACGAAGCCGTTGATTTTTAATATTTTTTTTTACAAAATAAGTCAATTTTTCAGAAAATTGCCCCTCCCGGCTAAACGGGGGGGAATAGACCCCCCCTCCCATACGATTTTTTTCTTGTCTCAACTCAACCTACACGCTCAAGCTTTTTGGCACAACGCTGGTGAATCACCCTGTATATACTTGAATTATACTTTGGTGCCAGGTAGAAAGGGGTTAAGTCAGAAATAGTAGTTTTCCACAAAATGAGATTGAATTTTGAAAACTTGTTTCTTTATCTAGATATTCTTTTTTAGAAAGATGAATGATGCAAAACAGTCATTAAAACGGTTGTTTGTAATGGCATAAGGCTTTTGACAAAAAAAAAAATTGGTACTTACCGGGTTTTTGGATGACTTATCCCCTCAGAGCCAATGGTTTTTTTGTAACTTGTTGAAATAAAGTTTTGTTTGAGGAGTTAAGTCAAGAAAAAAATCTTTGCATACAAAATACTCGTTTAATTCATAAAACATAAAATAAATTCAAATACAAATAAATTAAATTGTGATCTTATTAGATAAGTGTTTATGTTTGGTCATCCTCTTCGTCCAACAAATCGGGATCTTCATCTGCTGCCTCTACCGAAGTTACCAAGTTTTTATAAAATTCATGGAAAACCGTTTTCAAAGCAATAAAGAAGCTCGTTGTGTAAATACTTTTGACCTACCTCTTATTATGAATTACTAGCAAACACATGCCCGCTTCGCTGAACACATTTCAAATAGCCTATTGCCTTAAAAAAAAAAATGCAGTTTAGCCAAGAGGCGTATAAAATTCTTTCATTTTGTCAGGCTTGAGAGATGCTAAAATTAAAGGGTATAGAAAGAAAACTTTGAATAAAATTGTTTTTTTTTTTTTTTTAAATTTCTTACATTTTATTCTAATGCTTTCTTATAAACAACATTTTTTTGTTTTACCATCTTTTACATAAATAAAAAGTGCGGTCGGTTTCCATACTCTACACTCAACATACAGTTGACCATTAGAAAACACCTGATAGTCTAAAAATCAATACCGCAAATTTTCAAAGACTGACCTTGGGCTTTATTTATAGTGACGGCAAAAGCAAGGCGAACAGGAAATTGAAGACATAAAATCAAATGGCAAATCAGATGGAATGATTGGAATTCTGGGGATCAAAACACATCTTCCCATCATCACATCTTCTTCAAAAATAGATGCATTAATTTCAGCGACATCTTTATTTTTGCCAGCCAATATAGCTCTTTCACTTAACAAAGTGACCCGCCAACATTATCATGGCACCGCCAAATAAAACTTGGCTACCTCGCAAATCTTTCAGGGTTCGATCTAAAGCTTCAAGTGACTTTTTGTGTGCCATTGTACACTCATCCCATACAATAATCTTACACATTACACAGTTTTTGAATTACATGTAGGCGTTAACCTGGATGTTTAAAGGCAATTTAAGTGCCAGAATGCGCTGTACGACCACCATCTAATAACGTAGCTCCGCTGATCTTTGAGTATCATTTTCAGACGTAAAATACACGCGTTGGCCGTTCTTAAGATGAACCGTAAAATGAACCACTGCTGGATATCTCGCATGTATCGGAAACGACAAAATACGCCACATTGCTTCGATACTGCTTATATAGCGTCCCATTTGATATTTAGTGATTTCATTGTTCCTATTGTCAGAAGCTACTGCAATATAAGCCATGTCGCCTCCCTTCGTTACTTACATATTTGCAGATGTACTTAATCGATTTTACGAAGTTGCAATACTTGACGTTTATGTGAGCGTCAAATATCTTTGACAATATCGGCGAATATGGGACAACCCAACGGTTATCGACCTCAATATCTACATTTTTTTTACTCAATATCGTTGATTTGCTATTATCTTTGGTAGACCGACGACGATATAATGATTTATCCATCGTTTCTGGTAATTGTCTCCGATACAAATTCTCTTGGGAAACGCTTCGAGCACTTCCCTATAACACTTCCCATTAATACATGGTGAACTGGTATTTATTGTACCACACGGGCCATGAATCAATCAATTTTTTACGACAACTTCGTACAATTCTAGATCAATAGTTCGATCAGCGATCTCCGATGATTTGACTTCCACTTCATCAATCTGATTTGTCGTGATTTTAGTCACCAACCAATTTAAGATGTGTGCATGAGGTAGACCTCTTTTCTGCCACTCGATAGAATACATCAAACATCTTTTTATTTATAAAAATTACACAGAATTTTATAATGTTGCATTTGTTGCAAATGTTGTATAGTAGGTACCTATATATGTTGCATAATGATTCATAATTATGCACACTGTGCAGTTATGATCAATTATTGAATTTGCTGCTTAATTGATTACATGGTGGCAAATGCATTTGCAACATATGCAACATACATAACATACATGGTATTATGTTTTTTACATACAAACCTGGTGCAAATAAATGTCTTTCCAGCGAAAAAAGAATCTTCAAATTCTGTGTTGTCAAATTCGAGATATTAATGGTCAAACATAAATCAAACTCATTTTTATATATATAAATAAGATAAGATAAGATAACATAAGATATAAGAAGAAGATTAAAGTTTTTAGTAAAATTTTTAGTATTTAAGAATATATTCTAATATATTCGTAAACACTTTTTCATATGTATCTCAACACAATTTGGTTTACGTGGTATCACTGAGAGATGTATGTCATTATCTTTTGAAAACTTTTGTTATATTACGTTTGGTACTAAAGGGCTAAGATGACTTAATCCCTTAGGAGCATCTTATTTATTTCAAAATACAGAATTAGAATAAATACAAAAGAGTTAAGTCCACTTACGCCCTTAATACCGAACGGTTTTGAAAAATTACTGACTTATACCCTTTGTACATAATAATTTACATATGAAGAAGTTAAGATTGACTTATGCCAATAGGACCAAACGAAAGAGAAAAAAAAAGTGACTTAAATCCAATAAAAACCACAAAACGGATTTTTTTGACTTAACCCCTTTCTACCTGGCACCAGAGTATTAATAATTGTTATCGTATAACAATAATATTTTTTTAATATTCCCTGATAAATATATCCGTTGTCCGTAATACAGGGTGTTCCAAAATAACCGCCGCACACAAAAACCATCATATTCATATTCGTTTTTATGATTTTTCAATTGGTTTCTTTAAACCAGGTCAATTTATCATTAAATCCATTTTTGACCATTATTAGGTCAAATTCGATACAAGTAAAGAATTCATTTTAATTTCACGGAAATAATTTTTAGATCATATCAAGAAAACTAAGCTGCAAATCAAGAAAAATGTCTTATCAAAAACTGAGCGAAATGGTATTAACAAAAAAAAAACAGTGAGTGTCGGAGGTATTTTTCTGGGTATGAATGAATCATTTTCAGCACCGCTCGATCGGTACCTATAGTGGACGAAAAAAAAGAAAAATGGATCAAAATTGCACGGAGTATCATATTCTTCTTCAATTCGCAGCGTGTAGGTAAAGCTACAAAAAATGAAAAAAATTGGTTTGATTATAAAATGAGCCAGTCTCCAAGAATCATAAAACCGTTTACCGTCAAAAAGGAATAAAAACCCGAAAAGTATCTCATAAGTCATCTCATAGTTTTCGTCTGTAGCAGTCACTGTGGGACACCCTGTATGTATACTCTCATTCTTGAATTTGAAAAAAAAAAAAAAATACACCAATTTCAAAGAACAAGAAGAAAAATACACCATTGTACAAAATATACACAATTTTCAGCTTTTGGTATATTTATTTTGCAGGAAACTGTGCAAGGTATACCCCCAAATCAAAGAAACGGTGAAAAAAATACACCATTGTGAAAAATATACCCAATATTCTCCTTTTGGCGCATTTATTTTACGAGCAAGGTATACCACCGAATCAAAGAAGCGATGAAAAAAATGCACCATTGTGAAAAATATGTCCAGATATTATTTCCAGTATGTTTATTTTGTGAAATAAATCTCAAAACAAAAACAAAAGTTTTTTTTTTATAATGCACACGCGCTCAAGGGGTATGTTATAGCAATTTTAATGATAGGTCACAGCGCGAGCGATAGGAAGTTAGGGAGGAAGGGAAAGGAGGTGTCGATGAACATTGATCTTGAATGATAATTATTGGAATTTAATAATATAAATATTTATTAATGTTAAATTGAAGTAAAATGTATACATTAGTTTTTAAGTACGTGTATCTTTGGCAGTTCAGCTTTTCCTCCGCTTCGCAATAAAACAAGTAGCTCAGATACAGCAGAATGTGTTATTTTATATTTAACAGACATAAAATCAATGTGTTCTTCCACATCATCCTTGAAGCAATCTTACGAAGATAGTTCCACTTCCCGAAATAAATTTTCCACATTTTCGTCATTATCATCCAAATTGTTGTTCAGAATTGAGTCGGATAATATTTCATTCGGCTCCACAAGAATATTAGTTTCATTTGAAATAATATTTTCTGCAGGTGCTGACCAATTTGTAGAGTTTTTGTCTCGAACATAAAAGTTTATGTTCCCCCTCGCACTTTGTTGTTTAATTTTTTTAAAAAGTTGTTTTTTTCTACGATACCACTTTAAGTAACTAGCTTTTTTTGTTGAACTTTACCTAGGGTCACCCCAGGTTTTATTGACAACTCCAAGAGTTGTCAAAAAAACCTGAGTTTTCTCGTTCTCAAAAAACGCATTAGGGCTGTTGATTGTATATTTTTCATTCACAACGCACAAAATCAAAAGTTTCCATTTTGCTTTATTTGTTCAATTTTTATTTATTTTCAGTGAAATTAATGCATCCGCTTGCATTTCTTTTACTATTTGTTGCAAAAATTATATGAAAAATCAAATACAGAAGAAAAATACACAAGAAATGCTTGACAGCAGTCACTTCAACAGATCCGTTACCTCAACTCGCCCCACCTAAATAACAATATCGACTTAAGGGTGACTTCAGGGCGACACCAGGTTTAAAAAAAAACAGAGAATTTTGTATTGAGGACGAGTTGAGGTAATTCAAAAACCCGCTGTGGCTACCCAAGGACGACCCCAGGGTGACTTCAGGGCTCAACAAACAAAGCTACTGTTAAACTTCGAGTTACTCATTTTTTGTTATGTATTTATTGAAGAAAAAAAAAAAAGGTGACTTCGATAACTTTGCTCACAGGATTTGACGTTTATCTAATTTAGTGTATTTAATCTTCACAGTGTTTAAATGTTACACCGAAATATAGCTGCACCTTTCAAATAGTGTATTTTATATACAAAACTTAGTGTACAAAATATGCCATGTTGGCTGATTTCAAAATTGGTTTTTTTTGTGCACCATTAATGGTATATGAAATAAACAGCTGCGAATCGGTATATTTTTTGCACCGAATTTGAAAGAAAATGATAAAATTTTACACCGAAAAGGGAATGATGTAATTTGTACACCGAAAATTTTGACAAATACACCAAAATATTGGAGTTTTTCCAATTTTACACCAAAATGCAAAAATTTACACCAAATTATACACCAGTGTGCTACTTCACAGGCCCACGACGTGAGATAATACGCTTACCAAAAGTTTCCTTCAATAAATTGATTGTTTCGTTTGCTGTATGGCATGTAGCGCCTTCTTGTTGGAACCAAAGGTCGTCCACATCAACATCCTCCAATTCAGGCACCAAAGAAATTAATCATGGCTCTATAGCGTTCCCCATTGATTGTAACATTATGGCCAGCTTCATTTTTGAAGAAATATGGACCAATGATTCCAACCAGGATCCGTCCTAAGGGGGGCATTAGCTCGGGGCGACAAATTTGAAGGACGGACAAAAATTGAAAATTGAGGACTTATTAAAGTTATACCTTTGCAAAAAATGCTTATTTATTTCCTTCTAATTAATAACATCATGGGAGAAAATATATATACATATGTGAATCTGAAATAATTTTGATTTTTCTCACACAAGTGTGGTGTGTGTGGGGAGCTGATCAGAAATATATTCATCTTTCTCTACTTTCCCGGTCCCTACTCCCCACATACATAAATATGTAGGTAAAGTAAAACTTCTTTATAACGAACTTTCCTTTCTATGTCGAATTTCATTTTGTTCCCCTTCTCCTTAAAAAAATATTCCATATTAGTTAGAGTCCTTCTAACGAAATTTGCTATAGCAAAATTCTGTTTATAAAAAACAAATTTTTTGGCAAAGTTGTGTTTTTATAAAGAATTGTCAACAATAAAAACAAATAAACTCCCCGCTTTAGCAAGAATTTACTTAAAACGAATGTATAACATGTGTGTAAATATAATAGAGATGTATATATTAAATAAAATGCACGACTGGGTCGCACGAACTTGCTCTTATGTTCAATAATTGCGTAGTGGCTGCATATATGGATATTAAAAAAAAATTAAATAATTTCGAAAATTCTTTTATTTTTTAAATTAGTTTAAGAGTTTTCTCGGAAAAACTAAGTATGCAATAAAATTTCAAAGCTATACGTCAATTTAGGAAAAAAAAATATTGAAAATCGTTGGACCAGTTTTTTTTTAAAAAGGTTATTTTTGAAAAAATTTTTCAAAAAATATTTTGAAATTTATTTGAGTATGCAAATATATGGCAATCCGTAGTTTACATTTGAAAAATAATTTTTAAAAAAATCAATGTACCCGTTTCCAACATATTTCGAAAACCAAAAATTTTTTTGAAAAAATTATAAAAAATCAAAAAAAAAAGTTTTTGAAAATTTTGAAATGCCATATTAATAAAATTATAAATGACTTCCTGTGGTCAAAATTTTATTGAAATCGAATGTATAGTTTACGAAAAAATTTGATTTGAAAATACTGGTTCTATGAGAGGTACCGTTATTAGACAAATTTTGAAAAAAAATTTCAAACCAAAAGATAGATTTTCTTGCAAAAATAGCATTCTGAAAGTTTTATCAAAATCGTTAGAGCCGTTTTTGAGAAAATCAATTTTTGTCTTCAAGATTGTATGGCAGGTGCCGTTATTTTTGGACCTAGAGCAAAAATAAAAAATATGTTCCGAGGGACGGCCAAATAAATCCTAAATACCAAATTTGAAGCAAATCGGCCCACCCGTTCAGCCTCCAGAGGCGCGAACAGACATACAGACAGACAGACAGACAGACAGACAGACAGACAGACGGACGGAATTCCCAGACCCACTTTTTTCGACTTCTCCATCATCGTAATGTTATGTGTGATTGTTATCTCAAATTTTTTTTTCTGCACGAATCCATAACTTGCCTTATAGTAACTATAATCGCAAGTAAAAATACATATATCTAGTTAAATTTTGCAAAGACTCGTGTCGAAGGTAAAAAAATGTCAATCCTCAGTTGTTTTAACAAAGCTGGCTTTGGTACTTTTGATAACTGGTCCGATGAAGACTCAGGTCCACTGTCAGCAATATGATCAATGATAATCGAGAACAACAGCAATTTGAAGAGTTTTCGTCAGACAAAACGATTTTGAATGTCATTGCAGAAATCGAATTTGTTCGAAAAACCACTACTATTATAGTGATAAGAGAACTGCATTTAAGAATTTTTGAAGTTTTATTGAAAAATGTGATGAAACTTAAGATGATGCAAATTTATAATGTTCTAAATTGGAAGATTTATATAATAGAACAAAAAACAAAATTTGAAATGCGCAATCAAAAGTTGATTTTTTGAACAAAAGATATGAATTTCTTTCATTCATTTCTTTTTTATACCAATTTTCTTTAAAAAAAAAAGGAACACGAGGTGTCAAAACTCAAAACACATTTCACATTTCTTTGTAACGAGTTTTATATGAAACTTTTATTTTTTGTTCTATTGAAGGTTTGCTGTAAAGAAGTTTGACTATATATGCTAAATTAATAAACTTGTTAACCGGTTTACGTTTTAAAAAATTATTTTATTATTTCTATTCACTTATTATAAAGTTAGTAGGTATTTTTTTTAAAACGCGGTTCAAGAGTGATTCAATTCTCGGTCAAGTTACTAAACGAACGAATATGATCGAGCTGCGAAGAAAGAATGAATCCCACTCCATCTCGGATTCTTATTGATCATCCATCAGATACATTTATCATAGTATGATGATGTGATCGGCAGCCAATAAGAGATGGTGTGAATTTCCTGATGACGAGATAATGCTTCATCGTCATTTTCTGCAAATGGGATCTAACGACGAAATAGAGTTTGTCGCAGATTTCGTGGGAATTGATTTTATTGTCCGAAGGGATGCTTTGCTTATGTTAGCATTCTTGAATCGGACATAGGGTCTTTTGTTTATGTTATCGCGATACGGATGTGGGGTCTTTTGCTTATTTTAGCTTCGATGATTGCTATAATTGAATCATGCAATAAAGTGAACGTTAACATGCTATGCATACCTATCTATGTAAATTATATTTTCTTTATATCTTTTTGATTTTTAAAAAAAGAACTTTATTAAATTTATGAACTACTGTTCATTCGGGTACCAGGCTTAAGACTAACTTTACATTTTCAACTTAAAGATAAATTATCCTAATATTGATGCAGCGATCGCCAACACCAGAAATGATGAATCGACGAACGGTTGCATCTTGCTGTAATCTAATATTTTTAATATCATCGATGGCAAATCGATGAGTGGGTGTCTGGATGCGCAGATATCGATTAGTGGGTGTTTGGATGCGCGGATGTTGTAACTTTAGATGGGGATATAAGAAAATGATTTATCCGCATTTTTGGGTGGCATTTTTAATTGTGGTGCATGATTATAACTCCCCTCTTTCTTAGATGATGCGTCCCGCGTCTTGAGTTTCTTCTGAGAGTCGTTGAATATTTTTGTTTATGTTATCAATAAATATTTCTTCATTTATAATGTGCCTTATGGGCTTTGATTTTAAAAAGAAATAAGTAAACAATATTAATAATGCAATTATTATTATTACAATTGTGCTGAATGTTATGCTATTGGTAATCAAATTATTGGTTTTAATTTCTTCGAGAATTTTTCTGTTTTCGATATTTTTTAAATGAAGTTCTGGTAAGCTTATGTTTACATTTATGTTCTTAATTTTTACATTTTTGAAAATGGGCAGGACAAAATTTTCATTTACAATTATATTCTCATAAATATTATTATTTATATTAATTTTACAGTTTTCGAAATTAGTTATGGTATTTCCATATAACATTACTTCATATGTGTTACAATCATGCGTAAGTTTTGTTTTGGGTACATTTTTCGTAATAACAATATTATTAGTTAATTGTTTTATTTCAATTTCTTTATTAACTATGAAGTTACAGATAGGATTTTCTTTCAATATTTGTTCGATACATTCGTCATCTAATTTTTTTAAATGTTTTTTTAATGTAATTTTTTCTTTTGTATATCTGTACCAACTATCATTGCTTAATATTAATTCTCTATAGGGTGTGTCTAACTCTAATTTATTTTTATTTGGAACTGGTTCTATTATTATTTTATGGAAAGTTTGGTTACAATAACTGGGTAAATGAATATAATTTTATTATCATGCAAAATGGCAGAGCTTTTAATGTACATTAAATCTTTAAGGGTTATATTATATGTTTTAAAGTCCTGTGGGGTCAAAATATCTCTTCCAAGTACGCCTAATCTACACATCATTAAATTTTCTTTAACTTTTCGAACTTGTTCTCTGAGTAATTGGATATCATATTGAATTTGAAAAACGTGTTGCATATGTTCTATTGTGACATCTCTATTTGTTTTTTGAAGCAGATTTGATAATTGATCATTTATTCGATTTTGTTGCTTATTAATATGATCTGTCACTGCTTTTATTGCAGTGTTAAATTGGTCGTTTATTTTTACTTGATCGTTGAGGCTATTTATAATATTTTGGTTATTTTTTTCATTGATGTTTAATTTTTGTCTAATTTCAATTTCATCGTCGGAATCCATTGTACCTGTAATAAACTTTAATCCTTTTCCTAGGATATTTAGTAAACCTCTTTTTTCTCTTGTATGATGTGGTAAAAGACTATTTATTTCTTCTTCTAATGAATTAAAATTGTGCAACATGGATGGGTTATGATTGCAAAAACTAAAGTTTGCTATATTATTTTTGATTAAGTCTAAATTGTCTCTCCATGAATCTAAATCTATTATATATAAGATTTTCCTATAATTATCAACAATTTGTAGCTCTTGGCTTTTAATTAAAATAAACCCTTGTCCGTCATTCAAATATTGAACGTCAAGCCGTTGTCCTTCGGCATAATGTCGAAATGACATTAATATTAATGATATTATTATCAGTAGAGTCATTTTCCTGAAAAAGATTAAATTTTAATGTTATCTTTATGAATTATACGATCGTTTTTATAAATTCGAACTTTGTTTCCCAAATCTTCTTTTACTTTTTGTTTTCTATATCTATTCTGAAGTTTATTCCTAACTCCTATAATTTTTTCATAAATAATTTCATTTTGCTTATATGTTTTCATCCTAACATTAGGTTTGTTTCTCTTTAACATTCTTTCTTGGGCTAGTAAGAGTTTAGGTTGTAAATCTTCGTATTCTAACTTATTGAATAAGACTTCGAAAGGTCTTTTGTGTGTCACGGAATGAATTGTTTTATTGTACTGCTGTACGGCTCTAAAAATAGATTCTAAATCACTTATTAAATAGAATTCTTCTTTCAGACATCTAGCTATTTCTATAAGTGTGGAGTGAACTCTTTCCACTTGTCCATTTGAAGTACTGTGTTTTGGATCACAGAAAAATATTTGTATCCCTAATCTTTGCATCAAGGTTTTAAATTGTGGTGTTGAAAAACCTGGTTCGTTATCGACACATAGTTTCTTAGCTTCTGGAAAGCTTTGTAAAAGTTCTAATACTTTCTCATCTAGTTTTGTCCTATCATCTATTAGTTTGATAACTAAAAACTTTGAATATGAATCAATGCAGGTTAAAAACTTTAATTTTTGGGCGAAGAATATATCTAGGTGCAACTGCTCCCCCTCTTTCTTAGCAATTGGAGCCTCTCCAATTGGAGCTTTAAAAGGATGTCTTTCGTATTTATTACGATTACATATTTCACAGTTTCTAACGAATTCTTTAAATTGTTTGGTCATTCGTGGCCAATAGTATGACGTATAAATTTGTTTTAAATTTTCTTGATAGCTACGATGTGCTCTAATGTGTGTTTGTTGTATGATACTTTGTTGATCTTCTTCATTGGTGACGTCTATGGGAAAGTTTTTTGTGTAAAGGAAGTTGTTATTAAAAGTTTCCTTTAATTTTTGTTTAATGTTATACAGATCTTCTGGTGTGCAATGAATTGCAACAGTTCCGGGTTGTAAATATTGTTTCAAAATTACTATTAAATTCTCTGGTGTATCATACTCAATTAAATGTCTCGTTCTATTAAAATTGTTTATTTGTTCATGAGCAGTGAACAATCCTTGACATAAAAGGATTTGTTGATTAAATTGATTAAGAGGTTTCGTAGTTTCTTTAATTTCTATATTGTCGCTACTCTCGGCTGAGTGCTGTGTAGCAGTACTAGACGAGTCTTCATCGGAAATATGATTTAAGTATTGTCTAGATAGGGCATCAGCAACTACATTTGTAGTCCCTGGCTTATATATTATTTTGGGAGCAAACTCCTCTATAAATGCGTGCCAACGTTTCATTTTGGCGTTTGGATTTCGTACAGATACCGCAAACGTAAGCGGTTGATGATCCGTATGGATCTCAAGATCAGAAGCTCCGTAAAGGTAATTTCTTAAATTTTTTAAAGACCACACTATAGCGTATAATTCTTTTTCATTGGTGGCGTAATTTTGTTCCGTTTTATTTAACGTTTTAGAAATGAAGGTTATGGGTTTGCCCTCCTGAGTCAAAACACCTGCTATAGCATTGTTAGAAGAATCAGTTGTTAATATAAATGTTTTTTTGAAATCTGGCTGAACTAATTCAATTTGGTTTATTAAGAGGTCTTTTAAAATCCTGCAAGCTAAAATTGCTTCTTCGTCTAGAGTTATAGTTGTCTTTTTAGACAAATTTTTGGATACTCTACCGTTTTCTCCGGCTAAGTATTTAGTTAAAGGTTTCGTTACTGAAGCGTAATTTTTAACAAATTTACGATAGTAACCGGTCATACCCAGAAAACTTCTTAACTGCCGTAGGGTATTTGGTAATGGAAAATTATTAATTGTCTCTATTTTCCTTGGGTCTGTTTTAATAGTATTATAAGCAACTATGTAACCTAAAAATTCGTTTTCTTTTTTATATAACTTAGATTTTTCTAAGGAAATTTTCATATTAGCCCTTTTTAATACATCTATAATTTCATTAAGATGTAATGTATGTTCACTTAAATTTTTAGAATAGACTATTATGTCGTCCATATAAACATGGCATATTTTCCCTACATATTCACGCAAGATATCATCCATGGCTCTTTGAAAGATACTCGGAGCGTTTTTTAAGCCAAAGGGCATTCTCAAAAATTCGTATTTCCCGTTATTTACGCTAAATGCGGTTTTTTCAATGTCTGATTCTTTCATCTGTATTTGATGAAAGCCAGATTCTAGATCTATCGTAGAGAAATATTCGGATTTCCCTAAATTTGATAGTATAACATTACTCTCGGGTATAGGATATCTGTCTGATATCGTTTTTTCATTTAACTTTTTATAATCTATTACCATTCTCAATTTTTGACTACCATCTTCATTGGTACCTTTTTTTGGTACAACCCAAATCGGTGAATTATAAGGACTTCTACTTTGACGAATAATTCCTGCTTTCAATAAATCTTTAATTTCATTATTTACGAATCTGTTTGCTGACAGTGGATACGGGTATTGTCTATTCCATATAGGAGTTTCGACTGTGGTCCTAATTTCTGCCTTTACATCTGTTCTCAACAATGAACTTAAATTTATATCAGAATGTATTTTTTCAATCTTTTTAATAATGGTTTCTTGTAATTCTCCTACATTTTCCTTATTCTCTTTTTCAACTTTTAATATACTCGTAGTTTGTCTATCTTCTGATTCCCTTGTGTTATTTAATTCACAAATTTTACTCTCTGGTTTTTTGTCATTCATATCTTCTGAAAAGAATATTTTTTCTCTTTTATTATTATAAATCAAAAACCCATCCTTAAAATCTAACTTTATGGAAGCTTCTTTTAATAACATATAACCTATTAATAAATCACTTTCTAAGTTCTCAATTTCATAAAAAACAACATCTCTATCAAATATGTATGCAACATAGTAATGAGTTATAATCGAATGCCCATTTACTGTACGAATTCTTTTTTGTATGGGTAATTCTTTTCTGTCTTGTAGAACGTTAGGTCTACAGTAGCAACTTGTGGCTCCCGTATCAATTAAAATTTTTAGTTGCTTGCCTGGTTGGCTTCTGACGATGAAGGGTAATTGACACGGTCGTCGCCTAAAAAAATCTCCTCATTTATATTGTTTATTCTTTGGTTTTTAACCGGTGCACACAGGCGGATTTTCCCAAAAACGTGGCCAAAATTATTTTTTTATGTTTTATATTTTATTATTGCGTTTATTCATTAGATTCAGATATCTATAATTGAAACAACTTTTTTTTTGTAGATTTAGCCAAAATTGTGTTTAATTTTAATGATTTAAAAAAAGTTGTAAAAACATAAAATTTAAGTTTAAATAAAAACAAGAAAAATTAAAAATACGTTAAATTTAATCAAAATATAGTAATAAATAAGTTTATACAAATGTTATTTAATCGCTAAAAATGTAATAACAAAATAATCTGTAAATATTTGAACTCCTTCTTTTGTAAATTATTCCAACTCTCTCTCCTAGACATCTGCTTCCTTCAAGAACTGTAACACTTCAGAGGGATACGATTTTATTTTTTGTTTGCTAGGTTTTCTCATACTACTTATGTATGGATCAGAAGAAACCAAAAGGTTATGGAAAACATCTTCCATATTTTGTTGCCTTGAAAATTTTCTTGAGAAACTTTCTCGAAAACGTTTTATATCCTTATTTCGGGCTTCTTGGGCTTCTTCTCCTAGCTGACCAATTGGAAGAATAGCTTCCGACAGAATTTCTGGGCTGTGTACTAAAATTTTGTGTACTGTTGTTGGCATATTGTACCACGGATACAGGTGAACAAACTTGTTTGCCGTATCAATGCAGTACTCCTTAAATTCGCTTACTTTTATGGGGAAACCACTTGATATTGTCAATAACACTACTCGAAAGCGATTAAATAAATCTTGGTCTATGTTTGTTATTTGCGACGAAGTAGCAGAGTCATCAAAAAATCTGCGAGCAGTGTTTCCATCATTTGTGCTTCCATAACCTGGTTTCGGTTTGTCGACTAACAAGCCCATTTGAATTCGGAATTCTTCTTGAATCCTCTTTTTGTTTTCTTCGACTTTTTTTTTATTTTCTTCACCACGTGCTTGCCATTGACCGATAACCAATTTATAAGAAACATGAACCAAACATTCAAAAAACCGAATCCAAGCATGTAGTGATGATAAGCCAAACCGCAATTTCGATTTATCTTGAATTTGTTTGGTCAGAACTATATTCATTTTATTAAAATCTTTCGAAGTTAGCCCACACAAATAACACCTTTGTGTGGACGAATTTTCAGTGATTGCATTGCAGACTTTTCCATCTATCATGGTCAGTAGCATTGTATGCTTGACCGAAACACTTCTATATGAGAGATTTATAACGGTCTCATTCAATGCAGATATTTGGCTCTCAATGTATTCAACTTCTCTTACCGTTATATCAGTTGTTTCATGGACAAATTGAATTCGAATAGGCCTGCAAAATCTTGGAGAGGATGGACGAGGATTTTGCCACAAAATTATTTTTATGCTTGAGCTAGGGTCTCCTGATATTAATTGGATAGGTACAAAAGAGGTTAAAAAAATATTAGCATCTGTAACGTTTGGGTCTGAAAATCGTTGCTTATTTTCGCTCATTCCCGAGCTTCCATCGCAACCCCATTTAGATATTAGGTGAAGGTTACGCATTTCATTATCATGTAAACTATCGGCAACCTCTTCGATAGCTTTAAACAAACTCTGAGTAGTGTGATCAAGTATGTTTTGCAAAGGCGATTCTGCAACTGACTCGGTTATGTTCAAATTTAAAGGATAACACTATTTTTTCGCTTCTGTAATGGATTCATAGCTAGGATATATATTGGCGTTGTGTTTTTTGGCCGCATCTCTTACAATATTATACTGAAACTTTGTTAATTTGGCCTCAACAATTAGTGACAAGGCTTCATCTGCGGTATATGGAACAATATCTTTATCTAGTTTTTCATACGCCTTTTGATACTTTTCTGCTCGTGTTGGAGTAGAAAAGGCAATGTTTTTAATCAAAGTTGAAGAATCTACTTTTCCTTGTTCCCGTAGTTTCATTTGAGCAGCATAGCATAACTCTTCGGGTTCAAACTCAGAACGTAAATTTTCAGTCTTTCGCCTTTTTGATCTTTCACTTAGGTCGACAAAGTCAGCTTGAGGCCGTCCAACAATCCCATGGGCTCGGCTAGGAAACGAAATTTCAAGATCCAGCCAGGTTTTGTTTTTATTTCTAAAAGCTTGGTAGTTTCTTGAGGAGGCTAACCATCGAGCTTTATATTCAGATGCAAACTTTGTCAAGATTTTCTTAGTTTCCTCTGAGGTATCAACATGCGTTAAGTTTTTAACTTTTTCTGATAGAAAATTGATTTTTTCTCTTGAATCTTGAGATGAACAGCTTCTAATAAATTCAGTAAGCTGATTCCTCGACAGAAAAATATAACTTGATTGTGAGCCTGTAGCAAAAAAAAAATCAGCGGAAAATATTTATTCAGGCATAATCAATTCTCAGTGTTTTTAAAAGATTTACTCTACGATATCTTTCAACATCGCAAAATATCGCAATATTTTATGGTTACTACTTATTTGGGGGATATTGAGGTAAACTTAAAGCTAATTTTTATAACAGGATTTCACCAGAAAACAAAACTTTTTTTCTATCAAATAAAAAATTACAATTTTTTTTTAGTCCCAAAATGGCTTTTGTTGACACCTTTCAAATGTACATAGAACATAAAATAATTGCAAAGTTTTATATTATTACTATTGAACTTACCACTGGCAACAGAATCCATATTAGTTTTGTTTTAATAAATCCACACAGAAAATTAAAAAAATTAAACACACAAACCTCTTATCACAAACCAGACCTGGTACTGCACGTGATAAACTAAAGCTTACACTTTAGTCGCATCATCTGACTAAACGGTTGCAAAATAAATAGCGGGATTAATGAATTCATATGCTCTTGTTATTTGTAAACAACTTAGCATACAAAAAATAACAACAAATTAGAATTTTTTTTTTATAGCTTTGGCCATGTTTTTGGGAAAATCCGCCTGTGTGCGGTGGTTGGGCACTGTTTTGTGCACTATGTGGTCTCTTATCTACGTATGTGCTTCTTTGAAAGTTATTATTATAATTATTTTGATTCTGTTTAAAAGGATTGACTCTGTATCCCATGTTATTGTTATTATTATAATTATTAGACCGCCAATTATTGTTGAAGTTTTGCCTATGGTTGGGCATTTTCATATAAGAACTACCGACTTCCATCGGTGAAGACCGTGGTTGTTGCTGACGGTAATGGTTTGGATTCGGTTCCCAAACAGATCTTTTTGGGAATCTCAGATTATTATTATTATTACCTGTATAGTTTACATTATTATTTTTATTAAATTGAAGAGCGAATTGAGCCCTTTGGTTATTTGACTCCAATTCTTGTGCCTTTGCAAGAGCACTAGGTAAATCGCTAGGATTAAGTGAAAATAATATATTGCTCAGAGGAGCGTTAAGCCCTGTGATGAAAACGCGTAAGGCATTTTTGCGGTGAGCTTCATTGAGATTTTTGGTCAAGCTTTCCTGACCATGTGTCATAATAGTTTTATTGATTAAGAGCGTCAATTTCTTATTGACTATATTATAATAATCAATTAGTGATGAGGAACCCTGCCTCAAGATACTTAATTCTTGTTCTATCATATGGATTGGACGTTTGTCCGCGTATGCGAAATCAAGACGACTCAAAATCGCATCAAAATTTAAAACCGTACCATGGTTTGTTAAAGTATCATTTGCATTCTTTATAATTTTATTTCTGAGAATGGTTAATGCCGCAAAGTATTTACGGCTTCCTCTCTTGTAGAGAGTCATTGAATTGTTAGCGGCTTCTCTCCAGCTAACATAGGTGTTTTCATCACCTGTAAATTCAGGTAATGATTTAATTACGTCAAGCGATTCGACGCAACCTATAGATTCATCTATAGTTTCTTGCTTGTGCTCTGTGACATTACAATTTGTCGTCAGAACAGAAAGTTGTTCTTTGAGTAATTCTATCTCTTCTTTCAAAGAGGCTGTGTTTGAAGCTACGATACGCGCAATAACTTCTTCATTGTGCGTTGCCATTTTGCTAAAATTTTTAATTAAGTCTTCCAGTTTATTACAACAATATTATTTTTATTCAATATAAATTACGAACCAGCTTGTAATATTTTTCTTAAGCTTTAAAATTAATTATTTTATATTTTTTTTATTTTTTTTTAAAAAAACTTATAAACAAATATACTTAAAATTTCTTACTCGATGATTTTTCTGCGTCTGATGATTTTTTTTTTTTTTTAATGTCTTTCAATTGTTTTATATTTTTTTGTTTTTTTTTTTCACTGTTTATCTACTTTTGGCTAGATAGAAACCTTTTCTTAAATTTTTTTTTTTTTTGAAATGTATATTTTTTTCCTATTGCTGAGTATCGCGTTCGGTGATATCTCGGACTTGCACTTGCACTTGTTCGCTGGTAGTGTCTCGCACAACGTTTCTCTTTATTTGTTCGTTAATTATATTTTTTAATTCTTTTTGGCAAATACTATTTGGCCGCGAGGAATCTTCTTCACTGACGTGAGTCAAAGCGCGTAACATTTGACGCGTTTGAGACATTTATATATTATTTCAGTTACGTTTTGTCTGAATTTTTGGGTCAACCTACCAGTCTCAGTAGGCGTTTTAAGAGTGCGTTTGTATGACTTTTCCTTTTTAAAGGTCGCACAACCCCAATGAATTCAATTTAAGACAAAACGAAGAACACTTCACTTCTTTTTTTTTTATTTACTTTTTTTCAATTGCGCGATTCAATTATATTTTTGAGCCTTTTTTTTTTTTTTTTTTTTTTAATTAATTTTTTTTAAAAAAACCGGCGAGTCTTAATTTAATTTAAAAACCTGGCCGACACGTTGGGCGCCAATTATATTTTCTTTATATCTTTTTGATTTTTAAAAAAAGAACTTTATTAAATTTATGAACTACTGTTCATTCGGGTACCAGGCTTAAGACTAACTTTACATTTTCAACTTAAAGATAAATTATCCTAATATTGATGCAGCGATCGCCAACACCAGAAATGATGAATCGACGAACGGTTGCATCTTGCTGTAATCTAATATTTTTAATATCATCGATGGCAAATCGATGAGTGGGTGTCTGGATGCGCAGATATCGATTAGTGGGTGTTTGGATGCGCGGATGTTGTAACTTTAGATGGGGATATAAGAAAATGATTTATCCGCATTTTTGGGTGGCATTTTTAATTGTGGTGCATGATTATAACTTGTATACGTGCGTCAAAAATATAAAGTCGAAGTATTTTAATCACTTAAAAAACGCGAGTTAAAACTTAAAAAAAAAATTAAGTTATCCATCTGATTTCCTAAACTTTTTCGAAAACATTTTTCCATTTTTTTTTTTTTTTGAGAATGCAAATTTTCAGCACTTTACTCGTTTTTCTTTTTTCATTCAAAATGTTTGCTTCGAACAGATTTTCCAAAAAAAAAAATACTTTTTGATAGAAGTAGATGGTGGACGATGGTAGGTATACATAGAAGGTAGAAGATGCTAGATGGTAGAACTTCTTAGATGGTAGAAGGTAGAAGATGGTTGATGGAAGAAAATGGTAGATGGTAGAATATAGTTGATATAGTAGAACATGGTAGTTGGTAGATGGTAGATGATAGAAGATGGTAGATAGAACAAGATGGTAGATGGTAGAAGATTATAGATGGTAGAAAGTAAAAGATGCTAGATGGTAGAAGATGGTAGATGGTAGAAGGTGGTAAACGGTAGATGGTAGAACATTGTTATTTATGGTTGTAGAAGATGGGAGATGGTATAAGATGGTTGGTGGTAAACGATGGTAGATGGTAGATGAAAGAAGATGTTAGATGATAGAAGGGAGAAAATGGCAGAAGATAGAAAATGGTGGATGTTAGAAGATGGTAGTTGGTACAAGATGGTATATGGTAGCAGATGGTAGAAGATAGTTGATAGTAGAAAAAAGTTGATAGTAGAAGAGGGTAGAAGATAGATGATAGTAGAAGTTGGAAGATGGTAGAAGATGGTAGGTGACATTAGATTGTAGATGATGGTAGATTATAAAAGATGATAGATGGTAAAAGATGGTTGATGGTAAAAGATGGTCGATGGTAGATAAAAGAAGGTCATAGACGATAGAAGATGGTAGCAGATGGTAGCAGATGGTAGAAGATAGTTGATAGTAGAAGATAGTTGATGGTAAAAGATGGTAGCTGGTAGATGGAAGAAGACGGTAGATGGCAGATAGCAGGAGATAGTAGATGATAGAAGAAGGTAGATGGTGGTAGTTGGGTAGAAGATCGTAAATGGTAGAAGGTGGTAAATGGTAGAAGATGGTAGATGGCAGGAGATGGTAGATAATAGAAGATTTTTGATAGTAGAAAATGGTAGATAGAACAAGATGGTACATGGTAGAAGGTTGAAGCTGATTGATAGATGAAAGATGTTTTTTTTTTGTATAATGCACTCGCACTCAAGGGAATATGAATACCCTTATAATGATTTAACACGGAATAGAGAGATAGTAAAGAAAGGTGGTTGATGGTAGAAGATGGTAGATGGTAGAAGATGGTAGATGAGAAAAGATGGTTGGTGGTAACAGTTGTTGTATAGTATAGTTCATCAAACGTGTCATAAATAGTTATGAAGATGATGAATGGCATTTTGGAAAGAGAACAACATTTCTGATTTTGCCTTTTTGTGTATATTTTCTAGAAAGACAACAAGATACATATATTTGAGGTCGGTTGTGTAACGTACAGTTTGTGAATTTTCATAAGCGAAAGCTTATGAAGGGTGATTAACTAAAGGTGTGCCAAACAGCTAGAGCGAGTAGGTTGGGTTGCGACAAGAACAAATCATATTGGAGGGGGGTCTATTCCACTCCGCTTAGCCGGGAGGGGGACATTTCTAAAAACGACTTAAACTGGAAAAATTATTGAAAACAAAACAGTAACTTCTACAACGCCATGCTATACCTTTTTGTAAAGCCAAAAACTTCTTCCTTTATTTTGTTTTAAAAAATATTTATTTTAGTGAATTTTTTTCAAAATATTAATTTTCGAACTCAAAATTTTTAAAAAAAAAGTTAAAAAAAATGTTCAAACTAATTTTTTTCAAAATTTTACCTTATTAAGTATTTTTTGTTGTTGTCAAAAATCAATGCTCTTATTAGATTCAAGTCCAACACTGAAAACCGTATGTCTCTAGGATTTTTGTTTGCCAAGCTATTTAAAAATAAAAGAACACGAAAATTTAGCCGAGATGGCACAAGTGATGAAAATTGTTTTGTGTTTCTTATGAAAAAGTAGGTTGGGATATTTTTGAATAGCTTGGCAACAAAAAGTCATAGAGACATACGGTTTTCAGTGTCTGACTCAAAACTAATAAGAGTTGTGTAAAAATTAAATTTTCAGTAAGGATGAAAAAAAATTACTAATAAATTATTTCGGGGAGAAACGAAGTCGGGTGAGTGAGAGTGAGCTAGAAAAAGGATTTTAAATCAAATTATAGTGCGAATCGATTCTTATGTGATTTTTGTTGGTGCGTCAGATCAATTCTTTCTTGATCTCAGATCAGACTACAGATCGAATTTAACACAAATTTGCACATATACTTCAATAATTTGACATTTCTCAAGCGTCAAATCTGTTTTTTTTTTAATTCTGTGAAATTCATTGTGGAAATTTTTTTTTGTAGAAGTGATTAAAGTTTTTAAATAAATACTGATGGTTCAAGTGAAAATTAATTTTGGATTCATAAATGAATAGGTTCATATGAATTTGCAAATTAATTTTCAATTTGCAAAGGAGTGTAATGAATTGATTAATGTACTTTTGCGCAAGTGAACAAATAAATGTGAATTAAAATCATAAGTTTTCTTATATTTTTATAGTTTATATATTATAAGAACGTCAAAAGAAACACAAATAACACAATTAACTCTACAAACTTTTGGCATCTTTCTTGGGGTATAGAATACCATTCACTCTGAACAGCATCCCACAATCGGTTCCAGTTTGGAAAATATTGGCATCCTAGTTTCCACTTAAGCTCATTCCTCAAGTTCTCAATCGGGTTGAGATCTGGGATTGACTTGGCCATGAAACAATTGAAACTTCTTTCTCTCGATACCACTCTTTCACAAGATTTGCCATATGTTTCTGATCGTCATATCCTGCTGAAAAATCATTCGGAGAGTCATGTTTTCTTCGGCAAATGGAAGCATGATATCTTCCCAAATATCCCTATAACCTTATTTGGTCAAGATGTAACTAATACGGAATATAGGAATTAGGGCCATGTCCACTTTGGTGGACATTGTACTTTGGGACAAGAATGCCAAATTTGTTTCATTCGTGTAATGGACATTCTTACTAGCAAAGACGCGGTGAAGAATGTCCATTTACTGACAGCACAAGGACACATTTTCTGTGACGTCAGACTGTCCTTGCAAGGACCATTTACAAGGACCGTCTAATGGTAGCTTTAAACAAAAAATTTAGGAATTTCAAAAACATTCAAAAAAAGAGGGGGTACGTAGTTCGCCGGGTCAGCTAGTATAAAATAAAATGGAGCACTGAATGATTTTTGCTCTAAAGTTCGGGAGATTCAAAAATAAAAAGTTAGGTTTCTATTTAAAAATATAACATGATCTTGAGCTTATATTAAATAAAGTGCACGACTGGGTCGGACGAACTTGCTCTATAATGTGTGACAGTGGTCTTGGGGTTAGACATTTTAGAAAAAAAGCACAAAAGCACATTAGAGCAAGTTCGTCCGACCCAGTCGTGCACTTTATATTTTTACGTATGCATAACTTGACGTAGGTAAAGTAGGTACCTATAATCGCAAGTAAAAATGAAAATTTGTCCATTTTTGTAAAAAATCAACTTTTAGCGTTCTTCCGCAGCATGTTGTTAGTAAAATTATTTTGCTTTGTGGTAATTTAATTGTTTTTTATTTAATTTGATCCTTTTTAGAGATTTACCTGTTATATTTTGAGACCAACGAACAACAATTCAATTCCATGTCGTATGTATCTATAAAAAAAAACTTATCGAACCAAGCCTTAACGGTTTTAACCAAGTCATTTTCAATTTCTTACCATTCGAATAAAACTGATTTTTGTTATGTACATAGGTATATGGTTTTGTTAAAAGCACTAAAAAAACGCTATTTACTAGCTTCAATTCTTTTTGAGGGCTTAAGCAAAAATGTGGAATTCACCTCATTCTCGCCATCATAGTAGTTCAGATTATAATTTAATTACTTATACTACATTATACAAACACGTAAGTTAAATAAACATTTTCACAAATTTAGGCACAAAAAAGGTTAAGATCGCAAAGCATGATGTATAGTTCTGATTATTTGGTATTTTGTATGAACCTGTTGCCGTTGGGATAGTGTAAATCCAGATCTGCAACTTCAAAAAACTTGTGCTCACTGCGCAGCACGCGAAAACTGCGAACATTTTTTTTTTACTTTTTGCTCAAAAAGTAATATACTATGGGTTTTTTGGACAAACAAAATGATATACTTTTTGTAAGTCCATTAAATTTGCGACAATTTAAAACTAACCGCAGCTCTTTAAACCCCATGCAGACCGAGCTATGGCTCTTTGAAGATGGTTCTTCTTCCGTCAGGATTAAAATATTGACAAAATAGTTCGTCCTATGAGAAACGTTATTACTAATAAATTTAAAGTATAAAACCATGTATAAGGGTAAATCATTTTTACTTCCTATATAGGGCAAGTATTTTGCACAGAAAAAAAAATTAATCAAACATGACAATACGATGATGGAGAAATCCAAAAAAGTGGTTTTCGCCATACCGTCCGTCGCGTGAAGCATTTATAACAAAACTGCGTTTTTCGATTTAAGTTTAAATGGTCGTTACGAAAATCAGGTTTAAGGCCACAAGTTTGAGTTTTAGCTTTGTATATAGACACTATAGTAATGGCGTCAATGAGTATAAAATTACGCGATTGTTGAACGTTCGATGTCGCTGCCTTGTATATAAAATCTATAGTAATGGAACGTGCAGAATCGACGGTGTCGGCCTCGCACGCTTCCACACAATTTACTCATTTACAGACTTTGTGTGGACTTTAAGAATGACGAGACTCATGTTGCAGAGAATAGGTCAAAATGGAAGAAAACACAACTGAGTGCATTGGAATTCTGCATGAGTGGAATTGTCTTTTGCGGGTGGGTTTGTGTGTTAGTAGGATTTTATTATTTTTTTTTTTTGGTTTGGTGGAAATGTATGGCAGCCATCTTTTATTTTCATTTTTTTGAATTGCTGTGATGGATTTTGTTGGCCTTGAAGAGGAAATGTATGAAAACGTTCATATTTCATGTGGCAGCCATGGTTGCCAATAAATAAATTTGTCTAGCAAAATAATAATGTTTGGTGATTTAGGTAATTATTGTGGGGCTTGCACTTTAGTGTATAGATGCACTAAAGGATTATAGGTATGCGGTATTTGAGGATTACCTATATAAGTTAAGTGTATTAAAAATCGAGGACGTGTATATGGGTTGAAACAAGAAAAAAAAATAAAGCACATGAATTCTAGAATTATTAATATATGCAACCTACTTTATTTGATTGCCACTTTTCTTAGATAAAAATCGGTTAATATGATATGCTGTGTTTGAACTTAATAAGTACCTATATTCTGAAATACTAAAAACGAGTTTCTATAAAACTCTTTCTTTTCAAATAATTCTAACCTTCCCTTTCCTAAAGAAAACTAGACTTATGTATATGATTTTTACAACGATTGCACAAATGACAATAGGTATAAAGAAACAAAATTTTTACAAATGCATACGCAAATATTTACACAGGAAATTACTATTAAAGGTAAAAAAAACCATATACATTTTGCAGAAACCCGTAGAGGTGGCAATCATATCGCAGTACGTTTGAAATCTTTGCAGCAAGATTTTTCACCGTTCTAACAACCATAGCTAAAATTGTTATTGAGTGATTTTTTTATTGGGAAGTGATTGTGTGAGTGTATTGTGTTGAAATTGAAATTTGGCAAATTCTTGCTAACTGGGCTGGCTGGTCATAGATATTTGCAACAAAAAATGCACGACTGGGTCGCACACACTTGCTCTAATGTCTGAGAATTGTTTATTGGCTGCATAATTTATATTTAAAATGATTTCGAAAATTCTTCTATTTTTCAAATTCAATGAAGAGTTTTCTCAGAAAAATTAAGTAAATTAAATTTCAAAAATTGTTTTTGGCAAACTTTTTGAAAACATTTTTCAAAAAAAAATTCAAAAACGATAAACCATAAGTATTCAGCAAATACATTCATACCTATATATTTTTGAAAAAATAATGGTCAGTTTTCAAAATATTAACTTTTTTCCAAAAATTTAAAAAATGTTTTAAAAATACATAAAAATATTTTTAAGAAATATCGGTATGCAGTATAAATTGAGCTATCTACACCTTTATATGTGTGAAATTTCAAAAGTATCGGTTGAGCCGTTATTGAGATAGTCGAAAGTAAAAAAAACGGTCCTATGGAAAGTATCTTTTTTAGACATTTAAACCTAATATATATGGCAGGTAGGTACCATTATTTTTTGTTTTACAAAAAAATTAAATTTCCCATCTGTAGGTACCTACAATATGTTAAAAACTACGACATAAAAAAAACTTTTTTTTCCACGAATGCATAACTTGCCTTATAATACCTATAATCGCAAGTAAAAATATTGAAAATTGCCAAAAATATAAATAATATCAAAATATTTCGAAAATCAAATTTATTTTTTTTTAATTATTAAAAATGACTACAATGACTACATATTTATTAAATTGAAAAATATGTATCTACATATTTATATTTTTCAAACCCCGTCGTCATTTAGCTTTTATTTGAAATATATTATTTTACATTATTAGCATTTTAAACAAAAATACTGCTTTTCTACTTGGCTATGGCTATGCATTTACATACAAACGATTTTCCTTGTATGTATAGGTGTAAAATACAACCAGTTCCACTCAGTTTCCATGAAACACCTCAACTCAACATTTATTTCATTACTTATGATATGACATTCTAAACAACATTTTCTATTATTCTTGCAACATTCTACTCTTCTTCGCAATTTTCTCTGCCAGCACATTGACAGCGACATCGAACGTTCAACAATCGCGTAATTTTATACTCATTGACGCCATTACTATAGTGTCTATATACAAAGGTCGCACACACTTGCTCTAATGTCTGAGAATTGTTTATTGGCTGCATAATTTATATTTAAAATGATTTCGAAAATTCTTCTATTTTTCAAATTCAATGAAGAGTTTTCTCAGAAAAATTAAGTAAATTAAATTTCAAAAATTGTTTTTTTTGGCAAACTTTTTGAAAACATTTTTCAAAAAAAAATTCAAAAACGATAGTCCATAAGTATTCAGCAAATACATTCATACCTATATATTTTTGAAAAAATAATGGTCAGTTTTCAAAATATTAACTTTTTTCCAAAAATTTAAAAAATGTTTTAAAAATACATAAAAATATTTTTAAGAAATATCGGTATGCAGTATAAATTGAGCTATCTACACCTTTATATGTGTGAAATTTCAAAAGTATCGGTTGAGCCGTTATTGAGATAGTCGAAAGTAAAAAAAACGGTCCTATGGAAAGTATCTTTTTTAGACATTTAAACCTAATATATATGGCAGGTAGGTACCATTATTTTTTGTTTTACAAAAAAATTAAATTTCCCATCTGTAGGTACCTACAATATGTTAAAAACTACGACATAAAAAAAACTTTTTTTTCCACGAATGCATAACTTGCCTTATAATACCTATAATCGCAAGTAAAAATATTGAAAATTGCCAAAAATATAAATAATATCAAAATATTTCGAAAATCAAATTTATTTTTTTTTAATTATTAAAAATGACTACAATGACTACATATTTATTAAATTGAAAAATATGTATCTACATATTTATATTTTTCAAACCCCGTCGTCATTTAGCTTTTATTTGAAATATATTATTTTACATTATTAGCATTTTAAACAAAAATACTGCTTTTCTACTTGGCTATGGCTACACTCAGAGAAAAAAATAGTTACTTTTGTAACTATTGTCATAGTCATTTTATGAATTACAATGAAATTTATCGAATGACTATTTTTCCACACAAAAAAACTGAAAATTGTTACAAAATAGTTAAAAAATAGTTAAAAGTCAATAATTTTGTTTAGCGACTATACAAAATAGTTAATTCTGACTATTTTGATATTAAAGCATAGTTATTAAAGAGTTTCTTCAAAATTAGAATTGTCAATCTACTCTGACTATCTTATAATAGCTTCCAACCATGAAATAGTAGTATTTATTTCATTTAATGCGTAATGGCTAATGGTATTGAAAAACAACTACCACATAGTTGAAAATGATTATGTGTAGTAACAACGTAGTTACAAATAACTATGTTATAGTAGTTTCGCTTGTTCGTTGCGTACTCTTTGTTACATGTCGATTATTCTGTGCTAAGTGTTCATTGGTAAAACTTGCTGGAAGTTAAGTGGTGGCAAAGAAAAATATACTGAAAATAAGGTAAAGGCTGTATCAGTTTTATGGTTGGTAAAATTAATTAAAATTATATTCTTAAATTATGATTACTCCTCAAGGACTTTATTACACCGCACGGCGAGGCAAACTTCCACCAGGTGGAATATTATATCATAGATATAATAATCGCCTTAAGCTTCTCCGAACGAAAAATTTGTATAAAAGGACATAAAAAAAGAAAATATTTTGTTGACTCTGAAGAACCTTCCGCTTTTGAAGAATCTGCAGTTGGCACTCTAGAAGGTATTTACATACATCACAATTAATTTGGATCAGCTTTATTTTATGTTCATTTATTTTGTAAGCATTTCAGAAACTGAAATTGAAATTTTAAAGTACAATCAAGCTGACTGGACAACGTGTTTGACAAAAAGGGAGCAACTTTCTTTTTACAGGAAAAATGACTTGTGTGAAGAAGGCGCTCTAAATATTAAAACTATTTTCGAAGCATGGCCGATAGTAAGAAATTCTTTGGGATATACATTGGTGAGTTTATATGCGTATACATGTCACTCTGTATATGTATGTTATAATTTTTTCACGTTCACTTTGTAATGAATAGAAAACTAATAAGGCTTAAGTATTATTAATTATTTGTTTATTCAATGTAACATTTTTTTAAATTCTTACTATAAAATTATAACTTTTGTAATAAAAATGTGAATTTTAAATTATTTGAGAAAAACTTTGTTGTTGATTTTTTGTAGAATTTTCAGGGACAAATTATCAGGTAAGCGTTTCCAAAACAGATATCGAAGATGACGATATTAATAGTCATTCAACCATTCAACGACTATTCGATAAAGTCAAATTCATCTATGGTGAAAAAGTTAAATTGATTATTAAAAAAGTTGATTCTGAAAAAATCCATTGACAATAAAAATAGTTAGAAATAACTATTATAATTAATTACATTGACTATTGAATAGCTGATTTTGACAACCGAATAGTAAGTATTGAAAAAAACATCAACTGACAATAAAATAGTTAAAAACTACTATTTTGTATAGTAATATTAACCATTAATCAGTTGATTTTACGAAAATTCTGCATTAACAATAAAAATAGTCATAAATAACTATTTTTAACTATTTAAAATAGTGTTCCCGATTTTTACTATTAAAATAGTAAAAAAAAAGTTAAAAACAACTATTTTTTTCTCTGAGTGTATGCATTTACATACAAACGATTTTCCTTGTATGTATAGGTGTAAAATACAACCAGTTCCACTCAGTTTCCATGAAACACCTCAACTCAACATTTATTTCATTACTTATGATATGACATTCTAAACAACATTTTCTATTATTCTTGCAACATTCTACTCTTCTTCGCAATTTTCTCTGCCAGCACATTGACAGCGACATCGAACGTTCAACAATCGCGTAATTTTATATACTCATTGACGCCATTACTATAGTGTCTATATACAAAGGCGGAACGCAAGATTAAGTCGCTTTTATTAAATGAATGTTATCAAAATGAAAATGACTGAGGCTGACGTTAGAAAAATAAATTTCCGTGAATACCTACATACATACCTACTATTATCGAAATATGTGCTTAGAATAAAACTTGATGACAAAGTCCTAGCAGCAGTACAAGCTATCGACCCTATTCTATTACTTAACCAATCTTTTATTTAAAATTGAAAATTTTTTACAAAAATATATTTAACTCCAAAAATGCCTTTAATGAGACCATGTTTCCTCCTCTAAAAATTTTGTCGAAACAATTATCGCTTTTCAACACAGTAGTGCAACTGCTGAAAGAAAATTTTCTGATGTTAGTCTAATAAAAGAAAAAAAGCGAATTCGTCTGCAAATTGAAACAGTCAACGCTATTTTAATAGCAAATGATCTTTAGAGCAACAACTTCGCTAAAAACTGCAAATCGTTATTGAGAATAAACCGAAGGAAGTTCGAACATTTTGCAGTTTCTCCCCCTCCTATTTTTCCATAAGGCCCTCGAAGTCTAAAATGTTTTTAAATGTTTATTAACTGTCCCTGAACAACATCCCAAAGTTTTATTAACTTCTGACGTTTTCCCATATGAAAATACTTTTTGACTGCGCTTACTTGTAGTTGCCCAAAAACAACGTTAAGAAAAAATAAAAAAGAAAAATACATGGAAACTTTGTCGTATGTAGGTACATACATATATGCCAAAAACTGGCGCTTTCGCCAAGCAAAACTCGAAGGGTATTTATTCTGTGGATAAACTTACTACAAAATGCATACCAATTATCTCTGCAACGGTAAGCGATAGGCAAATTCTGACAACAGAAATGAAAAGAACACCTTTGAAAACTCCATAGGTAGGTACTGCATAACTAGTTTTTACTTGCGATTATAGGTACTATAAGGAAAGTTATGCATTCGTCGAAAAAAAAAGTTTTGAGATAACAATCAAACATGACATTACGATGATAGCGAAGACGAAAAAAGATGGTCTAAAAATTCTGTCCGTCTGTATGTCTGTCTGTCTGTCTGTCTGTCTGTCTGTCTGTATGTAGACCTACAGCCCAAACGGGTGGGCCGAATTGCTTCAAACTTGGTATATAGACTTTTTTAGGTATTGTACAGAAAGGAAATTGAAATTTTTTTTTAGCTCAAAAAATAACGGTACCTGCCATACAACCGTTACGTTAAAACTTATTTTTTCAAAAACGGCTCTAACGATTTTTAATTAAAAAAATCAGTGTTGCTTTTTAGGTACGACCAATCATATGGCTGAAAAAAAAGTTTTAAAAAATGGCTAAGAACGGTACTTTCCATAGGACCGTTTTTTTTGCTTTCGACTATCTCGAAAACGACTCAACCGATTCTTTCGTAATTTCACACACATATAGCTGTAGGTAGCTCAATTTGTATTGCATACCAATATTTTTTTGTATTTTTAAAAGCATTTTTTTAAAAAAAATTTAAAAAATTAATATTTTGAAAACTGCTTATTAAATTTTTTTTTAAAAAGTATTTGCTGAATACCAATGAACTGGCGTTTTTGAATTTTTTTTGAAAAATTTTTTCAAAAAGTTTTTCAAAAAAAAACTTTTTTTCTCAAAAACCGCTCCACAGATTTTTCTAAATTTATTCTCATAAATTCAAATTTATCCAAGAAATAAAATGGCGTACTTTTTTTTCAGCTCAAATTAGTTTAAGTATTTATTTAAGAATTTTGAAAATTTTATTTTTATCAAAATCTCAAGCCCATAAACCACTGTCACTCATTAGAGCAAGTTCGTGCGACCCAGTCGTGCATTTTATTTTTGTCGCTTACGACAAAACAATTCTCGGCCGACGCGACTCCACGATTCTTTCATACTTCTATGGAAGTTTGAAAGCTAAATTAAAAGAGTTTTTACAAGCTTTATTTTGTTTAAACTTTATACCACTGAATTCATTTAAATTTTCTTAGCTCATGAAAGATTTATTATTTAATTTCAAGTAAATATAACGCTCTACCAATCCTATTGAAAGTGATTTTTTACTACCTATTTTATTTTTAAACAATAATCAACAGGGAATTTTTTAACGTTTTAAGTTTCTCTGTTATGTTAAAAAGAATAAAAATAAAAATGCTTTAATAAAAATATAAGTGGTTTATTTTACTGTCACTGGACAGTCTCTATGCTTTATTAATGAATTTTTTACATAGAATATGTGAAATTTTATAGAGGCTTCCCAACAATATATATAATAATGCTCCCAAAAATCATGAAAAGTGCTACCCTTCGACCTTGCAAAACGACAGCACTGCTCATGAGTTGCATGTTCATGTTCATAGAGGGTGTGTTTCTTTATTCATTCCGTATATTCGGAATATATGGAACGCACTTTTTGCGTTTCTTTATTCAATGGAATATTCCGGATAAACTATTTCCTTGTTTCTTTATTCAATCTGGAATATTTGGAACGCATTCTTTTCATTCCAAGTGAAGAGGTGGTTTAAATGGAATATTCCCTAGTTTGACTGATGCAGTTCACTGTCAGCTATTGTTTATTCTTTTAATTCTAGTTCTGTTTCTTTATTTACTCTATTCTGGATATTCTGGATAGATATTTGATCTTTTCTGTCTTTTCTATTCCTTATCCGGAAAAAATAAAGAAACACACTCAGAAAGATGGCGGCCATCTCTACTAGGTCCTTCCGCTTCTGAAATTGACCGCACAATTTAATTTTTCTCTGTCATAAAGGTGGTGTCACAAGTCACATGCACATAAAGTATAAGTGGGAAGAAACACTACAATATTCATTGTTGCTTTTTTTGGTTTCCAAGTTGCGCGTTAGTTATTTATATGGAAATAAAAGAAAATTGTATTTAGGTATCTACATATATGTATTAAATATTTTTATAATCACAACTTAATTTTTGTATTACATAATATTATTATCGGCGACGCATTTCGGAAATATTATTCCATCAGGCTCAACATTTGCGTTTTGTCTCTTGTTATCTTGGTTTAGTTTGTGCCTATGGTTGTGTTGTTGTTATAGTCATTTTGCGTTGTCTTCTTGTGGGTACCCCGTGTAAAATTTGAGTGCAGTGTCAAATAGTGAATTTGTTCTTAATGTCAATTTGTCGTTAAGAAGTTTGTCTTAACATACATACTGCATAATTCATTAAATATAAATAGTTTTAAGATACAAATTTTTGATAACATTTCTCAAAAAGCGCAGTTTACTCCTTTACAAAAACAGAAAAGCATGTGGTGTTTCGTTCTTAAACACCAACTTTCTTTCAATGAGAAAGATAGAATGACGGACTACACAAATATGGAATCACGAAATTGAAACGCTTTGCTTTAAATGTCAAAAGTAATATCTATGTTTATTTACAAGCACAAAGAACTTATTTAATTGTAGGATAGAAAAAATATATAAAGTACATATAAAAGAAACTGTTCGGAGCTGGATTGAAAATCTAATTACGTCGTTGTTCGTTGAGGAGAAAATACGTTGTGAAGATATTTGAATTTTTATGTATCCATGAAGAGGATTTATTCAAGATGTTTTCTTGGTTGAAATTGCAGGGGCGCAACTATCGACACAGGGTCGCCACAGTCACTCCCCCCCGAGTGGATTTCAGCTGGAGGATGAAAAAGTCACGGATCTTCTTGGATTTTGATAAGTCCGTTGAGGTGGATCCATTGTTGAAGTCCAGAGATGTGGTTGGATTTGTCGGTTCAATGATGTAGATGAATCGTTAGTGGAATTAGTGGAATCCTCATCTGTTTTGTTGTAGAAATATGGTTTGAGTCTTTCAACCGATACTTGTTTTTCTTGACCATTGACATTTATCTTATAGATTCGGTCTGATAGTCGTTGGATCACCTTGTATGGACCTTGGTAAGGAGGTTCTAAAGGAACTTTGACGTGATCACTGCGCAACCAGACGTGTGAGCAAGTGGCCAAGTCCTTTAGGATGAATATTCTGGCTTTGTTGTGGTGAGCTGTTGGAGTTGGACGCATGCCACGCATGTATTCACGGTGTTTCTCAATAAACATCTGTGAATCTGCTGGTAGGTCTGAAGACACGAAGAATTCTCCAGGGATTCGAAGACATGTTCCGTAGAGCATCTCTGCTGGCGTTGCTTGAATGTCTTCCTTGAACGATGTTCGAAGTCCAAGTAGCACTGTTGGTAGCACATCAACCCAAGGTTTTGGTGAACACATGAGTGCTGCCTTTAGTGTTCTGTGCATGCGTTCGACTATGCCATTGGATTGTGGGTGGTATGGTGTCGTCCTCAGTTTTTGTGTTCCAACAAGATTGGTGAGTGCTTGAAACAGAGCAGACTCAAATTGAGTGCCTTGATCTGCGGTTATTGTGACAGGTGAGCCATAATGCGATATCCAATGACTGAATAGATTTGTTGCTACGGTTTCGGCGGTCATGTCCTTTATGGGAACAGCAACAGGCCATCTCGAAAAGCGGTCAATCATTGTGAGGCAGTATTGGAATCCTTGAACAAATGGTAGAAAGATTATGTCTATGTGTAGGTGATTAAATCTTGCATCTGGAACTACGATGTGGTCTGGTTTGAGTTTCGTATGGCGATGAACTTTTGCTTTTTGACACTCAAAGCATTCGCGAGACCATTGTAAGGCATCTTTTCGTATCCCTGGCCAGATGAACTTTTCCCGGAGTAGGCGTGATGTTGTTCTTCCACTTGGGTGAGCGGTGTTGTGGATGGTGTCAAACGCTGTTCTTCTCAGTGATAGTGGAATGTAGGGACGTACTATGCCTGTAGCTATGTCACAATAAATGTTGATGCCTGGTGCTGCCTGAAGTTTTTCGAGATGAAGTGATGATGGGTTCTGGATTAAGTCCTGTAGGTGTTGATCATCGCGTTGTTCGTCTCGAATTTTGTCTGGAGTAAAGATTGTAGGCATGCTGATGGTGTTGATGCGGGACAAAGCGTCTGCTACAATGTTGTCTTCACCTTTTACGTAGACTATGTCGGTCGTAAATTGTGATATGTAGTCTAGTTGACGGATTCTGCGGTCAGGAGCTTTATCATGTTTTTGTTTAAATGCGTATATCAATGGTTTGTGGTCTGTTTTAATGGTGAAGATGCGGCACTCTAGCATGTGGTGAAAAAATAGTATTGCTGCAAAGATGGCTAGCAATTCGCGGTCATATGTGCAATACTTCTGCTCACTGGGGCTGAGTTTTCTGGAAAAGAAACCAAGCGGCTCCCAGGTGTTACCATTCTGCTGCTCAAGCTTGGCTCCGATGGCAGAAGATGATGCATCGGTGGTGAGGGTTAAGGCAGAATTTGGTGAAGGGTATGCAAGAAGTGTCACACTGGCTATTTTCTCTTTGCATTCCTCGAAGGCTTTTGTTGCTTCTTCGGTCCATTGGATTTTTGTTTTGTCGTTTTTTATTGAACGTTGAAGGTATGCATTGAGCGGAAGTTGGGATTGTGCTGCATTGGGAATACATCGTCGATAGTAGTTGGTCACTCCTAGGAAACGTCTAAGTTCTTCGATGGTTTCCGGTTTGGTGAACTTAAGGATGGCTTCTACTCTATCACTTGCTGGTGCATATCCCTGAGCGTTGATGATGAAACTTAGGAAATTTATTTCTGGTTGGCCAAACACGCACTTTTTGATGTTGATGCTGAGAGAAAAGTGTTTCAAACGTTCAAAGACTGTTCGCAGATGCTCGAGATGTTGTTTTTCGTCTTTTGACATGACGAGTATGTCGTCAATGTAGACAAAGACGAAATCGAGATCGCGGAAGATGGAGTCCATAAACCTTTGAAACGTTTGCGTAGCGTTTCTGAGGCCGAATGGCATAACCAGGTATTCATAGAGACCCCAGGGTGTAATGATTGCAGTCTTGTGGATGTCATCTGGATGCATCGGAACTTGATGGTAAGCTCGGTCCAAGTCCAGCTTGGTGAAGATGCAGGTACCATGTAGACGCAGGAACAAATCTTGAACAAGTGGAGGTGCATACTTGTCAGCTTCTGTGTTGGTATTGAGCTGTCTATAGTCTCCGCAAAGTCGCCAGTCGTTGTTTTTCTTTTTTGTCAGGTGAATCGGGCTTGCGTAGGGACTTCTAGAAGGTCTGATGATGCCTTCCTCCAGCATGTCTGAGATTTGCGTTTTTGCCGCTGCTGCTTTTTCTCCTGCTAGCTTGTAGGCGCGTGAAGATACAGGTGGACCTTTCGTTATGATACGGTGTGCGTATTGTATGTTGCTGAGGTTTGGACTGCATGACGGTTTAGTAATATTTATGAATTCCTTCAGAAGCTTGGCATATTTGTCAGGAAGAGATGTATCGATTGTCGAGATGTTGTACGTTCTCGTCTCAAGTGATTCACCTTTGGTGGAAAAAGAGGTGAGTGGATCAATGAGCCGTTGGTTTTTGAGATCGACAAGTAAGTTGAAGTTTGTTAAGAAGTCGGCGCCAATAATCGCAGTTTGAATGTCCGCAATTATGAACGGCCAAGAGAAACTTCTTCGAAGGTTGAGGTCGAGTTTAAGTATTTTGCTGCCGTAGGTGTGAATTGGTGAAGTATTTGCTGCATAGAGGGTGAGTTGATTTTTTTCAGGTCTGCTATTGAGGAAACTGGTTGGAATTATTGACACTACGGAGCCGGAATCTATCAGGAAGGTTTTGTTTGTGGAATGGTCATGAATATGAAGGCGGATTTCTTTTAGTGGTGATAAAGCTATGCTGTCACCAACTGCTTCAATCAGTGACAGCGTGTTTAGTTTTCCTGATGGGACGGAGTTGAGATAAACTTGCATGGTTTAGTGCAATGGCGAGCTTCATTTCCCCAACGGTTGTGATATGAACAAATACCGTTGCGATTTGGAGTTGCAGACCTGTTCCTTGAACGATGGCCATTAAATCGTTGTGGATATTGCTGTTGTTGCTGCACTCCGTTGTATGTCTGATATTGCTGTCTATTCCTAAGGTCATTAAGCTGTTTTTCTGTTTGTTGTTGACCTGACTGTAGGGTTTGTATTTCATTTTGGCAGCTTTTAAGAGTCAGCTGCATCTCCAACAATTGGCGTTCAAGTCTTATGAAATCTGAAGTTCGAGGAGCAAAATCTGGTGGATTGGACATACGTGATGTAGTCGGCAGAGTCTCTCGATGCTGGACGGCCATTATTGTGCTGTTGCCGAGGGCATCCATGATGCGGTCGGCGGTCTCTGCTAGCGCGTTAAGGTTCTTCAGGTTGTCTGAGATTACCAACAATGGGCGAATTTTCTCTGGTAAGCGCTCTGCCCAGAGTTGATGAAGAACTTCATCTGTAACGGCATTTTTCGCCAACTCACGCATCTCTCGAAGGAGCTGAGACGGTTTTTTGTCACCCAAGACTTTTTCTCTTAGCAGTTTTTGCAGTTGTTTTTGGCGAGATTCTGAAAAACGTGCGAGAATAGCAGCTTTTAAGTTTTTATACTTGTCTTTGGGCGGTGCGTTGTTGACAATATCTATCAGCTGAACAGCTATGTTCAATGGAAGTGCCTTTAATAGTTGGTTGTACTTCTGCGCATCACTCGTGATTCTGTTGGCATCGAAATCAGCTTCGGCGATGGCAAACCAAATGTCTGGGCTTTCAGGCGAGAATTGTGGAAGGTGTAAATTCACTGCGTATACATATTCGTGTTGAACACCGCTGTATTGTGGTAACAAGTTTCGCTGAAGATGTTGTAGTTCTTCGAGTTTTTTCCCTTTATGTGGTTCAGTTTTCTCAGGAGTTGTCTCAATTATTGTGTTGTCACTGGATGACGAGCTATCGTTTTCGTCAGTCATCTTGATGGGATTGTGGATGTGATGTTGGATGTGATTCTGTTCTGTGTAAATCACGTCGGGGTCACCAATGTGGTGTTTCGTTCTTAAACACCAACTTTCTTTCAATGAGAAAGATAGAATGACGGACTACACAAATATGGAATCACGAAATTGAAACGCTTTGCTTTAAATGTCAAAAGTAATATCTATGTTTATTTACAAGCACAAAGAACTTATTTAATTGTAGGATAGAAAAAATATATAAAGTACATATAAAAGAAACTGTTCGGAGCTGGATTGAAAATCTAATTACGTCGTTGTTCGTTGAGGAGAAAATACGTTGTGAAGATATTTGAATTTTTATGTATCCATGAAGAGGATTTATTCAAGATGTTTTCTTGGTTGAAATTGCAGGGGCGCAACTATCGACACAGGGTCGCCACAAGCAATTCAAATAAACATCACCTAGTGCGAAATAGGAGAACTAAGAAAACGTGGATATTTGTAATGCCAAATTTGAAAAAAGCTTTTTGAGGTGAATTTGAGTATTTTTTGTTTGGTGAATCTGAAAAGGCAGGTTCTTGTAAGAACTAGGTAGAAAAGGGACATTTTAAATCGGTATCGGTTCATTTTGTATTGTTGGTTGAATTGAACAAAACGATTGTGGTTTAAATTGTAACGTCAACAATAATTTATGAGCATTGTTTTTTTGTTGGAAAGTTGAAACTCATAACATAACTGCGCCAAAAAATTAGGTTCTAAGTCATTTAATTCCCCAAAAAAAAAATGAGGATCAAATAATAATACTTAAAATTTGGTTTATTAAATATGTACTTACATACACAGTAAAAAATAAAACGATTATCAAAATTGCAAATTACTTTTCTTTTCAGCTTTCTGAGTTGGAGCAGAGGGTTGTCGAAGCAGAAGAACGCGCCGAAGAAGCTGAAGATAAGGTAACACAAAGTAGCCAGTTTATTTAATTTTAGTCCACAGTATTCAACGTGCTCAATAAGATTACAAATAAACGCCTTATTTAGGTACTAATATTAAGAATTTCCATCGAAAAAGACGTTTTTCTTCCATTCTTTGTATACATTGCGCCCGCGTTCACATAATACAAATAAGGTAGATAAAGGTTCGCCATCCTTTTTGATGGTGTAGCTAACGGGCTGCGCTATCTTCAAAATAACACACCGGGATTTGTTTTCCATGGTAAAACTTTTGCTTTTAAAGTTCATTAGGGTTGGTGGGAGTGACAAACAAATGACCTTGATTGAGAAACGTTTGTATCTTATTTTGAATTATGTTTTTTGTCCATACCTATAAGTAGTTGTTGGGCTTATATAGTGTGTTGGGAGTGGAGAGACGTGACCGAAGGATGTGGAACGGAGTTAAGCATCAACAACGTGGAGCCAGGAAGCTTTAAGGTCAAGTTCTATGAGATTGTTCAAAAAGTAGATGAACGTTGCAGAGCGGAGTTCGAAGCGGAAGCATCCGGGTCATTGTTCATATAACGTATAACAGACTCAACTATAACTTAGAAGATAAAAACTACTTTAACGATAAATACAGCATTGTACAACAACAATGGTTAAACTGCGGGCGGGTAAATGGCAAGTATGCCAAACTAAATTTCAAAACTTAATTTTTTGGGAATCCCGAAATGTTCAATCTGGATAAAAAAAAACTATTCCTTTACATAATTCGAGCGCTTTTTTATTTTAAACTAGCTAAGTAAATTAATGGTTATAAATTATGAAATATAAATAAGCTATCCTCTCATGTTTAGGCGTGAGACTCTTAGGTAGAAAGGAATAATTGAGCCTCCATTTGGTGTTATAATTGGCAGAGATCTGGCATTGAGGATGTTAAACGGAGAAATGTAATAGTTGCTTTCCAAGTTATCTGTGATGTTGGAATCAAACAGGGATCTTATTAATGCATTCGGATGATGATCAGCATTTTGGAGTTTATTTCTGGTTAGGTTGATTAAATATTTAAGTAGTAGTACAACTTTACAGGATTCATAAACTGATTTATTTGAGAAATATTTTTTGTTTTCTCTTCTAAATTTGCCGCAGCAAAATCTCAAAACATTTCTTTCGAATTTTTCTATTTCTTTCGCTGTTGTGGGTTAAATAGTAAACCATGAACTGAACCCGTATGCCAAAATTGGACGAATAATTATTTTATAAATAAGTATCTTTGTATCTGCGGGCATTGCCTTAGAGTGCAGTACTGGTTTTAATGTGTCAGTTACAGCTTTTTCTTTAGATATGTTCTTTCGCGCATGCTTATTGAAAGCTCTGTAGCTGTCAAACACTGCAAGCTCCAACCAGGTGTTAACTTTTTCATAGCGTTGTGTATTTCGTCGCCGTTAGGTCGCAATTCAAGTTAGTTCGCGTTTAGAAAACAGATTTTTATATAAATAAACAGTTCTAAGTTCGTTTATTAATATTATAATGAGTTCATCGCCGAGTAAATCGAAGAAAAAAGATAATAGTCCTCGTCATTCTAAGAGGAGCTCATCGTCTTCTAGTTCTTCATCTTCTGACAATGAGTTGATTGCTTTACCACCACCAAACAAGATGAAAAGACAATCCAGATATGAAGAGCAGATTTCCATTGATCAGCGGCTGGGTGAACTAGAGATCAGGTGAGTTATTTGTCCCAGTATATGGGCATGTTTATACCACAAGAAGAAGCAAGCATCGGAGTGCACATGCCAACATCAGATGTTTTTCTGAGTCATCCGGAATGCTCTAACAGATCACTAGATCTGGGTCTATTGCAGACCGAGAGCGATACAAGAGTCGTCCAGCCGGCAAAGAAGGAACACCTTGACTCGCTTATCAGATTGCAACATTTTGGACTTCCAACTTGGAAGAGTGTGAGGTACGTAAAGGCAATGAAGACGTTGGCGGCTACGCCAGGTTTCCTTGAGCTACAGGTAAATGACGAACTCTGTATGCTCAGTAAAACAAAAGATTATTTGGTTTCCACGGAGCAAGTGATGGCTGCCCTGTCTAATGCCTTGTTGGAACAGAAGTCGTTACTGAAATCAGGGCTTCAGTCAATTATTGACTGGGCTTTTAAGTCACCGGATGACTTAAACCCAAACTCTCTGTTTGACAAGTTTACCAATTTATTTGGATCGTCCTCTGATTCTTATAAAAACACACAACTGGCTTTACAGATCATAATATGATATGACCACATATTATGTGGTAAGAGAGCTGAGTGTATTGAAGTGAGGCGTGAGAGATTGATCTGTGAGATTTCTGATAAAAATGTTCAGACCGCACTTAGAAACATCAACCCAAGTGCAGAACATCTCTTTGACAAGCAGGCTCTTCATGTTTTAATGCAGTCACTTGGTGCCCAGTCCTGGCTAAGCACTCCTTCCTTTTCTGGGGAGTGAATACCCTTCCACAGCAATCAACGGTCGTCTTACAGTGACAGGAAGAAAAAGAGCGAAACCAGATATTATAATTATAAGAGATTTGCGCACAGAAGTAGTCACAAAGAAGGAAGAGGAGCTAGTAAGCAGAACCAGACGGGCCCAAATTCCTTTCGTGTTAAAGAGAGCACAAGGGAAAATAAATAACTCACAGACATCATTCAGGGGAGGGCAGCTAAGGTTTTTCCAGGACAATTGGCAGAACTTGGGTGCCAATTCTTTCATCCTGCAAAGCATTTCGGGATCAAGGATCCCCTTTTGTTCAAAACCCCTTTTAGTTTTTCCTACAGCAAACATTTTGCAAAAATTTTCAACGAAGCCATCTCAAGTAATGGAACTTCAGGTAAAGGAGATAAAAGAATTAGGTGTTTTAGAGCCCTCCCCTCAAACCAGCCCCAGTTTCATTTCAAAGATGTTTCTAATAAAAAAATCCAGTGGGGGAGTTCGTCCCATTTTCGACCTCAGAGCTTTAAACAATTTTGTAAAAGAGAAGTCTTTCAGACTGATCTCTCACGCTTCAGTCCCAGATTTTATTCAGGCAGGCGATTGGATTGCAAAGATAGACATATCACAGGCATACTTCCATGTGCCAATACCAGAGAGCCACCGACCCTTTCTGAGAGTGGTATACAGAGGCAAATTCTTACAACTCACATGCCTCTCTTTTGGCCTCTCGTCAGCTCCCAGATTATTCTCAGCCCTGACTTGTTGGATCGCGGAGATTCTTCGAAACAGAGGTATCCGAGTATTAGTCTTCCTAGACGACTTCCTTTTGGTGGGACAAGACTTCTCAAAGCTAACAGTTCAGGTTGCGGAAACTGTAGAACTTTTTAGAGACACTCGGATGGATGTTAAATTTAGAAAAATCGGTTGTAATACCAAAGCAGATCATAGAATTTCTGGGCATTCAATGGGATTTAGTGGAGAATCGTATGAGTATTCCGGAAATAAAGAAAGAAAAGATCAGATCTTCTCTTCACGCCTTGGTGCAGAGGCAGTTTTGCAACCTGAAACAACTTTAGAGGATTTTGGGACAGTTGAATTTTGCAAGTTTTGTTATCCCAAGAGGAAGATTAAACAGTCGTTCGTCGAAAGTTCAACAGAAGTGCAAACCACACCCTCGGAGGGCCTTGGAGGAGATCACTTGGTGGCTCGGAGCCACAAACACAGAGGACCTAAAGGAGAGTGAAATCTTTCGTACGTATCACCCTCCGACACCCATTTCCGGTTTTTTTTTTTATTATTTGAAATCGTGTCTGTGAATAAATGCAAGAACAACAAAACAAAATCATATCATACCAACTGTGCGTGTATACGAGTTTTTACGCACACATTCGCAGATGGTATGATTTATCTGTCAAATCAGCTTGTAGGCAAAATCTCATTTCCAGCCTACATTAAACTCTCTTTCATATATCCTCTCTGGCCACAAACAGCTTTGCACCGATTCACAGACCAGCAGTAACAAACTTTTTAGTCACAGATGCGTTAGTCTCAGGTTGAGGGACCAGCACAGCATAACCCTCTCTGCCTTCTACCTTCCGGGGAGGTACAATGGCATAGCAGACAGGCTTTCGAGGGGAAGACCTATACCCGAATGGCATCTCCTATCAGAAGCAAGGGTTCTCATATTCGAGAAGTGGGGGATACCCGACATCGATCTGTTTGCTTCAAGAGACACAGCGGTAGTCGAAAGATATGTTTCCATTAATTAGAGATCGTGCGGCAGAGTTTATCGAAGCACTCAGTCGCCATTGAAATTATCGACTAGGCTGGATTTTCCCTACACCCAATCTCATACCAAGGGTTTTAGCTCATCTAAACCAGTCACAAGGAACCTATCTCATAGTAGCTTCCGTTTTTACGCAGGTATTTTGGATGCCCGACTTGAAGGCTCGAGCGTTGGAGCCTCCTCACACTATCAGCAACCTGCAGAAGGTATTGATAGATATGACCACCAGACGATAACCTCAACGAGTAGAAGTGTATGGAGAGTTGGGGGTGGGGTAATCAGATAGAAGAGTGGTCAAATGAGGAAAGAGAATTGCTTAAGAAGGGGTGGAGGATTTCGACTTTGAAGACATACTTACCAGATATACGATCATGGAAAGCTTGGTGCAAGGAAAATAAGTTAAGTTCAAACTGTCCAACAGGTTCCATTGTTGCGAGGTATTTGGCAAATTTATTTTTGAGAGAAAATTATTCGCCAAGTACAATTCTTGTCCATAAATCTGCGATTTCAACATTTTGTGGTCCGAATGCAGTCGATAATCTGTCTTCCTCTTCATACTTCTTAGTGAAGCAAGTCTTAAAAGCAGTAGCATTAGCAAAACCTACTACGAGAAAGTTACAGACCTGGGATCCGCGGACAGTGGTGGATTGGCTGGCATCAACAGACAGCAACGAGACCCTTTTTGATGTATCAAGGAGAGCAGCAATTATCTTACTTCTTGCATCTGGATGAAGAGTTCATGATTTAACGTTGCTAAGAGTCTCCCCCGACAGTTTTATAGAGGGAAGCAACACAATTATATTACATCCATCATTTGGGTCAAAGACTGACTCAGCCACTTATAGGCAGTCAAGCTGGCAACTGAGCGATCATCCAAACAAGAATATCTTCCCAGTATTTTCGCTAAGACGTTTAGTCAGACTATCTGAGGAGAGAAGAGCAAGTGTAAGTAATCTTGAAAGTCTGTTTATTAGCGTGAACGGATAAGTAAGACCAGCATCAAGAACATTGATTGGTGGTTGGATATAAATGATACACCCGGTAGTGTGCGAACCGCGGTTGCCTCTTTAGGTTGGCTTCAGAACCACCCTGTGGATGAAATTCTTGCAAAAGAAAATTGGAGGGCAGAGACGTTATTACTGCAAGGACATAGAGCCAGATAATTCCACAAAGAAAGACCTACTTTTTGGAAATTTTGAAGCAAAATAACATACAAATTTTAATATTTTTTGTTTATAAAAATATTTTATTAAGTTCATAAGGAGAACACATTAAGTTGTCAAGACAGTCTATATCCCGGAGATATGATTTATATAATTATCCATAAATGAAATATGTTTTTGCTGTTAAAGCGTTATGATTTTTAATGTATGTTTGATTCACTTCTAGTATTCTTATCATCATAGCGTTGTGTTCAAACACCAGCAGATAACAGACACGTCTTCAACAGCGACGCTGTGTTTTCACCAAGCAGATAATAGTACGGTTTTACATTCAAATAAAACCGATATTATTTGCCGACAGAAAACACAGCGTCGCAGTAAGCTCCTTACTGGTGAAGACGCTATGAAAAATTTAACACCTGGTTGGAGCTTGCAGTGTTTGACAGCTACAGAGCCGCCCTCTGGGCGTCAATTCAATCAACTTTTAGGGATTTTGACTGAATGCATAGAATCTTAGGGCAATAGCTTCTTCAACAGCGACGCAGTGTTTTCTGTCGGCAAATAATATCGGTTTCATTTGAATGTAAAACCGTACTATTATGAAAGTTAATCCCTAAGTGCTTCATTTCAGAGCATAGACGAATATTGTAGTTATTAATTTTCAGTGTTTTGCTCTCCTTAACAGCTAGTCGGTGACCTTTACCTCTTGCGTTTCGAAAGCATGTTTGTTAATGAAATTTGAAATGTTTATTAAGTAAAATGTTTGAAATTGGAAAATGCTTAACGAAGTGTAAATTGTACAATTGACGGCTTTTTTGCCATGCTTTAATGATATTTTATCAATTATACTATGTGCTTAAATATTCTGTTACAATTAATAAATATCTATCGATCTATCTATATTATATGAATATCTTGTTTCACAAAAATCTGTTTATGTAGCATTACTCGCGAGAGACTTAAAATGCGCGAAAACATATACAAAATTATATACATATCTAGGCAAACAAAAAAAACTAAGAACAACATTGAAAATCGTTTCACCAGTTTAATTTTTTGTATCTTTTCAAACAAATGTTAAGAGAGTTTGAAGTAGTGAATATAGAAAAATCTTAAGTATCCATTTCGAAAAAGAGTTTTTAGGAAGCAACATTTAATTTTAAATTATAAAAATGACAAAAAAAAAACGAGATGTAGTAAATCGTGGCGTCCGCTTTGTGGCACGTATCTCCCGCGCTTGTTGGAACCACATGTCGTAAAGGTTGACATGGACAACTTGGGCCATACAAAATTTGTTATCATCTTTCTGCGCAATCGGCGGTGACCACCACATCAACTTCGTTTTTAAAAATTTAAGGACCAATGACGCTGCCGGCGTAAAATATATAACAAACGGTAACTTTTTGAGGATAAACTGTCACCTGGTGAACCTCGTGTGGGTTTGGTGTAGGCCCATATATGACAACTTCGACTCTTGAATTCATTCATAATAAAATGAGCCACATAAATAAAGAAGATGGAACTCCGAGCTCTGAGGCCCAGTCAGCGAACAGATGGCGTTTTCGATGGTCCTGAACATTGAGCTACTGCGACCAAGATTCGCAAAGTTGAAGTGTGCGAAAGGCTGAGTTCTTTTCTTGCGCACCATGAGAAATCGACTCGCACGCCTCGGGTTCTGCTATAGGTACAGTTTCATGGAATGCGGCTACATTCTCGGCCTATTTTGCATTCCTTTGACGTACATACGAATGTTGTCTAATTATTACCGGCCGTCTCAATTTCGGCACTAATTGTTGAAGAGTCGACTGTGAAGGTGTACCACGTCTACGTTTGCTTTAACCAACACTCATTTTGATAATAAAGTCTTAACATTTGGACGTGCTTTTCAATCCTGTATCTCGCCATGGTGATTTGGCAACAGTAACTGAATGAATGAATGAACAACATGTGATGCTTTTTATACTAAGGCTGAGGTGAGCTCGCCGGTGTCCAAGGTGTTCCCAATGAAAAGCAATAAAAACTTGGGTAGGAAGTTCAGAACTCCGTTTAAAATCTTTTTATTTGTCTTGCTGGTATTTTTATTTTACAATTTTATTACAATTTCCTTTTTTTTTATTTTATACATTCATTTATTTCGAAAAAATGGAATCTCTTTTAAATTTATATAATTCAAATTATTATTCTTAAATAATCAAAATAACATGGTATGTATTTCATATTCGGTTTTTGTTTCGTAAAGCAAATGTTCTTGTAACATTATTTAACACATTAATTTCATATATACGGCTCTGGTTTTACTCTTGACTTAAAAAATATACTAATAATAACATAACAAGGTATTTCATATATGGCCCTGGCACTGCAAACCAAGGAAAAATCGTTTTGATCGGCTGGCAACAGCTTCTCGGCCCAAACTATACTTACTAAAGTAGAGCAAGGGAAAAATCGGTTGGAGAGAGGCTCCGGCCCTGGCAATTCAAACCAAGGAAAAATCGTTTTGATCGGCTGGCAATAGCTTCTCGGCCCAAACTATACTTATTAAAGTAGAGCAAGGGAAAAATCGATTGGAGTGAGGCTCCGGCCCTGGCAATGCGAACCAAGGAAAAATCGGTTGATCAGCTAGTGACAGCTTCTTGGCCCACGCTATACTTTATTAAAGTAGAGCGAGGGAAAAATCGGTTGGAGTGAGGCTCCGGCCCTGGCGATTCAAACCAGGGAAAAATCGGTTGATCAGCTGGCAATAGCTTCTCGGCCCAAGCTATATTTATTAAAATAGAGCAAGGGACAAATCGGTTGGAGAGAGGCTCCGACCCTGGCAATTCAAACCAGGGAAAAATCGGTTGATCAGCTGGCAATAGCTTCTCGGCCCAAGCTATATTTATTAAAATAGAGCAAGGGAAAAATCGGTTGGAGAGAGGCTCCGGCCCTGGCAATTCAAACAGGGAAAAATCGGTTGATCAGCTGGCAATAGCTTCTCGGCCCAAGCTATACTTACTAAAGTAGAGCAAGGGAAAAATCGGTTAGGAGAGAGGCTCCTTTTTACGGTGATACACCAAAAAGTTTGGATAACTAACTATGTACCCCTTGAGTAAAAAAAAAAGGTACTCTGTTAGTTTCCTGGTTTTCTTCCTTCAGTACTCTGAATTGGTACTTTTATTACAACTGGAAGGTAGAAGACAATTTCTGCTACTAAATTGGCTTCCCTATGTCCTATTATCCTACAGCTACTAAGTGTGAGTTGTAAAACGTAATACAATAACTCATATGGCTGACAGGAACACTATGCTGATTGCATTATACACTTCAAACTGGTTCAGCAAATATCAACTACGAGTAGGTTGGTGGTTGATTGTTGAAAATAGAACGGTGGGTAGCAGGGGCAGTTTGCATTGATACACTTGTGACACAAACTGGTTCGACAAGGTAGGTCGGTGACTGGTGGTTACAAATAGAACGGTGGGTAGCAGGGGCGGTAGGCATTGAATTGCTTAACAGGCAAATACAGTGCCTGGTAGGTCGGTGACTGGTGGTTACAAATAGAACGGTGGTAGGCATTGAATTGCTTAACAGGCAAATACAGTGTCTGGTATATTCACTGTAGGCAGACAGGCGGTCGATGGTTTTGATTAAATCTGCGGATAGCAGGGGTGCGATCTGGTGTGGTGGTGGCACTGGGTCGGTGGGTATGAAATGAGCCGATCTTTTATTCTTAGGCAGCTGCACTGGTCGGTTGGTGCGGATGAAAATATTAATATTATGTTATTAATATTATGTTAATATTTGTCCTTTAAATGGGTGAGCGTGTAATGCTTCGTTACACTCCCCTCTTTCTTCGGAGACGGGATTCTTCTCGTCTGGAATTGTATTTATTTTTTTTTGTATTTTTTTTTTTTTGTATTTTTTTTTTTTTTTTTTTTTTTTTTTTTTTTTTTATATATATATTTTTATTTTTTTCTTTTTTTTTCTTCTTTTTATATTCTTTTTTTTTTTCTTCTTTTTATATTTTTTTTTTTTTTTTTGTTATTATGTTTTTTTTTTTCTTTTTATATTTTTTTTTTCCCATTCAAAAATCAACTTATTAGAAATTCAATTTTTATTTAACGAAAAGAACTTAAAAATAATTCATAACATCTCAAAAATATACCAATAGCTTATTTCGCTACGTCGATAATTTTTCGCAACCCTTTAAATTTAAGGTCCGCCTGGGTGCCTTTTTTATTCATCCGCACCGAAATAGGCCCCCACGGGCGATGAATCGTAAAAGTACGGTAGTGATGCGTACCCCGTAAAACGATGCCACGAAATGGGTCGAAAACAGACCCTGCGGTAGGGGGTGGTAATGGCACGTCTGCTGGTGTTGAAGCCGCGGATACTAGGGCTGTATGGTCTCGGACATACGGTAAACTTGGGATCCCTGATGTTGTTGACGGGCGTTGAAGTGACGAAGAAACAGGGACTGGTGGTATCTGGTTCGGCGGGGCATCCAAACGTGCCTGACGTGGTGCTGGAGTCGCTTGCTGCGTGGAGGGTAGAGGAGTGTTGCGACGGAACCATCGTTTCTCAGCTTCCAAGCGCCGAGCGCGAATGTCGAACATGTCAGAAGACATGTCATGTTTTGGGGGTATAGGGATCGCTTCCTCGGCGATGTTGGAAGGCCCTTTTACCTGGCTGGTCCGTTTAATCTTCTTCATTCGGAAGGTAAGACGGCCATCCTCACATCCCGAAGTAGGAACTTTACTTGGTGCTGGTTTTTGTCGTACCCCTGGCTCGCCAGTTTTTTTGATTGGTCGGGTGGACGCTGCTAGTAGCGGTCTATTCCGTACTCCCGCCGTAGTGGTTCGGCTCGTGGAGGGATTGTGTCCACTAACGGGAGATGATGCCTTACGATTCTTCTGGAAGGCGATTTTTAGTGGCATATGCGCCGTTGTACTAGATTTTTTAAATTCTTTAATCCGATGCGGTGGTATGTTTGATATATCCGATGTCCTGTCGAGTTTTGGTAGTTCGGGTTTGAAAAATCGGTGCAGGCTTTCTTGATGATCCTTGTGTAGATGACAGACTACAGAACAGAAATTGCTACCTTCGGAACCTCGCGGCGGCTTTTTACTCGTAACTAGTTTTCCGCCCATGAAGACTTGTAGGTTCGCCTTGTTCATTACATCCATGCCAAGTAGGGCATCTTCTTCAAGGGAAGGTAAATAAGTCATTTCGCTGGTCATGCACATATTACCAACAAAGAAAGTTGCCGTGTAATGTTCGGACGTGACAACCAATTCGCCGTTCGCTAAATGTATAATTTGATGTTGATTCCGTACTGGAAGGTCAAGTCCTATGAATCTTTCCCGCAAAGTCTGTCCGATAAATGTATTTGCTGATCCAGTGTCAAGAAGGGCTTGATACTCTTGATCTTCTATTATCATTGGGATGAAATATCGGGGATCTTGTCCGGGTGGAGTGTTGATTACGGCGACAGGATTCCTATGACATGGGTGGGTTGGTTGTGTAACTGGAACGGCTGCGGGAGACGGTCGAATGCTTCTTTCCTCATTTTTGATCGCCTCGAACTCTTCGGCTAAGAGTACCAATTCGTCTAGTGAGATGAAATCTTTGCGGCGGATATAAAGTCGATACTCAGGGCGGAGGTTGTCGAAAATTCGATCTACACTTTCGGCAATTGACATATATAAATGTTGGCGTATCAGGTATTGGACGGCAAATATATAATCTTTGGCCTTCTCTCGTGGCCCTTGACGTCTCCAAAGAATTTCGTCTCCCAACCTTTGATGATACCGAGTCGGGAGAAAGTGTTGGAGGAAAGCCTTGCGGAAGTCTTCCCAAGACTGAAAACTGTTGCTCTTTATCCTGAGCCATTCTAACGCGGTTCCTCTGAAAATTTCGGGCAGGGTACGCAGTACGTCATCGGAAGGTATGTTATAGCATCGCGTTAATTCCATTATCCGTTCTATGAATTCCAGCGGGTTTCCCGTGGCATCGAAACGGAGGCCCCATTTCCTCACAGTATTCATGATTTCGGCCTCATAACTAAGTGTGAGCCGGCTGTGGGAATGTAGGAATCGTTCATGAGTGGTCTCACCATGCGAGGGAGCAACAACCCGGTCGGCGGCTGACGGTACGTATGTGGTATATGGTGTATATAGTTCTTGACTGGTCTGGCCGTACGCGGGGGCAACAACCCGGTCGGCCGTATAATGGCTGCAAGTATTCGGAAGGGGCGAAACACTGCTTCCTGGTGGACAAAGTCCCGGTAGTGGAAATTTCGGTAGTGAACCGCTTGTCATGACATTTGCCGAAACTCTGGTGGACTCGTGGGGCGAGACGGTCTTTTTGTCCGGTTCCTGGGCCTTCTCTTCAGTCAGTGGTTGTGAATCATCCACAAGTGGTTTGGGCTCGTTGTTAGATAAGACTCTTTCGACCCTTTGTTCAACGTGCTCTGCCCACTGGTTACATAAATCCTGGGTCGATCCGTGGTTTCGGATTTTTTTCAGGTATCTCCTCAGGCGTTTTCGGAGGTCGAGTACGTTTCCGCCCGTAGCCAAGTTTTGTGAGCTTAGCATCGTGATCAGCTCATCCTTTCTTAAAAAGGAAATAAACCCAAGATTTTTAAATGGGTTGCATTCGTCAGCGGCTTGGTCTTCGCCCTCGGATTCGGACATGTCGTGACTGGTATCGGTCGGTACCAGGAGTTGGTTTTGGTTGGCGGCTTTTGAAATTTCTTTATCCTTTTCGGCGGACTGTGCTGGAGATTGTTCGTTGGAGAAGTCTTCCGTATTTATTGTAGGGAGAGGGTTGCTGGACTTCATGGTGGGTGGTCGGTGGTCGCGGTCGGTGGTACCTTCGGAAAATTCCTGGTCGGTCGGCGGTCGGAATTCGGTTGAACTTTCCTCAGGTCCCTGCTCGGGCGCCAATGTGATGCTTTTTATACTAAGGCTGAGGTGAGCTCGCCGGTGTCCAAGGTGTTCCCAATGAAAAGCAATAAAAACTTGGGTAGGAAGTTCAGAACTCCGTTTAAAATCTTTTTATTTGTCTTGCTGGTATTTTTATTTTACAATTTTATTACAATTTCCTTTTTTTTTATTTTATACATTCATTTATTTCGAAAAAATGGAATCTCTTTTAAATTTATATAATTCTTAAATAATCAAAATAACATGGTATTTCATATTCGGTTTTTGTTTCGTAAAGCAAATGTTCTTGTAACATTATTTAACACATTAATTTCATATATACGGCTCTGGTTTTACTCTTGACTTAAAAAATATACTAATAATAACATAACAAGGTATTTCATATATGGCCCTGGCACTGCAAACCAAGGAAAAATCGTTTTGATCGGCTGGCAACAGCTTCTCGGCCCAAACTATACTTACTAAAGTAGAGCAAGGGAAAAATCGGTTGGAGAGAGGCTCCGGCCCTGGCAATTCAAACCAAGGAAAAATCGTTTTGATCGGCTGGCAATAGCTTCTCGGCCCAAACTATACTTATTAAAGTAGAGCAAGGGAAAAATCGATTGGAGTGAGGCTCCGGCCCTGGCAATGCGAACCAAGGAAAAATCGGTTGATCAGCTAGTGACAGCTTCTTGGCCCACGCTATACTTTATTAAAGTAGAGCGAGGGAAAAATCGGTTGGAGTGAGGCTCCGGCCCTGGCGATTCAAACCAGGGAAAAATCGGTTGATCGGCTGGCAATAGCTTCTCGGCCCAAGCTACATTTATTAAAATAGAGCAAGGGAAAAATCGGTTGGAAAGAGGCTCCGGCCCTGGCAATTCAAACCAGGGAAAAATCGGTTGATCAGCTGGCAATAGCTTCTCGGCCCAAGCTATATTTATTAAAATAGAGCAAGGGACAAATCGGTTGGAGAGAGGCTCCGACCCTGGCAATTCAAACCAGGGAAAAATCGGTTGATCAGCTGGCAATAGCTTCTCGGCCCAAGCTATATTTATTAAAATAGAGCAAGGGAAAAATCGGTTGGAGAGAGGCTCCGGCCCTGGCAATTCAAACAGGGAAAAATCGGTTGATCAGCTGGCAATAGCTTCTCGGCCCAAGCTATACTTACTAAAGTAGAGCAAGGGAAAAATCGGTTAGGAGAGAGGCTCCTTTTTACGGTGATACACCAAAAAGTTTGGATAACTAACTATGTACCCCTTGAGTAAAAAAAAAAGGTACTCTGTTAGTTTCCTGGTTTTCTTCCTTCAGTACTCTGAATTGGTACTTTTATTACAACTGGAAGGTAGAAGACAATTTCTGCTACTAAATTGGCTTCCCTATGTCCTATTATCCTACAGCTACTAAGTGTGAGTTGTAAAACGTAATACAATAACTCATATGGCTGACAGGAACACTATGCTGATTGCATTATACACTTCAAACTGGTTCAGCAAATATCAACTACGAGTAGGTTGGTGGTTGATTGTTGAAAATAGAACGGTGGGTAGCAGGGGCAGTTTGCATTGATACACTTGTGACACAAACTGGTTCGACAAGGTAGGTCGGTGACTGGTGGTTACAAATAGAACGGTGGGTAGCAGGGGCGGTAGGCATTGAATTGCTTAACAGGCAAATACAGTGCCTGGTAGGTCGGTGACTGGTGGTTACAAATAGAACGGTGGTAGGCATTGAATTGCTTAACAGGCAAATACAGTGTCTGGTATATTCACTGTAGGTAGACAGGCGGTCGATGGTTTTGATTAAATCTGCGGATAGCAGGGGTGCGATCTGGTGTGGTGGTGGCACTGGGTCGGTGGGTATGAAATGAGCCGATCTTTTATTCTTAGGCAGCTGCACTGGTCGGTTGGTGCGGATGAAAATATTAATATTATGTTATTAATATTATGTTAATATTTGTCCTTTAAATGGGTGAGCGTGTAATGCTTCGTTACAAACAGATGTCATTAAAACAACAGGCTGTCAAAATCTACCCCGCGCTAAAAGCCAAAATTTTTATGAAATCTGTACCCATGTTCTGTTACTATCGCTTCGAAATAATCTGTCGAGAAACGTTGAAAATTGAAACAAAACTCAATTTATCGCACTCACCACGTTCTTTAACTTTGACAGGCGATAATTGTATGGCAACGAACACATCGGAATGAAAAAACTAGAAAATGCGATAGAACGGGGTTCTCTATGATCGAAAAGCGAAAAGTCTTTTATTGCAAACGTCAAATTTCATCGCCATATACCGACCACGCGATAGAATAGCAAAAAATATGGCTGGGCATAAAAAGGTTAATAAAATATTATAATTTAATAAATCTACGTTGAAATATCATTGTTAAACTTAGAGGTGCACAAGAGTATGTAAAGCTCAAAAAAATATGCTCGTCGAATTTATGTTCGAGAACAAGCAATTCGCGAGGGAACAATTTACTGGGTTAAACAGCCGAGAAACACAAATCTCCACTTGGAAGTTTCTGACATAGTTCTTCATAGATTTCTACAAGATGGCTTTGTTAATTTTTCAGTATAGCCTTTCTAAACGGTGGCTTCTATACAATGAGCCTTTCAGTTTTAGCCAACTTTGTTTGATTATTTTTTCTAATTTGCTCAAAAATGGCTCTAACGATTTTGATTAAACTGTGTGTATCATATTCTTTTAGTGTTTTTAAGAGAACTGCGTTTTTAGTTTTTGGCTAAAAATGCAAACAACGGAGATCTGCTTTTAATGGCTTTTTTTCAAATGGCCGTAAGTTGTCAGCGGTTGTATTGAATTCACTCAAACTTTTTTGGCAAAGTTCCTTACAGCTCCCTATCAGATAGCATTGCATTTTTTTCAAGTAATCTTTTTCAAATGGGTTTTTTTTGTAAACATCGTACTATTGCACCCACAGAGCAAGTACCCAGTCGTGCATTTTATTTTAGTTTGAAATTTGACATTTTATTCAAATCTTAGTTTTTTTTCAGATTGACATTTCAACTTATCGCCTTCCAATGAAAGTTCCAGTTTAAATGTGATCGAAACTAAACTTATCACAACGACTTACTGAAACCCTACGACTTCCAGAAGCGATAAGAGGGGAATGAATTATTTCAATTTCTAACGATGTGAAAAGTTATCGCTTAAGTTACAGAACATGGGTACTGATTTGAAAAGAATGGTCCTATGAAATGTCCCGTTTTAAGATAAATTCCGAAAAAGCCAAAAGATAGATTGTTTTAACAAAACAAAATCGAAAAATATTTACAAATTGTTAGAGCCGTTTTCTAGACAAATAAATTTAGGAGCCCATCACAAAAATTATAGTTTTAGTTGGTTATTTTGTTTTTCTAAAAATAAAAAATATGAAAAATTACTTGTGCCTGCTTGTTTTTAGTTTTATAAACATCAAATACTTGTACAACCATGTTAGAACTGTGACACTTATACATGTACAATACATGTACATGTAATTTCATTTTGCTGTTTCTAACGATAAGGCCATGATTATCCAGTTTTTTTTGCTCACACACACACACACACTCCCACAGCCTGCTTATTTATAACATGCAATCGATACAGAAAACATACAAGAACCCAAACTGAAGTAAGCACGCGTGCTGCGCCGGATATTTGTGTCTATCTACGTCATTTATGTAGTAGATCTACTTATTTTTTAAAATTTTCATGTATTTTCAATTCAGCAAATTTCTACTTGGTTTTTGTTATTGATATTTATCCTTTTATAAAGGAGTACTTGATAAATGTTAAAATAAAAAGTTGATTGAGTTATGAATTTGTGTTACTAATTTGTTTCACAATGTCTGTTTATAAAAGACTAGAGTTCGCCCCGTGGTCGAAATTCGACCATTTCTCAATCTACCTCTATGTGTTGTTGTTGTTGTAATTCGTTACTTTACTCTCGTTTACCTGCTATAATTCATAGGGGAAATGACATAGGTGCTTCATATATACATTCGCTGTTTCCTTACATGGTCCCCTTTCAGAATATATATAGGTTTGGCATATTTGTTTTGATTATGACAGAAAAAAAGGGTGGAAACTGGATTTTTGAACTCCGTATTAATATTTATAAAAGATTAACATATTTCCTTCTGGATATTAAATAAAATTAAAATTAATATATATTTGTTATATACATATGTATTTTTTTTTTTTCATTATCTGCTTTTTGCAAATCTACGTTTTCAGCTTATCTAAGAAGTTCCCAACAAGTAGGCATCTAAATTAGTATATTCATGCTATCTCGTAGATTTTTGTTCAAGCATCACGATCATAAGTGCATGTATAAGTATAATTAGGTTGATACTGCAAATTCTGTACTTTTTTTTCTAAACATTCGTCCTACTCCTCAATCCACTGTAACCAACTAAGAAACTTCTTTCCTATCTCTCTATTCCTTCTAACTAAGGCCGTGCAAGCTGCATTTAAAAAGACTAAAGGTCTTACAGGCGCTTAGGCAAAATTATTATTAAAAAAAATATCTGCTCACAAGAGACATCACTTAGCATCGCCGCCCCGGGCCTCCAACAAACTTAGTCCACCACTGGTCTACCCTATTCATATAGCACCCAGCCACTCTGCATTAGCAGGTTTATATTGTGCGAATGTGCATATGCATGACTTTCCTTGTCTGCTTTCGCCTTTTTTTCCATATTATGCCTACCCATGAATTTGTTGTTATTAATGAAAAGTAGGTATGGAAATAAAAATAAAGTGCACGACCGGGTCAGACGAACTTGCTCTAATATGTGAAAGTATTTTGGAAAAAAAGCAGGCAAAAATTGAAATGAAATTTAATAGATCTCTTAAAAATTACTAATTAAAACGTTTTTTTGGAAAAAATGTTTTTAAACTAAATAAAAAATTTTGTTTTAAAAATGTATATTATTTCGTGTATAAAAAGGGCTTCTACATCAAAAATTTCATCGAAATTCGTCAAGTGGCTTACGAGAAAATCTGATTTAAAAAAACCGGTCCTATGGGAGGTGCCGTTATAAGACTTTTCCTGAAAAAGCTTTTCCAACCAAAACATAAAGTTTGTTCCGAAAACAGTATTCAGAAAGTTTTATCAAAATCGTAGTAGCCGTTTTTGAGACAAATTAATTTTTCACTAAAAATCGTTAGTTTTAGAGCTAGAATTTTAATTCTAAAATTAGAATCCAAAATTATTTGTAAAAAAAAAATGCAAAAATGTTTTTATCTGTTTTTACTCTACGATTTACTAATTTTTCTTGTGAAAATTCCGTCGGAAATCGTATTTTAATCAGAAAATGTACTTAAAACTTTTGTAAAAACTTCAATAAGTGTATACCTGCATATTACGAGCCGCTAAGTTCTTTTTTTCAATTTTGTTTGCTAGTTCAAACCGCTCCTGGCACCAAAATGTCTCTTGATGGGTTGTATGCGGCCAATTTTGACAACACACATAGCTAAATTGTATCACCGTTTTAACGACGAGCCAATTGACACTGTTTGACTGTCGCTGGTTCCCGGACTATACCGCTAGCTCCCTTTTACTGCTGGAACACAATGGAGCCGGAGCCGGAACCGCAGCCGCAGCCGTATCGCATGTCAAAATATTGAATACACACGAATTCAATGTTGTGAACACAACGAGACGGATCCGCAACCGCAGCCGCAAACCGCGACGGACGAGTTGGCCAACTTTTAATAAATACGTGCGTATTTTAAGTTTCGATATAATATAACAAATCGGAATGCCCACTTTCCCGAGGGGGAAAATAGAGTGAAGAAACTCTACCGAATAAGTGGTAGCATCAGTTCGGTATAGAACTATGTTTATAAACCGGTATACCACATAGCCTCCTTCAACTTTTCCCATAATACTGTGTTTTATGGTAGCTCCGCTTCATCAGTCTTGGGCGTAAGCCAAGCATTGTCGTTTACACGTTTGTTCGTTCCTCTATTCCAATCTATGGTAACATTTATTTTGCAATTTCTGCTTTCGCTGGATGATAAATGTATAGTGTATAGTGGTAAAAAGCGTCTTCTATGATGTTTTTGATATATCAACTATTCAGAAGGACTATAACTTATTTCTATTCATGTACGATGTACCTATATACAGACCAGGACTAAAGCCTTTGAAAATTTTAGAACTTGAAAAAAATTATAGTAGAATGAAACCCATTGGAAAAGGAAGAGAATATAACAAATATGAAGATCGGGAAGTGGGCGTTAGGGCAGTTTTAAAGGTTTTCAAGGCTAAAAATCGGTTGATCTCGATTTCCGGCAAAACTACAGGTCCTACGAAAAAAAGTAAAAACAAAATTGTAGGCAATGAAAAGATCTACAAGTTTAAAAAAAAAAATTTCACATGACCCCAAAATTTATGAAAAATTGAAAAAAACAAATTTTTGGTTCTTCATTCTGATCTTTAAAAAAAAACACTTGTATTTCACGAAATCTGATGAAAACTAGACTTTTTATGTCTAAAAAACATTGCTATTTTCCTGTATTTAAAATATTTAGTTTTTCAACCAATTTTGAATTATTATCGAAGAAACACCCTTATTTTTAATCGAAAGATCCAACGTCCAAATATCTGCTTTTTTTTTATTCATTGCGCTTTTTATTTTTTGAAATCTCTACTTTCTGGTGATGTAAAAACAATCGAGTCCGATTTTTTTTAAATCATTGTGTAACATTTTGAACTATTTATTAAAGAAACTCGAATCCGAAATTGGTTTTTCACCATTATGTAAAATTTTGAGCTGTTTATTTAAATTCAAATTTTTTTCGTTTATCAATGAACCATGTCCGTCCGTCTGTATCGGCACCTACAGCCTAAACGGCTGGACCGATTTGTTTCAAACTTGGTAGATTGTATTATTATGACGTCCTAACGACGAGCCAATTGACACTGTTTGACTGTCGCTGGTTCCCGGACTATACCGGTAGCTCCCTTTTATCGGGTTTTCCAGTTTTAACCAATATTCTGTTAGTTTTCATTCAGAAATTGGTTTTTCACCATTATGTAAAATTTTGAGCTGTTTATTTAAATTCAAATTTTTTTCGTTTATCAATGTACCATGTCCGTCCGTCTGTATCGGCACCTACAGCCTAAACGGCTGGACCGATTTGTTTCAAACTTGGTAGATTGTATTATTATGACGTCCTGCAGAGGGGTTTTTGGAATTAGCATTCTAGCTTTAAAACTAACGGTACCTGCGATACGATTTTTAGTGAAAGATTAATTTTTTTCCAAAACGGCTCCTACGATTTTGATAAAACTTTCTGAATAGTGTTTTATGTGCAAGCTTTATGTTTAAGTTGGAGTAGATTTTTCAAGAAAAGTCTTATAACGGTACCTCCCATAGGACCGGTTTTTTGAAATCCGATTTTCTCGGAAGCCACCTGACGGATTTCGATAAAATGTAGAAGCCCTTTTATAAAAGAAATAATATAAATTTATAAATTTTTCAAACAAAATTTTTTTGAGTTTTTTAAAAAAGTTTAAATTTTTTTTTTAATTTTTGGTTTTTCCAAAAACAGTTAATTTTTTTTTTTAAATTTAATAATACTCAAAAAAAATTTGGAATATATAAAATAAAACAAAATTTCATATGATTTTTTCAACGCTTTTTTCCCAAAATCTCAAGCCCCCAAGACCATTTTAACACATTAGATCAAGTTCGTACGACCCAGTAGTGCACTTTATTTTTTTTTAAATCACTATCAGAAAGTAGAGATTTCAAGGAACGAAAAGCTCACCCACTTTAAAAAAAAAAAGACATTTTGACGTGAGATTTTTCGATTGAACGTTAGGTTGATTTTTCGATATTTAATCAAAATTTGGTGAAAAAAAAGACTTTAAATTAAAAAAATTACATTGCGTTTAAGACATAAAATCAGAAAATCATGGGGATATAAACCGAATATAATAAGATGGATGTAAACTATAATGGTGCGGCCCATTATCACCTATAGTGCGGTTGTGTGGCATACAAGAACCGAACTAGCTACGACTAGAAAATCACTTGAAAAAGTGCAAAGGCTCGCATGCTTATGCATTACAGGAGCCAGGAGCAATGTTAAGTTACACTTTGTGATACAAAGTGCAGCTGAGGGAACAATCATGAGATTTTCAAAAGAGGGCACCGCCAAAGGTAAACAAATAAGTCTTAGACAACAAGACTCCCTATCCAAAATAAAACCCTCCCTTGATATTCCAAGAGATAGCATGATTAAGATTTACAACTTCGAGAAAAACTTCCATACGAAGTTAATTAGCAAAAAAGAGTGGCTAGGAGAAACAGAAAACTACACTTTTAAGGCAAATGCCATCAAGTGGTATACTGATGGATCAAAAACTATTGAAGGAACTGGTGCAGGAATCTTTGGGCCTAGAACCAAAGTCTCTGTTCCAATGGGACAGTCCTCAAGCATCTTTCAAGCGGAAGTTAACGCGATAGGAAAATGCGCTGAATTAAACTTAAAGGAACTATCGCAAGCAAAACATTGCAATAATGTCAGACAGTCAAGCAGCACTTAAAGCCCTTAGCTCATACAGTATCAGTTCCAAACTGGTATGGGAATGCCTAGAGAAACTCAACACTTTGGGCAGCGAAAACACAGTCACTCTCCATTGGATACCAAGCCATGTTGGTGTTGAAGAGGCTGACCGTCTGGCGAAAATAGGGGCAACAACACCCTTTATTGGACCGGAACCCTACTGCGGTTTTGGGGAGAATGTGATAAAAAACAAGATCAAAACAAACGAAGAAATCAAAAGATCCAACCATTGGAAAGAACTCCCAAAGCTAAGACAGGCAAAAATGTTACTGGGGAACTTCAACCTAGAACGATTTACAGCCTGCATTAACTTAAACAGAAACAACCTGTGAATCATAACGGGCTTCCTCACAGGGCACTGCAAACTCAAAAGACACCTTAATATCCTAGGGCTGTCAAGCAGCGCAACATGCAGATTCTGCGATGAAGAAGAAGAAACACCGGACCACATACTAGGTAGATGTGGTGCACTTATGCACAAAAGAAATAAAATGCACGACTGGTCACTGGTCGCTCTTATGATAAGCAATTGCGTAGTGGCTGCATATATGGATATTAAAAAAAATTAAATAATTTCGAAAATTCTTTTATTTTTTAAATTAGATTAAGAGTTTTCTCGAAAAAACTAAGTATGCAATAAAATTTCAAAGCTATACGTCAATCTAGGAAAAAAAAAATATTGAAAATCGTTGAACCAGTTTTTTTTTAAAAGGTTATTTTTGAAAAACTTTTCAAAAAATATTTTGAAATTTATTTGAGTATGCAAATATATGGCAACCTGTAGTTTACATTTGAAAAATAATTTAAAAAAAAATCAATGTACCCGTTTCCAACATATTTCGAAAACCAAAATTTTTTTTGAAAAAATTATAAAAAATCAAAAAAAAAAGTTTTTGAAAATTTTGAAATACCATATTAATAAAATTATGGATGACTTCCTGTGGCCAAAATTTTATTGAAATCGAATGTATAGTTTATGAGAAAATTTGATTTGAAAATACTGGTTCTATGAGAGGTACCGTTATTAGACAAATTTTGAAAAAAAAATTTCAAAACCAAAAGATAGATTGTCTTGCAAGAATAGCATTCTGAAAGTTTTATCAAAATCGTTAGAGCCGTTTTTGAGAAAATCAATTTTTGTCTTCAAGATTGTATGGCAGGTGCCGTTATTTTTGGACTTAGAGCAAAAATAAATAAATAAAATGCACGACTGGGTCGCACGAACTTGCTCTAATGTGTGACAGTGGTCTAAGGGTTTGAGATTTTGATAAAAATAAATTTTTCAAAATTCTTAAATAAATACTTAAACTAATTTGAGCTGAAAAAAAGTACGCCATTTTATTTCTTGGATAAATTTGAATTTATGAGAATAAATTTATAAGAATCTGTTTAGCGGTTTTTGAGAAAAAAAGTTTTTTTTGAAAAACTTTTTGAAAAAATTTTAAAAAAATGTGTGTGAAATTTCGAAAGAATCAGTTGAGTCGTTTTCGAGTTAGTCGAAAGCAAAAAAAACGGTCCTATGGAAAGTACCGTTCTTAGCCATTTTTAAAAATTTTTTTTCAGCCATATGATTGGTCGTACCTAAAAACCAACACTGATTTTTTTAAATCGAAATCGTTAGAGCCGTTTTTGAGAAAAATAAGCTTTAACGTAACGGTTGTATGGCAGGTACCGTTATTTTTTGAGCTAAAAAAAAAAAATTCAATTTCCCCTCTGTACAATACCTAAAAAAGTCTATATACCAAGTTTGAAGCAATTCGGCCCACCCGTTTGGGCTGTAGGTCTCTATACATACAGACAGACAGACAGACAGACAGACAGACAGACAGACAGACAGACAGACATACAGACGGACAGAATTTTTAGACCATCTTTTTTCGTCTTCGCTATCATCGTAATGTCATGTTTGATTGTTATCTCAAAACTTTTTTTTTCGACGAATGCATAACTTGCCTTATAGTACCTATAATCGCAAGTAAAAAACTGTTCCGAGGGACGGCCAAATAAATCCTAAATACCAAATTTGAAGCAAATCGGCCCACCCGTTCAGCCTCCAGAGGCGCGAACAGACAGACAGACAGACAGCCAGACAGACAGACAGGCGGACGGAATTTCCAGACCCACTTTTTTCGACTTCTCCATCATCGTAATGTCATGTGTGATTGTTATCTCAAATTTTTTTTTTCTGCACGAATCCATAACTTGCCTTATATGTAGTACCTATAATCGCAAGTAAAAAACACCTGGGTAATTACCAGATAGAGAAGGGCAGGTTACCTTCTTTAAAAATACCTCAAATACTTAGCTTCCTAAAAGAAACCAAGTTTGAGGAAGTGCTGTAGGATAAGCATCCTCATCCAGCGCTTTAGAAAGGGGGCACATAGATCTTAAAGGTCGCAGTGCACTTTCATCCAATTAATTCATTCATTCATTCAAGACATAAAAAGGCAAGCTTTCAAATTTCGTGAAACAAAAGTGATAAAAGGTAAAACTAAAAAACTAAAAATTTGGTTTTTCGAATTGTACACATACATTTTGAGGTTAGGTATGTGAAAAAAATGCATTTATAAAAGTTGTATGTCTCTTAATAACCTACAACTTTGTTATTTACCTTTTTTCCATAGGACCTGTAGTTGGCAGAAATCGAAATCAACCGATTTTTACCCTTTAAAACCCTTAATACTCCCCACCGGCCCACTCCCCCAATTCAGATCGCCCGTAACTTATTTTTCCTTTCATATTTGTTATGTTCTCATTTCGTGCAGTAGTTTTTGCGTGATGCGCGTACAAACAGACAGACAAACAAACATTCTAAAAACTGTCGTTTTGGCTTCTGAGGGTCTAATAGAGACTCCTTATATTAATTTTTCATCTATACCTATACTTCAATGTACAGACATCGACCTGTTACAATTGTATGTATACAAGGCCGTCTTTACCCTTTTGGGGGCCCTGGGCACTTTTTGAAAATGGGGCCCCTGTATGATCATATGAAAATGTTATATTGTGCAGTAAAAATACACAGAAAAAATCACATATCTTTGAATTAATATTTATTCTTTTAATTTCTTAAATAAACAATATTTATTATTAAATTGTTTATGCCATTTCGTTTGTTGTTGTTTTGCAGCGCAGCACGTTCATGAAGTTGGAGTGGAGTTGACTTGTTGTTGACTGCAACTTCAAATTGTAAGTGCAACGTACTACTGCTGCAGCTACAGAATAGTGTAGCTAAAACAGTTAGAAAATGTCATGGAAGTAAAACAAAAGAAACTTAAGCCTGCCATATGGTCATTATATTTAAGTTACCGACCAGCAAGTAAATTCGAATATTATGTTAATGCATCAAATTCTCTTTTGTATTTGCCACATACGTGCCTTGCACCGGGGTAAGATGTTGGTGTACAGTAATTTGTATCTGAAAGCATTTTTATTTTTAAAAAATCTATGTGCTTTTTTGATCAAAGTCTTCAAATCACACACATTGAAATCTAGGGGTCAGTTGTTGTTGAAATAAGCAAATAAAAGTCAATCAGAATTGCTTTCAAGCGCACAATGTGTTATGCATATACAGGTTGATTCACGCATGTTGTGTAGCGTGTAGGTTAGGTTGAGACAAGAAAAAGAATCGTATGGGAGATGGGTCTATTCCCCTCCGTTTAGCCGGGAGGGGCAATTTTCTAAAAACATGACTTAAATTTGAAAAAAAAAATATTAAAAAATAACGGTAACTCCTACAATGCCACGCTATACCTTTTTGTTAAGCCAAAAACTTTCAAAATATTAATTTTCAAACTCTAAATTTTGAAATAAAAAATTTAAAAAAATAATTTTAAAATTTTAACTATGAATGAACGTTTACTAAATCAATTTTTATAAAAATTCTTTTCAAAATAAAAATGCCAATAATCGAAATTCAATACTTTTATTTTGTGTGGCCTTCTTTGTCACTAAAAACGAAAATTTTATTGTCAACAAGAAAACAAATGTCAAAATAAACAAAGCCCACAATCAGTGATATTCAAAATGTGTGTGTGTTTTTTTGTTTCTGCCAGAAAGCAATCTGCATTGCCACTCAGTAAGTTATCCACAGCGGAGCATTGTTTATAAGTGCTTCATATTTCTGTTTTAATTTGAATATAATTTCGCAGGCAATGCGATTTAAAATGTTCAGCAAAGGTTGTTGTTCAACAAAGAAAGTACGAATTCTGATCATTCTTTATGCATCTAAAATTGTATCGAAATATTTTTTTTATTGATAGAGGTTAATTGATATTTCAGCAATTTGGGGGCCCCTGGTGATTGCGGGGCCCTGGGCCCGGGCCCAGTGGGCCCAGTGGTAAAGACTAGTCTGTATGTATAGATAACAAAGAGTAGTTGTTGTTGCTCGAAAATTTGTTATCATCGTGCTATATTGCACTCACAGAGCAAGTACGTGAAAAACCTTTCAAAAAAATATTTTGGAAATTGTTTGACTATCTAAAAATATCAAAAATCAAAAACTGAATTATTTTTTAATTTCGAAATACAACATTAATTAAATTATTAACCACCACCACAAGCTGTTTCCGAATATGGAAAATTTAAGTAAATTTGAGATTCGCCGCGAATTTTCACTTTTATTTTTCTAAGCTTACTGGTTCTTCTTTTGCCGCACAAAATCTCAAATTTACTTAAATTTTTCATATTTGGAAACAACTTGTGGTAGCTTCAAATCTGTGTATGCATTGTTTGTCAAGATTCACAGCCAAATATCCTGTATATGCCATGCAGACATCTTAACATCTTAAAGTCTGTGCAGAATGCAATTTGAAAATGCAAGCCCAGTCAATTGCTGAAGGTCTTCAATTTATTAAATGTCCCTACTGTAGAAGCAACGTTGAAGACACTATTCATGTATATATTGTATATACATACCTAACTTTTCAAATATTTAAAATAAATGTTAATAAAGGAAGTTACCTGCTTTAAAAATGTATATTCAAATCTTATTTTGCCTTATTAGTTAATACTTTTTCATTTGAAAATATATAAAGTGGCAACACAATTCTTTAAATTTGGAACTTATTTCACAATTTTTTTGGGACTTATTTCATTATTTTTTGGGGACTTATTTCATGCTTTTTGTGGACTTAATTCATTATCGAGTTTGGGGACTTATTTCATTATGAAATAAGTCCCCAATTTGGGGGTTTATTTCATTTTCTTTTTTGGGGAGTTATTTCTTGGGGAGTTATTTCACGGAGCCTCTAAGTTTAATTAATTTGGGGATACTTTTTCGAATTCTTATTAATGAACCGAATTGAATTAAAATCACACAGTATCCATACACATAAATACAAATGAAGTATCTGTTTGTATTTTTCAAATATCAGCTTTTTACTAAATGCATATATGAAAAAATTACTATTTTCAATTAAATAATGAATTTTGGCAGAACGCAGTTCGCCGGGTCAGCTAGTCGCAAGTAAAAATCAACCTGAACTCACAGGTCTTAAACAAGCTTACAAAACCAATACAATCTGCTAATTTATTTTGTGGCTTCTTTTCTTGATCTCCTCAGAACGTTAATCTTAACTACCTGTCTACTTGAATCCTTACAACTGCATGCGGTTCAAATGTATTACATCTAGACAAGTATGGATTTATAGCTTCACACATATAGAAAAGTAAAATAACTTCCCTGTAACATTTAAAGAAACCGAAAAGATTGCGAGGCTCCAGCGACTAGGAACTAATTACAGTCTCGCAGCATTCATTTCCTCATCTATATATAGATCCGAACAACCCTTGAAACATAACTTGGGGGTCGTAAGACGCACAATATTTATTTAAAGTAATACAAAATGAAGCAAAGTATAATAGGGAAAAACTACCCCCTCCCTAGCATAGACTTAATATGAAGACGTTAAATTTCGAGAGCTGCATTCGCATTATTGGACTCTCTTTTGCACTTTCCATTTCGGAATATTAAAAATTAATAGCTTGGACTTTGTCAGAGGAATCTCTATATCCTTCAAATATGTGTGATTGTATAGGTGTGATAGTATATGATGGCGCATGTCATACAAATATGCATCGACATCCCTTTAAGAAGTGTTTCTAACTTATTGTTCCCGTTCGCACAATGTGTTGAATGAAACAAATGAAATTATTCGATGCCTTCTAGCGTAGCATCAATACCTTTTGAATCAGGCCTGCGCTCTCGCAATACTTTTTTGTGGATTCTATGTGAATCGTATATTTACCTCATATTAAAATAAGGTGCACGACTGGGTCGCACGAACTTGCTCAAATGTGTAATAGAAGTCTTGGGGTTTGAGATTTGGAAATAAAAGTTAGCAGGGAAAAAAACTCATATGAAATTTTATTAATCACTTCAAATCACCAGTTAAAACATTTTTGGGAAAAAATGAAGTAAGCCATCTGATTTCCTTCACTGTTTTAAGTGTTAAGAAAAAAAATTTCAAAATCATTCGATAAAAAAAATAACTTTTTTTAAACTAAACAAATTTTTTTTAAATTTAAGAATTAAGTATTATTATTTCCTTTGCAAAAAAGTTGTTTCTGAGAAAATCTTATTTGAAAAAATAGGTTCTAGGGGAGGTACCGTTATAAGACTTTTTCTGACAAATCCATTCCAACCAAAGCATAAAGTCTAAGCACAAAAAACACTATCCAAAAAGTTTTATCATAATTGTAGGAGTCGTTATTCGAAACATGAGTGTTGCACTAAAAATTCATATGGTACCATTAGTCTTAGAGCTAGAATGCCTATTCCAAAAACCCCTCTGTGTGACGTCATAAAAATACCTATTATGTACCAAGTTTAAAGCAAATCAGTAAAACGGTTTAGTCGTAGGTGCCGATACAGGCAGACAAACAAACAGACAGACAGACAGACAGAATTGTCGGACCCACTTTTTTAGGCTTCTCTATCATCGTAATGTCATGTTTGACTGTCCAACAAATTTTTTTTTTACGAAAGCATAACATGCCTTATAGTACCTATAATCGCAAGTAAAAATAATAACCAAAGGGGTAAGAATTGTATATAAATTTCAAAACATAACTGTCGCTTCTAACTTATCATTTAATATGAATGCCAATATTAGTTTTCTCAAGTAATATTCGTCAAAATTGTGTATATTTGTTTCAACCCCCATTAAACCGATAAAACACACATTCTACCCAAAAAACTGCATTCCTATTTAAAGGTAATGTGATTTTGTGTCTTCTTTGAATGAGATATCAAAGAATTTCTTCCACCTTCCACAAAAATGTCTTCGCATGTCATCCTTATAGTTCGTTGCCATAGAAGAAACATATTTCCCCCCCGTGTGTATGGTGTTGTTGCAAAGTCTAACAGATAAATTTGCAAACATAAAAAAAGGTGCAACCAAAGTGAATTGAATCCATAGTTAGTGTTAAATAATGGCTATTGTTGATAAGAAACAAGAATACAAACAAGATTCAACAAATTCATAAGCCTTACAAGAGATTTTAAAATTTCAAAATAGAGAAAGTGAAATTAGAGAAAGAAAGTGTCTGTGTCCTGTTGTTTTTTCGTCAACTTTTTGAAGGAGGAAATATAAATATGTAACGAAAAGACAAAAGTTTCTAAAACCTAAAAGATGTTTTGAAAACTAAAAAAAAAATTATCTAGGGCGTATAAAAATTAAAGACGAATTTACATTGAATACAAAAACATGTGTACATATGTACCTACATATATACACGTATAATGAATTAAATAAAATTATTAAATTGTGTAATGTCAAATGTTATTATGTATTCCCGATGTCGCGACGCGTGCTAGTCCTGCCTGTTTGTCGTCTTGCGCATGTATCGATCTCAGGATTTCCCACAATGGTCGCACTAGCGGCAATGTTGGATGGCTATTTTAACAGTGGTAGTGATGGCATATTGAAATTGAAAAGACAGGAGCTAACAACGGTCAATGGCAGCTGACACTGCTGAAATGTTATGTTTTGAAATAACTGTTTGTTTGTTTTTTTTTTTATATATAAACGAACATAAGAATATATTCTTTTTTCTGATACCACATCACAAAAAATGCCAAACAATGAAAAAATGCAAAAATTTAATAAGTACAACAGCTTTAATATTAACAAAACTGTCCTTCATAATGATTTTCTTGTGAAGTTTGCTCAGTGTATAAAGTACACTAGCTTGGATTTATATTCACAAGACACATCAATAAAGAAGTCTACAATATATATTAGGTACTTATGGGATAAGTCTAACATACATGGATAAACAGTGAAATCACTTTTTCGTTTCATCCTAAGATAATCAACCAACAACATATATGAATGGACAACTACAGAAAAAAGGTTTGTAAATTTGAAAAGAAACATAATTATTTCAAAACATACTAAACAAGAATCAAATTGAACCTTATGAAAACCCAATCACCTCACGTTCATGTATATTTTCCATACCATGGGTTTGGTTTCGATCTATGACTACAAAGGAAAAACTTATACTTCTCAGTTTGTTAGGTTCGCTACAGCAAAAATGTTAAATCGGATGTTGAATTTTACGCCAAGATTTGTAGTGTTATTTTATTTTCAATTCAACTTGAACAAAAGCTTTCATAATTAAAATCGGACTCGCAAAGCATGTAATTTTTTCGCAATAATAAAATAAAATAATCATTAAAGACGATAAAACTGAAAGCTGGCTTAGATAGCTGGTCAGATAACCCTAATTGTGTATGTAGGAAAAAAATAAAATGCACGACTGGCTCTAATGTGTGACAGTGGTCTTGGGGTTTGAGATTTTGGAAAAAAAGATGGAAACAAATTATATCAAATTTTATTGATCACTTAGAAATCACTTGTTAAAAGGTTTTTTTGGAAAAAATAAAGTAAACCATCTGATTTCGTTTACTGTTTAGAATTTTGAGAATTTTTTTTTTCAAAATCGTTCGACCAGTTTTTTCAAAAAACAGTTTTTCTTGAAAAACTTTTCAAAAATATATTCCAAATTTTTTTTGAACTCTAGAACTTTGTAGTTTTTACCAGAAAAATAAAATTTAAAAAAAGTTTAAACCGTTAAAAAAAAATTTCTAAAAAAACTTTTGAAAAATTTAAGAATTTCTATTATTTCTTCTATAAATATGCGTCTACATTAAAAATTTCATCGAAGTCTGTCAAGTGGCTTACGAGAAAATCTGATTTAAAAATACCGGTCCTGTGGGAGGTACCGTTATAAGATTTTTCCCGACAAATCTATTCCAACCAAAACATACAGTTTGTACAGAGAACACTATTCAGAAAGTTTTATCAAAATCGTAGGTGCCGTTTTTGAGAAAAATTAATTTTTCACTAAAAATCGTATGGTACTTGCCGTTAGTTTTAGAGCAAGAATGCTAATTCAAGAAACCCCTCTGTAGGACATCATAATAATACTATGTACCAAGTTTGAACTAAATCGGTCCAGCCGTTAAGGCTGTAGGTAACTATACAGACAGGCAGACCGAATTGTCGGACCCACTTTTTTCGACTTCTCTATTATCGTAATGTCATGTTTGATTATTAGAATTTTTTAAATTTTTTTTACGAATGCATAACTTGCCTTATAGTACCTATAATCGCAAGTAATAAGTGAAATAAATATGAGGAAATAACTATAAGTTAAAACTTTTTTTTGAATAGGTAGCAATAATACGTCAATCAATAACCTTCTTTCTTTCTTTTCGGCGTTGTTATGATCTCAGGTGGATCTCAAATATCACTCTTGTCAGCTCTACACTAGTGGTCCGCCTATGGGGTTTGACAGGTGGACCTGAGAAAGCGTCGGCAAGCCACCCAGTTCTGACTTGTTCCATTTATGGGGAAAACTAAGTGCTGCATTTTTTAAATCAGGAGTTTTAAGGTCTGCCTCTTCCCTTTCCCTTCTTTGCGATCGTATTGACATGTTATTATGAAATAGTTTTTTGACGGGGTTCTCAGAATATCTCCTTTGAACATGTTCTTTATTTCTTGCAAGATAAGATTTTCGTACATTTATGATCAAGGTTTGTTACTTTTAATGTGCAATCAGACGAAGCCTCTTCAACTCTCTTTAACTCTCGTACGTTGGACAATGTCCAACATTATGAAGCGTTTATAAGTGCCGGTTAATAAGTTGATAAGTTGCTTTACCATTAATCAAAGATTAGATATATTCCGATATTCAAACTTTTATATCTTCTATAATATAAAATTAAGTCGGGTTTTCCTTCCTGACGCTATAACTCCAGAACGCACGAACCGATTTCCACGGTTTTGCATTCGTTGGAAAGGTCTCGGGCTCCATGAGGTTTAGAAGAAAACAAAATTTAAAACCGTCAAGCAGAAGTTTTTGTAGCCCATTTATAAGATTTTTCAACTGTAAGGCAATATTTATTCGTAGTATTTATTGGAATTTATTTCTGAAAAATATATTTGATTTTTAATATTTCAAAATTTTGTTGACATTTATATATACCTACGCCATTTTCCCTAAATATTAATTAAAATTAGATTTGTTTATATTTTTTTTCGATTTTTGTTAAGTTTTCATATCTTCAATAAAATACGATTCAAGCCATTCATAATATTGTGAAAAGTTTGGTAGGGTCCTCTGAGGACGCCTTTGAAGGTTTATGAGAAGCTTGGTTAAAATTCAGTAAGTTTGGTTTTGGTTGGGCAAAGTTTAAGACCACAAAAAAAAATCTTAACACAATGAAAGAAATTACTTATCTTGGATATATTCATTTGAACTGTTGTCTGATGATTGCTCAAATTGCGGTTTGCAACAAATGCATTTTAAGTGCACTTTATCAAATAATGAAGATATCTTGCATCGCTTGCTCATTCGAACGAATAATCCCGACATGCAAATAACCGATGAAATCTACAATGAAGGATTGATTCTGATTGAGGATCAATGCTTGACTATTGCAAACAAGCTACTGATTGAAGTAGGAATGATTGCGCCAAATCGATCGATGCACGATGCATTCAACCAAGAATTAAATCGAGAGCTGCAATACAATGTTGATACACTGCAGGAATTCGTTCGAAATAATGTGCCGTTGCTGAATGAACAGCAAAAACAAGTATACGAAACATTAATGCACTAATACTGGTGGTCCATTCTTCCTGGACGCACCTGGAGGAACAGGGAAAATATTTGTCATTTCATTGATTGTAGCCACTATTCGATCAAGATGTGACATATGTAGCTTTAGCGTTAGCATCATCTGGAATTGCGGCGACTCTTCTAGATGGCGGTCGTACTGCACATTCTGCGCTTAAGTTGCCAGTCAATTTAAACACAACTGATAATCCAACATGCAATATTTCCCGATCCAGTGCAATGGGAAAATTGTTGATGCAATGCAAGCTCATTGTTTGGGATGAGTGCACAATGGCCAATAAGAAATCACTTGAAGCACTTAACTACACACCGAAGGCTCTTCGGCGAAATAACAACATCTTTGGTGGCTTGATGATATTGTTGGCAGGCGATTTCAGGCAGACGTTGCCAATAATTCCCCGTGGAACGCCTGCAGATGAATTGAATGCTTGCCTGAAGGCATCACATTTGTGGAATAACGTAAAAACATTATCGCTAACCACTAATATGAGAGTTCAACTTCAAAATGATCAAAGTGCTGCACAATTTTCCAAACAATTGTTAGCTGTTGGAAATGGAAAAGTCCCAGTTGATGCGACATCTGGATTAATTACTCTTACCAACGACTTTTGCCGATTTGTAGACTCGCAAAGAATAATGATGTAAATGCACTGAGTTTCACCATTCAATTAAAAATCGATGGCGATTTGGTGACATACAAATCCGTTGATTCCATAACAAATCCCGATGATGTAGTAAATTATCCAACGGCGTTTTTGAACTCTCTGGAGTTACCAGGATTTCCACCACATAACTTGCAACTCAAAGTTATTTCTGTTATTATGATATTGCGTAATTTGAATCCACCGTGACTTTGCAACGGTACTTGACTTGCGGTGAAAAGACTTATGCTGAATTTGGTTGAGGCAACCATTATTAACGGAAAGTACGCAGGTGAAAATGTATGTATTCCTCGAATGCCGATGATTTCGACTGATCTTCCGTTTGACTTCAAACGATTGCAATTTTCGGTTCGCCTTGCGTTCGCAATGACAATTAACAAGTCGCAAGGCCAATCGCTTAGTGTTGACGGGATAAATTTAGAAAATCATTGTTTTTCACATGGGCAGCTATACGTTGCGTGTTTACGAGCTGGGAAACCATCGGCTTTGTTTGTGTTAACGTCAGACCAAAAAACAAAAAATGTGGTTTACCAAAGAGCACTTCAATGAAACGGATAATTTGCGGACACGTATAACGCTTCGATTCAGTATTTACTTTGGATTCACTTTTATTTTTTACTTAGAGAAGTTCAACTAAATTACACTTCATTTTTGTAATCGAATTGAATTCATTACTGTTATGAAATGAAATAAAAATGTTCCTTTTATATAAAAGAGAGTGTCAGACGTGTGTTCGCTTACAACTCGAGAACAGATGGTTCAATTTTGACGATTTAGGGCTTGATGAATTAGTATTCGTCCAAGGATTAACATTTAATAAGAAAATCCCACAAAATTTTGTTATGCATTTTTAGTGCATTATGTCAAATTAATAACAAATCTTATGTTAGGATCTTCTGAGGATTTCTGCAAAATCCTTATGTGTAGTTTGGTCAAAACTCGGTAAAGTAATTTGACAGAAATGCATTTTAGTGCATTTTGTCACACACAGTAATGTTTGAGAGTGTAAGTCACAGGCCCCGGCCCCGATTGGAGCTGTTGTTACAACAATTTATTTTATTTTTTATGCTCAAGGCTTTCGGATAGCCCTTTTAATGCTTTGTCACAGTTCGAGCGATAGGAAATTAGAAAAAAAGGGAAAGGTGTCGATGAACATTGGCCTGGAGTGTTTGAAGATCAATATGGCAGGGGACAATTGTACCAGGCAATTTGTTCCACATCCGTATTGTACTGATGTAAAAGTTTCCATAATGCTTCTCTCTTCTATCAATTTTAATCGAGCAGGTTTAAAACAGTTTGAGCAGTATCTGTCCAGAGATGGGAGTTATACTTGAGTCGAATTCGTATTAACGATTTGTAAATTGTATCCAGATCAGAAATGGTGAAGATATTCTTGCATCTATAAAATAAGCTAAAACAGTTTGCAGCACTCTTGGCATTTTCTTAAGTATGTAGTCTATTCCAACAAAGGTTGTCACTGATACACATACCGAGTACTGATAGTTTTTTTGTCTTCTTCGATGCAAGAATCATTCACGTATAATGGCAAAGGGGGTAATGTTTAGCTTTTCGACAAATGACAGCATTGAATTTTTGACGCATTAAACTCCACACGACGTAAAGTGTTAAATTAACGGTACTTTTCTGTTCCGCAGGTTAATCACTTTCGGTATTACATCAATTACGTCAAAAAATTCAAATTTTGATAATTCAACTGATTTTAATTTGCTAGCTGAGACGTTTATAAACAGTAACACAAAAAAATTAGTATTTTCGAAGATATGTATGATATGTATTAAAACAAGGCTGTACGGAGTCCGCCGGTTCAGCGAGTTTGAGAATATAACAGTATTCAATTAAATGCCTAGAATAGACATGTATGCATAAGAAAACGCGCAGCACAAGTATTCAGTCTTTTTTGGCACTTAAGCGGTACCTATCCATTTCCTTCCAAAATGTCCACCCATACGTCAAGTGCTCGTAACAGGAATGATGGCTATATCGTCAGCAAAGAATAACAGAAGCCATTTGGGGTTCGCCAAACATATGAATGAAGATGATTTCCGGATGTACACCTTCTGTGATTTGGAATTTTTTTCCTTTGGTAAGTTCACCTGGACTTATTCATATTGTCACTGCTCCCTCATACATGTCGATAGCTATCCGCACATGGGCTTTTTTTAAACAACCAACACAATTTGCAAATGCTCCAAGGAATCCCGATGTGTTTCCATAATAATCCTTATACTTTGGATTGCTTTATCTTGTTCACTTAACCGCGATAAATCGCACTAGTCATCAAGCAGCCTTACCTAATTTTGCAGTCGTGCATCCAAAACTCGCTCAACAAATTTCGTCGTGTGCGAAATCGACTTAATTTATACATTGGGTAAGGTATATTGAATAATAATGCTTTGATATTCCGAGTTCGCTCATCCTATCTCTCTATAGTATGCAACGTCACACGAAGACAATTTTGGCATTTGTTTTAATTTTGTTCTGCAAAGGGTTTCTCAATTTCTCCCTTACATTTTTCTTCGGACTCTTATGTGTGAAATCTTCGAGCTCCTTAAAAAATTTCCAAAGAGTAGTAAAAAGCGTAAAGAAGATCTTATACCAACGTGAAACCTTCCATTTACAGCAAAGTACCACGTGGTGAAATTTAAAAATAGCTAGAGTCCGCAACCAATTTACAGAAATTAATGATTGATTTCTGAGAGTATCAACACCTGAATCAAGTCTTGTTGCAACACCATTTACAAAGGATAAATCCACATTAGAGCCTGGGATACAAAAAAATTGTCTTTCATTGTAAGACGTTTTTTTTTCAAATAAAAATTTTAAATGCATAATTACACACAGAAATAAGCTCTTAAATTAAAAAATTAAACTAAATGTTTTGAAAATTTGGCTTTTATTTTTTTCCACTGACTTATAACAGCTAGTTGTTTTTCGCTCAGAAAGACGTTCAATATTCTGTATACCTTGGGTAGAAGATAGATAGATTGTATAGGCTTCCGATCACCTCTTACAAGTTGGGAGATGAGAATGTTGAAAAATCCGAACCCGATATCACACATGTTTTTATAAACTCATAGGGTATCTCGTCTGCCACAACCGCTGTGCCTTTTTTAGAGTTTTTAACCGCCTCACTAACTTCTTTGATTTTAACACGTTAAGTAATTCAGCCAAGCTAGGTATAGGTATTGGAAAGCATAGCTGGGGCATTGTATATATAAACTATAGTACTACCACTTGAGATGTGCCATCTATCTATCTTCCTCAGCCTCACCAGAATTAATATTACCAACAGCAGGACCTTTAAGCAAAGCCAATGCTTCAATTGGCAGGTGTTGCTCCTTTTTTTCGAGTAGTTTCCTCATACTTGTTAATATGGGATCAGAACTTAACAAAAATGAGGTAAAAATATCTCGGTTAGTATTTTCTCTACTGGATTTCCGAAAATGATGCTCTCTATAATTTTTGAAGTCCTTGTTTCTTGATTCTTGAGCTTCTTCAGTCAGTGGACCTATCGGTAACAGAGCATGGGCTATTATTTCCGGTCCATGAATGAAATATTTATGAAGAGTTGGTGACATGTAATACCAGGGATACTTTTCCACATAATATCTGGCAGTATCAATTGCAAAAGTTTTGAACTCTTCTACATCAATTTCATAGCCACTAGCTATAACAGTCATAATAGTATGCATCCTTTTTATGAGTCGAACATCAATTTTTGTTATTTCTGCGGAAATTTCAGGATTTTGAAAAAAAAACGTCTGGCCGTATTCCCATCATTAGAGTTCCCGAATCCGGGCTTTGGTTTGTCTATTATCAAACCACAACGATCTGCAAACTCTTTTTGTATCCTCTCTTTGTTTTGTGAAACAACTTTTTTGTCATCATCCCCTCGAGCTTGACATTTCTGAAGAGGCAATTTGTAGGATTAGTGAAGTAAGTTTTCAAAAAAAAACCTTATCCATCCGTGAAGAATGGACAGGCCAAACTCTAAGTTTTCTGTTTTTACTTCCCTTGTCAACAATTCAATTCAATTCAATTCAAAATTCATTTTAATTTCTTTTCTTTTGCTAACAATTTATAAATATAGGTAGGTACATAATGAAATTAGACATGGCCCAAGGCCGTCTGCCAGATTGACATTTTTTGTTTTTGTCATCGAGTATTTTTAGCAATTTACAAATTATATTGTGAACTTAAATATAAAAACCATAATAAATTTAGAAAGTTTCTTGTATAATTTTCTTTCGATAATCTAAGCTTATTTTAATAAACGTATAGAGATTCCTCCAGTCTTTTCCATTAAAGATATCGTTCATTTGCACATCAGTTAAAACATTTGTATTCCATACCGACCGTCTTATCTCTTTCAGAACAGGGCATATGCATATAAAGTGCCTTACATCTTCTCTCTCTCCCATGTTGCATAGAGAACAAAACACCGGTAGATCTTCCCTATGTGGAATGAAGTTTAAATTCAAAAGTTCTCCTCTTGCTTTGAAAATAAGGGATATTTCTTCGATTTTATTGTTGTTCTGGAAATAGTTGTTTTCTTCTAAGTCATATTTCAGCTGACTGTAATAGTTCCTGTAAATAGATGCTCTCGCTGATTCAGAAAATTGATACCTATATTTTTCATCCAATTTTTGCAGTAATTGATATAGTTGGTATTTCCAGTTCGCTACATTTTGTAAGGATAACTCCAAATTAAGGTTACAGATATCTGCTAAATCCATCCATTTTTTGAACCAAAAGGACCTCTGGTTTATAGTATACTCTGCTATTTTTCTGGGAATTCTGTTACTGCTCCATGAGAGAATTTTCAAAACATCGAAATGTAATTTAAGTGTAGTTATAAACAGATGTGGTAATCCTGTTTCGAGGTATAACATGTAATTTGGTGTAGTCTGAGGAAGTCTAAATAGTCTCTTTAAAAATATTCTCAGCAATTTTTCTACGCTTTCCGATTCCAAAAAACCCCAAACCTGTGCACCATAACATAAGATTGACTTTGCTGTAGATTCAAAAACTTGGTATTTAGTGTTCAGCGATACCAGTGTGTTAGCCATGCAGTTTTTCCAAGTTGTGTTTAATGCGTTTGTGGAACTGGCAAGTTTATCTGAGAGATGTTTATCAAAACTACCATTACTCGAAACTAGAATTCCAAGGTATTTATATTTTCGCACGACTTCTATCTCTTCTCCGCGGTAAAAGAATTGCTCGTTCCTCGAATATCTTCCATGCCCTCTTCGAAAAATCATCACTTTCGACTTATTCAAATTAACGGTTAGATTCCAAGTATTACAGTAATCTGCAAGGCGGTTGATCATTAATTGTAATGAAATGACTGACTCTGCCATAATGACGGTGTCATCAGCATACATCAATATTTTAATACGTATTCCTGCAAAATCTATTCCTGCTGGGAGGATATCACATAAATCTTCTATGAATAAGGCAAACGAATTTGGGCTGAGTCCACATCCTTGCTTAAGTCCTGCTGCTGTCAAGAATTCTTCAGAAAGTTTCTCACCAACCCATACACTCGAAACAGTGTTATCATATAAACTCTGGATAACTTTGATGAATTTATACGACATTCCCATCCTGAGTAGCTTATAAAATAATGGTTTACGGTCAACTGTATCGAAAGCAGACTTAAAATCTACAAAAAATGCAAATTATTTATTGTTTTTTTCTGTGTATGAATTGATAATACTTGATAAGGTGAAGATATGATCTATAGTTGAATAACCTTCTCGAAATCCGGCTTGAAATTCACTCAGTACTCCTTTTTCTGTGATTAATTTTTTTAAACGTGCTTGCAGTATTGATGTGAAGATTTTTGTTGAAGAGTTCAAAAAAGAAATTCCTCTATAATTATTAACATCATTTACATTTCCTTTTGTATGCAGTGCATAAATGATGGACTCTTTAAAACTTCTTGGAACTTCACCTCGTTCGAAGATTACATTACATTCTTTTGTAAACGAATCCAAAAACTCTTTTGTGGCATATTTGTAATATTCTGTTGGTATTCTGTCGGTTCCTGCTGCTTTGTTGTTTTGGCACTTTGATAGCACGATTCTCATTTCCTCTTCAACTATATTTGTATCCAGAATATCATCTTGAAAATGAGCTGGGGCGTATACAATATGTTGAGCAAAAAGTGGTTGGTTCAGCAGAATTTGGAAATGGTTTTTAAGGTTCTCCATACTAATAGTACAGCTTATTCGTGGCTGGTTGCCGTTCAACCTTTTTACAGAGATCCAAAATTCTTTTGAGTTTTGACAGTTTATTAACTTCTTTGCCTCGTTTTCGTAGAATTCCTTCTTTTTTTGCTTGCATAAGAGTTTGTAGATTTTTGTGGATTCTACATACCATTTTCGAAGAAAAGTTGCTCCGAACCTTCTAAAAAGTTTAAGACGACTGAACATTTTATTTCTGGTGTCGAAACAAGCTTGGTCAAACCAGACATCTTTTTTATTACTTTGTCTTCCTCTTTTTTTCGTTAAACCTTCCGTTGATTTCTTTATGATAGTCGCCAATAATTCTAAATTTATCTCTCCATTTCCAAGCTCATGCGTTATTTCTGATAAATTTGTGTTTAAAGAGTTTTTATATCTTTCAACTTGTGAATCCATCCAAGATATTTTTGGTAGAAGCTTCAGTCATCTTACATCTGGACAGTTTAGTTTGATTACGACCTCAATCGGCATGTGATCGGAGTATGGCATAGTTGAAACTCTGAAATCTTCGATAGAATCTAACAAAGGTTCTGGACTAACGCATAGTCAATTATAGAGTTTCCTTGTTTCACAAACGTAAACTCACCAATTGCATCCCCTTGTGAAGTACCATTTAAGATCGCCAATCCAAAGTTTTTGCACATATCGATGATTTCATTCCCTTGAGCGTTGTTCTCCTTATCTTTAGATGATCTAAACATTTGCCTTCTCTCTCCTACGATACTCTCTTTAGTTGAAGTTCTCCCATTGAAATCGCCAACCAATAATACATTATCTTTCCCAAAGTCTTGTAACATATCCAAAAAAATCATTTCGCCAGTTGTTGCAGTTAAGATAGACTGGAACTATGTATATACTTGCAGTGTTTTCCAAATTCGAGAAAATTTCGATACAAGTCATGTTCTCGAAAACTCGGTACGTAAAATGTATGTTCATCTCTCTTTTAAATCCAAACAGGCACCCACCAATTGGCCTACCTCTACAGCTTTATTGTCTTGCTGCAATCCAACAAAATTCATATTCATAGAAAGTATTTTTATAATTTTCATATTTTGCTTCTGTTATGAAAGTTTCGAAAAGGCAAAAAACTTTAAATTGTTTTATATAATTAAAAAATTCTGTAAATAATTTCTTATTTTCAAGACCTGAAACATTATATGCTAATATTCTTAAATTAAAGTTATTGTTAAAATTATTTAAATTCTGGCAGACGGTTAAATTTTATAATTCGGTTCCATTTGTATCGCCTTCACTGTAGTTGGTAGAAAGATCTCTTACATTTCGAGTCGAAAATGAAGATGGCGCTGCAGTAGCTGACGATAACATTTCTGCACTAACTGACATCTGGTTTGACATATCATCGTTGTTTACCTCATGCGGTATCCCGTCTGCTTGCAAAAAGTCGAGGTTTATGTTTCGGAATTTTTCTGCCGAAAATCTTGCTCCATCCCGGTTTCCTTGCTTAACACCTTCCTCCGCGTTCCACGTAAACAAACTATCGTCAACGTAAAGTCTGTCATCCCGAAGAATGATATTTGCATCTGGATTGCATTTTTTTACAGCGAACTTTACCCCCATCAACTTTCTCCTCTTTGTTCGAATGTATGGAGTGAAATCTCTATGAATTGAGATCCCCGATTTGCCAAGTAGCTTCCATTGGCGAAGAAAAGACCCTGCTTCCGTTGGTGTTACTTTGAGCATAAAATTTCTTTTGTCTGGTCTACCTTGTCAACATAATATCAATATCATTGAAATTTCTAGATGACGCACCACATATGAAACATTTTTGTGTTGATGAGGTCTCTGTTATAGCATTACAAATTTTGCCGTCAATCATTGTAAAAAGAAGACTTGTACTCGTCTTTCTTCAATCAACATTGTTGTCTTTTGCAAATTCTGCACCTCATTTCTTCCTCTTTTTTTTCTGCAATAGACTTTTGTGTAGACTCCTTTACAAACTCTATTTTTAATGGCCTGCTGTATCTTGTAGAGCCTGGGCGTGGATTTTGCCATACAACGTTGGAACTGGAAGAAAGTCTAAGCGGAACAACACAAGTAATAAAGACCGAAGAATCAGTTGCTTCAAGACCATGGAAAGCTTGTTTGTAGGAGCTGTGTCCCGAACTTCCATCAAATCCCCACTTGCAAAATAGCTCAGATTTTCCATTTCAACTGCTGCTAGTAGATCAATAACTTCCCTCTGCGATTCCAACAAACGCTTTGTGGTTAGATCAAGCAGTGTCTGAAGCGTAACCTCTACTAAAGTTTCGCTGACTGTAATGCATTCGGGGGGTGGATAACATTTTTACTTGCTCTATAGGGCAAGTATTGGTTTCGTGCAAAAAAAAAAATCGAGGTTTTAATCAAACATGACATTACGATGATAGAGAAGCCAAAAAAAGTGGTTTTCGCCATACCGTCCGTCGGTCTGTCTGTGCGGATGTGCGGATGTGCGGGTGTGCGGATGTGCGGATGTGCGTATGTGCGTCTGTGCGCTTTTTCACGTCATGCTACAGTCTAAACGGCTTGACGGATTTTCTTCAAACTTGATATATAGCAGTTTCAAGAAAAACGGTTGTCGAGATTTTTTTTATTTCGTCTTAGCCCGGCTCAAACTTGTACCTTTCAAGTAACGGTTTTTTTCAATTTGGATTTTCTCGAAAACGGCTCTAACGATTTTGATTAAACTTAAAATTTAGCTAACTTTAAGCATTTCGAACAAAACTGCGTTTTTTGTTTTTGGCTCAAATGGTCGTAACGAAAATCAGGTTTAAACGGCTTTTTTTCAAATGGCCATAAGTTCGCAACGGCTCGATTGATTTGACTCAAACTTCATTTGGCATAGTTCTTTATAGTCTTCTATATGATGGCTTTATACATTTTTCAGTGAAGCCTGTCTAAATGGTAGCTCCCATACAACGAGCCGTTCAGTTTTAGCCAACTTTTTTTGGTTTTTTCTAATTTGCTCAAAAATGGCTCTAACGATTTTGATTAAACTTTTTGTTTTATATTCTTTTAGTGTTCTTAAGAGAACTGCGTTTTTAGTTTTTGGCTAAAAATGCAAATAACGGAGATCTGCTCTTAACGGCTTTTTTTCAAATGGCCATAAGTTGTCAACGGTTGCATCGAATTCACTCAAACATTGTTTGGTATAGTTCCTTACAGCTTCCTACCAGATGGCATTGATTTTTTTTCGGTTTCTCTTTTTTAAATGGTGGCTCCTATACAAAGAGCCACTAGATTTTGGCCAATTTTTTCGTTTTTTCAAATTTACTCAAAAACGGCTTCCCCGATTTTTATGAAACTTTGTATGTAACATATATAGAATACTTCAAAGAAAACTGCATTTTTAGTTCTTGGCTACACATGATAATAGCGGAAATTGCTTTTAACAGTATTATTAATTTGGCCATAAGTGGACATTTTTGTATATCATTTATAACACCCAAAAGATAACGTCTTAATTTTAAATATTAAAGGTTTCTTAACGTTAGCTCCCGTGTATCGGTTTTTCCAGTTTCAGTCAAATTTTTTTAGGTTTTACCAATTTTTTCAAAAATGAGTTCTTCTCATTGGTCGAAAAGTTTGTTTTCATCGTACTATTGCACCCACAGAGCAAGTACGTGCGACCCAGTCGTGCATTTTATTTTTTTTTTGCAGCTTGTAGGACCTTATATGCAGGAAATTTTCCTGGTGCACTCATTCTTATAATATTATATTGATGCCGAGATAGTTGATCTTCAACTGCAACCGCTAGTGCTTCTTGGCCCGACATTTTGCAACTGTTTGTTTCTAGGGACTCCCTATATGACTTCCTATACTTTTTTGCTCGGTCAGGGGTGGTTGTTGTTATCTCCTTTAATACTTCAGAAGCATTAACCTGTCCCGCTGCTCTCAAGCTCATTTGAGTAGCAAAACTCAACATTGAAACCGATGCAGACTCTCTTAATTTTGCTGTTTTCATTCTTTTTGTACGTTCAGTACTTTCATCAAATGAAACATTTTGTCGACCACGCTTAAGCCTTTCTTCAGAGCAACAAAGAAAAGAAACAGATGTCTCAAGCCATGCATGGTTTGTTTTGAAAACGTCTCGATTTTTCTAAAAGCCCTTTCCCAACGAGATTTGTACTCAGATTTTTAGCGAGAAAGTGTTTTAGTTAAACCTATATTATCGAAGTTTAGTGTTCTTTTTACTTGCTCTATAGGGCAAGTATTAGTTTCGTGCAGAAAAAAAAAATCGAGGTTTTAATCAAACATGACATTACGATGATAGAGAAGCCCAAAAAGTGGTTTTCGCCATACCGTCCGTCGGTCTGTCTGTGCGGATGTGCGTATGTGCGTCTGTGCATCTGTGCGCTTTTTCACGTCATGCTACAGTCTAAACAGCTTGACGGATTTTCTTCAAACTTGATATACAGGGTGATTCACCAGCGTTGTGCCAAAAAGCTAGAGCGTGTAGGTTGAGTTGAGACAAGAAAAAAATCGTATGGGAGGGGGGTCTATCCCCCCCCCCCGTTTAGCCAGGAGGGGCAATTTTCTGAAAAATTGACTTATTTTGTTAAAAAAAAATATTAAAAAGCAACGGCTTCGTTTACAACACCGTGTTATACCTTTTTGGAAAGCCAAACACTTCTTCTTTCATTTCGTTCTTAAATTAAATTGTTTTAACGAATAGTTCAAAAAACATAAATTTTCAGACTCAAAATTTTGTAAAAAAATTTGAAAAAATAATTTTAAAACTAATTTTTTTCAAAATTTTACGTACTTAAGTATAATTTTTGTTCTCAGAATTCAACGCTCTTATTGATCTTTAATCCAAAACTGAAAACTGTATGGCTCTACGACTTTCTGTTGCCAAGGTATTCAAAAATAACCGAACCTACTTCTTTTTGAAAAGTTACAAAAACTTTTTTTTTTGATTTTTATAATTTTTTCAAAAAAAATTTGGTTTTCGAAATATGTTGGAAACGGGTATACTGATTTTTTTTTTAAATTATTTTTCAAATGTAAACTACAGATATCCATATATTTGCATACTCAAATAAATTTCAAAATATTTTTTGAAAAAGATTTTCAAAAATAACCTTTTTAAAAAAAAACTGGTCGAACGATTTTCAATATTTTTTTTTCCTAGATTGACGTATAGCTTCGAAATTTTATTGCATACTTAGTTTTTCCGAGAAAACTCTTAAACTAATTTAAAAAATAAAAGCATTTTCGAAATTATTTAATTTTTTTTTAATATCCATATATGCAGCCACTACGCAATTGCTTATCATAAGAGCAAGTTCGTGCGACCCAGTCGTGCATTTTATTTTAAATGGCCATAAGTTGTCAACGGTTGCATCGGATTCACTCAAATTTTGTTTAGTATAATTTCTTTCAGCTTCCTATCAGATGCCATTAATTTTTTTTCACTTTCTTTTTTTTTTTTAATGGTGGCTCCTATACAAAGAACCATTAGTTTAAGGCCAATTTTTTCGTTTTTTCTAATTTGCTCAAAAAAGGCTCCCCCGATTTTTATGAAACTTTGTATGTAACATATATAGAATACTTCAAAGAAAACTGCATTTAGTTTTTGGCTACACATGATAATAGCGGAAATTTGATTTAACAGTATTATTAATTTGTAAGTGGACATTTGTATCATTTACAACACCCAAAAGATGACATCATAATTTTAAATATTAAAGGTTTCTTAACGTTAGCTCCCGTTAATCGGTTTTTCCAGTTTCAGTCAACATTTTTTAGGTTTTACCAAATTTTTCAAAAATTAGTTGTTCTTATTGATTGAAAAGTTTGTTTTCATCGTACTATTGCACCCACAGAGCAAGTACGTGCGACCCAGTCGTGCATTTTATTTATAATGGCCATAAGTTGTCAACGGTTGCATCGAATTCAAACAAACTTTGTTTGGTATAGTTTCTTACAACTCTCTATCAGATGGCATTGCATTTTTACTTGCGATTATAGGTACTATAAGGCAAGTTATGCATTCGTCGAAAAAAAAAGTTTTGAGATAACAATCAAACATGACATTACCATGATAGCGAAGACGAAAAAAGATGGTCTAAAAATTCTGTCCGTCTGTATGTCTGTCTGTCTGTCTGTCTGTCTGTCTGTCTGTCTGTCTGTATGTATAGACACCTACAGCCCAAACGGGTGGGCCGAATTGCTTCAAACTTGGTATATAGAGTTTTTTAGATATTGTACAGAGGGGAAATTGAAATTTTTTTTTTAGCTCAAAAAGTAACGGTACCTGCCATATAACCGTTACGTTAAAGCTTATTTTTCTCAAAAACGGCTCTAACGATTTTGATTTAAAAAAATCAGTGTTACTTTTTAGATACGACCAATCATATGGCTGGAAAAAAGTTTTAAAAAATGGCTAAGAACGGTACTTTCCATAGGACCGTTTTTTTCGCTTTCGACTATCTCGAAAACGACTCAATCGATTCTTTCGAAATTTCACACATATATAGTTGTAGGTAGCTCAATTTGTACTGCATACCAATATTTCAAAAAAATATTTTTTTGTATTTTTAAAAGCATTTTTAAGAAAAAAATTTTAAAAATATATATTTTGAAAACTGCCCATTAAATTTTTTTCTAAAAATTATAAATAAATGTATTTGCTGAATACCTAGGAAATGGCGTTTTTGAATTTTTTTGAAATTTTTTTTCAAAAAGTTTTTCAAAAAAAACTTTTTTTCTCAAAAACGGCTCCACAGATTTTTAAAAATTTATTCTCATAAATTCAAATTTATCCAAGAAATAAAATGGCGTACTCCTTTTTCAGCTCAAATTAGTTTAAGTATTTATTTAAGAATTTTGAAAAATTTATTTTTATCAAAATCTCAAGCCTCTAGACCACTGTCACACATTAGAGCAAGTTCGTTTTTAAATGGTGTCTCCCATACAAAAAGACACTAGGTTTTGGCCAAATTATGTAGTTGTTTTTAATTTACTCAAAAAATATTCTGTCCATTTTTATTTAACTTTGTATGTAATGTACGAGGTGCGTTCAATATATTCTCGGTATCGATTTGAAGGAAAATGCGAATTCAATTTGAATTGTTTTTATTTTTCAATATGATCTCCGCTTACATCAATGCATTTGTTACATCTTGAGATAAGCTTTTTTAAACCCTCAAAAAAATAAATTTCCTCTTTCCCTGCAAAATACCCATTTATTGCCGACTTGAGTTCATCATCATCCGAAAATCTTTTTCCACAAACACATTTTTTCAAATCTGGAAACAGGAAATAATCACTATAGGGGCAAGGTCTGGACTATAGGGTGGATGTTGGATTTCTTCAAAACCACAATCTCGCGCAGCAGCCTTGGAAACTCGCGCCGTGTGAACAGGAGCGTTGTCATGAAGAGGCAACACATACCCGCTGCGAGTTTACCCCGTCTTTTCCTTTTAATTTACTCCCGCAAATTATGCAAAGTGGAAGCGTAGGAAGTGGCGTTGATGGTTTCACCTTTTTTTTTTACTCAATGAGCAAGATTCCCCAAAAAACTGTGGCCATGAGCTTCCCGGCAGACGGAGTGACTTTGAACTTCTTCGGGGGGTCTGTTCCTTTTTATGCCACTGCATGGACTCTTGTTTGCTTTCAGGGTCATAGTGGTGAACCCATGTTTCGTCCCCAGTAACAATTCGATAACACCGTCCGCGTTCTCACAGCATGCGATTCTCACTTTTTTCTGAGGCGCTGTGAGCATTCGTGGCACCCACCTTGCACTGACCTTTGAAAGGTTAAGATGGTCATGAAGAATGGTGTGAATGGTACCAGTTGAAAGCTTGGTGTTCTCTGCCATCATTTTCACCTTTATTCGGGCATCCTCAAGAACAAGTTTTTCGACTTCTTTGATGCTTTCTCCCGTACAAGCAGTAGCCGGGGCGCCGGAGCGGGGGTCGTCTTCAATGCTCTCTCTGCCTCTCTTGAACTCACTTGACCACTTTTGCACAGTTGATAATGAAGGTACGGAACCCTGGTAAATAGCCACCATCTCTTCATGAATAGTTTTTTGACTTTTTCCTTGCTTAGTGAGAAATTTAATTACAGCGCGATGCTCAATTTTCACCATCATCGTCTCAGTTGCCATTATGATTCTGTTTAACTAGAGATGAAACGCGAAATAATAATCACATTTATATGAAATTTTACATGAATGCAATAAAATAATAGTATTACTTGATAAATAAGTCAATTTACATATATAACCACAGCTTCACCCCGATACCGAGAATATATTGAACGCCCCTCGTATATAGAATGTTTTGAAGAAAACTGCATTTAAGTTTTTGGCTACAAATGATAATAACGGAAATTTATTTTAACAATTTTATTAATTTGGCCATAAGCGGACATTTATATCATTTAAAGCACCCAAAAGGTAACATCTTAATTTGATATACTAAAGGTTTTTTAACGTAAAATCCTGTATATCGGGCTTTCCAGTTTTAACCAAAATTTTTTAGGTAGTTTTTCCCCATTTTTTCCAACATGAGTTCTTCATATTGCTCGTAAACTTTGTTTTTATCGTACTACTGCACCCACAGAGCAAGCACGTGCGACCCAGTCGTGCATTTTATTTTTAACTCTTCTCCCAGGAAATTTAATTGCTCTTGAAAATTCATGTTTTGAGCTGACCGCATTATATTAACAAGCTCCCTCCGGGTTATAAAAATTATATTTGAACTCTAGGTACGAGTTCAAGTATAATTTTTATAACCCGGTTAACAAGGTTAAACCAAATGTTAGAAATTCTTAATTTTTTTTTTTCAGAAAGCACATTTTCCAATGAAATTTTTTAATCAAAACCACAAAAATCCGCAAATTTATTACAGTTTCTTAAAATAGGCAAGACAAGCTACCATAAACAACAAAAATTACGCTTAGGACTGCTTCGGAACACAACTAAACCAATCAATGTTTGCACAAAGAACCATTAAAAAACAGTAATTTAAATTTTTTTTATGATAATTACCGTTTTATGTAATTTAAAGCACTTTCTCACACACAAAAATCACTTAAATAGCTTAAAACATACCAGAACTTGAATGCTCCATGCCAAAAATCTTAATATTTTATATTCTCCACTTTTTTTGCAATTAAATAAAACACTTTACAAATTTCTTCGCTACTAACTCCAGCTTTCTGTAAACAAGAATGGCTTACGCCGATGCATGTCATGCAAAATGTGTTTAAGATAACGGCTTAAAACTTTTACAATATTAACAGTGGGGTATTAGAGTATTTAAAAAAAATTATAATGGCCCCATACAGGCAATTAGGCAATTTAATTTTTCGATTTTTTGCCACCGATTAGGTCATTCTGCCCCACTGTCGTGCTGACTGTGAGCGTCGCCGTTAGTTCACTTAATTGGAAGCTCATCCACCACTCGTTTGCTTTCTGAGGGTTCGTACAAAATAAACTGCTTATCAACAAGAGAGACAGAGGAGCTTAATGGCAGGGCAATTATAGTGTTCCTATTTTTCCGTGTTCAACACTCGCGCTTATAAGTTTAGCAAGTCAAGTCCAGACAAGACCAGTAGGTATACCCAATGGATACCACTAGGAGGTAAAATAAGCACAATTGATGCATATGAAACAGTTGCAACGCTGGGCATCGCCAGGTTGATACCAATCAGAGTCTACCCTATTCATACAGCACCCAGCCATGTCTCATATCACAGAGAATAAAGTTTGTTACCATATCAGCACTGGAGTCGATGTCACTATCGAGGAAACATAGTGACCAGTTAAAGTTTCTGAAGAAATCGTTGAAACCGACCGTCCGAATCGGCTTTCAGATATCGCCAAACGGTTCTCTTGATGATGTTTTCTTTAACTGGTTTGTCAGAACATGAGAAATTTGTTGATATGACACAGTGATCCGAGGTGCGGTTATACATTTATTGTCTATTTATCGGCATGAGAATTAAAAAGCAAGTATAGAGTATTTGTGGAATGATCTGCAATGTCAGTAATTCGTGTTTGCTTGTGAAAAAGCTGAGTTAAGTTATTAATCTCAGCGAAATTATCCGCATCGAATTCGTTGAAAGTCGAGTTACTGTAAAGACTCGGGCTTCTGTAAATAAAATAAACTACTCGACGAAGTCACAAACATCAATATAAACAAAGTCACAGTACTACCGACCCGAAACGAAAATAAAAAAATTATTGTAGAAACAGATTCTGCTATGAAAGTTACGCAAATGCTACGAAATGCATCCCGACTTAGAGGAACTCATGTGTACATAGAGCCAGACTTTACAAAAGAAGAACTTCGGAAGAGACGGCAACTTCTGCTCATAAGGAAAGAAGTGAAAACAAAATCAAACACTGCAAAAATAGCCCTTAAGGGCACAAGATTATTTATTAATGATGAATGTTTTACAATCTCGAATGAAAACTATTTATATTGGAATAAAAAAGATGGATTGGACAAAATTAAATCTATGATAACAAATTTCCAATTGCCAATAGAATTTAATGCACATGGAAATCAATCAATGACAGGTGCCAATACGTCAAATATGACAACGTCAAATTTTTAGCAGTGCTGCCGTCTGCCAAAATAGTACTATTTCTATAAGTAACATTAAACATAACACTTTATTTGAAAATGCTACTATATTGGCATATAATGTTGCAGGTTTATATAATAAACTCTTAATACCTGATTTTTTTAAATTTATACAAAACCATGAAATATTTTTTTTATTTGAAACATTCGTTACTTCTGAAAACATAAGCGTATTCGGCAAATATTTTACAAAACATAAATTACATTGGATTCCAGCGAATAAAATCAATAATCATGGAAGAGCCAGTGGAGGCTGTTTATATGGCTATAGGAACGATAAAATTGAAGGAACCTATAAAAATGTTAATGATACAGTAGTGCTAGAAATCAAAATTGCTAAACAAACCCTATATATTTTACCAGTATACTTAAATTGCAACTACTGGATTCAAGATTTTTGCAACCTAACAGAATGTATACAAAATATTAGAACAGAAAATCTAATGATAATAGGAGATATGAATGCACGAACAGGAGAAATACAAATCAATGATGGAAGCATTTGTACGTCATCTTATAAAGTAAGAGAAGTGAGGAGATCAAAAGATGGAATAATAAACACCAATGGAAAGGATTTTGTGGAACTTTGCCAAAACTACGGTCTTTTTGTTCTCAATGGTTGTTTTGAGGGCGATCTAGATGGCCAATACACTTTTATAAGCGGCCGTGGAACATCTGTAATTGACTACTGTGCTATTTCCGGGCAGTGGATGGACTATGTCAATTTATTTGAAGTGCAACAAAAAACGTTCTCTGATCATATGCCTCTAAGTCTCATATTTGCAACAGAAATAAATGGAGAATCAAAAACTATAACTCTTCCTCAAAGGATCATTTGGAATGAAAAGAACATTACGGTTTTTGAACGTCAGATTAATCGAAATCTTATCTCCATTGAAAGTGAACCAGAACGTTTTTTACTAGATAAATTAATAGGATGTGTGATTGAATCTTATCCATCTATAAGTAGACACAAAAAGAAAACTACTAAACAAAAATGGTTTGACAAGGAATGCCAAGAAGCAAGGAAAGTATCCTTTTCATTATTAAACAGAATAAGGAAAAACAACGATCAAGAACTTTTAAAACAGTATAGTACAGCCAATTCCAATTTTAAAAAAAATTATCCGCATCGAATTCGTTGAAAGTCAAGTTACTGTAAAGACTCGGGCTTCTGTAAATAAAATAAACTACTCGACGAAGTCACAAACATCAATATAAACAAAGTCACAGTACTACCGACCCGAAACGAAAATAAAAAAATTATTGTAGAAACAGATTCTGCTATGAAAGTTACGCAAATGCTACGAAATGCATCCCGACTTAGAGGAACTCATGTGTACATAGAGCCAGACTTTACAAAAGAAGAACTTCGGAAGAGACGGCAACTTCTGTTCATAAGGAAAGAAGTGAAAACAAAATCAAACACTGCATAAATAGCCCTTAAGGACACAAGATTATTTATTAATGATGAATGTTTTACAATCTCGAATGAAAACTATTTATATTGGAATAAAAAAGATGGATTGGACAAAATTAAATCTATGATAACAAATTTCCAATTGCCAATAGAATTTAATACACATGGAAATCAATCAATGACAGGTGCCAATACGTCAAATATGACAACGTCAAATTTTTAGCAGTGCTGCCGTCTGCCAAAATAGTACTATTTCTATAAGTAACATTAAACATAACACTTTATTTGAAAATGCTACTATATTGGCATATAATGTTGCAGGTTTATATAATAAACTCTTAATACCTGATTTTTTTAAATTTATACAAAACCATGAAATATTTTTTTTATTTGAAACATTCGTTACTTCTGAAAACATAAGCGTATTCGGCAAATATTTTACAAAACATAAATTACATTGGATTCCAGCGAATAAAATCAATAATCATGGAAGAGCCATCAGTGGAGGCTGTTTATATGGCTATAGGAACGATAAAATTGAAGGAACCTATAAAAATGTTAATGATACAGTAGTGCTAGAAATCAAAATTGCTAAACAAACCCTATATATTTTACCAGTATACTTAAATTGCAACTACTGGATTCGAGATTTTTGCAACCTAACAGAATGTATACAAAATATTAGAACAGAAAATCTAATGATAATAGGAGATATGAATGCACGAACAGGAGAAATACAAATCAATGATGGAAGCATTTGTACGTCATCTTATAAAGTAAGAGAAGTGAGGAGATCAAAAGATGGAATAATAAACACCAATGGAAAGGATTTTGTGGAACTTTGCCAAAACTACGGTCTTTTTGTTCTCAATGGTTGTTTTGAGGGCGATCTAGATGGCCAATACACTTTTATAAGCGGCCGTGGAACATCTGTAATTGACTACTGTGCTATTTCCGGGCAGTGGATGGACTATGTCAATTTATTTGAAGTGCAACAAAAAACGTTCTCTGATCATATGCCTCTAAGTCTCTCATTTGCAACAGAAATAAATGGAGAATCAAAAACTATAACTCTTCCTCAAAGGATCATTTGGAATGAAAACAACATTACGGTTTTTGAACGTCAGATTAATCGAAATCTTATCTCCATTGAAAGTGAACCAGAACGTTTTTTATTAGATAAATTAATAGGATGTGTGATTGAATCTTATCCATCTATAAGTAGACACAAAAAGAAAACTACTAAACAAAAATGGTTTGACAAGGAATGCCAAGAAGCAAGGAAAGTATCCTTTTCATTATTAAACAGAATAAGGAAAAACAACGATCAAGAACTTTTAAAACAGTATAGTACAGCCAATTCCAATTTTAAAAAAAATTTAAGAGAAAAGAAGGAGACATACCTAAAACAAATTGCTCTCAATCTTGCTACTGAAAAAAACCCAAAAGAATTTTGGAGGCATATAAAATTTCTTAGAGGAGATGATAACACGCTTGGAATTAATTTGAATGCAAACCTGTTACAAGAACACTTCAAGCTTTTGCTGAATCAAAACCTTTCCTTAACATCTATACAATATGCAGAACCTTTCGTGGAAAATCGAAACCTAGATGCCGATATTTCAATGGAGGAAATAATTACTGTTTTGCATTGTGCCAAAGAAGGAAAAGCGCCGGGCCCTGATGGTATTCCTATGGAGTTATTTAAAAATACACCTATACAGTTCGTAAGAAAATTATGCGATTGCTTCAACTATATTTTCCATAGTTCCAATGTTCCAAGAAATTTCAAAGAGGCTCTAGTTTTTCCCATTTACAAGCAAGGTAACCCAAATGCTCCTGAAAACTATAGAGGTATCTCATTTAAAAATTCCATTGCTAAGCTTTTTACGGCGATCCTGCTTAATCGAATAACGAAATGGGTCAACGATAAACAGCTTCTTAGTGAATTCCAATCGGGATTTAGATCTGAATATTCTACTTCAGATAACATTTTCACACTCAATGTAATTGCGCAAGATTATATACGGAACAAACGAAAACTGTACATATTTTTTGTTGATTTCAAAGCGGCATTCGACACCATTGACCGAAATGCATTATACTTTAAACTGAGCCAGCTCGGAATGTCATCGAAAATGTTGAAACTTTTAAGAGCATTATACAATGGAACTCAACTGGCAGTATGGGATGGCTCAAAGATCTCTGAATGGTTTGAGACGAAAACAGGAGTCAAACAAGGATGCTTGCTCAGCGCCATTTTATTCATTCTTTTTATAGATGATATTTCGTCCTTCCTACCGGCTGGAATTAATATTGCAGGCTTAAAAATAAAAACGCTTTTGTATGCAGATGATCTGATTCTCTTAGCTGAATCTTCACAAAGCCTACAGTTGATGATGAATTGACTTAATGAATACTGTCGAGTCTGGAATCTAGTCGTCAACCTTGAAAAATCTAAGGTAATGGTGGTAGAGGATACAAGGGGGAGAAGAACACAGAGAGCTAGATGGCATTATCGTGAAGAAACTTATGGCATCACTGGAAATTGCCTCTGAATTGGGAATATAACTGTTTGCAATGAAAATTTCCTTAAAAAAATTCCTGAAGACGACTGCATATAACTAGACTGCTAAAAGTGGGAATATGCACTTGTGTCTATCTCTCAAACGCAAAAGAAATAATTGATCTCATTTACGAAAATACCATCTTCCTGACCAACTTCAAAGGGCAGATAAAATCTCAAAACGAATCTTAAAAACCTCTTTAAGGTACATTTATTATTCAAATCTATAACGAAACGATCAAGCTGAACAATATTACCCTCACAAGTCTTATCCATACGGCTGTTCAAGCCCTTCCTCCTGAGAGATTTGAGATTTACATTATTGCGGAAGCTGCAATTCTCGTTTTGTTGATCTTCATCGTTTTTTATCTTTGGCGGAAAATACATCTCAAAATTAACTTGCCACTAATACACACACCAAGAAATCTATCTCTTGATTAAATACAGAGAGATCAGTTATCACAAAGCCAATATCCCAGCTCTGACGTAACATTTGATCTACGGGACGAAAAGCTTTGAAGGGGAGGAGTTATGACGACTCATAGTTACGTTCACAGAACGCCCTCACATTCAATAATTATAATAAGTTTCCTCTTAATCACATTCTCAATAAAAAAGATACAAAGTATCTTCAGTTTATAATGTCATAGATACAAAGTAGGTATCTACTGCACAAATTGTCATAGAAGCACTTTTCACCTTCAGCAACAAAGACTCTATTTTCATCATAGAATTAAACAAAGATAATGCAGCCAAACCAAGATTTGCTGCATAAGCATTATTATTGTATAAAAGAAGCTTCCATGTCGAATGTAATTTAGTATTAGAGTTCCAGTTCATCATACAGCCGAAGATTTCCCCCCACCAGTGGTAAGGGATCTGACGCTTAATAAATAGAATTAAAATAAAACAAAGTTGTGCACCGACACTGGTGCGTGATTCCGCCACACACTGCACACCAAATCGTACACACTTTAGTTGTGAAAGAGATTTCAAAGGAAAAAGAATATTTTAAATAAAGCTTCCGCATTCCTTAATTAATCACAATTCCGATGCAACTGAATATAAAATGTGCATGCGCATCTCCATATACATCACACCGATCGAGACACCGACACCAAAAATCAAAAACTTTTCATTTTAAGAACTTTTAAAACAGTATAGTACAGCCAATTCCAATTTTAAAAAAATTTTAAGAGAAAAGAAGGAGACATACCTAAAACAAATTGCTCTCAATCTTGTTACTGAAAAAAACCCAAAAGAATTTTGGAGGCATATAAAATTTCTTAGAGGAGATGATAACACGCTTGGAATTAATTTGAATGCAAACCTGTTACAAGAACACTTCCAGCTTTTGCTGAATCAAAACCTTTCCTTAACATCTATACAATATGCAGAACCTTTCGTGGAAAATCGAAACCTAGATGCCGATATTTCAATGGAGGAAATAATTACTGTTTTGCATTGTGCCAAAGAAGGAAAAGCGCCGGGCCCTGATGGTATTCCTATGGAGTTATTTAAAAATACACCTATACAGTTCGTAAGAAAATTATGCGATTGCTTCAACTATATTTTCCATAGTTCCAATGTTCCAAGAAATTTCAAAGAGGCTCCAGTTTTTCCCATTTACAAGCAAGGTAACCCAAATGCTCCTGAAAACTATAGAGGTATCTCATTTACAAATTCCATTGCTAAGCTTTTTACGGCGATCCTGCTTAATCGAATAACGAAATGGGTCAACGATAAACAGCTTCTTAGTGAAATCCAATCGGGATTTAGATCTGAATATTCTACTTCAGATAACATTTTCGCACTCAATGTAATTGCGCAAGATTATATACGGAACAAACGAAAACTGTACATATTTTTTGTTGATTTCAAAGCGGCATTCGACACCATTGACCGAAATGCATTATACTTTAAAATGAGCCAGCTGGGAATGTCATCGAAAATGTTGAAACTTTTAAGAGCATTATACACCGGAACTCAACTGGCAGTATGGGATGGCTCAAAGATCTCTGAATGGTTTGAGACGAAAACAGGAGTCAAACAAGGATGCTTGCTCAGCGCCATTTTATTCATTCTTTTTATAGATGATATTTCGTCCTTCCTACCGGCTGGAATAAATATTGCAGGCTTAAAAATAAAAACGCTTTTGTATGCAGATGATCTGATTCTCTTAGCTGAATCTTCACAAAGCCTACAGTTGATGATGAATCGACTTAATGATTACTGTAGAGTCTGGAATCTAGTCGTCAACCTTGAAAAATCTAAGGTAATGGTGGTAGAGGATACAAGGGGGAGAAGAACACAGAGAGCTAGATGGCATTACGGTGGGGAGAACATTGAAGAAGTGAGGACATACAAGTATCTTGGTATCATAATCACTCCGAATTTAAGTTTAAAATCACATCTCGAAAAGAAACTTATCACATCCAAAAAGGCTATTAATGCAACTTGGCACCCTTTGATGCAGAGGAAGGAAATTCCAAGTTCTGTGAAATACAAAGTATTCGAATCTGTACTAAAATCCATGATGTGTTACGGAGCTCAAATATGGGGGTTCCAGGAGTACGAGGAAGTAGAAAAGTTGCAGAGATTTTTCATCAAAAAACTATTTCAGTTGCCAAAAAGTACCCCGAATTATATGATTCATCTAGAAACAGGAATATCACCGCTGTTTATGTATACATTAAAACTTAACTTCGACTTTATAGTAAAGATATTAACAACTTATAACCAACAAAGATTACAATATCAGCTATGTCTGTATGCAATAAGAAAAAACCATCAATTTATACAAAAATGGATGCAATTCGCGGAGGACTGTGTCGTAAGATTAGACTTATCGAATAGTAATCCTTTAGGCCTCAAAAATCAGCTTTACCATATATTGAAGGAAATGGACAATAATATTAGAAATGAGTTTTTGCAAAAGGCATTTCAATCCGAAAGTCGTCTCATATATCCCAACCTGGAACATAGTTTGAACGAAAAAAATTATTTTAATGACGACTACAGCGCTGCGAAAATATCACTTATATTTAAGGCCAGAGGAGAACTTCTTCATTTAAATGGGAATCCTTTTAGTAGCTCGGAAAGTAAATTCTGCACCTTATGTAATCTTCATGAAAAGGAAGACAACTACCACCTGATTGCTATTTGTCCTGTCTATAGGCAATGGAGGCTACATTACTTTGGAAAAGTTACACTTACACTGGAAGAGGTACGATGCTTACTTAATGGATCGAATTGGGACAAGCTTTATGATTATTGCAAATCAGCCCTTACTTATCGAAATCTTTTGATTAGCGAATTTGATTAAGTTTAAATGTTTAAAATACTTGTAAATCAATAATGTCAATCTGGCAGACGGCTTTGTAGCTATTGTCATTTAATTCATTTTATTTAAGTTTTTTTTAATAATGTAAATTATATATAAAACAAAAACCAATAAAAGTGAATTCTAAATCTAATCTAATCTAAAATCTAATCTAAACATGGGGTGAGGGAAATAGGTGCTAGCTATGGTTACACTTCGCCACGCGGCAAAGTCGATTAGCCCGAGTCCTTCAGCGGCAGTGTAATCATGCAGGCTATGCTTTCCGACCTAGACCATTTTTGATAACACTGCATTTTTGTTATTTTTACTTGCGATTAAAGGTACTACTCGTATAAGGCAAGTTATGGATTCGTGCAGAAAAAAAATTTTGAGATAACAATCAAACATGACATTACGATGATGGCGAAGTCGAAAAAAGTGGGTCTGGGAATTATGTCCGTCTGTCTGTCTGTCTGTCTGTCTGTATGTCTGTTCGCGCCTCTAGAGCCTGAACGGATGGGCCGATTTGCTTCAAATTCGGTATATAGGATTAATTTGGCCGTCCGTCGGAAACAAAATTTTTATTTTTGCTCTAGACCCAAATATAACGGCACCTGCCATACAATCGGGAAGAAAAAAAATTGATTTTCTCAAAAACGGTTTTAACGATTTTGATAAAACTTTCAGAATGCTATTTTCTTAAGGCAGTCTACCTTTAAGTTAAAAAATTTTCATAGAACCAGTATTTTCAAATCAAGTTTTCTCGTAAACTGTACATTCGATTTCAATAAAATTTTGGGCACAGGAAAGTCATTAATAATTTTAATAATATGGAATTTCAAAATTTTCAAAAACTTTTTTTTTTTTGATTTTTTATAATTTTTTCAAAAAAATGTTTGGTTTTCGAAATATGTTAGAAACGGGTATATTAATTTTTCGCCATAAGTTGGAAACGGTTTGATCGAATTGACTCAAACTTTGTTTGGCATCGTTCTTTATAGTTTTCTATAGGATAACATTGCAATTTTCAGAAAAAACTTTTTTAAATGGTGGCGTAATATACTAAGAGTATTATCAAGCAAACTTGCCACTGAAGACTGGTGCTGTATCTGCTTTTATTAACTTGGCGATGCCTATATGCAATAAATTGTGCTTATTTTAAATCCTTGCCATCGGAAGCTGGTCTTGTACATCCGGACTTGACTTGCAGAACTTATAAACGCGAAAAACGGAAAAATAGCATCACTATAATTGCCCTGACACCAAGGCTCCTCTGTTTTTCGCGCTTGAAATTGGATAGCTGGAAGCCCCGATGCTGCTGACTGGAATGAAATTCTCCAAACCAAAGAAAAAATTATCTCCAACAACGATCATCAATATGGAATAAATAATAAACTCGTTGGTATCGTATCACTCAAGATATTACTCAGAAAATTAATCATAGCATCAAGGATATGATTTTTGGAAAATTTGAGCAGGATATTTTAAATGAGATACTATTTATCAAAGACGAAATAAACGAGATTGTACGCGCATGTCAGATGGCAAAGAATGGTTTAATAAACATCAATTCATTGGACAAAGAAGAGATTGGCAGACTTGTGAATGAGATCGAAACCTTACCTACCTTTTGCAAATGATACGGAAGCGATAGAATGCGGAAATTGCTCAGTCTTCAGCAATCGAACCTTGTTATTCTATATGTGCTTTCAATGCCCAAGGTTGGGACCGAAGGATTCAACCTTCTGCGAACGAAAACTTCAATTATAAGGAATAAAGAAATTGATCTCCAATTTGACAGGGCGCTAATAAATCGTGAAGAAACTTATGGCATCACTGGAAATTGCCTCTGAATTGGGAATATAACTGTTTGCAATGAAAATTTCCTTAAAAAAATTCCTGAAGACGACTGCATAACTAGACTGCTAAAAGTGGGAATATGCACTTGTGTCTATCTCTCAAACGCAAAAGAAATAATTGATCTCATTTACGAAAATACCATCTTCCTGACCAACTTCAAAGGGCAGATAAAATCTCAAAACGAATCTTAAAAACCTCTTTAAGGTACATTTATTATTCAAATCTATAACGAAACGATCAAGCTGAACAATATTACCCTCACAAGTCTTATCCATACGGCTGTTCAAGCCCTTCCTCCTGAGAGATTTGAGATTTACATTATTGCGGAAGCTGCAATTCTCGTTTTGTTGATCTTCATCGTTTTTTATCTTTGGCGGAAAATACATCTCAAAATTAACTTGCCACTAATACACACACCAAGAAATCTATCTCTTGATTAAATACAGAGAGATCAGTTATCACAAAGCCAATATCCCAGCTCTGACGTAACATTTGATCTACGGGACGAAAAGCTTTGAAGGGGAGGAGTTATGACGACTCATAGTTACGTTCACAGAACGCCCTCACATTCAATAATTATAATAAGTTTCCTCTTAATCACATTCTCAATAAAAAAGATACAAAGTATCTTCAGTTTATAATGTCATAGATACAAAGTAGGTATCTACTGCACAAATTGTCATAGAAGCACTTTTCACCTTCAGCAACAAAGACTCTATTTTCATCATAGAATAAAACAAAGATAATGCAGCCAAACCAAGATTTGCTGCATAAGCATTATTATTGTATAAAAGAAGCTTCCATGTCGAATGTAATTTAGTATTAGAGTTCCAGTTCATCATACAGCCGAAGATTTCCCCCCACCAGTGGTAAGGGATCTGACGCTTAATAAATAGAATTAAAATAAAACAAAGTTGTGCACCGACACTGGTGCGTGATTCCGCCACACACTGCACACCAAATCGTACACACTTTAGTTGTGAAAGAGATTTCAAAGGAAAAAGAATATTTTAAATAAAGCTTCCGCATTCCTTAATTAATCACAATTCCGATGCAACTGAATATAAAATGTGCATGCGCATCTCCATATACATCACACCGATCAAGTGTTGGTGTTGGTGTTGGTGTTGGTGTTGGTGTTGGTGTTGGTGTTGGTGTTGGTGTTGGTGTTGGTGTTGGTGTTGGTGTTGGTGTTGGTGTTGGTGTTGGTGTTGGTGTTGGTGTTGGTGTTGGTGTTGGTGTTGGTGTTGGTGTTGGTCTTGGTGTTGGTGTTGGTCTTGGTCTTGGTGTTGGTGTTGGTGTTGGTGTTGGTGTTGGTGTTGGTGTTGGTGTTGGTGTTGGTGTTGGTGTTGGTGTTGGTGTTGGTGTTGGTGTTGGTGTTGGTGTTGGTGTTGGTGTTGGTGTTGGTGTTGGTGTTGGTGTTGGTGTTGGTGTTGGTGTTGGTGTTGGTGTTGGTGTTGGTGTTGGTGTTGGTGTTGGTGTTGGTGTTGGTGTTGGTGTTGGTGTTGGTGTTGGTGTTGGTGTTGGTGTTGGTGTTGGTGTTGGTGTTGGTGTTGGTGTTGGTGTTGGTGTTGGTGTTGGTGTTGGTGTTGGTGTTGGTGTTGGTGTTGGTGTTGGTGTTGGTGTTGGTGTTGGTGTTGGTGTTGGTGTTGGTGTTGGTGTTGGTGTTGGTGTTGGTGTTGGTGTTGGTGTTGGTGTTGGTGTTGGTGTTGGTGTTGGTGTTGGTGTTGGTGTTGGTGTTGGTGTTGGTGTTGGTGTTGGTGTTGGTGTTGGTGTTGGTGTTGGTGTTGGTGTTGGTGTTGGTGTTGGTGTTGGTGTTGGTGTTGGTGTTGGTGTTGGTGTTGGTGTTGGTGTTGGTGTTGGTGTTGGTGTTGGTGTTGGTGTTGGTGTTGGTGTTGGTGTTGGTGTTGGTGTTGGTGTTGGTGTTGGTGTTGGTGTTGGTGTTGGTGTTGGTGTTGGTGTTGGTGTTGGTGTTGGTGTTGGTGTTGGTGTTGGTGTTGGTGTTGGTGTTGGTGTTGGTGTTGGTGTTGGTGTTGGTGTTGGTGTTGGTGTTGGTGTTGGTGTTGGTGTTGGTGTTGGTGTTGGTGTTGGTGTTGGTGTTGGTGTTGGTGTTGGTGTTGGTGTTGGTGTTGGTGTTGGTGTTGGTGTTGGTGTTGGTGTTGGTGTTGGTGTTGGTGTTGGTGTTGGTGTTGGTGTTGGTGTTGGTGTTGGTGTTGGTGTTGGTGTTGGTGTTGGTGTTGGTGTTGGTGTTGGTGTTGGTGTTGGTGTTGGTGTTGGTGTTGGTGTTGGTGTTGGTGTTGGTGTTGGTGTTGGTGTTGGTGTTGGTGTTGGTGTTGGTGTTGGTGTTGGTGTTGGTGTTGGTGTTGGTGTTGGTGTTGGTGTTGGTGTTGGTGTTGGTGTTGGTGTTGGTGTTGGTGTTGGTGTTGGTGTTGGTGTTGGTGTTGGTGTTGGTGTTGGTGTTGGTGTTGGTGTTGGTGTTGGTGTTGGTGTTGGTGTTGGTGTTGGTGTTGGTGTTGGTGTTGGTGTTGGTGTTGGTGTTGGTGTTGGTGTTGGTGTTGGTGTTGGTGTTGGTGTTGGTGTTGGTGTTGGTGTTGGTGTTGGTGTTGGTGTTGGTGTTGGTGTTGGTGTTGGTGTTGGTGTTGGTGTTGGTGTTGGTGTTGGTGTTGGTGTTGGTGTTGGTGTTGGTGTTGGTGTTGGTGTTGGTGTTGGTGTTGGTGTTGGTGTTGGTGTTGGTGTTGGTGTTGGTGTTGGTGTTGGTGTTGTTGTTTGTGTTGCCGTTGTTTTTTAATATTTATTTTTCCATTCAAGAATTTTTTTTCGAAAATCTTCCCTACCTCCTAAACGGGGCGATGAAGACCCCCTCCCATAGTAAAATATACTTGTATTTGGTGTTGGTGTTGGTGTTGGTGTTGGTGTTGGTGTTGGTGTTGGTGTTGGTGTTGGTGTTGGTGTTGGTGTTGGTGTTGGTGTTGGTGTTGGTGTTGGTGTTGGTGTTGGTGTTGGTGTTGGTGTTGGTGTTGGTGTTGGTGTTGGTGTTGGTGTTGGTGTTGGTGTTGGTGTTGGTGTTGGTGTTGGTGTTGGTGTTGGTGTTGGTGTTGGTGTTGGTGTTGGTGTTGGTGTTGGTGTTGGTGTTGGTGTTGGTGTTGGTGTTGGTGTTGGTGTTGGTGTTGGTGTTGGTGTTGGTGTTGGTGTTGGTGTTGGTGTTGGTGTTGGTGTTGGTGTTGGTGTTGGTGTTGGTGTTGGTGTTGGTGTTGGTGTTGGTGTTGGTGTTGGTGTTGGTGTTGGTGTTGGTGTTGGTGTTGGTGTTGGTGTTGGTGTTGGTGTTGGTGTTGGTGTTGGTGTTGGTGTTGGTGTTGGTGTTGGTGTTGGTGTTGGTGTTGGTGTTGGTGTTGGTGTTGATGTTGGTGTTGGTGTTGGTGTTGGTGTTGGTGTTGGTGTTGGTGTTGGTGTTGGTGTTGGTGTTGGTGTTGGTGTTGGTGTTGGTGTTGGTGTTGGTGTTGGTGTTGGTGTTGGTGTTGGTGTTGGTGTTGGTGTTGGTGTTGGTGTTGGTGTTGGTGTTGGTGTTGGTGTTGGTGTTGGTGTTGGTGTTGGTGTTGGTGTTGGTGTTGGTGTTTGTGTTGCCGTTGTTTTTTAATATTTATTTTTCCATTCAAGAATTTTTTTTCGAAAATCTTCCCTACCTCCTAAACGGGGCGATGAAGACCCCCTCCCATAGTAAAATATACTTGTATTTGACCCCTCTACATAAAACCGTTATTTAATCTTGGCGCCTCAGTTATCGTACTCTCCCCTAAACCGCGTAGTGCAGGACCATTCATACTAATTGAAATGTAAAACAAACTGTCTTATGTGCTATGCCCATAAGACAATTTGCACACGAAATCAATATCTACAACACGATAAACAACAACAGAAACTCTTCTACCGGCGCATGCAGGATGCAGCAGTAATATTTATAATCATCGTAGATACTTAGCGGTACCTACTAATGTAGGTATCTAAATATTTTGTCTTATATTTCAAGACAGAAAAATATGTACGAAATTTACCCTCTCAATAGATTTAGTTGCATAAAATGTCTAAGCAAAGATAATATATAACAACTAGCTTGTATATATCTTTGGTCTTAAGTCTACAAAATACTCGGTGATATTCCATATTCCGTTTTCTGTCTACTCTAAACTAAATAGGTATTATCCAACTATTCAAAAATTAATTAACGCGCATTCAACCATTTCAGCAACGCGTAAACATGATGGACTTTTATTATTTTGTGTGCATAAGCGCGTTAATCCTAAATATGTAGAATACATACCTACATAAAATCAGACAACACGAACACACCAAAAAATAGTTAACGTAGTGGAAATGCAAAAGGTTTCGGCAAGCACAGAAAACAAGGAAATACATTTTTGAGTTTGGTTTATTCTCGCACATTATGCAGAGAGGAACTTATTTTTCATATTTCGTATTTTCTCTCTGGTCTTATTCTAACTGTGTGTGTGTGGGTTTAAGTTTTAACTCAAAAAATTGCATTTTTTTAACAGAACACAGAACGACAGAGTATATCTCAAAAAATTGCATATACGCAACGCATCGCTTTTTTGATTCTCAATTTTTGTTCTCCTCATGTCATGACATTACTCATGAGTTATGACTCATAAGTCATTCATTAGCAATGAGTAGTTTTTTTGGATAATGTAGTATGTAGGTACTCGTATCTCGTATCTCGTATGTCGTAAGTCGTATCGTAACTCGTAACTCGTACCATCCTACCATCTTATGGAAATAGCGGAGTGAAAGATTAGTTTGTTGAAATTCGAATCTCTTGTGCTTGTGCCTTGTGCTTGTGATGTGACATGTGAGCAGTGCTACCACTTCAGGAAAAAAAATCGAAGCAGATCTGAAGAAAAAAGGGAAGTAGATTGAAAAAATCGAAGTAGATTTCAAAATTAACCTTTTTTCATAAAAATCCACATACAGGGTGGGCTATTATGTGGTTTATTTTTAAATCGTAGGTTATTTTGACATTGACAGCAGTTTCCTGCTCGAAATCTTGAAAGATAATCAGTATCATACCTCCGCGGAACGAAATGAGTGGCCTTAGCTTCAGGAGCGTTGGAAAAATTGAAAACTTAATTCCAAAGTGAATGCTGTGTAATTTCATTGGGGCTTAGAGCTTGAATTGGCCAACGATTTTCGGCGAAAAATCAAGTGTTCTGACGATTCGAATATTCATCTAAGCGGCTACGTTAACAAACAAAATGTCTCTGGAAAACTCGCCCGTTGTTGTCGAAAAGCCAATGCATTCACAAAGAGGGTGACAGTTTGGTGCGGATTGTGGAGTGATGGGTTCATCGTTCATTGGACCATTTTTCTTCGAAAATGAGGTGGTATGTGTTACAGAGCAATGTGAAGACATGGATTTGGACGACCTCTGCTTCAAGCAGGTTAACGCCTTATGACACACAGCCCATTCTACAATCGATATTTTGCTCACTAAATTATAAAATCGTGCTATCGATTGGCCGCCTCGGAGTTGCGATTTGATCACTTTGGACTTTTTTGTGGGAAACCGTGAAGGACCGACGTTATTCCAACAATCCGGAAGCAATTTTAGCACTTAAGGCCAATATTTCCCAAGAAATCTGTTGCTACAGCCCAAAAAAAAACTTGAATTTGGACAACTTCTATAGCTATTATTAATTTTTACTTGCGATTATAGGTACTATAAGGCAAGTTATGCATTCGTAAAAAAAAAAAAAAATTCTAACAATCAAACATGACATTACGATGATAGAGAAGTCGAAAAAAGTGGGTCCGACAATTCTGTCTGTCTGTCAGTCTGTCTGTCTGTCTGTCTGTCCGTGTGTCTGTCTGTCTGTATAGTTACCTACAGCCTAAACGGCTGGACCGATTTGCTTCAAACTTGGTACATAGTACTATTATGACGTCCTACAGAGGGGTTTTTAGAATTAGCATCCTAGCTCCAAAACTAACGGTACCTGCCATACGATTTTTTGTGACAAATTAAATTTTCTCAAAAACGGCTCCTACGATTTTGATAAAACTTTCTGAATGATGTTTTCTGTGCAAACTTTATGTTTTGGTTGGAATAGATTTTTCAGGAAAAGTCTTATAACGGTACCTCCCATAGGACCGGTTTTTTGAAATCCGATTTTCTCGTAAGCCACTTGGCGGATTTCGATGAAATTTTTAATGTAGAAGCCCTTTTATAAACGAAATAATACAAATTCTTAATTTTTCCAAAAAAATTTTTTTTGAGTTTTTAAAAAAAGTTTCAAAATTTTTTTTTAACATTTGTTTTTTCCAAAAACTGTTTAATCTATATTTTTTTAATTTTATTTATCTGATAAAAACTACAAAGTGCTAGAAGTTAGCATACTCAAAAAAAAATTGGAATATATTTTCGAAAAGTTTTTCAAAAAAAACTGGTCCAACGATTTTGAAAAAAAATTTCGTCAAAATTCAAAAACGTAAAAGAAACCTGATGGCTTACTTCATTTTCTCCAAAAAACGTTTAAGGTATTGATTTTAAAGTGATTTATAAAATTTCATATGATTTTTTCAACGCTTTTTTCCCAAAATCTCAAGCACCCAAAACCATTTAAACACATTAGATCAAGTTCGTACGACCCAGTCGTGCACTTTATTTTAAATACTTAGCTTTTATTCAATTAAACGAAAACCAAACTAAAAATCTTTCAGACTTTTTATATTTATTGTTGTATATAACACTTTTTAATTTAATTTAACAAAAAAAAAAATGTTATTTTCATTTCTACATGTGTAGTATGTAAAACAAAAACTAGAGTGAAATAGAAAAAAAAGGAAGTAGATTTCGCCTTTTTCTTTAAAATTGAAGTAGGTTGAAACAGATATTTTTAAAATGAAACAGATTTCAGTATTTTGGTGATGGTGCGAAGTAGGAAGTAGGTTCTAAATTGTTTTGATAAAAAGAAGCAGATCTTCTTCAATTGAAGTAAAGTGGTAGCGCTGCATGTGAGATGTGAGATATGAGTCAAAGTCAATGGACTGCTCAGGCTCACTGCTGTGCTCACTGTTGTTCTTTGTATGTATGTAGCTGACATCAGAATCACCACAGGAGCTCATCCTCATAAATTATGTCATTTGAGCCAAAAGAACTCATCTTTTTAAGGTTTGTCTAGTTCTTTTTTTTTAATAAAAATAAACAGTTTGATATGTTGGTTTAATCAATTTGCAAGTTAATCAGTTTTCACTATTAGGAGCGCATTTGTTATTGGTTTTTGAAAAATTAAAAAAAAAACCTAAAAAAAAAAAAGTTCAAAAGGACTCATTTATTTCCTAAACGACTCATTATTTTAGCCTCTGTTCCACTCTAAACTGAACTGAAATGAAACCATACCATAGAGCAGAGTGCAGAGGACATAATATTCTCTCTGAACTCTGACTGAAACTCTGTGTGGGACCATCTCTCCCTTTGTCCCTTTCTTCTATTCTATGTATTCCAAGTACCCTGGTATATTACGGCGCGCGGCGGAGGCAGAGTTTAAAAGCAATGGAAAAGTGGATGAAAAACAAGGCCTTCCTTTGTCGGGTTTTCACTAAGTGTGTGTTGTGTCGTTGTGTCGTTGTGTGATATTCAATTCAGTTCTATTTCTCAACTCCAACTCGTTGTGTTCGCGTCGTTTCTCGAAGAACGCCATGATATTTGACTGCGGAAAAGTTAATTTTATAACTTAACATTAAAGGCAAATACAAAGTACCTATAGTAAAATTATCTTGAAATACAAACAACTTTTAAAAGTGCCGTTCAAATGTTTAAACATTTTGCATCCCTACCACACCTAAGGGTTGCATTTTTGTATATAATCATTAAGTGAATGAATATTTGTGTGTATTCATCAAATGCAGTGTAAATGTGGATATCAATACAGTCCCTTCAATTTGTACCCATAGACTAATTTCACCAAACCAAAGCTTCAATGCGTTAGGGTTGTATAAATTAAACGATAGGTACAAAGTTTTACTAGTGTCTTACTATTTTCTGTAGTGCGTGTCGACAGTTTACTCCGCATATACGAAGATAAAGATTTTTGAGATACCTAATCTTTTTTGATATGATGAATGAAAGGCACAATAACTAATATTGCGAAACGTATATTCCTACTACTACTTTTGTGTGTATCTTTTACTTTTGCATCTTATTGAAAAACGACTAGTGTGTTTAAATAGCTGAATTTATGAAAATAATAAAGTATATTATAGTGAATGAGTCATACAGTTTTTCAGATATTTCCACCCCATGTAAATAAAGCCTTGAAATAACGGATTCTTTTTATCACCCTTAATTTCTTACTGAACTAAATTTTTGTATAAGTGCGCATTTGATGTTTTATAGTTGCATAAAAGTGAAATAATAACTAAAGTTGTAAAGTAAATAGACTACCTGAATATATCGCGTCCAAAAGTAAAAGCAAAGATTCTTTTCGGCCTTAAGCAGGCAAATGCATTTTTATTTCTCTACATAACGAATTTTATGTGCTTCAACTTGATTTGCGGTTGATGATATTCGTTTGTATAGTTATGGTATGGCAATTGAAAAAATTGTGAAAATGGATTTCTACTCAAGTATGTATGGTCTCTTAATATGCTTTATAACTATTTTATCATATGTACATAGGTACCTATTTAGTAGGTGTCTTAATTTTAATAGGTTCTTCTGTATTTTAAGGAAACTGACAATTTGACAAGGTACCTATTAAGGGTTTAATGCTGTCAATTGAGATGTAACGCTAAATATTGGTGGGGGCAATATCCCCATTGATTAAGCTTAGTAAAGGGTGTTTTTTAGACGTGTGGTTTTCAATCTGGCAATACTTTTTTCGGAGTTGGTCTTTTTGACAGCTGTCACTTGATTTATACTCAGTTTGGTTTGTCATTTCATAATGAAACTCATGAACGACGTTTGCAAATCTTGCAAATTTATTATTAGGTCGACATAATCGCCCAGGAATTTATTCGAGATAGCCGCTGTGGCCACTTACTCGAAATCATTTCTAAAACATAATGGCAAACCCTTATCTTAATAATAAAGTTAAATTCTTGGCCGTAACATAAAATTGTATGCGTTTTATTTCTACTTGAAAACCACATCTAAAAAAACACCTTTTACAAGCTTAATATTTTAATCTATCTGAAAACTATGAAACATTACAGGTACAACTTAAAATTAATACCATCCGCAGCATTCGATCTAAGGGTTCGCCATATTAGGTAGGCACGGTGCGCAGGAAGATAGAAGAGGCGATGATTTCTTAGGTTACGAAGGTTCGTGTTGAAGAAAATAAAATAGTAAAGGGTTTCACAGTTTAAGGAACCGGAGAGGAGTCGATGTCGACGACATCGGAAACGACGCTGAATACTCTCGATTATTAGTTATATGCATTCGTTTGACAATCAAAAAAGCTTAAAAAAGTGGGTCCGACAAATAATCTGTCCGTCTGTCTGTATCGGCACCTACAGCCTTAATGGCTGGACCGATTTGATTCAAACTTGGTACATAGCAATAGTACCTGTTATACGATTTTTTATGAAAAATGTATTTATTTCGAAAACGGCTATTACGATTTTGATAAAACTTTCTGAATATTGTTTTTTTGAGCAAACTTTATGTTTTGGTTGGAATAAATTTTCCAGGAAAAGTCATAACGGTAACGGTTTTTTCATATCAGATTTTCTCGTAAGCCACTTAACGGATTTCAATGAACTTTTGAATGTGAAAGCTCTTTTCAAAACGAATTTACCTACATTGATTCTTAAATAAATGGTTTTAACCACTGATATTTAATTTTTTACTTGCGATTATACATAGGTACTATAAGGCAAGTTATGGATTCGTGCAGAAAAAAAAATTTGAGATAACAATCACACATGACATAACGATGATGGAGAAGTCGAAAAAAGTGGGTCTGGGAATTCCGTCCGTCTGTCTGTCTATCTGTCTGTCTGTCTGTCTGTCTGTCTGTCTGTTCGCGCCTCTGGAGGCTGAACAGGTTGGCCGATTTGCTTCAAATTTGGTATTTAGGATTTATTTGGCCGTCCCTCGGAATAATTTTTTTATTTTTGCTCTAGATCCAAAAATGACGGCACCTGCCATACAATCTTGAAGACAAAAATTGATTTTCTCAAAAACGGTTCTAACGATTTTGATAAAACTTTCAGAATGCTATAGGTATTTTTAAGACAGTATATCTTTTGGTTAGAAAATATTTTTCAAATTTGTCATAACGGTACCTCTCATAGAACCAGTATTTTCAAATCAAATTTTTTCGTAAACCGTACATCCGATTTTAATCAAATTTAAGGCGCAGAAAGTGAGTCATAATTTTATTAATATGGCATTTCAAAATTTTCAAAAACTTTTTTTTTTTGGATTTTTTATAATTTTTTCAAAAATTTTTTTGGTTTTCGAAATATGTTGGAAACGGGTATACCTATTGTTTTTTTTTAACATTATTTTTTCAGATGTAAACTACGTTTTGCCATATATTTACATACTCAAATAAATTTCAAAATATTTTTTGGAAAAGCTTTTCAAAAATAACCTTTTAAAAAAAAAACTGGTCCAACGATTTTCAATATTTTTTTTTCCTAGATTGACATATAGCTTTGAAATTTTATTGCATACTTAGTTTTTCCGAGAAAACACTTAAACTTATTTAAAAAATAAAAGAATTTTCGAAATTATTTTAATTTTTTTTAATATCCATATATGCAGCCACTTAGCAATTCATAAGAGCAAGTTCGTGCGACCTAGTCGTGCATTTTATTTTATAGTGCACTCGCACTCAAAGGGATAGGTATTAATACCTTTATAATGAATTACCTACCATGTGCGAGCGAGGATAGAAAAGGAATAGAAAGATAGGAAAGAAAGTGATTAATAAAATATCGTACAATTTTTTCATTGCTTTTTTCCAAAATCTCAAGTTCCAAAACCACTGTAACACATTAGAGCAAGTTTTCGCGACCCAGTGCATGACCATACTTGACAGGCGTATTCAAGGAGCTGGCGCACAAAGGTTATGAATATAAATCGGGTGACGTATGGATCGGAGAATTCTTTGGCCCATCGTTTCACAAAACAAAATGGTGAGTTGGCGTTTAAAATGATACTGTTGATTTTTGCCTAGAAGTTGAGTTCTCGGTCGCGAATCGCATCCACGATGGATATTGGTTGGATATGGAGAAGTTAGAGGCGGGGAGGAGGTTTAATGCGCTTACGTGAATTGACTGGCATTTGGTCTTTAAAGCTCCAAGCAGTTTTTAAGGCACCAAAATGAAGCTGTCCAGATCAAGTTGAATAAGAGACGAGTCATGTGCCGATGAAGTGAAAAGGAGAGGGCCTAAAATGCTACTTTGGGGAACCCCTGAGGTAGCCAAGAATGAATTGGGGAGGGCAGAAACGCCACAGTAATAACGGTTTTCTAGATAAGAATAAATCCATTTCAAGAAATCGGGCTCAAAGCCCATGGTGAATAATTTGAAAAGTGTGTATAAGTCTGCGAAATTTTATTAAAAGCCTTGTTAAGGTCTTTAGAAATCACATCGACTTAGTTCCCATTCTCAAGAGCTGGGAGCGTGTCCGATACAAATTCAGCAAAGTTACGTTGTGGTTGTATACCTACACTTTAGAAATTTAAAAAACCATGTTGGGTAGAAGAGATGAGAGACTTGCACTGAAAACTTAAAATTTCTTATACTTAGGTAATATGCTTTCAAATATTTTAGGGATATGTGAAAGTTTGGCAATTGGAAGATAATTTATAACATCGCTATTTTCCCTATTTTTGTATACTGAGGTTATAAAAGAGGTTTTCCATAACTCAAAAAATTCTGTCTAAGATAGCGATAGGCTGAAAATTTTGCAGAGAGGGATAGAAAAAGAGCTGAGGAGCATTTTTCAGGAAAACCACGGGGAGTCCATCAGAGCCGGGAAGAAATTCATCATTCAGTTGATATATCTTGTTCTTGACGATATTGGGGTCGACAGTAAGTATAGAAGTAATGAAGCAAGGGAAAAGGTGGCTAAAAAGTATGCATTATTCGATGTTTCGGTATTGAAAGAGAGAGAGGTAGGATAATCATGGGTTTTTTTTTATAATTATTGACATCTAGAAGAACGACTTAGGACCATTTATGTTTTCATTGAGGCAAATGAGCTCATTGCGTTGACAATATGGAAAATGGATTCCAAATGATCTTATTTCTCGTACAAATGGACATTCGGATCAGAGAACTGCATGAATACATTCATTTGCACTTGTGAATCATCCCCTTTTTACGAGCCGCACACAAGCTCGCACTCAAAGAAAAGAAACGAGTTTGAATCGTGTAGGACATAACCACAACATTAGTGTGTTTTACTGCTTGCTAATATGAATTGAGAGTGTTTTATAGACTCTCACACCAAAGGCTCATAGATTCATATAGCTCGAATAAATTGAGAGTGCACTCTCAAATTGAGAGTGCACTCTCAATTTTTCCGAGCCAAAAAAAAAGTAACAAAGCAACGCCAACGATTAGTGACAATGGTTTTATGATTTATTTTATTAGCAACAATTTAAATACACCCTTTTTAGTCTTACAGAGTATAGAATATACACACACACAGCATTGTAGAGAATCACGATTTGAGAGCCACTCCAAAAATTTGTGAGCCACTCTAAAATTTGTGAGCCACTCGAAATATTCGCTGCCTTATGCAGTATTCAGGCACATTCCAGTATACCGAAAAAGAATAACTGCCTGAATCTCATTCGCTTAAACGAATATGAGCTCGGGCTCGGCTCATTCCATTTTAGCGAATACATATTGCTTGTGTTGCCTTGGGTGAAATGGAATGTGCTGGAATACTGCATAAAGCAGCGAATTCGCAGTTCCCTGATTCGGATATCATCTCATTTCAATCGAATTTCTACGAAATTAGGTTGCAAATTACAAGTTACAATATCACCCAAAGAATCATTCTCTCAAAGCACCCCAGCCTGTATACCTACATCAGATTGTGTCAGTGTTAACGTACAGCGTTCCCATACAGAAGGACTGGGATGATAAGGGTCTTGTATAGTGTCTCCTTGGTCCTTTGAGAGAGGACTTTGCTACTAAAATGCCTTCTAAGCCCGAAGAAAAGCGATTGTCAAGAGTGATTCTTCTACTGATCTCTTCAATAATGTTGTTCTGAGAGGTTACCTATAGTGGAACCCAAACAGACAAACTCCTTGACAACCTCAAAGTTATATCTGTCCATTGTGACGTTTTGTACAAGCCTACGGTGATGATCTTCTGCACCCGAGGACAGCATATACATACTTTGTTTTATCTTCATTTACAGCCAGAACCATTTTCGCCGCCTCCACTTCAATACTTGCGAATGCTCCACTGACAGCGCGCATCGTTCTTCCAATAATGTCAATATCATCAGCATAGTGAAGTAATTGAACGGAATTTAAAAAAATCGTACCGCTTGGTGTTGACATGTGAGTTGCGTACGATTGCCTCAAGAATGATGTTGAAGAGGTTACATGATAGCGCGTTACCTTGTCTTCAGCCTTTCTCGACATAAAATGAGACGGTGGTGTTCTTACCAACCTTAATGGAGCAGCGCGAGTTCTCCATAGTCATCCTGCACAATCGAACTAGTTTAGCAGGGATACCAAGAAGTGACATGGCTCTGTATAGCTCGTTTTTATTCACGCTGTCATATGCGACTTTAAAGATAAAGAGGTATTGAGTATCGATCTGGAATTCTTGGGTTTTTTCTAAAATCTGGAGAAGTGTGAAAATTTGGTCGACTGTTGACACAGAATTGCCGACAAGATTTTAAAGGCGACATTTAGAAGACTTATACCTCTGTAGTTGGTGCAGTTTAGAGTATTCCCTTTGTTGTGGATAGGCAAATTTGGATTTATAATACTATCCTAACTGGTCCATACAACATACCAAAAAAGCAGAGCTACATCATGCTCTGCGATTTTATTGTCGATTTCAACTGGGCTATAATATAGTACCTAATATAGTTCAAACAAAATTATTTTTAGTTTTATAATGAGGAACGAGAGTTCGTTTTTCGCTACATTACTCTCCCTCAAATTAGTTTAAATATAATTCATGATTAAGTAAAATGAAAATTCAATTCACAATAAAGTTAATTTTAAATTTGATTGGGCTTACATATCCTTACTCCTCTCCCATATCCGGTTGTAAAAGTTGATGACACTTACAACTGCTTCAATTATAATTGACATCTGAGCAACATTTCATTATTCAACATTTCATAATTCCACATTTCGTATTTCAACGTTTAACACGCAAACATCCGTTCTACATCCGTTCTGAAAATTCAAGCAACGACGGGAACTAAAGGGCTGACGATCGAAGCAAGCAAAACAAGGGTTAACTCAACGTTTCTTTAGAATAAGTTCTGAAATAGTAAAATAGTCTTAGTTTGGACGTTGTTAAATAAAGTTTTTTTTTTTTAATAAATACATTTTGTAAAACATAACTGGCACCCGAGCTGTAGGAACATTTAAAGTTAATTAAATTATTGCGAAAAAAATCTAACTCAACTTCTGGTAGTTTTCCAAGTAGTAGAATTTGTTAGTGAAAAACATTAAGAGAACCGAAGAGTATTCTTAAGTAAACCGATCGGTTCGCAAAATTGAAAGTGTCTTGAAACAACCCTTTTAAAATTTTGACAACTTTAAAATAAAGTGAAACCCATAATAAACTGTCGGAGAACTGGAAAATTGCAGTTTTTAAATAAATTAAAAAAAATAAACTGCTGTTTCGTGAATAGCTCAATGTTCATGTCACTCTTTCAAATTTTTGATTTTTAAATATTTTTTAAAGTATATAAATACATACATATAAAGCTACAAGTTTTCTTTAAATTACAGAACCACCAACTGAATAGAAAAGGTAACGATAGTGTTTATGCTCTAAAACCAATATCTTGTTGAAATACTTGGGTCACATGACCGACACCGAAAGAAACATTTACGAAACTACACCTGAAGAAATACCAAACTCACCAAAATTAAATCTTGTCAAAAAATGGCTATGACACAATAGGCGTTTTTCTTTTTTCATTCAGAAACGAGCTCTGGACAGAGTTCGAGTATATCGAGCTCGCTCTGAACGTCCTCTGAACCAATTGTGTTCAGAGCGCTCTGAACTATTAATGAAACGAATTTAATATCCCATTAATTCCCTTTTCTCATGCCACTTAAAAAACCTGAAAAAAAGTTTTTTTTTAACATTTAAAATACCTTCGGCGGCCATTTTTTAATTTCAGCCGCCGCTAAAAAGTTCTTTTTATCAATAGAATTTCTTTGGAAGCGCCTCACTTTTGACGTTTATATTTTTGTTCAGCTTTTGCTCAGTCTGCCCCATCTATTTATTTGGAGCTCGTAGAGTGCACTCTGAGCACACTCTGAAGGAAAAAAGAAATACGAATTCTAAGCTCTGCTCAGAGCTCGTATCTGAATGAAAAAAGAAAAACGCCTATAGATATTTCTCTCCAAGTTGCCAACCCTATCTGACAACTTAAGATGACCTGATGAAAATGAACAAAGAGATTAATCTTCTGCGTCAACTCTTAAAGACGAACTTAAATCGCACAGCCAGGAAATACGTGTATAAAATTTAATATTCTCATTTCCAAACAGGGATCACGGCGTTATCTAGAGCGGCAGAATCTAGAAAGGACAAAATCCACACAAAAAATTATAAAAAGATAAAATCTAGAACAAACCTAGAAGAAGGGGAAACTAGAATACAATAAATCTAGAATAATAAAAAATAAATTCTAGATTTTCTATAATCTTTATGAGAGTTTAGTTGGAGTTTTCATTACGATATGTTTGTGCAACAGCATGCTATAGGATATTTTGAAAAACTATGCCAGACAAAGTTTGAGTGAATTTGATCATGCCGTTGCCAACTAATGGCCATTTGAAGAAAAATCCATTTAAACATGATTTTCGTTTTTTTTTTTTTTTTTTTTTTTATAATGCACACGCGCTCAAGGGGTTTGTTATAGCCCTTTTAATGATAAGTCACAGCGCGAGCGATAGGAAGTTAGGGAGGAAGGGAAAGGAGGTGTCGATGAACATTGATCTTGAATGTTTGAAGTTCAAAATGGCAAGGGAAAATTGTGCCAGGCAATTCATTCCACATTCGTGTTGTACGGCTAAAGAAAGAATCCCTATATTTCACGGTACGTCCGAAATTGGGCTCAAGTGTAAACTGATGAGCGTTCCTAGCAAGACGAGTATTACGGGGGAAATGTTTAAGGGGTGGAACGCAACTGGCTACCTCGTTATGACCATTTAAGCCAGAAACAAACAAAAAACGCAGTTTTGTCAAAAATACCTTAGCTGTGTTAAATTTTGGGTCTAAGAAAAATTTTAAGAGCCGTTTTCAATGAAAACAAAAACCATTACTTGAAAGGTACTAGTTTGAGCCGGGCTAACACGAAATAAAAAAAAAGTTTTGAGATAACATTCAAACATGACATTACGATGATAGCGAAGACGAAAAAAGATGGCTTAAAAATTCTGTCCGTCTGTCTTTTTGTATGTATATATAGATACCTACAGCCCAAAGGGGTGGGCCGAATTGCTTAAAACTTGGTGCATAGATTTTTTCTTAGCTCAAAAATAATGGTACCTGCGATATAACCGTCACGTTACGTTTTTCTCAAAAACGGCTCTAACGATTTTGATTTAAAAATTATTTAGGAACGACCAAACATATGGCTAAAAAAAAATTTTAAAAAATGTCTAATTGGCCCCACGGTGGGCGCCAGTTTTCTACACTTTTTTTCGCGAACAATAATGCGATATGGGGAGGGAATTATTTTACTTAAGTTATTGATATAAACGGAACTATAATACAGCAAACAGTTGGATTCAGTAGAAGAATTTTTGGGTTCCTTTTGATAAACTTGATTGATTTATCGAATCATAATATGTATTATATTTTTGCACAGTAGGGTGCAAAAAAAATAATAGGCGCCAGGATTTGTTTCTAAAACCTATGTATTTAGAAAATTCCAAAACGAAATAATATAGAACGTAAAAAACCGATATTGAAAATAAAAGAAAGAGAGTTAAGTTTTAATATATGTATGTAGTTATTTTGTTTTGGGGAACCGTGGGATAGAAGACAAAAAATCAGCTATCGTAACGATTTTCCTATACCCTTTAATTCGTTCTTTGTACATACATCGTTCCATAATATCCTCGGTTCGCAATTTTGTTCCTTTCCTACATTGCACAAAAAAAAAAACATTCTCGTTCATACTTCATAGCTCATTTTAACGAAATGTATGTATGTCTGAGATACGATGCGCAGCCGGCAGCCTACTATTTTTACTTGCTCTATAGTATTGGTTTCGTGCAGACAAAAATTGAGGTTTCAATCAAACATGACATTACGATGATGAAGAAGCCCAAAAAAGTGGATTTCGCTCAAACTGGTACCTTTCAAGTAACGGTTTTTTTTCATTATGGATTTGCCCGAAAACGGCTCTAACGATTTTGATTAAACCACAATTTGACAAACATGTGGCATTTTTGATAATATGTACTGTGTTTTCAGGTTTCAGGTTTAAACATCTTTTTTTCCATATAGCCATAAGTTCGCAATGGCTTGATTGATTTGACTCAAATATGTAAATATGTATTAAAGCTCCCGTATATCGGGTCTTCCAGTTTTAGAAAACATTTTTGAATTCTTACCAAATTTTTCAAAAATGACTAAGACAATTTTGAATTAGTTTGTGGGTATTTGTTGGTAGTATTTCGTTGCTGCGTTCTTAAGTTTTGGCTAAAAATACAAGTAACGGACAAAAACCGGAAATGGGTATTGGAGAGTGATACGTACGAAAGATTTCACTCTCAATTAAGTCCTCTTTGCAGTCTAGAGTCTACCATACTGGTGATCGCAATCTGAAATTCTTCCGTCTTTATGGAGTTTTTTTTCAACAACAAAGCTGGGTTGGATAAATATATTACGGCTGCTGTTCGGTCGCCTTGTGCGTTAGCGTTACTCGCTCTCTACCGCGAGGAGGTGCATATAGGCATTTTCTTTTTATTGAGCTTAGGTCCACTAAGGTGGGGTTACCTCTATCCAGTAGAGAGTAAGAGGGTTTCAATAGTTAAATAGTTCATATTAATGAATCCATGATTCAACCCTATCCCATTGACGTAAATTGTTTGTGCGATGAAAAAAAAAACAACGCTATCATAGACATAGACTCGTTCTATTTTTTCACAATAGGCTCGTTGATGGAACTTTTTGTTTGCGTATGTTTTGTATTTTAATTACATCTTCCCATCATCGTGCAGGTTTGGCTGTAAACGTATATTTGCAGAAGGTACACCTTTTGAATTTGATTATTATTGAATGAATAGATGGAACAAATCACTTTTCTGTGGACAATCTAGATTTTTCAAAATAAAGATTAAAGTCGCTGAACAGGAGTGAGTGCTGTGAATAGCGAGGGATTGATTTGGAAATTGTCTTGCCACGAGATGGTTCTTGTTTCTGTTTGTTGATGTGAGTTTTTTTGCTTTTTAAGAACGATAGTCACTTTGAAATGGAAAACATTTTTATGAAAAAGAACGCGATTTTGTTCAATTTTTAATTAAATAATTTATGTGTTTATTTTTTTACTTGTGATTATAGGTACCTACTATAATTCAAGTTTTGGATTCCTGCAGAAAGTCATTTTTGAGATAACAATCACACATTAAATTACGATGATGGAGAAGTCGAAAAAAGTGGGTCTGGAAATTCCGTCCGTCTGTCTGTCTGTTTATTCGTACCTCTAGAGACTGAACGGATTGGCCGATTTGCTTCAAACTTGGTATTTAGTTTTTGCTTGGCCGTGCCTCAGAAATAATCTCAAAAAATACCCACAAAGAAATTCAAAATTGTTCAAGTCATTTTTGAAAAATTAAGTAAAAACAAAAAAAAAATTTAGCTTAAACTAGAAAACCCGTTAAGGAACCTTCTATATTTAAAATGTAGGTACCGTCTTTTGGGTGCTATGAAAGATATATATAAATTCCAAACAGTGCAGTTTTCTTCGAAGCTTTCCATGTATAGGTATATTACGTACAAACTTTAATAAAAATTGTTAGGCTCTTTTTTGAACAAATTAGAAAAACCGATAAAAGTTGGCCAAAACCTAGTGGCTTTTATGGGAGCCACCATTTAAAAAAGGGGAACTGACAAAAATTCAACGCCATCTTATTTGTAAGCAACTATACCAAACAAAGTTTGAGTGATTTCGATGCATTGGTCATTTGTTAAAAAGCCACCCCTTTAATGTACATGTAACCTATCAAACACAGCAAGAATTTTTAAAACCGAATACCACATTATATATACATAGCTAGGTCTTCCAAGAAATATTTAGCCTTCAAGCCACCCGCAAACGATAACCTTTCAAACAAAAACAAAATTAAATTACTTCAACACGTTTGCGTTTTTCCTCTGATGCGCGCATTCTTAAGGTTTGATATTTTTGGTGGCATTTTACTAAAAATAATAATTTAAACTGTTTTGTTTTTTTAGTGGCAGCTTGAATGCCGCAATGTCTGACTATGCAAGTACCAATGCAATAAAAATGTCTTACCGGTTCTGCCTTATTCAGTAGCAACAGTCAGCATAATCCGATTATAAATAATTTTTTAATTTATTATTTTGTATGTACATACATATCTAAATAACCCTGGCGATATTGTTTTTCTAATTCAAAATCATATGAACTAAGTCGGTTTTCATGCGATCATGTTAATATTAGTGCTTTTTCTAATATTGATTAAACTTCAGGAAAACATTCGTAGACATCCTTTGAAGATCCTACAAGAAGATTAATTTGTAATTTTAAAAAATGCACAAAAAGGGCATTTGTGGCAAAGAGATCTATCTAATTTTGACCAAGCTTCATAGAAAATTTTGTAGACATCCTTAGATGATCCTATGCACTAAAAATGGAAAAAAACGACTTTATAAATTCAGATATAAGCTATCCTAGCTTTAAAGTTAGATCCAACTGCAAAACAGTTTTCAAAATTTGATTAAAATCTGTTCATTCGTTTCGCGGACAAAGAACGTGACACTTGATTTATATCATATATCTATGTATGTACATATGTATAAAGATGATTGTATTTTACTATTTTCATTGAAGGGCATTTGAAACTGTTATGATTTGTTTATATGTAGGTATTTACAAAAAATATGCCATTTATTTTTCTCCATAAGTATTTAATTCTTGATTTTATGTCATCTTCATAGTCTTGAAGTTTTTTGAAACGAAAAAATAAAATCTTGGAATAATCGTGTGTGATTTAAGTCATACACCTATTGATTGTTTTTAATTTTTTTTATATTTAATTTACAGGTGCGGGCAATGGAACAACGGTTGAGTGAATGGCCAAAACCACCTCACGCTAGCTCACCAATCCATCAAACTCAATCCCAATCGAAGCCGCTACAACCACAACCTCAACAATCAACCTCAAGTCTTCCTTCAACCGATGCTGAACAAACGATCACCTGTCTAGAGATAGCAGTCGAAGAACAACGACAGCTACGGCTGCACGACGCACGTCAAGTCGAAGCAAAAGCCGCCAAAATTAAAGAATGGGTCACAAATAAACTCCGTGAACTTGAAGAACAAAATCAACATCTTCGAGAACAAAATGTTAAGTGTAATCAACAGCTAGAGCTTCTTCGAAACCATATAGCAAATCAACCGAACCGACATAGTAGTATACTGCCGACTGGTCCTGTCCGAAATAGCCTAAGCTTAGATGTCCAAGATTTCGCATCAGATACCACCGAGAGTAGGCGACGCAGTGAATCATTAGACCCTCAAGAATCAATAAGACCCTTAACATCGAGTTATCCACATCACAAGCACCGGAGAAACTTATCAATGGAGCCTCAGGAGCTTGAGCGTAATCTGGTAGCAGCTGTTGATGGTTTAACGTTGACACCTCTTTCCGGAAGACCTAACAGTTCAGACACCGATACCGCACATGATTATGCGGAGATCTACACACCTTCAAGGGAAAAGTTACCAGCATGGATGAAAAACAACCCTGCGCTTATGGCAAGTGGAGGCAGTACATCGACAACGACTACTAGTGAGTTGCAAGGAATACTTGCAACAGCAAGGCCTCCAACACCTCCACTGCATCGGTTTCCTAGTTGGGAGGCAAAGATCTATCAGGTCGCAAATGATGGTCTTGCAGCAGCCGATGGAGAGCATGATGTGCAAGAATCGAATGCAAGTCATGGTCAAAACCAAACAAGTGGGACATTAAGAAGTGCTAATGGGAGCGATGATATTGAAGGTAGTGGAACACCTTCTAGAGCACAACAAACCGCCAGTGGAGGATTCTGTGATATAAGTGTGCCTGTGTACGCCACTGTTAAGGGAGTAAGTATAGAGTTTTTGCTCGTGTTTATAAGGATCCCCTTTAAATAGTTGATTTGCAATTTTAATTTTTTTCCAGCGTGCTTCCCAGATTCGTTCGATGCCATTTACTGGTGATTCAAGTGACGACTCTAGCGATGGAGAAGATCATGCTGTTATGATGACTCACAACTCACATAATTCATCGAGTACTGATAATACTGAAACGAGTACATCAGGTAGTGCATCGAGCCCTTCAAAAAGTCTTAAAACATCGTCGAGCTTAAGTCCGGCAAAACGAAGTGGTTCGGAGAGCCCCAAAAATAAAACACGTGGTATAAAAATTTATATAAAATTGAGTATTAGTAATCCCTGCATAGAATCATATTGAGATATTCTTGTTGGAGTAATGTTGGGATATGATAATTTATTGATGATTTTTTCCTGTTTATAAGTTACTTCCTTTCTTCTTATATTTTTGATATATTATGATATTCTCCTTGAGCAATTAAATTGTTTTGTTTGTTTGCTTCTCATGCCCTGAAAACATTTCTAACGTTTTTACTTGCGGTTATAGGTACTAACTAGCTGACCCGCGAACTTCGTTTCGCCAAAATTCATCAATGTACTGAAAATAATATTTCTTTCATATGTATTTAGTAAATAGCTGATATTTTACACTTTTTATTTATGTGTATAGATACTGTGTAATTTTAAGTTAATTCGGCTTATCAGCTATCTGCCTGTGAAAATCCCGTCAAAATCGGCCCATAAATAAGAATTTTTGAAAATTGCGACCGCAACGCCACCTAGAGGAGCAATTAGAATAGCCTTAGTTATTCCTTACAATATCAGCTATCCGCCAGTGGAAATCCCGTCAAAATCGGCCCATAAATAAGAATTTTTGAAAATTGCGACCGCAGCGCCACCTAGAGGAGTAATTAAAATAGTCTTATTTATTCCTTACAATATCAGCTATCCGCCATTGAAAATCCCGTCAAAATCGGTAAAGCCGTTTCCGAGATAAGCCGGAACAAACAGACAGACAGACAAAAATTTTAAAACTTGCGTTTTTGTTCTAAGTACCGTAAGTATTTTCATACGCATTTAGTAAAAAACTGAGATTTTGAAATAACAAACAGACACTTCATTTTTATTTATGTGTATAGATGTGTATAGATTATCAGCTATCTCCCTGTGAAAATACCGTAAAAATCGGCCCATAAATAAGAATTTTTTGATAATTGCGACCGCAGCGTCACCTAGAGGGGTAATTAAAATAGCCAAAATTATTCCTTACAACATCAGCTATACGCCAGTGAAAATCCCGTCAAAATTGGTTAGGCCGTTTCCGAGATTAGCCGGAACAAACAGACAGACAGACAGACAGACAGACAAAAATTTTAAAAATTGCGTTGTTGTTCTAAGTACCGTATGTACTTTCATACGCATTTAGGAAAAAATTGATATTTTGAAATTACAAACAGACACTTCATTTTTATTTATGTGTATAGATAGGCAAGTTAGGCATTCGTAAAAAAAACAATCACAATCAAACATAACATTACGACGATAGAGAAGCCGAAAAAAGTGGGTCCGACAATTCTGTCTAAACTTTATGTTTTGGTTAGAATTAATTTTTCAGGAAAAGTCTTGCAACGGTACCTTCCATAAGACCAGTTTTTTCATAAAAGATTTTCTCGTAAACCACACAACGGATTTCAATGAAAATTTTAATGTGAAAGCCCTTTTATAAACAAAATAATATAAATTCTTTAAGTTCTTAAAAAAACCTTTAAAATAGTTAATATTTTTTTAAATTTTTGGTTTTTTCAAAAACTTTTATCAAAATTTTTAAAATTTTTTTGCTAAGAACTTTAGATGTCGGCAAACTCGAAAAAAAATTTGGAATATGTTTTCGGGAAGTTTTAAAAAAAACCCGTTTCTTCAAAAAACTGTTCGGACGATTTTGAGAAAAAATTTCCTTAAAATTCAAAAAAGTTAAAAAAAAACTAATGGTTAACTTCATTTTCTCCAAGAAAAACGTTCTAACTTTTGATTTTTAAGTGATTAATAAAATTTCATGATTTTTTCAATTCTTTTTTCCCAAAATCTCAAGCCCTAATACCATTTTAACACATTAGAACAAGTTCGTACGACCCAGTCGTGAATTTTATTTGATTTGACTTCGAAAAAAAAACTAAAATAAAAATGTCACGCGCTATGAAAATATTTATGCAAAATTGAAAAATGTTAGTAAAGCACGTTTTTTGCGATGTATTGCTTATATACAATACACTTGAATTAATAAATGGCAAAAAATTTGGTAATGGTTTAAAGTTTAGTTTTTTTTTCCTCTCTAAAATTTTATTACATAACTTTATACTTTTTTTGATTTATTGAGATTATTTATTTTGATATCCATTCTTTTTTTGATACTTTATTATTTTTTTTTTACTTTTTTTATTTTTTTTGATTGGATTTTTTTTTTATTTAATACAACTTAAGGAATTTCTCAAGAGTCATCTCCAAATCTACTTATTTCTTCCATACGTGGATCAGTAATATCAGATATTTCATTTGAATCAGGACTGTCCGATGATTATGCGATACCTCCAGATGCAGTCTCGGAATCCACATGCATGGATGCGTCAATGCCATCACTGCTCATGCGTGCATCCTATGTCGATTCTCCAAATCGTAAGCTTGAGTCTTTAGAAAAGGTAAGTAACAATTTGTTTCGCTTCGAATGGGGTAGAGTCGCTAGTGGCCGGCCCCCTAAGGATTTTTCCTTATAAAATATAGCACTGTAGCCACAAATACTAATATTTTCGAATGATTCTTGAAATATATAATTCTTTACTAAATTTTTTATCGGTGAAAGAAAAAAAAAGTCGACTAATTTTACCAAAAAAATATTTATTTAGATTTTTATAAAAAAAGTCAATTTTTCCAGTGGCCGGCCCCTTGTTTCCTATTTCCGGCCAGCGGGTGTCCCATCTTCGGCCACCCAGTAAATAAAGGGCATTAATTGTATAATAATTTTTTTTCAAAGATTTTATTATTGAAAATATTAGAAAAAATTACTTTAATATTTAAAAAAAAATTTGGTTGTCTCTAAAGTCGGTTTACGGACGATAATTTTACTTGATAACCAGTTGACCAAACGGTTCACGTGTAGGTTGCAAGTATCCCCCCAATCACCAACCTACAATCACCAACTAACCACCCATCACTTTTGACCTCCCCCTACGCACCGACCCCTCCCCCACACACCGATCCACTCCCCAAATAACCCCCCTTTGTCAACTTTTACACCAACAAACCACCCACCATTTTTCACAGTTTTTGCCTCACCAAACCTCCCCCCTAAGCAACACCTAGCCACCCAACACCCTACCCTCACCTCACACTTTGAAAAATTGTATGGACTTTATAGTTAAAATTATTAATTAATTTCTATGCTATAAAAGCAGTTACGGAACGTGACATTGTGAAATTCTTAAATTCCTTAGCCTTTCTTCTTCTATGTATATCCGTAAGTAAGGAAATCTTCAAGCAATGGACATTTTGGAACAACTTTTATTCGGTTTGTTGAGTTCTTTTTCGCTTTTCACTTCTATTTTGTCTTTTAAGTTTTCTTTTTTGAACTTCTGCGGTTTTAAAAGATTTCATTTACTTTGGTTTTTTGTAGAGCAAGCTTTCTTTTTGCCACTTCGGTGGCGATCCGTTTTTTTCGACTGCTGGTTTCGGATCGGACCCTTGAATCGTCGTACGGAGTCGCGTTTAGGTTTCGGATTTTTCAGACACTTCTCAAATATATGGACTTTCTTTCACATAATGAAGAAAACGTTCTCCCCGCATCCATCCACTGTCCTATTTGCCAAAAACCCAGTTAGGCTTCTTATTTTACACTGATTTCAGACAACTTGGAGATCTCTTTTAAGGCAAAACAACCATAGGAGGGAGTGTTCTTCCATCTGCTGAGAAAGTCATCAGCACAATCAAATTTCCTTTTTCATAAGCTGCCTTGATTTCATATAAATTTTTGATTACTTTTGGGGCAATGACATTTCCAGTTTTTAGAGCCATACTGAATCTCGTTTCATTTGCATTGAAAATTCTTGAGAATGTCTAAAGTATCTTCTTCGGTTAGAAATTCCTTAAGCTCTTCAAACCATTTCCTTATCCCTTCTTCTGTTATTAGGGCGCGCGCTTTGGACACAGTTTTAGCGGTTCGCAGGCTTAGATCGGGATGGCATGGCTTCACATGGAACTGTAGTACCATTTCTTCCCGGGTTTGTTGTCCTTAAAAAGACCCTTCTTCTTGGTGAATAGATTGCACCGTTCTCAAAAGGTTTTCAGAGGTTTGTGGAAAGCCACATTTAGCCAGATTCACAAGCCAGTTTTGCTCAGGTCAGGGACCAAATTTCTCAAGGTTACCCGCGGTTGTGTTGTGCACTCGGTCCTGAAGGGTCGTCCTTAGGACCTTGAACCATCTTGCTGCTGCTCTGATTGGCAGTTTGTTCTGCCGCATTTTAAACAAAGCTTGCTCTAAATCCATGTCTTAATATGGTATGACATGCTTGGTACCTATTCTTAATTTGGGCCTTCTCATTTGTCCGGGCCATTTTAAACCGTTTGAGACAATTTTGAAATATCTATTTTATGATCAAAAAGTGGTAACCTTATAAACATTTGTGTCAACCCTAAGATAAAACAAGGGGCCGGAATTAGGACGCTTGTGTCCTATATCCGGCCACCAAGAAATCATTTTGAAAAGGGGGGGCCGGACACTGGAAATCTTTGAATTTTAACGATTTTTTTTGCTACACGATGATCAGAGAAGGTTTATTTATCATCTCACATACTTATTTAAAAAATAAATTAAAAAATCGAGTTGCCTATCTCCGGCCGGGCCGGCCGACAATAGGCAACCACGTGTATTTTCGTGCCCTATTTCCGGCCCCCTTAAAATCAAGAGTAAATACAACATTTTTTGACATTAAAAGGCTGTTTTTAATGAAAAATAATATATTTTTGAAGAAAAACAATACTAGAAAACACCTACCCACAAAATGTGCCCTCTAGACACTAATTCCAACAGCAAGTCCACTAACGATTTTGACACTATATTCACAAAAAAACCTTCCCGGACTACATCGCTACAAAATTGTTTTAATTTCTCGAAAGCGACTGAGCAGATGTAACCACAATTTTGAAAGAATGAGAAAGAAGTTTAAGAGAACAATTTAAAACCAAACACTCAGAAGAGATAATATGGATTCACTAGTTACAATGAATTTTCTGATAGGTGGCCGGCCACTGGAGGGGGCCGCAAATAGGCTACTCTACCCTGCTTCTTTCTCACAATCTCACTAGGGTAGCTTACATGTTTTGAATCTCACAACACTACGGCTCTTATAAGTTTTTAGAAATTTTGTCTGACATTAGATTTTGGGAACCTAAATATGAATTTTGTGTGGGCTCTTCAATAAGGGCGGGAAGATTGAAATGTAGTACACCTTGGCTTCTGCTGTGTGTGGCAGATAGAGCCGTCATGAGGAAAACAAAAATGTCGTCTAGGTTCATATTGTTGCATTTGAACCATACAAAATTGTTCTGTACCCTTTCGCGATTGACGGTGACAGCCTCACAAACGTCGTTTTCAAAAATACCGAACCAATGACGCTGCCGCGCCGCGCCGCGCCAAAATCCACACTGAGCGATGCGTTATGCTTTGTAACTTGGTGAGCTTCGTGTGGGTTGGTGTCGTCCCATATACGGCAATTTAAATTTTTAACACAGCCATTTATTTATTTATTCATAATCTTTAAGTTAAGAAATTTATAAGAATATCTATATATATAAACATAGTAACAAAAGTTAGAAATAAATAATAACAAGGAGATAAATTATATATATGTACCAACATGTATCTATGTCATTAAAAAATATTTCTAAAAAGCTCTGAAACTTCTTTCTTGAACACTAAACTGATTGTTAATCTACTTGATTATATATATATTGAATTGAACACTGAACAGGAATACGATACTTGTTCACATTTACCATAGTTAGTTCCATGGAAAGGAACACACAAAAAAAATGCTTTCAGGAAAAACCTGAACTTTTGCATGTATAGGAAACAGTGCAAGTAAAGGATCTCAAGCAACCATAACTAAACAGCACTAACGACTCGCACTAAGCGAACTTAAGTCTATGAGACGAGATCTAGCTTGATAGAGTTGCATTGTATCATCGACCCAATTGAGTTTCCTAAGGCTTCTATACGTTTAATGCTTACTTCATAGGAAGGGCACCAAATGCAGGAAGGGTAATCAAGGACAGATCATATCATCGAGACATAGATCGATCCGTTTTACGGATTTGAGAATTCTTTCGAGTTCCTCATTAGGAAACCCAATAATTGATTAGCCCTAGATATAATATAGTCATAGTGCCGGTAGAAATTAAATTTCCTATCTTATAGGCTTTTCACACTGGATCAAAAACTCGGTTTTTGTCTAAAAACCCAAAACCTACACCAAAACCACAAGGATTCCCATACATTTTTCTCTTTCATAAACTAGTAGTTTTTGATAAAACTCCTCAAAACCTACTTGCAATCGCAAGTATGTGAAAACAAACTGATCTTTTGGCACCTTCAACTCGTCGATAAAACAGTGTAGTGTTCTCAGAGTATGGGATTTTTACCGACGAAAGAGAGAAAAGGCGAGGTGTATTTCCTATTTGAGTGGAATTTCATTAAATGTCAAGGGATTTTTTGGAAAAATACCTTGAAACACTCACTTATTCATGAAACGTCAAATAAAAACTAGTTTTTGTTCAGTGTGAATGCTCTAACTATGTTTCGTAAACTTTTTGAGTTTTTGGTCCAGTGTGAAAACCCTATTAAACCACATCTAAATCCTTTTGAAAACCAACACGTTTCAGACCAGTATTACCTATTTTATATGTGAACCCAATAGGATTACAAGATCTTGTAAAAGAAATTATAAGATACTTACTTATGATTAAAGCAAGATAGTTCCTTGTACACCATGTGCAAACTAAATTCAAGTCAGCCTGTAACAATTTTCAGTCCGAACAAGATTTAACTGCACGAAATAATTTCAAGTCATCGGCATAGAGAATCTTTACACTTTTTAAAGAGAATAGGCGAAAAAATTGTCACAACCTTTATTACCTGACGATTTAAGAGTAGACATTTGGGGAACAATCTGTTTTTCAAAAATTACCAGATTTCCAATGTTTGCAAATGAATTAATGCCAGCTGTAAAGCTCGAACGAATTGATCATAAAGTTTTATCATTTTGACGTGCTGTTCAATCGTCATGTTAATTTGGCATCAGTAACAAAATAATATTTTTGTTTGTTGAACTTTACCCAGGGTCTCCCCAAGTTTTCTTGACAACTCCAAAAGTTTTCAAAAAAACCTGGGTTTTCTCGTTCTCAAAAAACCCATTACGGCTGCTGATTGTATATTTTTCACAACGCACAAAATCAAAAGTTTCCATTTTGCTTTATTTGTTAGATTTGTATTTACTTTTATCAAAATAAATGCATTCACTTGCATTTCTCTTACTTTTTTTCGAAAAAGAAATGAAAAATCAAATACAGAAGAAAAACACACAAAAAATGCTTGACAGCAAGTCACTTAACAGCTGATTCGTTACCTCAACTCGCCCCAGCTAAATACCAAGATCGACTTCAGGGTGACTTCAGGGCGACCCCAGGTTTCAAAAAACAGAGAATTTTGTATTGAGGGCGAGTTGAGGTAATTCAAAAACACGCTGTGGCGACCCCAGGGCGACCCCAGGGCGACCCCAGGGTGAGTTCAGGGCTCAACTAACAAAGCTAATATCTAACAGATTTGACAGGTGCCACCAAAACAACATGGCTGCCACGGGCCATATTGATCAATATATCACCGTGTTCAATGTTTTTGATTTTAAATAGCACGAGTTAATTTTATATAAATAACATTTAATTACATGGAATAAACATGTAGTTTTATAATTATTATTCTTTTCCGTCCGTCCGTATAATTAAAAAGACGAATTTTTAATCAAAATTAAAGGAACATTTTATTTTACTTAATTTTAATAAGAAATATAAAAAAAACCAGATAATTCTTTAATAATAAAAAGATTTAAAGAGACTTATCAAGCCATACAACTTAATAAGAACTTTACAACTTTACTCTTTGAAGATTGTTTTACGATTGCTTTTTAATAAAAAATTGTTTCTCTGACTGTACATTTTTAAACGTAATTATTTTAAAGAATTAACTTCTCGGCTATACTTGATTTTGATATAGAATATTATTCCACATAATTATGTACATACACACCAACTTGTCTTGTGTGCTTGTGAAAACTCAGCATAGGAATTACATAGTTCTATCTTTAAATTTACTATAAATTTCATTTTCTTTAAAAAAGGCTGGCCATTTGGCAAAACTTGGCGGCAAACTGAAAACATGGCGTAAACGATGGTTTGTCCTTAAGAATGGTTCACTCACCTATTGGAAGAGCCAACATGACGTCAATCGCAAGGCTCAAGGACAAATTCTTTTAGATGATGTTTGTCGAATCAATCGAGCCGAAGGAGCTTCAACATTTGAAATTGACACTGGGAAAAAAGTTTACTACTTAACAGCTGACTCCAATGCAACTATGGATGATTGGATAAAAGTGCTTCAAAACGTCCAAAGACGGAATGCCACAAAGTTGTTATTAAGTCGGGATGACCAGAAACCAACAGTACAAGGTTGGGTTACAAAGGTCAAGAATGGACATGCCAAGAAATGTTGGTGTGTTCTTTTGGGCAAAATGTTTCTGTATTTCAAATCTCCAGGAGAAACCGTAAACGCAAATTTGTATATACAGAAAAAACAATAGACTGATGTATTTTTATTCTTATTTTAGAATCCTCTGGGGCAGCTTAATATGCGTGATGCTAGAGTAGAAGAAGTCGAACACGTTTCAGATTCTGATTCTGAAGAACGTGAGGATCCGGCTCAAAGCCAAGCTCGTCTGACGGTTTCAATATACCCAGCCCACCAGGGTCCAACTTATTTAATATTACCAGGAAAACAGGAGCGCGATAATTGGTTGTATCACCTGACTGTAGTTTCAGGTGGTGGACCAAACGCCGGAACTCAGTATGAGCAACTAGTGCAGAAGCTTATGGAAACCGATGGAGATCCAAGTAATTTCCTTGTTTTGTTTTTATTGTTTTTATCGGGAATATCGAGCATTCGAAATAGTGTAATGCATTTCAGAGTTAGAAAAGGCTTCACAATTTTGACATGGAATGGAGACAAAATTGTAAAAACTGTTAACTGTATTAAAAATACAAATATTTTTCATCACAAAACTAATAATTGAATTTCATCACATAATGTTTTTTTTTTTTTAATGTTAAAAGAATAATTTTGTTTATTCATTTACATTTTTTTTTTCATTTAATTAGCAGTAATTTTTTCTTAACTGTAACACACGAAAATATTTGAATATAAATTTAAAAAAAAACTTCTTTTATGAGTCGCCTTATTGAAACCATCGTTTAAGGCTTGTTTAGAGTTGTGTTAACAAAGTATTCGTCTTGTGTCTTACAAAAAGCCAAGTAATAAAGCAACAAATCTTACTTTACCTTTGTTCTTGTCTTTTTCATTGATGTTTTGCTAATTACTTGCACTCTCGTAAGCTTTCGTTAATTTCTCGTAAGCATCGATACTCAGTTTGTATAATTCTGTAAATCCAGACTTTAACGCCTTCATCCATTTTCGTACTCTTACTTTTGTAGAAAAAAAGGGCATCTTATGGAGTTTTAGTCTAGCGTCTAGGATCTTTTTCTATAGGGCCTTTAAGAAAAATAGAGCAATACATCAATCGAATCAAATTATTTTTCAGATTGTGTTCTCTGGCGCCACCCAATATTATTACATACTAAAGATTCTATCACATCACCGCTATCTTCCCTGCCATCGGAAATTATACAACCGGAAGCCATTAAGTTATTTAAGGTATGTATATTACTAATAAATGCACGCATGTGTCAACGAAAAATTTGATTACCGATTACCTACTTCCCAGAGTTGTCAACTTTTTATGTCAGTTGCAGTCAATCAACCTGGAATTGATTATCACGTTGTGTTAGCTCAAAATGCTTTACAGCATTCTCTTGATATTCCCGAATTACAAACAGAAATGATTTGTATTTTAACAAAGCAAACATCTCGCCATACTGGACAAAAATTGAGTGTTGGCGTCCAGGTAAACAAGAAACTGGGCAAGCAAACGCGCGTAAGTTTAGCTTTTTCAGTTGCAAAAGCTTTTTTGTTTTAATTAAATTAAGTTTTTTTTTTATTATTTCTTAATATGTGTAGTATATATAATACATACATATGTAATTATGTATGTACATATTTCAAATACATACATATACATACATATGTACATATGTATATGTTTTTGTTTGTGATAATTTATTTATTTTAGATATTAAACATAAATTCGAAGATGCTATTTCAAAATTGGTATAAATGTATGTACATAATATGTAGTTTTGTCCAGACCGAAGACAAAATCATAAATGAACTTATTTTTTTTTTCGTTTTTTATAAAATTTTTAATTTAATTTAATTACTTTCACGGAAATATCCCAGCTTGCTTTAGTGTCACGTGCTTAGCCTGAATCGGATTCATGTGAAAAAGAGTGAAATATTTAATAAAATTTACAAATATACAAATAATTTTATACATTTCACGCACCACACCTTCACAGTATTTTTTATTTGTGTATAAATAAGTTTATGTTATTTGTGTGCATGATTGTTTAATTGTCTGAAATATATCAATCCCCCAATAAATCCATGGATGGATGTATTAAGTGTTTATGAAGACTTTGTTGTTTTAATATTAAATTAATACGTCTTTATCATTTTGTAAAAATATCAACCATATCGCTTTTGTTTGCTTCTTAACTTCTTAAATACAGAAAAATAGTATTTGGAACCCACATCTTTATCGACACCTACGTTTAAAAAGCAAAACTCTTTTATTACTATTTACAATTTAATTATTATTATAACATAACCACTTAATGCTTGTCTTTAGGTAAATTATTTTAGAAAAATACGCAGGGAACGTTTTAATCGAGCTTAAAGCTGCGGCGAAAGAAACTAGTTTCTTTTTTGCTTCCTATTGCAATCTAGACAAAAACCTCTCCAATCAAGTGTTTGTATACTTGCTCCATAGATGGCGCACATAATGTTTCGCATCTTAAACCTACAATAGAAATATATAGGTACACAGTTATTTTTGTTACAAACAATTTATCTGTATGTGAGTGCCATTAATATACGAGTATATTGTATACATATCTCTACTATATATAAAAGAGTAATTTTGTTTGTGTGTCAGTTTGTCTGTATATGGCAGATAAACTGACGACACACCACTTACCTCGCAATGCAGTTTATCCGAAGATCTTCCCCCATTCACTGGCCAGGTTATAGGCTATTTAAATTAAAAAATAAATTATTTTAAATAGGTTTAATTTAATTATATTTGAACTTACCTCTTAGATTTATCATGAGAAATTTTATATTTCTCAAATATTTTTGACGTTTCTCCTTTTCCTTTTTTTCTTATTAGCTGTTTGTTTAGTGTGTTTTTGTTTACTTCTGCCATTGCCTTGGATTTATTTCCAAATTGGTGTTTCGTTTTGTTTACTTCTGCAGTTGCCTTTTGTTTAGTTTTGCTTACTTCTGCCGTTGCCTTGGATTTATTTCCAAATTGTTGTTTTGGTTTGTTTACTTCTGCAGTTGCCTTTTGTTTAGTTTTGTTTACTTCTGCCTTTGCCTTGGATTTATTTCCAAATTGTTGTTTTGTTTACTTCTGCAGGTGCCTTTTGCTTAGTTTTGCTTACTTCTACCGTTGCCTTGGATTTATTTACAATTGTTGTTTTGGTTTGTTTACTTCTCCAGTTGCCTTTTGTTTAGTTTTGTTTACTTCTGCCTTTGCCTTGGATTTATTTCCAAATTGTTGTTTTGTTTACTTCTGCAGTTGCCTTTTGCTTAGTTTTGCTTACTTCTGCCGTTGCCTTGGATTTATTTCCAAATTGTTGTTTTGGTTTGTTTAGTTTTGTTTACTTCTGCCTTTGCCTTGGATTTATTTCCAATTTGTTGTTTTGTTTACTTCTGCAGTTGCCTTTTGCTTAGTTTTGCTTACTTCTGCCGTTGCCTTGGATTTATTTCCAAATTGTTGTTTTGGTTTGTTTACTTTTGCAGTTGCCTTTTGTTTAGTTTTGTTTACTTCTGCCTTTGTCTTGGATTTATTTCCAAATTGTTGTTTTGTTTACTTCTGCAGGTGCCTTTTGCTTAGTTTTGCTTACTTCTACCGTTGCCTTGGATTTATTTACAATTGTTGTTTTGGTTTGTTTACTTCTGCAGTTGCCTTTTGTTTAGTTTTGTTTACTTCTGCCTTTGCCTTGGATTTATTTCCAAATTGTTGTTTTGTTTACTTCTGCAGTTGCCTTTTGCTTAGTTTTGCTTACTTCTGCCGTTGTCTTGGATTTATTTCCAAATTGTTGTTTTGGTTTGTTTACTTCTGCAGTTGCCTTTTGTTTAGTTTTGTTTACTTCTGCCTTTGCCTTGGATTTATTTCCAAATTGTTGTTTTGTTTACTTCTGCAGTTGCCTTTTGCTTAGTTTTGCTTACTTCTGCCGTTGCCTTGGATTTATTTCCAAACTGTTGTTTTGGTTTGTTTACTTCTGCAGTTGCCTTTTGTTTAGTTTTGTTTACTTCTGCCTTTGTCTTGGATTTATTTCCAAATTGTTGTTTTGTTTACTTCTGCAGGTGCCTTTTGCTTAGTTTTGCTTACTTCTACCGTTGCCTTGGATTTATTTACAATTGTTGTTTTGGTTTGTTTACTTCTGCAGTTGCCTTTTGTTTAGTTTTGTTTACTTCTGCCTTTGCCTTGGATTTATTTCCAAATTGTTGTTTTGTTTACTTCTGCAGTTGCCTTTTGCTTAGTTTTGCTAACTTCTGCCGTTGCCTTGGATTTATTTCCAAATTGTTGTTCTGGTTTGTTTACTTCTGCAGTTGCCTTTTGTTTAGTTTTGTTTACTTCTGCCTTTGCCTTGGATTTATTTCCAAATTGTTGTTTTGTTTACTTCTGCAGTTGTCTTTTGCTTAGTTTTGCTTACTTCTGCCGTTGCCTTGGATTTATTTCCAAATTGTTGTTTTGGTTTGTTTACTTCTGCAGTTGCCTTTTGTTTAGTTTTGTTTACTTCTGCCTTTGCCTTGGATTTATTTCCAAATTGTTGTTTTGTTTACTTCTGCAGTTGCCTTTTGCTTAGTTTTGCTTACTTCTACCGTTGCCTTGGATTTATTTACAATTGTTGTTTTGGTTTGTTTACTTCTGCAGTTGCCTTTTGTTTAGTTTTGTTTACTTCTGCCTTTGCCTTGGATTTATTTCCAAATTGTTGTTTTGTTTACTTCTGCAGGTGCCTTTTGCTTAGTTTTGCTTACTTCTACCGTTGCCGTGGATTTATTTACAATTATTGTTGTTTTGGTTTGTTTACTTCTGCAGTTGCCTTTTGTTTAGTTTTTTTTACTTCTGCCTTTGCCTCGGATTTATTTCCAAATTGTTGTTTTGTTTACTTCTGCAGTTGCCTCTTGCTTAGTTTTGCTTACTTCTGCCGTTGCCTTGGATTTATTTCCAAATTGTTGTTTTGGTTTGTTTACTTCTGCAGTTGCCTTTTGTTTAGTTTTGTTTACTTCTGCCTTTGCCTTGGATTTATTTCCAAATTGTTGTTTTGTTTACTTCTGCAGTTGCCTTTTGCTTAGTTTTGCTTACTTCTGCCGTTGCCTTGGATTTATTTCCAAATTGTTGTTTTGGTTTGTTTACTTCTGCAGTTGCCTTTTGTTTAGTTTTGTTTACTTTTGCCGTGTTCCTTTTCTATGATTTGTGCGGTTTACACAAGAATGAATAATTTATGAAAGCAAAAAGCAAAAAGCATGTGTAAACATACACTTACGCGTTGGTTAGGAATGTATGAAAGTATAATAAGAGTCTGTTGCTCACCAACCTTTCATGCGCCCGCCGGTAACAGTAGTTGCTAAGGTTTCGCATGTATTTAAGAAGTACTAGCCTTCGCTCGCGTTTCAGCTGATCAAGAATTAGACTGTAGCTTGAGGAGTATAGTCTATCGTCATCTAGCTTCTTCTTCTTTTATAGCTTTATAATTTAATACCGTGATAAAAAGAAACCTATGTGCTATACCAGATTATAATCTAAATCTAGCTATGTGCCAAATTTCATCCAGCTCCGATCAGCAATTCTGGTGTGATTTCGAAAATTAAAACAAATCTATCCCACGGGAACCATACATTTTACCGGGAATGTAGCCAATATGCTATTTCAGTCTATAATCTATCTCTGTGCTAAATTTCATTCAGATGAGTTCAGCCATTCTGGTGTAGTTTCAAAAATTAAAACATATCTATCAAACGGGAACCATACATTTTACCGGGATAAAAGGTAGCAAATGTGCTATTCTAGACTATAATCTATCTCTGTGCTAAATTTCACTCAGATGAGTTCAGCCATTCTGGTGTAATTTCAAAAATTAAAACAAATCTATCCCACGGGAACCATACATTTTATCGGGATAAAAAGTAGCAAATATGCTATTCCAGACTATAATCTATCTCTCTGCTAAATTTCATTCAGATCCGTTTAGCCATTCTGGTGTGATTTCAAAAATTAAAGCAACATTTAATTTATTGGGTTAGGTGAATTTGCTGTGATTGGGTTTAAAATTTTGAGACCAAATGCGCTTTTAATGCTTTACACTTTATACCTCCGATGATATGAATCAATTCATTCTTTTGAAACATCGCACAAACCAGTGCGATGGCGTTGATGTTTGCGATAGCGAAACCCGAAAACCAACAAATGATGGAGTTGACTAACAAAAGTGACTCAAAACATTTTACAAAAACTAGGCCTATTGATAGTCAATTGTCAAGCTTCATCCAAATCAATCAGTTGTCGGCAGCAATGAACGGATTTTCTATAAATCGTTCGTAGTGTTCTTATGTAAATAGTCCTTAGTATTATCAAGAGGAAGTAATTTCTATCACAAACGCTACATGCTAGCTGTCACAAATGCTGTGAACCAGAGGGCAACTTAGTGGAAAGACACCATCAGAGAACCATAGATATTGTAAACAATAAATGTACTCATTGGTGCGATATGTAAATTTTAAATACCTGCAACCCCTGGTACAACCATGGTGTCCAAATCCGAATAAAGAAACGGAATCGATAACCTTTGTCCAAAATATCATCTGCGTCAAATAATTAACAGCTTGGGCCATACCGAACCGAAGACATTGTAAAATTTTAACTCTTCTGTTCTGGCCTATTTCATAAGCTCAGCCATCTTGGATATTTCGGAAATGTTATATCAACCTCGGTGCAAGTGAGTGTTACCATGCGTTAGTTTTTTTCTGCAAATTTTGAGGTTCAAAATTTGCACTCCAGGATATTCTGATGCCAGCGCAATTTGAATTTCTGAATTTCTCTTCACTAAGATATTAAGAACAACTGAAAGTCGAGAACACAATCATTTTGAAATTAGGGATGTTCGATTTCGGTTGTAACCCAATTTCATCCAAATTTGGTGGAAATGAGAAAATTTGTTTTTGTATAGGAAATGATGTAATTTCGAATCTTATTCGGAAATGTGCTAGGAAATTACATCATTTACCCCAACGAAATTACAGTATAAGATTTGAAGGTACCCGAAATTAAAAAACAATAGCATCTCTGTTTGTTTTATTTACTCAACGAACATAATTTGGCAAAATAAAAATAAAAAACCCTTTTTCTTACAAAAATTATGTCTTGGTTTTTAATTTCATTTAAGAGATATTGCATGAAAAGATTTTCCTCGGGTGCCCGGGCAACGCCGGGTACTTTTTGCTAGTGTATATATATATATGTATATATAATAACTTTCTACTTTGAACTTAAAAAATATAAAAGGTTATTTTTTATTTAAAAAGTTGTATTTTATAGTTTCATTGAATATATATTTTTTAATTAAAACACAAATTAACAAAAATTTAAAACGGATACCCTTGATTGGATAAAACCCCGTTCATTCTCTGGGCATATTTTTTTTTATAATTTTTGGAGTACACAGAATACACTGATTTTATAGCCCAGTCATATTAGGTAAAAAAAGGGGTCAACCTCGGAATGAAAGATAATAAGCTGCAAATTGGTATGAACCTTTGTTTTGTCCTTCTAAATGTTGTCTCAAAAGTCACAATCGTTATCGTGTCCGCGTCTCAAGATATTCAAGGTCAAAGGTCACAAAAATCGGTTTTTCGCGAATATCTGGCTTCCTATCGGTTAAATGAGATTTGCATTTATTATAAAAGTTGTAGGCTATAAAATTCCCTACAACTTTTGTTTAAACTTTTTTTTCATACGACCAACCGTTTTGAAGGTAGAGCGCGAAGAGTGCACATCGTACAGTCATATACGGCCTAATGCAAGGTCAAGCGTGAGTTATGGTTATCAGTACGTTATAAAGTCAATTATTTACTTGGAAATTATAATTATTAAACAATGCCTATTATTTATGTACTAACTATTAATTATTTATATTTAATTAAAGTAAGTAACTTGATTATTTATATATAATTATTCATATTTAACTATTTAAGTATAAAATATTATTAATTCTGGATTATATATTTTAGTTTTATTTTAAGTTAACACGACATTATATATCTTTTCTTTAAAACGCGTAAATTTCTCAATACTTATATACCTGGAAATACTTGTCCCTACCCTATGCCCTTTTCTATTCATTGCCGGGACAGATGTTCTATAGTATTCAAGGCCACTCTCTCCACTTTGTATGAGTCAAGATTATTCGTTAGTTTGAAATTGTACCGTTGCAACTACGGACGTACGGTTTTAAGAGCTATGGCTGATTTGTGTTTTATATGTGATAAGAAACTTTCAGAAGGTGTTTCTGTGAATGTCGTACGTGGTTTACAAACTTTAAAAACTGCAAGTATTGAAAGAAATGATGGACATATAGACTATTTAAATACTTTAAGTTCTGTAAATGTGCATTCCGAGTGTCGAAAAGAGTGTCGAAAAGTGTACACGAGTAAAAATGTTATTATTGCATCAAAACGACGCACAGATGAGAGTGAACCTTCAACGTCAAGTGCACCTCGTAAAAAACGAAATGAAGTCTTTGATTTTGGAAAGTTATGCTTATTTTGTGGCCAAGAAGCTGATGAAATAGCAGAAAAGAAAAAAAATTAAAGTATAGACGGACAATAAGTAATGTAAGTACTCTTGCATTCAAAGACAACGTAATTAAGAGAGCAGAAGAACGAAACGATTCCTTAGGAGAATTAGTAAAGGAACGTATATATTACGAGTATGATTTGATCGCTGCTGAAGCAAAGTATCATACTATTTGCTATACCAACACATCATCAGGAAATTTTTTTGAAAAAAGTTGGCAAAGGCAATGTCAAAACACAAATATATTCTACTAAAAGTTTTGGCCAATATCCTCGTACTAAAAAGCACATTTTATTTTTACACGCATTCAGTGGCTGTGACACGACTTCTGCGCTATTTAAAAAAGGAAAAAAAACTGTTAATAGAGAATTGGAAAAAATTCCTGATTTAGATAAACTGGTGGAAGTATTTCAACAAGAAAACTGCCCAAAACAAACATTATTAGAAAATGGAGTGCGCATCTTGTTGGCATTATATAATGCTCCAAAATCTGAGGACAACATTAATCATTTCCGCTACACGCAATTCATCAAATTTACAAAACTAAATAAACCTGTACAACTGTCAACACTTCCACCAACAAGTGTAGCAGCTCATCAACACATAAAACGTGTCTACTACCAGATTCAAACGTGGTTAGGGAAGGACTTAGAACCTCAAGAATGGGGCTGGATGCTTGAAAATGAAATCCTGGAGCCCATACGAACGTTATTACCTCCAGCACCAGCCGAACTACTAAACGTAATATTTTGCAATTGCAAAAATGGTTGTGGTTCCCGCTGTGGATGCAGAAAATCAGGGCTACAATGTTCTTTAGCTTGCGGCCAGTGCAACGGACAAGCTTGCCTCAACGCTTCACTGTATCCAAGTAATCCCGATGAAGAAAATACATATGATCCCGATATTCTGGAAGGTTTGGAGATGAACATGACAGATAATGAGGATGATGACAATGAATCGAACATTTTTGAGCGACAAGAAGAAGAAGACGACGAAGAAGAAGAAGATAATTAGCTTCCATTTCCAATTTCATTACAATTAAAATCAACAAAGATACTTTTGATATTTGAACTCACATTTTGATAAATGTATATTATGCCGTATTTAATAATAAATAAAAATATGTGTAAAATATATACTCTTACTATCATTTTAACTTAAAATAAAACTAAAATATATAATCCAGAATTAATAATATTTTATACTTAAATAGTTAAATATGAATAATTATATATAAATAATCAAGTTACTTACTTTAATTAAATATAAATAATTAATAGTTAGTACATAAATAATAGGCATTGTTTAATAATTATAATTTCCAAGTAAATAATTGACCTTATAACGTACTGATAACCATAACTCACGCTTGACCTTGCATTAGGCCGTATATGACTGTACGATGTGCACTCTTCGCGCTCTACCTTCAAAACGGTTGGTCGTATGAAAAAAAAGTTTGAACAAAAGTTGTAGGGAATTTTATAGCCTACAACTTTTATAATAAATGCAAATCTCATTTAACCGATAGGAAGCCAGATATTCGCGAAAAACCGATTTTTGTGACCTTTGACCTTGAATATCTTGAGACGCGGACACGATAACGATTGTGACTTTTGAGACAACATTTAGAATGACAAAACAAAGGTTCATACCAATTTGCAGCTTATTATCTTTCATTCCGAGGTGAAAGCCCTAATATGACTGGGCTATTACTCCAGTCTTCTTGTAGCCGTGTCTTCAGTGCACTCATTGAAGAAAACGGATTTTCGCGAACTCGACGATCTTATTCATCCCACAAACTCTCTTCTGGGTTCATAGTCCAAAATTCGCAAAGGTGTTTGGATACCATTGGGATAGTTATAGAGTAGCCATTCTCAGACAACATGAGCCTCGTGCTTTGGGTCGTTGTCCTGTTAAAATTTAAAACTCCTTAAAATAGCCGTTTTCTCATACCACTTTGTCTCAAATGTTCTCTCAGTATCTTCAAAAACAGTATTCCTTATTCATTATACCATCATTCCAATATGCCTCTACCCTCTAGCCCCGTATTCGCTTATATGCTTTACTGCTGGTTTTGTAATTCTACTTTTAAGTTCTTTATTCCATCATAGCATTCCATCTGACTGAAAGAGATTGTACTTACTCTCGTCAGCAAATATCACATCAACCCACCAATTTGCATCTTTTTTTTTTTTTTTCCTTGCGAATTTAATTCGGATTCGAAAATTAAAAAGTGGGTTATGGTTGAGATCTATTTTTAAAAAAAAAATTTTCGCTGAACATAAATCAAAAATAAATGCAAAGAAAAATGTCAAATACGTCGAGTAAATTTGTGTTTATGTGTTTTTTTTTTAAACAAATATAAAAGTATGACATTTTTGAACTTTTTTGTTTTAAGTATTAAGTTTTACTAACAACTAAGTACTAACAACGAGAAATCTCATTGGTTGGCCGAAAACATATAAAAATAAAGGTTATTGAGTGACTTTTATTCAATTAACAATAAATAAGAGTATATTAAAGGACATTTCAAAAGGTTGAGATATATTTCTGATCTCTGGAAAAAAACAATTTCCTTTGCTATTTTTAAAAATATATAATTAATAAGTGGTTCAAAACATAGTTTTGTATCTAAAATAACACCCAACTACATTTGCAAGTATTTCATTATATTAATCTCAGTCCACTGTAGTTTGGGCTACTCAAAATGGTAAACTAATTTTTTTCAACAAAATCTTTATCGCATTTTTCGAGAGAAAAGTGCTAACATTCAGGTTATATGTACACCTATTGACACCAAATATTTCTATAGTAATGGACACTTATGTACAACTATTGACACCACATACATGTACAATTATTATTGACATATCTTGAAATAGACAGTAATGAATAAAAATAGCGAACAAAAAACTTTGCTAAGACTGTGTTAAATCTGTGCCAAGGCTATGTGTTTTGTCTGTGTCTTGTTTGTGTTAAGTCTACTCTAAATTTGTGGCTTGTCTGTGACTTGCCTGTATTACGTCTGTATCTTGTCTGTTCTAAGTCTGTGTATTGTGTGTGTTAAATCTGAGTCTTTTCTGCGTCTTGTCTGAGTTAAATATGAGTCTTTTCTGCGTCATTTCAGCGTCTTTTCTGTGTTAACTGTTAACTCTGTGTCTTGTCTTTGTCTTGTCTTTGTCTTGTCTTTGTCTTGTCTTTGTCTTGTCTTTGTCTTGTCTTTGTCTTGTCTTTGTCTTGTCTTTGTCTTGTCTTTGTCTTGTCTTTGTCTTGTCTTTGTCTTGTCTTTGTCTTGTCTTTGTCTTGTCTTTGTCTTGTCTTTGTCTTGTCTTTGTCTTGTCTTTGTCTTGTCTTTGTCTTGTCTTTGTCTTGTCTTTGTCTTGTCTTTGTCTTGTCTTTGTCTTGTCTTTGTCTTGTCTTTGTCTTGTCTTTGTCTTGTCTTTGTCTTGTCTTTGTCTTGTCTTTGTCTTGTCTTTGTCTTGTCTTTGTCTTGTCTTTGTCTTGTCTTTGTCTTGTCTTTGTCTTGTCTTTGTCTTGTCTTTGTCTTGTCTTTGTCTTGTCTTTGTCTTGTCTTTGTCTTGTCTTTGTCTTGTCTTTGTCTTGTCTTTGTCTTGTCTTTGTCTTGTCTTTGTCTTGTCTTTGTCTTGTCTTTGTCTTTGTCTTTGTCTTTGTCTTTGTCTTTGTCTTTGTCTTTGTCTTTGTCTTTGTCTTTGTCTTTGTCTTTGTCTTTGTCTTTGTCTTTGTCTTTGTCTTTGTCTTTGTCTTTGTCTTTGTCTTTGTCTTTGTCTTTGTCTTTGTCTTTGTCTTTGTCTTTGTCTTTGTCTTTGTCTTTGTCTTTGTCTTTGTCTTTGTCTTTGTCTTTGTCTTTGTCTTTGTCTTTGTCTTTGTCTTTGTCTTTGTCTTTGTCTTTGTCTTTGTCTTTGTCTTTGTCTTTGTCTTTGTCTTTGTCTTTGTCTTTGTCTTTGTCTTTGTCTTTGTCTTTGTCTTTGTCTTTGTCTTTGTCTTTGTCTTTGTCTTTGTCTTTGTCTTTGTCTTTGTCTTTGTCTTTGTCTTTGTCTTTGTCTTTGTCTTTGTCTTTGTCTTTGTCTTTGTCTTTGTCTTTGTCTTTGTCTTTGTCTTTGTCTTTGTCTTTGTCTTTGTCTTTGTCTTTGTCTTTGTCTTTGTCTTTGTCTTTGTCTTTGTCTTTGTCTTTGTCTTTGTCTTTGTCTTTGTCTTTGTCTTTGTCTTTGTCTTTGTCTTTGTCTTTGTCTTTGTCTTTGTCTTTGTCTTTGTCTTTGTCTTTGTCTTTGTCTTTGTCTTTGTCTTTGTCTTTGTCTTTGTCTTTGTCTTGTCTTTGGTCTTTGGTCTTTGGTCTTTGGTCTTTGGTCTTTGGTCTTTGGTCTTTGGTCTTTGGACTTTGGTCTTTGGGCTTTGGTCTTTGGTCTTTGGTCTTTGGTCTTTGGTTTGTCTGTGTCTTTTCTGTTTCTTGTCTGTGTCTGGTTTGTGTCTTATTTGTGTCTGGTTTGTGTCTTGTCTGTGTCTTTTCTGTGTCTTGACTGTGTTTTGTCTGTCTTGTCTGTGTTTTGTCTGTCTACTCTGTGTTTAGTATGTGCTTAGTCTGTGCTTAGTCAGTATTAAGTCTGTGTTAAGTATGTGCTATGTCTATGTCTTGTCTGTGTTAAGTATGTGTTAAGTATGTACTAAGTCTATGTCTTGTCTGTGTTAAGTATGTGCCAAGTCTGTGTCTTGTCTGTGCCTCGTGTGTGTTAAATATGTGCCTTTTGTGTGTGTCCTTTTCGGTATATTTCCCAGGACATTTGGTTATTTTTCCAGCTAAATATTAAGTTAAAATAAATTCTATAATTATTGATACTCTTTACAAGTATATCAATGGATACAGTGTCAACGGGTGTACTCCAATAGAAGACAGTTATTGACACAGAGGAACAGAGGTGTCAATTATAGGAATTGTTGCAATCTTAACACAATACTTATTATTTGTAGATATATGTAGCTAGTCAACAGAAAAGTATAAAAATAAGTTGAACCCTTCTCCAGGGCATTATCTACATCTATATTATATAAAAATCAATTTAATTTTTGTGTGTGACCTTATTTCTAGAGTTAGGATGGGTGGATTTTTATATATATTCTTTTAAATGAAAGGGACCATAATGTAGATGGTTTAGAAGAAAAAAAATGTTAAAACCGTCAAGCTGATTTTTTTGTAGCCCATTTATAAGATTTGTTCCACTGTAAATGAATATTTATTCGTAGTATTTATTGGAATTTATTTCAATAAAATTTATTTGATTTTTAATATTTCAAAATAAAAAAAAAAAACATAAGGGAGAGCTAGAGTACGTTTTCAACGAACTGTTGGATACCCTATTCCCTATATTTTTGTATGTGTATGTGTGTGCCTCCCGCAGCCAGCCGCTATTCCAGTTTCAGAAACAATTCTTCTTTAGCAGACAGGAAAAAATTCAATAACATTAATTTTGTGTGGCCCATGTTCAATAACTGCTGGCTTAATAAAAAAGGCGTGTGCCACGCCTAAATTTGAGACTTTTTACTGCCAGGGCAATTACTATGAGCTCAGTGATATTCAACTTTAAGCTTGCAGATCGATTTGAACATAATGTACATACATACATACATACATACAGTAAGAAATTATCTTTAATAATAGTGTATTGTCTTTTTTTAGGGCAAGTATTGTTTTCGTGCAGAAAAAAAGAATCGAGGTTTTAATCAAACACGACATTACGCTGAAAAAGAAGCCTAAAAAAGTGGTTTTCGCCATACCGTAAGTCGGTCTGTCTTTGCGGGTGTGCGGATGTGCGTCTGCGCGCTTTTTTCACGTCCAGCCACAGCCTAAACGGCTTGACGGATTTTCTTCAAACTTGGTATATAGCAGTTTGAAGAAAAACGGTTGCTGAGGTTTTTACTTGCCATAATAGGTATATAAGGCAAGTTATGCAATCGTATACAAAAAAAAAATTCGTTTTAGCCCGGCTCTAACTGGTATCTTTCAAGTAACGGTTTCTTTAATTTTCTCGAAAACGGCTCAAACGACTTAGATTTAGATCTTTCAAGTAACGGTTTTTTGAATTTTCTCGAAAACGGCTCAAACGATTTTAGATTAAACTCAAAATTTAGATAACTTTAAGCAATTCTAAGAAAACTGGGGTTTTTTTTTGTTTTTGGCTCAAATGGTCGTAAAGAAAATCAGGTTTAAATGGCTTTTTTTCAAATGGCCATAAGTTCGCAACGGCTTGATTGAATTGACTCAAACTTTGTTTGTTATCGTTCTTTATAGTGTTCTATAGGATGGCTTTATACATTTTCAGTGTAGCCTTTATAAACGGTGGCTTCCATACAACGAGCCGTTCAGTCTTAGCCAACTTTTTTTGGTTTTTTCTGATTTGCTCAAAAACGGCTTTAACGATTTTGATTAAACTTTGTGTGTTATATTCTTTTAGTGTTCTTAATAGAACTGTGTTTTTAGTTTTTGCAAAAAATGCTAATAACGCAGATCTGGTCTTAACGTCTTTTTTTTTAAATGGCCATAAGTTGTCAACGGTTGTATCGAACTCAAACAAACTTTGTTTGGTATAGTTCCTTTCAACTCTGTATCAGATGACATTGCATTTTTGTCAGTTATTCTTTTTTAAATGGTGGCTCCCATACAAAAAGCCACTAGGTTTTGGCCAAATTATATAGTTTTTTCTAATTTAATCAAAAAAAAAAATTCCGCCGATTTTAATTAAACTTTGTATGTAATATAAATACATAAAATGTTTTGATGAAAACTGCAATTAAGTTTTTGGCTACAAATGATAATAACGGAAATTTTTTTAAACAGTTTTATTAATTCGGCCATAAACGGACATTTATATCATTTATAGCACCCAAAAGATGACATCTAAATTTTAAATGGGACGTACCGTTATAAGACTTTTCCTGAAAAATCTATTCCGAACAAAACATAAAGTTTGCACAGAAAACATTATTCAGAATGTTTAATCAAAATCTTAGGAGCTGTTTTTGATAAAAATCAATTTTCCCCTAAAAATCGTATGGCAGGTACAGTTAGTTTTAGAGCTAGAATGCTAATTCCAAAAATACCTCTGTAGGACGTCATAATTATACTATGTACCAATTTTGAAGCAAATCGGTCCAGCCGTTAAGGCTGTAGGTGCCGATACAGACGGATGGACAGACAGACAGAATTGTCGGCCCCACTTTTTTCGACTTCTCTATCATAGTAATGTTATGTTTGATTGTTAGATTATTTTTTTTTACGAATGCATAACTTGCCTTATAGTAAAAATGTGAAAAGTAAGTGCGTTTATTTGTAAGGCTTGCGCTCCTTAGCTACTTAACCGTTTTTAAAATTCTTTAACTAAAAGAAAGCTATACAATATCTGTGAGCTACATAGGCTATACATTTCTTTAGTCTCAACTCTCAACTAGAGATCCTTATGAAAATTGAAATAATGAGACCCAAGGTATCAAAAGTATTCCTTTAGAAGTCAATAATTGAAATGCGCTGGAATTTTTACATGCGAATATACATAAACTGCAAGTTCGTCGGAAAGAAAATAAAATGCACGACTTGGTCGCACGAACTTGCTCTAATGTGTGACAGTGGTCTAAGGGTTTGAGATTTTGATAAAAATAAATTTTTCAAAATTCTTAAATAAATACTTAAACTAATTTGAGCTGAAAAAAAAGTATGCCATTTTATTTCTTGGGTAAATTTGAATTTATGAGAATAAATTTATAAAAATCTGTGGAGCGGTTTTTGAGAAAAAAAGTTTTGTTTGAAAAACTTTTTGAAAAAAATTTTTAAAAAAAATTTAAAAACGCCAATTTATAGGTATTCAGCAAATACATTTATTTAAAATTTTTAGAAAAAAATTTAATAAGCAGTTTTCAAAATATTAATTTTTAAAATTTTTTTTTTTAAATGCTTTTAAAAATACAAAAAAATATTTTTCAAAAATATTGGTATGCAATACAAATTGAGCTACCTACAGCTATATGTGTGTGAAATTTCGAAAGAATCGGTTGAGTCGTTTTCGAGTTAGTCGAAAGCAAAAAAAAACGGTCGTATGGAAAGTACCGTTCTTAGCCATTTTTTAAAAAAATTTTTTCAGCCATATGATTGGTCGTACCTAAAAACCAACACTGATTTTTTTAAATCGAAATCGTTAGAGCCGTTTTTGAGAAAAATAAGCTTTAACGTAACGGTTGTATGGCAGGTACCGTTATTTTTTGAGCTAAAAAAAAAATTTCAATTTCCCCTCTGTACAATACCTAAAAAAGTCTATATACCAAGTTTGAAGCAATTCGGCCCACCCGTTTGGGCTGTAGGTCTCTATACATACAGACAGACAGACAGACAGACAGACATACAGACGGACAGAATTTTTAGACCATCTTTTTTCGTCTTCGCTATCATCGTAATGTCATGTTTGATTGTTATCTCAAAACTTTTTTTTTCGACGAATGCATAACTTGCCTTATAGTACCTATAATCGCAAGTAAAAATTTGAACGATGATAGCGAGGACCAAAAAAGTTGGTCAAAAAAATCTGTCCGTCTGTCTGTCTTATTTGTTTGCGTTTCCGTCTGACTATATGTATGTACCTAAAGACACCTACAAAAGCCCAAACGGGTGTGCTTAATTCTTTCAAACTAGGTATATCGAGTTTTTAAGGTATTGTACAGAAGGAAAATTGATTTTTTTCGCAGCTCGAAAACTAACGGTACCTGCAACTATAGTTATGTTGAAGCTCATTTTTTCTCGAAAATGACTCAAACGATTTTAATTAGTTTAGCTTTTTATGTATGACCGTATGACCTATCAAATGGCTGGAAACAAAGTTACCAAGAATTGCTAAGAACGGTACCTTCCATAGGACGGGTTTTTTTTTGCTTTCGGCTTTTTCGAAGACGGTTTAACCGATTCTGTTGGAAATTTACACATACATAACATATAGAGGTTAAAGTAGCTTAGTTATTACCTAAGTACTACATTCCTATATTTTTAATAAATATTTTTTCGTTTTTTCAAAAACATTTCTTTTCATAATTTAATATTTTGAAAACAGATCACTAACTTTTTCAAAAATAATAAGTTATATGATAAATGCAGAATACCTATGTATTGGAGGAATTTAAATTCTTTTTGAAAAATGTTCTCCAAAAAATGTTTTTATTCTAAGAAACCAGTCCACAAATTTTGATAAATTTACTACCATACATTGAAATTCATCCAAAGAATAAGATTTTCGAAAAATAAATTTTTTTCAAAATCTCAAGCGAAGACCAATGTCTTATTAGAGCAAGTTGGTGCGATCCAGTAGTGGACTTTATTTTTAAAAATTACTATGGCGAAGGCCAACCCTGTATTTGCCGCGAGCGAAGCCGCGGGTGAAAGCTAGTATAATATACATAAAAATAAGTCGGGTTTTCCTTCCTGACGCTATAACTCCAGAACGCACGAACCGATTTCCACGGTTTTGCATTCGTTGGAAAGGTCTCGGGCTCCAAGTCAAGCAGAAGTTTTTGTAGCCCATTTATAAGATTTTTCAACTGTAAGGCAATATTTATTCGTAGTATTTATTGGAATTTATTTCTGAAAAATATATTTGATTTTTAATATTTCAAAATTTTGTTGACATTTATATATACATATGCCATTTTTAATAAATATTAATTAAAATTAGATTTGTTTATATTTTTTTTCGATTTTTGTTAAGTTTTCATATCTTCAATAAAAATACGATTCAAGCCATTCATAATATTGTGAAAAGTTTGATAGGGTCCTCTGAGGACGCCTTTGAAGGTTTATGAGAAGCTTGGTTAAAATTCAGTAAGTTTGGTTTTGGTTGGGCAAAGTTTAAGACCACAAAAAAAAAATCTTAACACAATGAAATAAATTACTGATCTTGGATATATTCATTTGAACTGTTGTCTGATGATTGCTCAAATTGCGGTTTGCAACAAATGCATTTTAAGTGCACTTTATCAAATAACTAACAAATGTGAAATATCATCAGCGAGTAGACTGCAAAGTTTAAGCACACGCAACCGCACTATCGGACACTATTCGTCAGCGGAACAGTGCGACACCATCCGACAAAATAAAATTAGCGAAGCGGGTTGTAACAATTTTCAGTTTACTTTGCCAAATTACTTACTAATCTAAGAAATTGTGAGCCATTGGACTTCAGTCGATAAAATAACCGTATCGACGAACATGCGTGTTCATTCGCTGCAAGAACAACGAAACAACTTTTGGATATCGGGATTCGGGAATGGCAAAATTAAAGTTGGAGTTGGACAAATCATCACCACATGTTTCCCTTTACAACCAATTCAGTTATGGAACAAATACAAAGACGACATATGTGAAGATATCTTGCATCGCTTGCTCATTCGAACGAATAATCCCGACATGCAAATAACCGATGAAATCTACAATGAAGGATTGATTCTGATTGAGGATCAATGCTTGACTATTGCAAACAAGCTACTGATTGAAGTAGGAATGATTGCGCCAAATCGATCGATGCACGATGCATTCAACCAAGAATTAAATCGAGAGCTGCAATACAATGTTGATACACTGCAGGAATTCGTTCGAAATAATGTGCCGTTGCTGAATGAACAGCAAATACAAGTATACGAAACATTAATGCAAGCGGTGGACACTAATACTGGTGGTCTATTCTTCCCGGACGCACCTGGAGGAACAGGGAAAACATTTGTCATTTCATTGATTGTAGCCACTATTCGATCAAGATGTGACATATGTAGCTTTGGCGTTAGCATCATCTGGAATTGCGGCGACTCTTCTAGATGGCGGTCGTACTGCACATTCTGCGCTTAAGTTGCCAGTCAATTTAAACACAATTGATACTCCAACATGCAATATTTCCCGATCCAGTGCAATGGGAAAATTGTTGATGCAATGCAAGCTCATTGTTTGGGATGAGTGCACAATGGCCAATAAGAAATCACTTGAAGCACTTAACTTCACACTGAAGGCTCTTCGGCGAAATAACAACATCTTTGGTGGCTTGATGATATTGTTCGCAGGCGATTTCAGGCAGACGTTGCTAGTAATTCCCCGTGGAACGCCTGCAGATGAATTGAATGCTTGCCTGAAGGCATCACATTTGTGGAATAACGTAAAAACATTATCGCTAACCACTAATATGAGAGTTCAACTTCAAAATGATCAAAGTGCTGCACAATTTTCCAAACAATTGTTAGCTGTTGGAAATGGAAAAGTCCCAGTTGATGCGACATCTGGATTAATTACTCTTACCAACGACTTTTGCCGATTTATAGACTCTCAATTAGCTCTTATTGAAAATGTTTTCCCAAAAATTAGTGAGAATTATCAGAATTATGCTTGGTTAAGTCAACGAGCAACTCTCGCCGCAAAGAATAATGATGTAAATGCACTGAGTTTCACCATTCAATTAAAAATCGATGGCGATTTGGTGACATACAAATCCGTTGATTCCATAACAAATCCCGATGATGTAGTAAATTATCCAACGGCGTTTTTGAACTCTCTGGAGTTACCAGGATTTCCACCACATAACTTGCAACTCAAAGTTATTTCTGTTATTATGATATTGCGTAATTTGAATCCACCGCGACTTTGCAACGGTACTTGACTTGCGGTGAAAAGACTTATGCCGAATTTGGTTGAGGCAACCATTATTAACGGAAAGTACGCAGGTGAAAATGTATGTATTCCTCGAATGCCAATGATTTCGACTGATCTTCCGTTTGACTTCAAACGATTGCAATTTTCGATTCGCCTTGCGTTCGCAATGACAATTAACAAGTCGCAAGGCCAATCGCTTAGTGTTGACGGGATAAATTTAGAAAATCATTGTTTTTCACATGGGCAGCTATACGTTGCGTTTTCATGAGTTGAGAAACCATCGGCTTTGTTTGTGTTAACGTCAGACCAAAAAACAAAAAATGTGGTTTACCAAAGAGCACTTCAATGAAACGGATAATTTGCGGACACGTATAACGCTTCGATTCAGTATTTACTTTGGATTCACTTTCATTTTTTACTTAGAGAAGTTCAACTAAATTACACTTCATTTTTGTAATCGAATTGAATTCATTACTGTTATGAAATGAAATAAAAATTTTCCTTTTCAAATATAAAACAAAAAAAATCATTTTTCTTCATCTTTTAATCCCCAAACGAAATGTTACAAAAAACGAAGCCATCCACTTACATGTTCTAATTCCTTTACAAAACACACATATTTAGGTTTCAAAATTCACAACAAATCTGACTAGCTCCTAACTACATTATTTATAAAAACAAAGAGTGAGTGTATAATAAAGATTAAAGAACTTAATGGAAACAGTTCAATAGCTAGGCTGAAATTTCGCATTGTCAATAATTGTATCACTTACGATATCCTTTACACTCCATGTACCACGTTTGTAATAAATTATCCCAACTGTCCGGATTGTAGCAGGTGCCAGGGCCGTCGAGAGGGGGGTGGTAAGGGGGGGAATCCCCCCGGGCCCGGGATTTTTAAGGGGCCCGGAAATTTGAATCCATACGTGTAATCGTAATTTTTTCATATAGATTTTTCATACCAACTGGGGCCCAGTTCCTCATCAATCATTAGGTAACACATTCCCGTGATTTTCAAGCGGCCTGAAATTTGAAACAAAAAGTTGAATTGTAATTTTTGTTTGTAATTTTTTTATTTGAGATAGATTTTTCATGCATCTTGGGGCCCTGATCCGCAAGCATTAATATATTCTCATGATTTTCTAGCAGCTCGGAAACTTGAAAAATCAATCAAGCTTTTAAAAATCGGGGCCCTATGTGAACGTTATTTTTAAAGAAAAACTAACGCTTGCGGATTTAGGCCCCTGACTAATGTTTTTTAATTATCTAGAGACAAATCGACCGACTCCGGCGATTTAAAGAAAATTATAGAAAATCGCTTAGCTTTTATATTATTGAGCACAAACAACTTTGTAATTTAAAGTAAATTTTGAAATTTTGTATCAGCCTCAGTCTTAATAAGGGGCCCGGAATTTCGAAAAACACAAAATATATATATTTTTTTTTCGGATTTTTTTTTCATATCTATTTATAGTCCGATTAAAATAGACAAAAAAATAGTGCTAGGTTTGCAAAAATTCGCATAAAGCTGAAAATTGGTACAGACGTTGGGAACACCATTTCAAATAAACTAAGCAACATCGCCATCGATCCGACTGGTGCGTTAAAAGTTATTCAAGGTCAAAAGGTCAAATAAACGGTTTTTACAATTTTTCTTGTAAACGGTAGGTTTTATCATAAAAATACATTAGACAATGTTGTAGACCATGAAATTATCTACAAAACTTGTTAATTTCATTTTTTTGTTAGAATAACCATTTCGGAGATATCGTGATTTTTAAACTTGAAGGAGTCACGTTGTATATGATATGCACATAATATGCCACATGCATACATTTAGTCCAGTCGACAGGTTGGAAAGAGTGGGTGAAAGGTGGAAAAAGGACGGAAGCTAATGAAACTATCAGATATTGTTGAAGGATAGTTAATAAATATTTTACGAAGTTTTGGACCTCGAGGGCCCTATTGAAAAAGAGAAGGGGGAGGTTGAAGGTGTAACTGCAAAATTTTCGACCTTGCAACGGTTTTTCCTCAGTAACTTTTTTTCCTTACGTTCTATAGCAAAAGCATTTCCATTTTATAGTAGCATTTCCTACAATTTTGTTGGTACCAAAGTTGTTGTATGTTAATTCTTTACCGAGATTTAGCTCTTTGAAAAACAGGTAATTTTTCAGAATTTGCTAAAAAAAATTCCAAAAAATTCAGCTTATTTCTTCTAATAGACGAAAACTAGTGCGAGGTTTTTGTATGACGAGATTTTCTTACTACGATTTGTGCTGTTTGATATTTTCTAAAAAATGTCGTTTGAAAATCTCGTCATACAAAAACCTCGCACTAGTTTTCGTCTATTAGAAGAAATAAGCTGAATTTTTTGGAATTTTCTTAGCAAATTCTGAAAAATTACCTGTTTTTCAAAGAGCTAAATCTCGGTAAAGAATTAACATACAACAACTTTGGTACCAACAAAATTGTAGGAAATGCTACTATAAAATGGAAATGCTTTTGCTATAGAACGTAAGGAAAAAAAGTTACTGAGGAAAAACCGTTGCAAGGTCGAAAATTTTGCAGTTACACCTTCAACCTCCCCCTTCTCTTTTTCAATAGGGCCCTCGAGGTCCAAAACTTCGTAAAATATTTATTAACTATCCTTCAACAATATCTGATAGTTTCATTAGCTTCCGTCCTTTTTCCACCTTTCACCCACTTTTTCCAACCCGTCGACTGGACTAAATGTATGCATGTGGCATATTATGTGCATATTATATAGAACGTGACTCCTTCAAGTTTAAAAATCACGATATCTCCGAAATGGTTATTCTAACAAAAAAATTATATTAACAAGTTTTGTAGATAATTTCATGGTCTACAACATTGTCTCATGTATTTTTATGATAAAACCTACCGTTTACAAGAAAAATTGTAAAAACCGTGTATTTGACCTTTTGACCTTGAATAACTTCTAACGCACCAGTCGGATCGATGGGGATGTTGCTTAGTTTATTTGAAATGTTGTTCCCAACGTCTGTACCAATTTTCAGCTTTATGCGAATTTTTGCAAACCGAAATGTCTATTTTGACCGGACTATTAATTTCTGTTTGTTATTAGAAATTATTTGTTCTTATCGAGAAAGGGTTTTCGCTAGGACCGTTATTTGCAAATCTCTATAAAATATCGCTGATTTGACTTTAAGACTTCGAAGTTAATATTGAATATTCTTGTGTAGAAAACCTAACTAGGTGTTAAAATATAAAATACAGTATTGATGAAGTGAGTTATAAACGTGTAGATTCCGCGGAATGTTGTACTGCGGCAATCACATTTTTCGGAGTTGTTCAAAAGTGTTTCAACTTGTTAAGCAGCAGTGCACAACGTTGGCAAATTCTTAAAGAAAATGTGCCGGGATTCCTTCACAAACTATCCGACACAAGATGGCCAGCTAGAATTAAAGCAGTGAAACCATTTGCAAATCATCTCAATAAACTAAGAAAATCACTAGAAGGATTAAGTGATCTCACTTTAACTGCTGAAGCTAGAAGAGATGTACATGACGTATTAAAATATATGCACAAATTTGAATTTGTCCTGATGTCTTCAATCTGGTGCATGGTTCTGAGCGCTATAAATGAAAGAAGCACCATTCTTCAAGTCAGCGATATCACCATTGAAACCTCGATAGTTTGATCTCCGATTTGCAGCTTTGCAAATAAGTTGCGGCTGGATTGGGATATTTCAGAATCGTTCACATCGACCCGAAAAAGACAATTAAAGAGACATTTCGGAGAAAGTCAAGGTGAAGAACAAACTGATACAGACGACGGAACAAACTTCAAAATAAACACCTTTTACGTCATAGTTGATTCTCTTATATCTGGAATTTCTCGTCGGTTCGATGCCATGAAAAATTTGAATTCAACCTTTTCACTTTTATGGCAGTTTTCAACAATGGACGAAATTGAGATTCGAATTTCTGCTACAAGCTTTATTCAAAAGTACAAATCGCATGTATCTCAAGAATTGGAGGAAGAATTAATTCATCTGAAACACATTTATGAAGCCAATTTCGAAGCAGAACTTCCACCATTGAGTTTGCTGAATGCAATTTTTTCCCAGAACTTGGAGACTATTTTCCAAAATGTGTGTGTTGCTCTGCGTGTGTTTTGCACCATACCTGTCACCGTAGCTAGTGCCGAACGTTCCTTAAGCGTCCTTGCCAGAGTAAAAAATTTGCATCGCTCGTGCTCATAGCAAGATCGTGTTTCGGGACTTGCTGCACTATGCATAGAAGCACCTTTGGCAAAGTAATTGAATTTCGATGTAAATATAAGTAGTTTTGCTGCTCAGAAATCTAGGAAGGCTCGTATTCAATAAGAAAATATTTCGTCGAATACAAACCAATATCGTGATAATATTTTGAATGTAAAAAAAAGAATGCAAAAGTTGAAATGAAAACGTTTTACAATACATAGCTTTTAAAATAAAATGTTTTATTCTCAAAGTTATTTTTTAATAACTAATCGAACGTGTTTTTCCGTCACTTACAAGCATGAGGTTGGCAATAACGCACTGAATGCAGAGCTTGATTGATAAATTCTAGATGTGGATTCGAACCGATCTACTCGTATGCCGAATTATTTTCTTTACATCCCCTGTTTCAACTGGACGAAACCCGTGGGAATGATCAGATAATGGACACTTTTTTTCGGTCCACTGTGCTAACAAAAAATATTTCATCCTTTCTTCTCATTGTTACTAGTGCCATGCTATTAGCAATAGGTATTTGGCCGTAGCAGGCGTAGGCATTTAGTAAAAAAAAAAAGAGTATATATGAGGGGCCCGGGATTTTTCCGTCACGGGCCCGGAATTCCTCTCGACGGCCCTGGCAGGTGCCTGTCAATTATTTACCATAAAGTGGAGACACACCTGATAGACAGACATAAATAGATGAACAGACTTTTTAGACCAATATTTCGTCTTTCTTTTTTTACGAATCAATTGCTTCCCTTATAGTACCTAATTTACATACAATCGCAAGTAAAAATTATAAAGAAGCAAAGTGCAGCAGGGCGGTTAGTGGGTACGGGCAGGCTGTATTTATAATAAAGTAGTGTTATATTTGTAGTACATTGTCATATGTGTTTTTTATGGTTTGGGAAGGGAAAATTGCCTCTTTGCCCACCCCGTAGGTACGCTACAGACTTATCGGTGTGACAATGTGGACACTGGACAAGGCAAAATAACACCGAAGTGAGAGCATACCGCTATCGGGTATCGGAGCGTTGCTGGCAAACAAGTGTGTATAATTTTTAATAGGATCTTTTCTGTATTCACCACCTGCTTATGCAACATCGTTGCTGTTCTTAGGGTACATGTTCAGTTTTCTTTTTCGCGATTATATTTTCTGATTCGAAATAGTTTTGATTGATTTAATTTAAAAAAAAAAAAAATTAAAATTATTTACTCAATCTGTTATCTGTTTGATGTTAGATTTGCTTGCAATAATTTTAATTATTTTGCATAGGCCTATATTTACATACTTATTTAAAGCAATGTATTTTATTACTGAAGTATTCATGTAGAATGCACGAATTCCGTCAAAGAACTTACAGACAGGAACAAACAGATTAGTAGGAACAGACTAGATACAACATTTATATACCCCTTATACAAATAAACCTGCTTAAAATAAGTATCTACATGTAATGTTTAGCTTTATTTAAGTGTTTCTTATATAAACATAAATGTGCATGTAGCTTTTGATTTGTCAAATATAGCTGCTTTCTTTCTCCACAATTTCAAAAACTTACATTTCACACTATAAACACACAGAAATAAAAAGACATACATATGTAGTTATATGTACCGACACTTATTCCCGATTAGAAAGCAAACAAAAAAGCATTATGAATGAAATTTTTACAGCAACTACTATTATGTGCTACGCAGAGTTTGTTCACTTGTGATACACAACAAGGAGGCACAACCCAAGCCAATGGTAGCTCTCCTACATCTATTCAGGTATGGGGGATAGTTTTAAATATTTAAAAACTAATTGCATCCATTTATATAAGTTTTAAGATTTTAAATTTATTTTCACTAATTATTTATATCTAAAACAAATTTCAGGCCCCAGCACCTCCGCCCATTATAGACTGCAAAGCAAATCCACCTGCGTACACATTTGTGCAAGGATGGCAGCTTCTATCATTGGCAGTTTCCTTATTCGTTCCAAAATCTAGTCGTCTTCTTTGGTATTTAAAGCTACATTTATCTCGCAACGCTGACACAAAGACTGAAACTGGCAAGTATGCAGCCTACTGTGAACGTGCCTTAGAACGAACACTCAAAAATGGCGGCCGCGAAACCAAACCGTCACGGATGGAAGTTTTATCGATTCTTCTCAAAAATCCCTACCACCACTCGTTGCCACATGCAATTCCAGTACATATGATGAACGCCACATACCAAGTTATATCATTTGATGGCTCGACAACGATTGAAGAATTTCAATCGACTCTTGCTCAAGAGATCGGATCACGGGATTCATCAAACGGATTTTGTTTATTTAGTGATGATCCAATTGAGAAAGACCTTGAGCATTATCTGGATCCCCAAGCTAAGCTCTGTGATGTTATTTCAAAGTGGGAGACTGCCCTTCGCGAAAAGGGTTCAGGAAAATTTGAAAACTCACGGGTCATTCAATTAACATTTAAGAACAGACTGTATTGGAAGCATACAATCAAGTTTGAAACAGACAAGGAAAAGCTTCTTTTGTGCTATCAAACTAATCAGCAAATTGTTCAAGGACGATTTCCGCTATCGAGAGACCTAGCTCTTGAGCTAGCTTCCTTAATGTCACAAATTGATATGGGTGATTATTCACTAGAGAAATCCAGAGGATCAGGGAATATGAACAATGCGGGTCTTAAAGCCTTAGATAAATTCTATCCATATCGGTATAGAGATGCAATGAGTCCTGAACAGCTAAAAGATATCCAAGACCTCCTTATTTCAAAGTGGATGCTCTTAAAAGGGCGTTCTACATTAGACTGTGTTCGAATATATTTAACATGTTGTAGAAAGTGGCCATTTTTTGGAGCTGCATTATTTCAAGCAAAACCTCGACATTCCGATCAAGCAATGGCGTGGTTAGCTATATCTGAAGATGCTCTGAATGTTCTTGAACTGTCTTCAATGGCGCCACTCGCCCGATATCCCTATACTTCAGTTATGACTTTTGGAGGATGCCAAGATGATTTCATGTTAGTGGTAGGAAATGGAGAGAATTTAGCTACTGCGGGTGGAAACAATAGTGAACAAAAATTGCTCTTTGCAATGAGCAAACCAAAGATTCTAGAAATAACACTTTTAATTGCGGACTATATGAATGCCCTTGGTCACACTCTACCCGGAACACCCCAAATGAATACACTTACAAGAAATGGATCCCATCGTTCCTTGCGGTCTCGACCTTTGCCAGGGGCTTGTGTGGCGACCGGTGGTGGAGCCTCAACGAATGCAACAACAACAGCTCATAACACTCTCAACTCACATGCTACTCATACATTGAACTCAAACCACTCGCATACCTTAAATTCGCATTACAGCGGTATTGGTATTCATATTGGTGGGAGTCATCAAAATACCATGAACTCCTCTCACGGAGGTCAACCGGATATACTCAAAAGTACCCCTGATCATCAGCGACTGCAGAAATAAAACACAAAAGGGAGATCTATCTGCAAGTAGTTTTCCGTCTTGTTATAATAGTTTTATGTTTAACGTTTCCAAGTGCTTATAGTTCAAAACCTACAAGAAGTACAAGGTTAAGATTGTGCTAGTTTCTCAACTTAATTCATCCTTAGAACCCTGGGCAATTGTATGTATAATGTAGCAGTTTTGTGTTCAAATGAAAATATTTTATACAACACCAAGTTCAACTTTAAATGGAAGTTATTTTTAAAGAGTTTTAAATTTCTAGTATTACTGGAAAGGACTAAGAAATTTGACACTAATTTAGTTACATAATATAACACTTTATTAAACGCCAAAAAAGGCAGACGTTTCCAGTTCAGTTTATATTTGTAAGCATTTTAAATTTATCTTCAATTAACATTGGTTTTGTTTATAATTTTAGAGTTTTAGATCACAATGCTTTGCATCTACACTCTACATCTACAGTTTACAATCAATTTACCTACAACTAATAAAAAGTATCAACATTGATTAATTTGAATTTTGTTATGCTTTTAATGGCTTCTGTTGCAACTTTAGTACGCCAATGATAAGGTGTATTTCGGGATAGTGTTTAAGAATCGAATCAAAAAGATTAAAGTAAATGAAACGAAGATTTCTGATTTATTTCGAGTATACCTAAGTACACTATAAATTCTTCTATTTCGTCAAAAAATTACCAGTTACACTTGAACGTTAAGACTTTAAGGCAAACTAAATGTTATTTTTAAGATGGCTCCTTCGTTTGAACTCTTTCATAAATTATTTACAAAGTCAGCATGCAAAATGCCGTGATAGATATTAATATCTTAGCAACATTCTAGACGAAGTTACAAAAAAAACCAAGTTCGGTAGCGTTTTAAAACCAACTATCGTATACCACAGGGAGGGGCTTAAGGAACCCTTGTCATTTATTCTCACTTTTTGATATGGCTCGAGTTTCAGAAGTGTACCCTTTCAATCATTCTTATCAAACAAAGTTTTTCTTAAACTTTGAATTCGTGATACATAGCAAATGGTTATAAGATTAATAATAAGAATTGCAAAAAAATAACTATGCCTAACTAACATTTTTTTAAACACTCACAACACAATGAAATATCTAAACACATTTAAATACAGGAAATTACATTTTCGGTGTACCTTTTTTAAAAAGCTATTAAAGAAAATGCCCTCATTGCGTTTTTAAAAGTGCAACAAAGTCCAAACCCATTTTGTGCTTTATTGCACTTTCCAGAGTGCAATCAAATCCAAAATTGAGCTTAGGACGTTATTTCATATCATGGCAAAGATTGTATGGCTTGTCTGGAAGTTGTGTCAACACAAGATTTCTTTCCTTTCAATTAAAACAAAATGTCCTGTCAAATTTGTATCTTTATATCTTCTTAAAATAGTTCATAAGCCGAGAAACAGAGAACACAAATGTAACGCACAAGCCCGCAACAATATAATCGTATATATAAATTCAATTTTATAAGTTAGAAGTCCTTTTATTTTGAATCAAAATCACTTCCTTTAAAATACATTGAAACAAAAAATTTAATTTAAGAAAATATATAGATTTTGAGTTTGCTTACGTGTGAAACGAATAAAAAGTGAAAGTGCTGTTACGAACTGGATTTTTGTTACATTCGAAAACGAATTTTTTCAACATTCAATTAATCGTTAAACGTAAAAAACTGATACAAACATGTAAAAATAAATATTCATAAAAAAAAAAACCAATCCCAATAAGGCTTAATAAATACCTTTACATCATAGTTTATAAGAAAATTTTTATACCAAACAAAACAAGCATTGAAACGAATAATATACAAAAATTTAAAAAAAATATTTTAAAATTTTGGTTTGATATAAGGTATAGCACCTTTTTTATTTCACTGACGTGTCAAAGCTTTTCACAAAAGAGAAAGCGATTTTAAGAATCTTTATTTATTTAATTATTCAACATATATCTTTACATTTGTTTGTCATTTTCGATCATGAAAAAAGAATACTCCTAATGTTGATAACAAAAATATAAACATTTGGAAAAAAATTATAGTAAACCGTAACTGAATAACACTTTACATTTTTTTTTCTAGAATTCTATTTTAACATAAACGCTTAAGACTTTCATAATGAACTGTGTTTTATTATAATTGATATTATTACACACTATCCCACAGTGTAATACGACATGTCAAAAATGTGTGTAGAAACAGAATGTGACAGCGCAGATCTCATTCGATTTGACATGTGCTTAGATCTGGAATATTTTTTTAGGATTGAATTTAAAACCATCACACATTCCTTCACACGTTTTTTTGACATGTCGTACTACACTGTAGGATAGTGTGGAACTACCTAAAATAAAGAATGAACTTTCAATGACATAATGACATATTTTTTTTTAGTAAAACAAAACCGTAAAAGTAAAACATTGTTTCCTTAAATATAAATATCAAAGATTTAAATAAGTGTTAAAGGAAATATTAATTCCTAAATAACTAAATAAAGCATATAAGAAATTGAAAATAGTGCGTAATTTATTGTTATTTGAGATTGTATAACTATGATATTTTTGTTTTTTTCTATCTTTTTTAATAATACTCTTTACAAAATCCGTATTCAATAAAACGAACATTTTTTTCACGAGAACTGATATCTACATTTAAATGAAAAATTGTAAATAAATCATATTATCAATCGAAAATATTAGAACTAGAACGAAATAAACGACCTATTTCTTTTTCTAAAAAAAGGACATTTTAAACGATGTTTTTTCTCTTTGCAGAACTTAAACAATGTTAAAGAACTTGAAATCGTAAGTATGGGTTCCCCAAGAAAGTCACTTAGGTCTGCTGATGTTTATTCTCTTCATTAATGATATACCATCTAACATAAGATTTTCTAAACATCTTATGTATGCTGATGACTTACAAAGTTGACGCATTGAAACCCCAAATGATTGTCTATTACTTCAAGATGACCTTCAAGCATTGGCCAAATGGTGGGTTTAATGATAATCAAATGTTTCTCAGTGATAAAAAAATGTAAAAGTCTTATATGTCACAAAAAATCTAACCCAATAGTTTTTCATTCAATTAACAACATCAGTTTAGAAAGAGTCCCTGTTAAAAAAATAAAGTGCACGGGTGGGTCGTACGAACTTGCTCTAATGTGTTACAGTGGTCTTGGAGCTTGAGATTTTTGGAAAAAAAGCAATACAAAAATCATATGAAATTTTATTAATCATTTAAAAATCAATGTAAAATCGTTTTTTGGAGAAAATGAAGTAAGCCATTAGATTTCTTTTATTTTTTTGAATTTTAAGGAATTTTTTTTTCAAAATCGTTGGAGCCGTTTTTTCAAAAAACGAACTTTTCTGAAACATTCCAAATTTATTTTGAGTATGCCAAAATCTAGCGGTTTAAAGTTCTTATCAGAAAACAAAAATGTTAAAAATTTTGATCAAACCGTTTTTGAAAAAACCAAAAGTCAAAAAAAAAATTTAACTTTTTTTTAAAAACCTCAAATTTTTTTTTTTGAAAATTAAAGAATTTATATTATTTCGTTTATAACAGAGCTTTTATATTAAAATTTTCATCGAAATCCGTAAAGCGGTTTACGAGAAAATCTGATTTAAAAAAACCGGTCCTATGGGAGGTACCGTTATAAGACTTTTCCTGAAAAATTTGTTCCAACTAAAACATAAAGTTTGCTTAAAAAATACCATTCAGAAAGTTTTATCAAAATCGTAGGAGCCGTTTTCGAGATAAATGAGTTTTTCATTAAAAATCATATGGCAGGTACCGTTAGTTTTGGAGCTAGAATGCTAATTCCAAAAACCCCTCTGTAGGACGTTATAATAATGCTATGTACCAAGTTTGAAGCAAATTGGTCCAGCCGTTTAGGCTGTAGGTGCCGATACAGACAGACGGACAGACAGACAGACAGAATTGTCGGACCCACTTTTTTAGGCTTCTCTATCATCGTAATGTTATTTTTTATTTATTTATTTATTTATTTATTAAATTTTTTTTTTTACGAATGCATAACTTGCCTTATAGTACCTATAATCAATCGCAAGTAAAAATTTGAGTGTAATATAAGACGTTAAATTTTCGTTTTCGAATCATATTACTAAATATTAAAGCAAACAGATTACCAGGATTTATACGAAGAAATACAAAAGATTTCACGGATTCTTTTAAAATTTAAATTTTATTCATTTCGCTAGTAAGATCAGTTCTTGAATATTGTTGCATAGTTTGGAATCCCTTTTAAGAATCGAGAGAGTTCAAAAACGGATTACTAAATTGCTATTTTTCAAATCATTAAAGACCTGGTTAGTAACTGTATTAATTGATCCCAAATTTTAGAGCGTATATACACATTATTGCTCCTTTGAGAAGTCTGCGTTTTAATTTTCAACGTGTATAAAAGGATTTATTTAAGAAATGAACCATTTAAACGTTGTATTAGCGAAACAATTTTTGTTGTAGATGATATAGACATAGTTGATAATAATTAATTTTGCAAAACGAATCTCTCAACTTATAAAAATGTAACAAGTATTCATGTTACCATTTTCCATTTATGTTTAATTTATTATTGTGGATTAGTATACAGACAGGGACGTAGCGAGAGGGGGCGTGGGGGCTACCCACGATTTTCCGAGTCGGCAAATTAGTTGGCAAATCACTTAAAAAATATAAGTTTATGTAATATCTTCAAATATTTAATTAAAGTATGTTAGAAAATTTGCACATTGCTGCTGTTTTTTCGGTTCTCAAAGTATATCCCGAAACAAAGTTCGACTCAACCTATAGAATACTATAAGGAACTATGCAAAAAAAAGTTTGACTGATTGAATCAAGTCGTTGCCAACTTATGGCTATTTGACCATTTAAGCCAAAATAAAAATCCAATATTATTAAAAATGTCGTAGGTTTGTTTTATAATGAGTTTAATCAAAATCGTTAAAACCGTTTTTGAGCAAATCCAATATGCAGAAAACTTTACTTGAAAGGTAGGTTTGAGCCGGGCTAAATCGAAGAAAAACGTTTTTCTTACTGCTAAATGAAGTTTGAAGAAAATCTGTCAAGTGGCTTAGGCTGTAAATTGGTGCGAAAAAGCGCAAAGACGCACAGCGGACAGACAGATACCTGCACGGCGGCATGGCGAAAACCATACTATTTTGTGGGCTTCTCATTAAATAGAAAAGCCCTATGAGCAAGAAAAAAATTTACAGAAAATCTAGAAGCGGAAGAGTAGAACGTTTTCGGAGTCTATAACGAAATCTCAAAGACCATAGTTTAATAAGATTATTTTTCAGAAGACATAATCCCAAAAGACTCAGTTTCAACTGACATAGATATACACGACAAAGTTTCAAACTCTGGTATGCCAACGCTGCACGATTAAAAAATGGATGAGCTTAATTTCTATTGGTGAAATATGTTGGTTGGCTATGATATAATATTATGCATACATTATCATTTAAAATGCGGTTAGAAGAGTAAGAAGAAAGAGAAATGTTAAAATTTTTTAAAATTCTTTGCAATAACTATACTAAATACATACACATGTTGAAGCATCCATTTTTGTTGACATTAGCTTGACCATTTGATTGGTTCCTATTGAAGACTTTAGAAAACAATGCTGACATGACATGAGAATTATTAATATATTTATTGTGATTTCTTTGTACATAGCATGGTAAAAAGCGAGAAATATAATTTAACAGATAATTTAACCATTTTAACCTATTTAAAAAAAAATTAAAAATACCGTCTTGTAGAGCCAAAGTCACATTAGAATTAGTCGAATACATTGTGGAATGGGATCTTTTTTTAAGAAGATGTGGAATGCTACTTAAATTAATTGCTTATTCTTCTTTTTTCTTGTAAGGAAAGCTCAAACAGGAAGCCCAAAAAAGTGGTTTTCGCCATACCGTCCGTCGTCGTCGGTCTGTCTGTGCGCTTTTTTCACGTCAAACTACAGCCTAAATCGCTTGACGCACTTTCTTCAAACTTCATATATAGTATTTTAAAGAAAAACGGTTGTCGAAGTTTTTTTATTTTGTTTTAGCCCGGCTCAAACTGGTTCCTTTCAAGTTACTTTTTTTTCATTTTAGATTTGATTCAACTCAAAATTTGATAATACTGCGTTTATTGTTTTAGCTTGAATGGTCATAGCAAAAACCAGGTTTAAACAGCTTTTTTCAAATGGCCATAAGTTCGCAACGGCTTGATTGAATCGACTCAAACTTTGTTTGACAGAGTTCCTCTCAGCTTTCTACAGGATCACAGGCTGGCATAGGGATTTTTGAGTGAAACCATTTTAAGGGGCGGCTCCCATTCCCGTACAAAGAGCCATTCAGTTTTAGTCATCTTTTTTTGGTTTTATTCTAATTTGCTCAAAACGACTTAAGCTTTGTGTGCAATATTCTTTGAGTGTTAGAAAAATGCGTTCTTAATTTTTGGCTTAAAAATTTTAATGTATAAGCTTCTAAATTGTTTAAATATTTAAGTTTATATAAATTATAAATAATATTAAATGGTACATAGCCTTCAGCTATGCAAATCTGATTTGTATTCTTACTATTAAGTTTCATACTTTTTAATGTTAATACTGCAATTATCACTAACTTAAGATATTTTATCTTAATGTGATTAAGTAAAACGAATTTGAAATAAATAAAATAAATAAATATATGCAAATAACGGAGATCTGATCTTAGGGGCTTTTTTTAAATGGCCATAAGTTGGCAACGGTTGTATGTTTCATCAAATTCACTCAAACTCTGTTCGGTATAGATCCTTACAGCTTCCTTTTGGATGGCGTTTCATTTTTTCTTAGTTCTTAAAGTCTTTAAATGGTGGCTCCCATACAACGAGCCACTAGGTTTTCATCAATATTGTTTTCTTCTCTCTAATTTGCTCAAAAAATGCTTTAACGATTTTTATTAAACTAACAGCGCTAACAGCGGAGTTGGCTCCATCCAAGAATTCCCATCGACTTAACTTCTATAATTCTCACTCTCAACACAGTGGCGTAGATAAGGGGGGGATCAGGGGGATATATGCCCCCATTGGGATCCATAATTGTTCAACATAACCAGTCATGCCAAATAAGTTAAAGAAACGCACTCTGAAATTTAGTACCTACTTCCTACGTGAATTAAGTCTTATTAGTACTCACAGGATTCCTAGAGGCATTGTCAATTGAATATTCTATACCTACATTCTACGAGGAAAATACAAAGTCAACTTCATCTGAAAGAAATTATTATTTCGGCAAATCACCAAATTTTTTGAATGTCTTTTTTATCGATTTTTAAAAAGTATTTTTGTTGCGTCTCTCACCAATTGATAATAGGTAAACGTGCAAGAAAAAGAGCTTCCATCCTGCTTTCCATCACTTTATTAAAATTTTAAAAATAAAGTACACGACTGGGTCATACAAACTTGCTCTAATGTGAGACAGTGGTCTTGCGGTTTGAGATTTTGGAAAAAAAACAGGGAAAAAACTAAGCATATGAAATTTTATTGATCACTTAAAAATCAATTGTTAAAACGTTTTTTTTGGAAAAAATGAAGTAAGCCTAATTTCGTTTACTATTTAGAATTTTAAGAATTTTTTTTTTTTAAAATCGTTCGACCAGTTTTTTCAAAAAACAGTTTTTTTTGAAAAACTTCCAAAATAAATTCCAATTTTTTTTAAATAGGTATGCCAACTTTTAGCACTTTGTAGTTTTTATCAGAACAATAAAATTTTAAAAAAATAGCTTGAACCGTTTTTGAAAAAAAAAAACAAAAAATAAAAAAAAATTTAATTTCTTTTTTTTTTTTTTGTTTTTTTTTTTCAAAAACGGTTCAAGCTATTTTTTTAAAATTTTATTGTTCTGATAAAAACTACAAAGTGCTAATTGTTGGCATACCTATTAAAAAAATTTTGAATTTATTTTGGAAGTTTTTCAAAAAAAACTGTTTTTTGAAAAAACTGGTCGAACGATTTTGAAAAAAAAAAATTCTTAAAATTCTAAATAGTAAACGAAATTAGATGGCTTACTTCATTTTTTCCAAAAAACGTTTTAACAATTGATTTTTAAGTGATCAATAAAATTTCATATGCTTAGTTTTTTCCCTGCTTTTTTCCCAAAATCTCAAACCGCAAGACCACTGTCTCACATTAGAGCAAGTTTGTATGACCCAGTCGTGCACTTTATTTTTAAAATTTTAATAAAGTGATGGAAAGCAGGATGGAAGCTCTTTTTCTTGCACGTTTACCTATTATCAATTGGTGAGAGACGCAAAAAAAATACTTTTTAAAAATCGATAAAGAAGACATTCAAAAAATTTGTTGATTTGCCGAAATAATAATTTCTTTCAGATGAAGTTGACTTTGTATTTTCCCCGTAGAATGTAGGTATAGAATATTCAATTGACAATGCCTCTAGGAATCCTGTGAGTACTAATAAGACTTAATTCACGTAGGAAGTAGGTACTAAATTTCAGAGTGCGTTTCTTTAACTTATTTGGCATGACTGGTTATGTTGAACAATTATGGATCCCAATGGGGGCATATATCCCCCTGATCCCCCCCTTATCTACGCCACTGTGTTGAGAGTGAGAATTATAGAAGTTAAGTCGATGGGAATTCTTGGATGGAGCCAACTCCGCTGTTAGCGCTGTTAGTTTAATAAAAATCGTTAAAGCATTTCTTGAGCAAATTAGAGAGAAGAAAACAATATTGATGAAAACCTAGTGGCTCGTTGTATGGGAGCCACCATTTAAAGACTTTAAGAACTAAGAAAAAATGAAACGCCATCTAAAAGGAAGCTGTAAGGATCTATACCGAACAGAGTTTGAGTGAATTTGATGAAACATACAACCGTTGCCAACTTATGGCCATTTAAAAAAAGCCCCCTAAGATCAGATCTCCGTTATTTGCATATATTTATTTATTTTATTTATTTCAAATTCGTTTTACTTAATCACATTAAGATAAAATACCTTAAGTTAGTGATAATTGCAGTATTAACATTAAAAAGTATGAAACTTAATAGTAAGAATACAAATCAGATTTGCATAGCTGAAGGCTATGTACCATTTAATATTATTTATAATTTATATAAACTTAAATATTTAAACAATTTAGAAGCTTATACATTAAAATTTTTAAGCCAAAAATTAAGAACGCATTTTTCTAACACTCAAAGAATATTGCACACAAAGCTTAAGTCGTTTTGAGCAAATTAGAATAAAACCAAAAAAAGATGACTAAAACTGAATGGCTCTTTGTACGGGAATGGGAGCCGCCCCTTAAAATGGTTTCACTCAAAAAATCCCTATGCCAGCCTGTGATCCTGTAGAAAGCTAGAGGAACTCTGTCAAACAAAGTTTGAGTCGATTCAATCAAGCCGTTGCGAACTTATGGCCATTTGAAAAAAGCTGTTTAAACCTGGTTTTTGTTATGACCATTCAAGCTAAAACAATAAACGCAGTATTATCAAATTTTGAGTTGAATCAAATCTAAAATGAAAAAAAGTAACTTGAAAGGAACCAGTTTGAGCCGGGCTAAAACAAAATAAAAAAACTTTGACAACCGTTTTTCTTTAAAATACTATATATGAAGTTTGAAGAAAGTGCGTCAAGCGATTTAGGCTGTAGTTTGACGTGAAAAAAGCGCACAGACAGACCGACGACGGCGGACGGTATGGCGAAAACCACTTTTTTGGGCTTCCTGTTTGAGCTTTCCTTACAAGAAAAAAGAAGAATAAGCAATTAATTTAAGTAGCATTCCACATCTTCTTAAAAAAAGATCCCATTCCACAATGTATTCGACTAATTCTAATGTGACTTTGGCTCTACAAGACGGTATTTTTAATTTTTTTTTTTAATAGGTTAAAATGGTTAAATTATCTGTTAAATTATATTTCTCGCTTTTTACCATGCTATGTACAAAGAAATCACAATAAATATATTAATAATTCTCATGTCATGTCAGCATTGTTTTCAAAAGTCTTCAATAGGAACCAAGCAAATGGTCAAGCTAATGTCAACAAAAATGGATGCTTCAACATGTGTATGTATTTAGTATAGTTATTGCAAAGAATTTTAAAAAATTTTAACATTTCTCTTTCTTCTTACTCTTCTAACCGCATTTTAAATGATAATGTATGCATAATATTATATCATAGCCAACCAACATATTTCACCAATAGAAATTAAGCTCATCCATTTTTTAATCGTGCAGCGTTGGCATACCAGAGTTTGAAACTTTGTCGTGTATATCTATGTCAGTTGAAACTGAGTCTTTTGGGATTATGTCTTCTGAAAAATAATCTTATTAAATTATGGTCTTTGAGATTTCGTTATAGACTCCAAAAACGTTCTTCTCTTCCGCTTCTAGATTTTCTGTAAATTTTTTTCTTGCTCATAGGGCTTTTCTATTTAATGAGAAGCCCACAAAATAGTATGGTTTTCGCATTCCGCCGTGCAGGTATCTGTCTGTCCGCTGTGCGTCTTTGCGCTTTTTCGCACCAATTTACAGCCTAAGCCACTTGACAGATTTTCTTCAAACTTCATTTAGCAGTAAGAAAAACGTTTTTCTTCGATTTAGCCCGGCTCAAACCTACCTTTCAAGTAAAGTTTTCTGCATATTGGATTTGCTCAAAAACGGTTTTAACGATTTTGATTAAACTCATTATAAAACAAACCTACGACATTTTTAATAATATTGGATTTTTATTTTGGCTTAAATGGTCAAATAGCCATAAGTTGGCAACGACTTGATTCAATCAGTCAAACTTTTTTTGCATAGTTCCTTATAGTATTCTATAGGTTGAGTTGAACATTGCCTATACCTTTACTTTGTTTCGGGATATACTTTGAGAACCGAAAAAGCAGCAGCAATGTGCAAATTTTCTAACGTACTTTAATTAAATATTTGAAGATATTACATAAACTTATATTTTTTAAGTGATTTGCCAACTAGTTTGCCGACTCGGAAAATCGTGGGTAGCCCCCACGCCCCCTCTCGCTACGTCCCTGTCTGTATACTAATCCACAATAATAAATTAAACATAAATGGAAAATGGTAACATGAATACTTGTTACATTTTTATAAGTTGAGAGATTCGTTTTGCAAAATTAATTATTATCAACTATGTCTATATCATCTACAACAAAAATTGTTTCGCTAATACAACGTTTAAATGGTTCATTTCTTAAATAAATCCTCCTATACACGTTTTCGCGGAAATGAAAATTAAAACGCAGACTTCTCAAAGGAGCAATAATGTGTATATACGCTCTAAAATTTGGGATCAATTAATACAGTTACTAACCAGGTCTTTAATGATTTGAAAAATAGCAATTTAGTAATCCGTTTTTGAACTCTCTCGATTCTTAAAAGGGATTCCAAACTATGCAACAATATTCAAGAACTGATCTTACTAGCGAAATGAATAAAATTTTAATTTTAAAAGAATCCGTGAAATCTTTTGTATTTCTTCGTATAAATCCTGGTAATCTGTTTGCTTTAATATGTAGTAATATGATTCGAAAACGAAAATTTAACGGTGCAGGGAAATAACTTCACTGGGAAATAACTTCACATGGGAAATAACTTCACCACCAGTGGGAAATAACTTCACTTTTTTGATGTGAAGTTATTTCCCACTTTGAGTGGGAAATAACTTAACTTTTTTGTGGGAAATAATTTCACTTTTGTGAAGATTCCATCAGAGTTGTTGCAATTATTCATGTTGCTAGGTTACAAGTTCATTTTCTTTGCAAACAGCTTGTGCTAGTAAAATATGTTGTCCGAGTATCTTGTGGCTATAAGCAATTGTTAATTATTCATTTTGCTTACTCTGAACATGTAAGTATAGTTATTATTTTCATGTAATGATCCGCATGATTTTTTTTACAATTAGGTACATACTTTATATTTAAAAAATTTTTTTGTATATACATAATATAAAGTAATTGTGAAAAATTCGCGCGAATTAGAAGATTGATTGAATTAAAAATTGCCATAAACTCGACGGTTTAGGAGTTATTGCGCTTTAAATAGGGCGGAAACTGAAAATCTTTCAAAATACGAAATTTTAGACTTTTTTGGAAGCTTCATAGCGCCGTTCGTACTGGTTGTACAAAAATACTTCTCGCATCATATTTATAGGAAATTTTGTAAGCTACAAATTTGCATATTTATTTTTTCCATAAAATACACTGAAAAAAAGTGATAGGCAAAAAACTGACAAAAGTGCCAATTTTTGTGGTTTTTCCAGGATTTTGAAGGGGGCGGAGGGGGCGTGGTTGTGGAAATTTGGAATTTGCATCTACCAGCTATACCATATAACATATCAAAAATTTAGAACTACCCGACCTTTTGTAGGGTAAAATGTCATGCTGTACCATATTAAGTGTACGAAAAAATAATAAATTGGCATGTTCAAGCGTCCAGCTGACGTATAATCCACCACGTTCTAGCCAGCTGACTTTGTGTTTTCTTTTAGATGCCTGATAAGCTATACTTTGACAAAGTTTCAGTCGGGAGGAAATGACTGAATTTTTTTTCGACGTGTTTGGGCGGTAACCCCCGCTCAACCCACCCACGGAACCGCAGCTGACGTTCACGAGGCTTTATGATATTATTCCCTTATTCTGTTCACCATCGGATCCATAGGTTGTAGATACCTGAGTTATCTTCTCAGGAACTAGGAGCAGGAAGAAAGAGATACGCTCTGAAGATCCAACCACCACAAAGATCTACGTCATGCACAGGCCTCACAAGCCGGTCATGAAAGGGAAACTAGATTGTGATGAAAACCGCAGAAAATGCCTCGGATGAAAGAACCAAAAATGTTGACGACCCCCCCCGCAAACGAAAAACGGACAACGATTTACGCATATGCACATGGAATGTGCGTACGCTAAACAGGCCGCGTAAAGCCGAACAGCTAGCCGAGACCCTCGCCAGTCTCAACGCTGATATAACAGCCCTGCAGGAGATGCGATGGGATGGACCGGGCCTGGGAATTACGGAGGACTGTAATTTCTATTATGGGAAATGCCACCTTGATGGGAGATCGCGCTTGTTTGGGTGCGGATTCGCTGTCAGAGGAAGACTTAGGCAAAAGGTCTTGAGCTTTCGCGAAGTCAGCGAGAGAGTGACAACGATCCGCATTAAGGCCAAATTCCACCACATAAGCCTAATTAGCGCCCATGCCCCTACAGAAGAGAAAGACGACGCTACCAAAGAATGTTTCTACGAGCTCCTCGCCAAAACATATGAGCAGTGCCCAAAACATGACATTAAAATTCTTTTGGGAGACTTCAATGCCAAAATTGGGAGAGAGGACATCTTTGGTATGACGATCGGAAAACACAGCCTGCACGACACCACCTCCGACAACGGACTCAGGCTCATCGATTTTGCAGCGGGAAAAAACATGGTGCTGAGCAGCACGCGATTCCCACGTCCCGACATCCACAAGGGCACATGGCGATCCCCAGATGGTCGAACCTGCAACCAAATCGACCATGTTGTGATTGATGGAAGACACTCCTCCAGCATTATGAATGTCCGTACTTTCCGAGGAGCAAACATCGATTCGGACCACTACCTAGTCGGTGCAAAACTTAGGGTACGGATCTCCATGGAAGTTCTTAGGCGAACACCGACTACACCTAGGAAATTCAATGTTGGACGTCTTCAATCGGAAGAGACCGCCGCTGCCTATGCCGACCGCGTATCCCTTGAGCTTGCGAGAAATCCTTCGACTGATGATATGAACCCGGAAGACCAATGGCAGCTATGTCAACAAGCCATAAGAAGTGCTGCGTCAGAGGTATTGGGCTTCTCACATCCACCCCCCAGAAACCCCTGGTTCGACTCCGAATGTGCTCAGGCAAACAAAGCCAAAACGGAGGCATACAAGTCGTGGCTCCAGAGAGATACTAGAGCATCCAGAAATCTCTATGTTGAGCGAAGGAAAGTTGAGAAACGTCTACTCAGGAGAAAGAAAAAAGAACACCAGCAACGCGAAGTCGAAGAGATGCAGAGATGTTTTTGCAGAAAAGAGGTACGAAACTTCTATAAAAAGGTGAAACAGTCTACATCCGGTTTCACAAGCCGCCCTGGGCCCTGCAAAGATCAGGATGGAAATACCATAGTGGAAACGCAGGCGATGTTAGCCATCTGGAGAGACTACTTTAACCGGTTGCTAAATGGCGATGACAGCCAAGATCCCGCCCAAGATCAACTTGTTCCAGTTAATCTACATGACGACCACGAACTACACCCGCCCGACCAAAATGAAATCAAAGTAGCCATCACCAGACTAAAGATGAATAAGGCAGCTGGATGTGATGGCCTTCAAGCGGAGCTTTTTAAACACGCTGGAGATGACCTGGTCAGGAGCATACACCAACTCATCTGCAAAATATGGTCGGAGGAAAGTATGCCCGATGAGTGGAATCTCAGTACCATCTGCCCGATTCACAAAAAAGGAGACCGCCTCCTCTGCGCCAACTATAGAGGCATAAGCCTTTTAAACATCGCCTATAAGATCCTGTCCAGCGTTTTATGTGAACGTCTCAAGCCGTTTGCTGACGACCTGATAGGTCCTTACCAATGCGGCTTCAGACCTGGAAAATCTACCACCGACCAAATATTCACATTACGCCAGATCCTGGAGAAAACCCAAGAGTATAACATCGACACCCACCACCTGTTCGTCGATTTTAAAGCCGCCTACGACAGTGTTAATAGAGTCGAACTGTATCGTGCCATGTCTAACTTTAGAATCCCTGCTAAACTGATACGCCTTATCAGGATGACGTTGGAGAATGCTCGCTGTTCCGTCCAAGTTGGTAGAGACTCTACTGAAACCTTCGAAACCACCAGAGGGCTAAGACAAGGTGACGCACTGTCATGCAGCTGTTTTAATATTGTGCTTGAAAATGTAATACGGAGCACCCATGCCAGTACATCAGGCACCATTTTCAATAGATCGACACAATTACTTGGGTTTGCTGACGACATAGACGTGATAGGAAGAACAAAGCGAGCAGTAACCGGTGCTTTCACTACTATGGAGTCAGCAGCAAGCAGAATGGGGCTGAAAATAAACGAGGACAAGACGAAGTATATGCTTTCATCAACAAAAGTCCAATCCCACCACCGACTTGGTCAGAACGTAACCATTGATAGGTATAACTTCGAGGTAGTCAGTGAATTTGTCTACCTGGGCACTGCTGTAAACACAGGCAACAACATCAGCGCTGAAATCAAACGCAGACTAACTCTTGCTAATCGCTGTTTCTTTGGGCTGAGTAAGCAATTGAGGAGTAAAGCCCTATCGAGAAGAACCAAGGTGACACTGTATAAAACACTCATCATCCCGGTCCTGCTATATGGTGCAGAAGCATGGACCCTATCCCAATCGGATGAAAATTCACTTGGAGTCTTCGAGAGAAAAGTTCTGCGTACGATCTATGGTCCTGTCTGCGTAAATCGCGAAAACAACGTTTGGAGAAGAAGATATAACAATGAACTGTACGAGCTGTACAGCGACATAAGCCTAGCCAGAAAAATTCGAATCCAAAGGCTAAGATGGCTGGGCCATGTAGAGCGAATGGACATCGACGCTCCAGCTCGTAAAGTCTTCAACGCCAAACCCGAGGGAGTCAGAAGCCAAGGTAGACCTCATCTTCGATGGAGTGACCAGGTAGAGGGAGACATCCGTCAACTTGGAGTACGAAATTGGAGACAGCAGGCTAGAGATCGAGCCGGCTGGAGGGGCATTCTCAGCAAGGCCTTGGAGTACCACGCTCCAGTGGCGCCAACATAAGTAAAAAGTAAGTAAGTATTCTGTTCACCAATTATCATTCGAGAGGAAATGATTGACGAAATTTGTTCCTGGCTCCCGGACTACTATATCCTATACCTACTTTTACTCGTAAGCACGATTAATAATATGTCGACTTATAAAATTCATCGCTGGAGGAACAAATTTGTTTTCTTTCCCTTATTGACTTTAACTTCTACTGCGGCCTAATACCTCTTTGCTTTCTTAAGCAAAGAAATACTTTTTAGTTTAATGTTTTATTTTAATTTTAATGGGGGCAATCCCCATTTATTGAGCTTAGTACAAGCTTCATATTTTAGTCTAACTTAAAACTATGAAACTGATTGCTTGCGTACGAAGTTGATTCTGAGGCGCTGGTTTGTCTTCCAATTTTCCAACGTAGTCGATATGAAAAAACAGTGGTTTTTTTTTCTTTTAATTTCAACAATTTCTTTATTCAAGAACTTACTTCGATGAAGGTTTAAACAAGAAGAGGAAGTTAGATAGAAACCTGGTAGGCAGGTGGGGATACATTTTTAAAGTGTGGTGAGAATTAAATTGCAATTAGAAGCGACACCTTGCTGTCATTTAGGAGTGCCAAAATGAAATATTGTGGAGGCAATCTAGTACATAATTCTGCCGTAAACATTCCGGCCCCCTTGCAGCAACATAAGCTGCAAATGCACTCCTGTTATAAAGTTTCACCACAAATACATATAGATAAAGTTCAAAATTAGGAAAGTGGAAAAATGAAGATAATCACAAAAGTTTACATAGTTATAAGTGTGTGTTGAAATTTATACAAACATAATGATAATAAAATAATAAAGCGAGCATAATAGTTTAAAATTAAGTGCAAGAAGCTTAAGCTTACATTATTAAGCTATATATAACTATATGACTCATAAACTGAAAATAAATCAAAATATAAATTTTCTAATCGGTGGTAAGAACGCAAAGTTTAACGATTGGGCGGGTCGTAATACCGTGTTGTGTTCTAATATCGACAACGCGAACATTTTTATCAATTCCAGGATAAATTTTAATAATACGACCTAGCCGCCATTCGTTTGGGGGTAGATTTTTGTTTTTTACCACCACCAAGTCATTTTCCTTTATATTTTCTTGAGGGTACTTCCACTTATGACGCTTTTGTAGCGTCCATCTGTTAAGACAGCTCAATGATGAGTCGGTAAGATCTGGTTCGGGTGGAGCTAAAAGGGGCCCACCGCGAAGAAAGTGACCTGGAGTAAGTGGCATAACATCTTCAGAATTGTCTGACATTGGAGAAATCGGTCGAGAATTGAGGCAAGCCTCGAACGTATATTTTTGGTCAGCAGCGATCCTCCGGAAATGTTTCTTAAAGCTCTTAACCCCATCTTCCCACAGACCGGCCATGTGAGGCGCACCGGGTGGAATGAACTTCCATTCCAAATTGCGGTCATTGTACTGCTCGAAAGCTATTAACGCTAATGATCGTTTAAATGTCTTGAAATCCTTAGCAATGAGTTCGCTTGCACCGACTGAATTTGTGCCATTGTCAGAGTAAATTGATTTTGCCATACTTCGACGCGCAATAAATCGGCTCAAGGCTCCTAAGAAGGACTGACTGGAAAGGTCACTAGTAGCTTCCAAATGAATAGCCTTTGTAGAAAAACAAACAAATAAACACACATATCCTTCGGATAATCGGCAGTTGCGACCTGAAAAGGTTTTGAGTGTGAATGGACCAGCAAAATCCAATCCGGTGTTAGTAAACGGCAGCGAAATTTCCGTACGCTCAACAGGCAAAGCTGCCATAATTTGTTGTTTCATTTCCTTTCTATGAATTGTACAAAGTCGGATCAGTTTTTTAACCAGATTTTTGAGCCTCGGAATCCAATACTCACATCGTGTCAAACGCAAAACTAATTTGTTTTCACCGTGAAGTGAAATTTTGTGAATAAATTGAATAATGAGTGTTGTAATGTGAGCATGGTAAGGCAAAATCACTGGGTACCTTTCGTTATAGGAGAGCGATGAGTGAGCTAATCTTCCATTAACTCGAAGAATATCGTTGGAATCCATGAAAGGATTAAGGTTTGCTAGGTAGCTTTTAACTGGAATTCTTTCGCATTTAGAAAGTAAGGAGTACTCTTTGGGATAGAATGTGGCTTGAGTTAATCGTATGATAAGATTTTTTGAACGAACACTTTCTTCATAGGTTAAAGCCTTAGAGTCATGATTGAACTCAGCCTTTAATTTTGGATGAGTTCGGTGAAGAAAACGAAGCATGTAGGCTACTACATTTAATACTTTGGGCAAAGATGAGAATTTTCCAATGATATATTCGATGTTGACAACATCCACATTAGTGTGGTATGCTTTGATTGGTTTTTTTTTCAATTAATTTTCTTTTGGGCATGCGAAAAGTGATCTAGGCCAGAACTGTTCAGCTTGACTAAGCCACGGTGGACCTGTCCACCAAATATTATTTTCCTTGAGTTGATTCGGGGTCAACCCACGATTAGCAAGGTCAGCTGGGTTGTCAGCAGAACGAACGTGCATCCATTGGGCATTGGAGGTACTTTCTTGTATGAGAGATACTCTGTTGCCCACAAAGGTAGCCCACGTACTTGAAGGTTTCTCTATCCAACATAAAACAATGGAGCTATCTGTCCAAAGGAAGAGCTGGTATTTTTCGCAGTTAAGTTGAGGAAGTACCTTTTTAACAAGATTGGCAAGTAGCAAAGCACCGCATAATTCCAATCGTGGAAGTGAAAGTGTTTTCACCGGGGCTACTTTAGTTTTGGCACACAAAAGGTGGGTTGACCAATTTTGAGTATCGTTCTCGATACGCAAATAGAGAGTGGCAGCATATGCACTCTCGGATGCATCACAAAAGCCGTGGACCTGTATTGAATTTGAGCAGGGAGTGTATTGAATCCATCTCTGTATTTTGATAGACTCGATTTCGTGAAAATTATCGAAAAATTCCTTCCACCGATGACACGTTAGGGGCATTAGACTTTGGTCCCAAGACGTCCCATCTTTCCAGACTTGCTGCATAATAATTTTAGCAGTGATGATTACCGGTGATAACCATCCTGCTGGGTCGAATAACCGAGCTATAACTGAAAGCACAGCTCTTTTAGTTGTTTGAAAATCGAAACTTTGAACAAAGAACTGAAAAGAATCCGATTTAGCATTCCATTGAATGCCAAGGGTTTTGGTATTGCTCTTATCTTCGAACTTGAGAAGTTCTTGATTGTAAAGTTCAGTGGGCGGAAATTTGTTAATAAGGTCAGTACAGTTGGCTGTCCATTTACGTAGAGAAAATCCCGCTGAAGTTAAAGCCATTATAAGTTCATTTTGAGTTCTTGAGGCTATTTCAAGGTCATGCGCTCCTGAGAGAACGTCGTCAACATAAAAGTCATTTTGCAAGACATCAGCGAGCCTTTTTAAAGTCTTTAAAGCAAGATATGGAGCGCAATTGACCCCAAACGTAACCGTATTAAGCTCATAGTCGTTGATTTCGCTATTTTTTGGCTCACGGAACAATATTCGTTGAAAGGATGTATGCTCAGGATGAACCTTTATTTGGCGATACATCTTTTCGATATCCGCATTGAAGACGTATCGAAAGAAACGCCATCGCAAAATAAGGGTCATCAAATCCGATTGCAGTGCAGGACCGGGATGCAAGATGTCGTTGAGACTGGTGCCATTGCTCGTGGCGTTAGATGCATTGAAGACTACTCTTAATTTTGTACTTATGCTATCAGGCTTCTGTACCGCGTGGTGTGGTAGATAAAATGAGTGGATTTCGTCATTACGATAAACTTCATTGGGTGAAATCCTATGCATGTGTTCAAGATCAACATACTCTTGAAGTACGGTATTAGGTTTAAGGTGATATACAAGCTAGGAAAAACTAATGTTGCTGATTCTCTCTCCCGTTTGCTGACGGATACTAATGAAATACCCGAGACGAGTAACAAAACAGAGGAGTATATCAGGTGGATTATGTCAACCGAAAGCCATAAGACTGCGTGAAATTGAAGAGTTTTCATCGGATGATGAGGAAATACGAGCGGTGAGAAAAGCACTCAACGAAAATGACTGGACTGGTAGCGCATCGATATTCAAAACATTCCAAATTGAACTGTGTTTCGCTGGCAACATTTTGCTTCGTGGTACACGGATTGTCATTCCACAAACACCGCGGGAATGAACATTGCAGTTGGGCCATGAAGGTCATCCCGGGATGACTGTGATGAAACGACGATTACGAGCAAAAGTGTAGTGGCCAAAGATGGATACACATGTTGAATATTTTGTTAAAAAGGTGTCGAGGTTGTATTTAAGTAAGCGCGCCATCTGCACCAGAACCTTTAAGAAGGACTGAACTTCCGTCGGCTCCATGGGAGCATTTAGCAATAGATTTTCAAGGTCCATTGCCATCGGGTCACAATTTGTTGCTAGTAATTGACTATTATAGCCGCTACTTTGAGGTAGATGTAATGAAAAACATTGATGCGACGGAGACAATTAAGAGCTTGGAGTGCATTTTCGCTCGTTTTGGATTACCAATTTCCGTAAAAGCGGATAATCGTCCTCAGCTGGTATGTGAGGAAATCAAGAAATATTGTCGCATAAACAACATTACTCTACAAAGTACGACACCATATTGGCCACAAGAAAATGGGGAGGTGGAGCGACAAAACCGTTCATTATTAAAAACACTAATAATTTCTCAGCACGAGAAAGGAAATTGGCGAGAAGATTTGCAAAAATTGTTGCTGATGTACAGATCAACTCCCCATTCGATTACTTTGAAGACACCGTCTGAATTATAGTTCAACCGAAACATTCGTGACAAGTTACCATTTATTAAGCAACATAATAATCATATGGAAATTGATGATGAGTTGCGTGATAGAGACGCAGAAATGAAGTTCAAGGGAAAAGAATATGCAGATCGTAAGCGTCACGCAAACACGAATGATGTTGAAGAAGGGGATGAAGTGGTGGTTAAAAGGCAAATAATTACAAATAAATTAGCTACCAAGTTCGAGCCTACAGTTTATAAAGTCATGGAACGGAAAGGATCGCAGGTGACTTTCGAAAATGCTGGCACCGGTACCCGGTATCGAAGAAATGTTGCACATGTTAAAAAGATTCCACCCACATCAATTCAGCCAGTAACAACAACAACAACGATAGTAGCTTCACCAGATAGAGTTGCACGAAAGAGAAACATGCCATCTCATCTCCAAAGCCATGATTTGTCTATGGAACATTAGGTGTATATATATAGAATTTAACTTTAACTTTATTTTAAAACAAATAAATGAAAAAAAGAAAGAGTTTTCATTTAGTTTTAGGAAAAGATGTCTGGTAATATTGTAGTAAATAGAATACATGTGTTGTCTGGCAAAACTGGAAATAATAAATGACAGAAGGGTTTTGACTCAGTTTCAGTTGATTGAGAACCGGACAGTAGAGCAGTTGTCACATCGGGAATATTACAAGGCCTATGGTGAATTTTTTAGGCCTTATAAACCACCGGCACAATTTGTAAATAAAAACAAATAAATCATTTTTCAGACTATGATGCATAGTTTAAAACATAAAAGTTAGTGCAAGCAGGGAAAAATAGAACACTACAGCGCAATATGTATATAAACGTAGTATTTAAAAAAAAACTTACGATTTTTTAGGCTGATTTTGTATAATTTCACCTGCAGAACTGCCTCTCACAACAAAAAACACATTACCGATGAAAGCGAGCTAGCAAACAGGAAGCATCAAGTTTCAAACGTCATTTCTGAGTGATAGTTACATAGAAATGGGTTCGCAGGCTACTGCGATTATTTTAAATCGTTTTTCTGTGACTTAGGCCTTATTAACCGACAGGCCTTAATCCCCTCAACTACCTAACGTGTTAGGACTTATTCGCGCGAATTTTTAACTAAAACTAAAGTTAATCTGTGCAAACATTTTGTTCTTTTTTTACAACTAGTTTTATTTATAAGTAATTGTTTTAATGCAAACTTCATTTCCAACAAAATGGCATTTTGTTTTAGTATAAAATTCGTGCGAATTTTTTTACTAAAACGAAATACCAATTTTTTGGAAACGAAGTTTGCATTGAAACAATTACTTATAATTAAAACAAGTTGTAAGAAAAAAATAAAATGCTCTGCTTTGAAAATTTAAAAAAAATTTTTGATGGGAATTAATTTCACACAATTTTTTGGTGAAATTAGTTCCCACCAGAGGTGAAGTTAATTCCCATGTGAAAGTAGTGCCCGTGAAGTTAGTTCCCTGCACCTTATATTACATGACTTAAGATATAACCAAATTTTCCAAAATTGCTAACTGATAGGGTTTTCACACCGAGCCGAAAACCCGGTTTTCAGCTAAAAGTTTACGAAAACCTGAAAATCATTCACACCAGACTTTTCAAGTTTTCCTTTGACATTCCAATTCATTTTTACAACTGACTATCAAATTTTGAAATGAAAATATTTTCGGCTGCTACGATTGATTTTTTTTTTTCGTTTATGCGCTTTTTAGGTGGTTGGAAAGAATCACAACAAACTTAGGTGTGTTCTGAAACAATCACAACAAACTTAGGTATGTTTGCTTTGTATTCCAAAAAGTTTTCGACAGGTTTTATATAAAACTAGTTGTTTTCGAAAACTTGTGTTTAACAAAAATGTATGGTAAAACTTGTGTTTTCGTTCAGGTTTTGGGGGTTTTCAAAGAAAACCGTGTTTTCAACTCGGTGTGAAAACCCTATAATACGCTGTGATATAATGTATGTATGTACGGAAATTTATTTTATTTATTCTTGTTTTTTTCTTACTTAAGTGCCTAAAATATTATATTTTAAATTCACTATAGAGAAACACTTTGCCCGAACAAAGTAAGTGCAATTCTTTAATCTTTTCGAGTGGTTAGTTTTTCTTCGACTTACCTTTTGAAATTATTCACGCCACTGGTAGGTAATGTATGTACATAGAAGTCTTCGAAGAAAACTGGATTTTTAGTTTTTGGCTAAGGAAATCGGTTTTAACAGTTTTATTAAATTGGACGTAAGTATACAACTACAATAACATGTTAATTGACATAATGTCCTTCATAGCACCCAAAATATGGCATCTACATTTTAAATATTAAAGGTTTCTTAACGGTATATCAGGTTTTCCAGTTTTAGCCAAAATTTATAGGTTTTACCAAATTTTTTAAAAATTCAAATGACTAACAATTTTGGTATACTTTGTGGGTATTTTTGGGAAGTATTTCATTGATAACTGCGTTCTTAAGTTTTGGCTAAAAAAACAAGTAACGGGTATTTGTTTATACACGACTTAATTCAAGTGGAGGTCTTAGTATAACGAACAAAACCTGCGCAAAATTAACGTATCTTATAATACTTTCAATATGCTCAAAATGCGTAACATAAACATTACTTCTTAAACAAAGAATTTGAACTTATTTTCTTTTTTATATAACAAAGAGAAGTTGTTATTGCTCGAAAATTTTGTTATCCTGCAGAGCAAGTACGTGCGACTCAGTCGTCCATTTTATTTTTCTTCCAACATGTCCATAAACCATTTCTCAAATAATTGTCTTCGAATTAGGAAACGCACTGTAGCAAGTAAATACAAAATAAAGTAATGGTCGTTGTGTACTTTGTTGCATAAACTCGATTAAAACTACAAAGACAAACATTTAATAAAAACACGTTTTATCTTTTTTATGTTTATAACTAAATTTACTTCTTCAATAATAAAATAAATATACATATTTACAAATTAAAACAAAAAAAAAAAACATTCAGATTATTTAGAACAATGCACTTATTGTTTTGTTTTGCTTACCCTAAAATTTGTTTTGGAATTAAAAATTCCAACTCTTATTCGATCGAAAAAATAACAATAATTCTTGTTTGTTATTAAACCTTTTTTGGGTTTTCTTAAATAATATTCACATTTTTAGCTGATGTTAGTTAGTTGAGTTGTATATTTAATACGATCACAAAAAAACTCAAAATCTCTAACAAGTGGACGAAGAAAAAATAAAATACTAATACAAAAACAAATAGTCTGGAAGTATTTTAGTTTGAGTTTAAACAGAATTTAATGCACAGTCAAAAAATCTAAAAAAAAAATGCAAAACCTTGAAGCCTGTTCAAGGTGAATTTGGATTATTTTTTTGTTTTTGGTGATTCGATTTCATTATAAATTTTCATTTGGGGCTCCATAATTTTTAATTGAAATGGTTTTAGGCTTGGCTACCACGCTTACAATTTTGATGTAGGTATGTACACATAATTTTTCTTATACTAAAGAAATTGAAGATTCCAAAAAATCTCCTCCAACGGGTTCCATGATTTAAAGCTAGTTTAACCCGACTTTGAATAAATTGATGTTGTACTGACTCACTGATTGATACATTTGTGATCTTTATTTTGTTATAACGGTTATAACCGTTTAAGATCTCTGAAAATAATTGAATTCATTAGTAAATTAAGCATTTCTATTACAATAATGATGTCATTTTCCTGATTTACTAGAGCAACAATAAGTCACCTCTTCGTAATGTGTGAGATCAAGCTTTTGTTTCCTTAAGCTCTTTATCATCGTTTTTGCCGTCTTCACTACTTTGCAATATAGCAGCTTCTGATTCCGTATCTTCTTTATATTCAAGTGTTTTTTTTGCAAAGTAGTTATCAACGAAGTTCTTATCCAGACGAACCAATGGCTTTCGACACAAAATAGCTTCATTTACAGTTAGCTTTTGAAGACGTACTTCAATGTTCACACAATGATGACTTTGAATCGCTTCTTTGTCTATGTAGCTTAATTGCTGAGCTTTTCTAGCGTTTGCCGCCAGTACACATTTTCGAGTTGGAGTCTGTTTCGTCATGCCAAATACTTGATCTTCAATCATAGAAGGCTTAGATGTTGACTTTGCGGCAAATTGTCTTCTACGTTTGTTCATCATTACCGGACTAGAACAAGAACTTGATTCATTTTGTAATTTTTCCATTAGCAGTCTTTTAATAAGTGTTGGCTGCTTTAGTGAACGCCCTTTTTTTGTAAAAGCAGGCATCGATGTAACTGTAAGTTTTCGAACGGTTTGCACCGTCCCTGTACTCGAACAGGAACTAGACTCAGTGAGAACGTCAGTAGGTATGGCACGTCGACTGACACATCGAATTCTCATTGGTTTAACCACCTTTAGTCGGCGCTTTTTAGGAAGGGGATCAGAAGAAGCATCTTCGTCAGTTTCGTTTGCTGTACTAACTGTTGCACATTCATAAATATTATCCTGATCAGTTTGATCGCTGTCTTCACGGGTAAGAATTGGCATTTTCGCTACTGGTGTTTGTACTTTTGGTCCAGTTGTAGGACTTGGTCTTATAACAACCCTTTTGTATCGAATTTTACGTTTTGTAATTGTTTTTTTCGCGGGTTCTTTTGGTGCGGCTCTGATGCTATTCCTTACGGTCCAGAGTTTGTCTGGAGTACTTTTTCGTTTACTGGGTTTCCCAGATTCATCTTCATCCGAATCACTCAAAAACAGTGAAAGGTAATTTGTTGAGCTGCTTCTCCGTCGGGTGAGTTTACTTTGAATTCGTAAAGATGGCCTTCTTGGTGAATATCCTACTGGGTGTTTTTTTCTTGCTGGAAGCTTGTTTGGTCCTTTTTTTATTTTCAATGGAGGCAATGAAACAGGAGAAGTTTTTTTATTAAATGGACGTTTTTTAGGGAGCTTTTTGAGAGGATGATCGTCATCTGATTCATCAAGGTCAATTATTGGCTGATATACTGCCTCGAACTCACCTAAGGCGCGAGAAGATCGTCTTAGTTTATTGTCCGCAAAATGTGTGCCTTTATTTTCAAGTTCCTTCTCATCTTTTTCTTGCATTTTTGGATATGTTTTCTTAAGTTGGGTCGAGAGTGGTTCATCATCATCAGATTCATTACAATTTGAAGAAGAATTTGCTTTCCGAAATTTGGAAGTTGTCTTTTTTTCTTTCTTTTTTAATACTTTTTTGTTTTCATGAGAAGAGCGCTTCCTTGCAGCAGACTTGGTTGAAGTTCTTTTTTTCGGAAGCGATCGCCTTAATACTTTTCTTCTTCTAGATGGTCGAATAGCTGGCAGATTTATCTTCAAAGAAGGTATTTTAATACGAGATCTAAGAGGTTCATCTTCATCGGAATCGTATTCAACATAAGAAATTCTTGGTTTTGCTGCTCGTTTGTTACTAACTGGCAAATAATTTCCTTGTTCGGCAGAAACTTTCACTTCGCTCACCTCTACTGTTGATCGCGTTGTTTCTTCGATAACAGGAAGTTGATTTTCTTTTTCAGAGGAAATTAGTAATTGTGGGAATACAGTTGCACAAGACTCCATATAAAATTGCTTTGTGTCCCCAGCAGGCAGTTGATTTTGTTCATTGAAAGAGTCATTGCTTTGCGGATATACTGCTCCGTTTGCTCCTTCGACAACATGCATCTGGTTTTCGTTTTCAAGGGGAATATTAATTTTTTCATTTAAAATTTCTCTCGAATCGCCTGGCAATTGTTTTGTTTTATCAGGAACAGGGAATATGTTTTCATTTTCAGGAGAATGTTGAAATCGCGATGCTTCAATTTCATTTGAATTTACTGCTAATTGGTTTGTTTTTTCAATAGTAGGGAGTTTGTTTGCCTTTTGGATAGAGTGTTGACATATTAAATTTCTTGTTCCACTTTCCAGAAATTGCTTTGTTTCTTCTAAAGGAAATATGCCTGCTGTCTGCAATTTTTCATTTTCTCTCATTAGCTTTGAAGTTTGCTCTTCTCCTAAGTATTCTTGTAGCGGTTTTTTTGTTTCTGATGGTATCAAAGGTATCATAGTGTCGCTAAGGTTGTTTGATGCTTGCTCTTCTTGTAGGTATTTTGCTTCATTAAAAGTATGTCTATTGGTTCGCTGCCTAGTTGAGGTTTTCCTTTCATTCTGTATTGGTTCTACTCGTATCTTTTTAAGTGGTGCATATCTTTTGATATTAGGAGTCTTTTTTAGTTTGGATTTGAGCGATTCATTAGAATCAGAACTACTTCCAATTGGTTTTTCATTCATTGATGGTATTCCGGTAGAATCCTTTTTTATTTCGGGTTCTTGAGAATTTAAATAATCACCCAGTCTCTGGGCCATCTCAGAGGAGTCACTTTCTTCTGGACAAATTACTGGGGCATTCTGTTCAATAGCTGGTTGTAGAGCAACTTTGTTAAAAGTATTCGTAGCAGTAGAACACACTGCCGTTATATTATTTTCCGCCAGTAGTTGATTTACATTAACATTAGTATTCTCGATTGGAGGCAATTCAACCTCAGATTTTTTGTCTTCTGGTAGTTGTATTGTTTTGTCGGAAGACTTTTCTATTGCTGAACAATCCGTCAAGATATGTGCTTTAATTGGAAGTTGATTAAGTACGTCGCCATTATTTGGTACCCCTGGAAGTTTCAAAGGCAATTCATTTGCTTTATCAACTAATTCCTGTTTACTACTTTCTTGCGAGATTTCAGTATTGAAAATTTTTCGCTTTCTTATTCTCTTTTTTTTTACGGGAATTTCTAAGCAATCAGTGGAAATGTTTTTTTGTACATTCAATTTCTTTAGTGTTGGAAATTTGGAACAGCAGATTTCTTTTAATGTTAATGGGTTTGCTCTGTCCGATAACTGAGAATTACATTCACTGCGAATTTTAGTAGCAATTTTGTTTATGTTTCTAGCTCGCTTTCGAACAGGTGGCGATGTCTCTGGTAAATCTTTTGCTAAAGAGCCACGCTTTCGTCTTGGTTTGATACGATTCTCTAAAGAAGTATCTATGAATCCGACTGAGTCAGCTAAAGTACCGTTCTCTAAATGTTTAATAGATAACGTTGGAGAATAGAACGTTGGAGAACGTGCATCCTGTCGGGAACGCGTAAACTCATCTAATGCATCCGAAGCGTCAAAATTATCGCCACTACAAGAAGCTTGGTTTTCGTTAATCGTCACTTTAACTACCGTACCGAGGAGTTCTTTAGCTAGATAACTGGTAAAAGAAATGTCATCCGAACCCATGTCCAAACCTTTGAATAGTGTTTTCTTTTTGAGAGCTTTAATAAGTTTAACACAATCTGCTGAAGGAGCAGGAGTTGCCATCAATATTGAAGCCTCACATCTAGATCCTTTGCCAGGAGCACTTGCAACAGAAATAAATTTTTCTCTTTCTTGTTGGTATTCATTGTTGAAATGGATACTTTTAGATTTATTCATCAATTGTGCAGCAAAAACGTTTATAAGTGTAGCTGTTTTTGATGACTCAGGCATTGGTTCTCTACTGGCTCTTGTTATCCTTTCTATCCATCCACACATTTTGTCTAATCTTTTTGTAGATGGCTTTGTTTTGTTGCGTATTTTCTTTGCTTTGAAAGGAGAATGTTCTTGTTTTTGTATACAACAACCTACAGACGTTCGTGTTGTGTGAACAAACTCATGCGATGTCGAAGCAATAGATGATGGTGACTGCCTTTCGGGAGAAGATGTGAATTGTCTGAGCAAAGAATCTGACATTGGATGTTCACATTGCACACTTGATTTTGAGTGATCGAATGCAATGTTTTCATTATTTTCTGTTGTCTGATGAGATGATGAACGAGGTTCTGAAAGAACCACAACAGGCTCGTTAGATTTTTCCGAAAGGAACTGAAACAAAAAAAAAACTTTGGGTTAAATTGCAAAAAAAATATTTAAAAATAATCTGTGAATTCGTAAAATTGTTCTAGTTGGCTAAATTGATTTCTTGAAAGAACTAAGTATGCAAACAATATTGAGCAAAATATAAAACAAAAATATTAAAAATCGCTAGAAGAGATAGAAACAAAGAATTAATAACGATAGGTATAGAAAAGTATTTACACTGTCCAACAGCCGATTAGCGCCCCCTATCCTTTTTGTTTTTGGAGCTTACCTAATATCAGCAAATCAAATAAACCTTTTGAAACGAATTTTTTAAAATGAAAGTTTATAAAATTATACATGAAAAGAAATAAAGTTACAGTGGTAACTCAATGAATAATAGTTTAACAGAATTTTAAAGAATTGAATATGAAAAATCCATTTTTTTTCGCGACACAGAGTGTCCCCTAATTCGTAGGCAATATTTTTGGAAATGATTCTTGGGTGTATTTTAAGAAAACAATTGTAATGGCCTATCTCCAATTTTGTTATAGTTGTTTGGGGATTTAAGAAAAGGCTTACCTTCGTTTAGGACTTTTATTTAGGGATTTTCGCAATTAGCATTCTAGCTCCAAAACTAACGGTACCTGCCATCATATGAATTTTTATGAAAAACTCATTTTCTAAAAACGGCTCCTACGATTTTGATAAAACTTTCTAAATGGTGTTTTTTGAGTAAAATTTATGTTTTGGTTGAAATTAATTTTTTAGGAAAAGTCTTGTAACAACAATAAAATTTTTGAGTTTTTTAAAAAAAAGTTTATTTTTTTTTTTAATTTTTGGTTTTTTTTCAAAAACGGTTCATTCAAAAATTTTTAAAGCTACAGCGAGTAGGTTGGGTTGAGACAAGAAACAAATCGTATGACAGGGGGGAATTCCTCTTCGTTTAGCCGGGAGCGGTTATATCTAAAAAATTGACTTCAAATAGAAATAAACTGCACGACTGGGTCGTACGAACTTGCTCTAATGTGTTAAAATGGTCTTGGGTGCTTGAGATTTTGGGAAAAAAGCGTTGAAAAAATCATATGAAATTTTATAAATCACTTAAAAATCAATACCTTAACCGTTTTTTGGAGAAAATGAAGTAAGCCATCAGGTTTCTTTTACGTTTTTGAATTTTTACGAAAAAAAATTTTCAAAATCGTTGGACCAGTTTTTTCAAAAAATAGTTTTTTTTGAAAAACTTTTCGAAAATATATTCCAATTTTTTTTTGAGTATGCCAACTTCTAGCACTTTGTAGTTTTTATCAGAAAAATAAAATTAAAAAATTGTAGATTAAACCGTTTTTGGAAAAAACTAAAATTAAAAAAAAATTTTGAAACTTTTTTAAAAAACTCAAAAAAACTTTTTTTGAAAAATTTTCGAAATTATATTATTTCTTTTATAAGAGGGCTTCTACATAAAAAGTTTCATCGAAATCCGTCAAGTGGCTTACGAGAAAATCGGATTTCAAAAAACCGGTCCTATGGGAGGTACCGTTATAAGACTTTTCCCGAAAAATCTATTCCAACCAAAACATAAAGTTTGCACAGAAAACACAATTCAGAAAGTTTTATCAAAATCGTAGGAGCCGTTTTTGAGAAAAATTAATTTTTCAGAAAAAATCGTATGGCAGGTACCGTTAGTTTTGGAGCTAGAATGCTAATTCCAAAAACCCCTCTGTAGGGAGTCATAATAATACTATGTACCAAGTTTGAAGCAAATCGGTCCAGCCGTTTAGGCTGTAGGTAACTATACAGACAGACACACGGACAGACAGACAGACAGACAGACAGACAGACAGACAGACAGACAGACAGAATTGTCGGACCCACTTTTTTCGACTTCTCTATCATCGTAATGTCATGTTTGATTGTTAGAATTTTTTTTTTTTTTTTTACGAATGCATAACTTGCCTTATAGTACCTATAATCGCAAGTAAAAAACGTGTGCGTCTCGGGACGCTCGACAGAAGGGATAACTTAAACTAATCTAAGTTGAACTATTTAATATTGAAATTGTTTAACTTGGGAAAAGCTAAGGTTATTACTTAGCCTGCATACTGCTGCCGTATGCGTGAGAGAAAGGGCAGCCAGGAAGAGTGCCACCGTAACGCGTTACGTAACAAAGCGGTTTACCTTCCTATAAGAAGTTATCACTTCAAAAATTATTTAAAAACAACGGTATAACATGCCTTATTTTACCTCCTAGTGGTAGCCATCGGGTACTGGTCTTGTCCACCCGGACTTGACTTGCTAAACTTATAAGCGCGAGTGTTGAACACGGAAAAAATAGCAACACTATAATTGCCGCCATAAAGCTCCTCTGTTTCTCTTGTTGGGTAGCAGTTTATTCTGTATGAACCCCTCAGAAAGCAAGCGATCGGCGGATGAGCTTCCAATTAAGTGAAACAACGGCGACGCTTACAGTCAGCATGGTAGGCACCCTATTGAGCTACCTTGGCATATTCGGAGCTCAGGTCTTTGGGTCCTTTCACTACTATTAATCAGGGTAGTGAAATAGAGAAGGTGGCGGATGAGCCCAACGGTAAGATTATTCTTGGTGACTTCAACGCCAAAATCGGAAAGGATCGGTAACGGACAAAGGCTAATCGACTTTGCTGCGGGGCGAAGTGTCATGTTAGCTAGCACATACTTCCCACACCTCAATATACACAAAGGGACCTGGCGGTCTCCTGATCAAAATACCGTCAACCAAATTGATCACAATGCGATTGATAGCAGACATACCTCCAGTGTCATGGATGTCCGCACTTTCCGAGGGGCCAACATAGACTCGGACCACTACTTTGTTGTAGCTAAAGTGCGAATGCGGATCTCCACCAGACCGCAGAATCGGACATCCACTGTGAGAAAGTTTGATGTTGCGAAGTTACAATCGCGAGACCTCCACAACCTTTGCCAACCATGTCTCCTCTTATCTCTCGACAAGCCCGGCGCCTGCGCCAAACCCAGAGGCCCAGTGGCAACATTGCAAAATGGCCATCAAAACCGCAGCTACGGATGTTTTGGGTTTCATTAGGCGAACACAACGAAACACCTGGGGGGTCATTCCGTAATTTTCAAAACGATCATCGTCCAGACGATAGTCGTGAACGATATCGTCAATAATTTGCTTCACGTAACGTACTACTATCGTCTCGTCTATCATTTATTTTAAAATGTAGTTTGAGAGCGTTTAGTATCTTTCAGAAACTCTCAAACTGTATATAATGTCAAAAAACAAAAATTTTACGCTTTTCTTTGATTAAATTTAAAAATGTTTCAAAATAATGAAGTAGTGAATGAAATTTGTGTATTTTTTTTTTAATTTTCGCGCGTTTTCGATACGTTTTAACTTATTTTTCGTGCATTCGCGGTTTCGGTTTTATTGATTTTTTTTTGAGAAAAATTTTTAAATTTAATGTGAATTTAAGTAGTTTTGTGTTTGGTTTGATTTGATAGAGGAATTTCCAAAATGTAAGATATTTTGTATATCTGTATGATATTTTTTTAAATACATAATAACGAAAACGCGTATTGAAATGAAAGTTGGTTTCCCAATCAGTCGTTTAAAACTATAAATTAAAGATTAAATTATCAAACATTTTAAAAATCAAATAGAAACGATACCTATTTAGCTATCGTGCAAACGCTATCGTTTAGACGACATTGATTTGACGATTATTGTCTTACGTGAAGCAAAAATTTAAGTATCAAAACGATATCGTCCAGACGAGTGATTTTTAATTTTACGTGAAGCAAGTCTATCGTCTAAACGATATCGTCTGACGATAATCGAGATACGGAATGACCCCCCTGGTTCGATGATGAGTGCAGGCTCGCACACTTGGCCAAAGACGAAGCCTATCATGCAGTTCTGAATGCCAGAACCAGAGCTGCCAAGAGCGCTTCCCGTGCGGTATACCAGCAAAAGAGGAAGAAAGAACATCGGCTTTTCAGAAGGAAAGAGAGAACTGGAAAAACGAATGATTGAATCTATTGAGGGGTGCTACGGCAGAAGCAATGTTCGAAAGTTCTACCAAAGGGTAAAGCATTCGTCCAATTGTTACAAAGCCCGAGCGGAAGTATGTAGAGACGAGGGTGGGAATTTCGTAGTAGATACACAGTCGGTGCTGAGAATTTGGAAAGAACACTTCTGCAGACTGTGAAACGGCGAAGAATACCAACTAATCGCTGTCAGGCAGAATGATCCATTCTATTTGGATGATGATGAACAAAATTTCCGTCCACCCGACTAAGAAGTTCGGGTAGCAATGCAATATCAAAACTAAAGTCCAACAAGGCTGCTGGAGCAAATGGACTTACGGCTGAACTCTTCAATGCAGCGGAAGATGACTTGGTGAGGAGCATACACCAACTCATCTGTACAATCTGGTCGGATGAAAGTATGCCTGTCGAATGGAACCTCAGCATTGTGTGCCCTATCCACAAGAAAGGAGATACTCTGAGCTGCGCCAACTACAGAGGTATAAGTCTCCTAAATGTCGCATATAAAATCTTGTCGGCCATTCTGTGTGAACGTCTGAACCCTTTCGCACGTGAACTGATTGGCCCCTATCAGTGTGGTTTCAGACCCGGTAAGTCAACTGTCGACCAAATTTTCACACTTCGGCAGATCTTGGAAAAAACCCAAGAATTCCAGATCGATACTCACCACCTCTTTATCGATTTTAAAGTCGCCTATGACAGCGTGAACAGGAACGAGCTATACAGAGCCATGTCACTTCTTGGCATCCCTCCTAAACTCGTTAGATTGTGCAGGATGACTATGGAGAACTCGCGCTGCTCCGTCAAGGTTGGTAAGAACGCCACCGACTCATTTATCCGACTCATTTAATGTCGAGAAAGGTTAACGACAGGGTGACGCGCTGTCATGTAACCTCTTTATTGCTGCACCGCAGAAATCTTCCCAATAATAAATATCGAAATCCAAAGTAATTGAATGAAACCAAATCCAATTAAACGTCTTGGGAATTAATATCGATTTTATTTTCTATTAAAAAGTAGCATGAAAGATTTATAATACAAATTTTTAAATTACAAACTTACAATTGGTATCCAAAACAAGCAATGCGCAATAATAAAAAATTAAAAGAAATCTTTTCAAGAATGAATTCAAAATTTTAAATAAACGTTTCAGAAAGAAAACTATTGAATGAATGATTTGAATTTTAAAAAAATTGTAGAAGAAAAAATGATTTGAAAGATTTGTATTTCAAAGCAGATATGATTTTAAATTTTTAAATTGAGTGAATTAAAAGCAAAGTAAAAAAGAGTATTTTATAATAAGGCTTGATGACATTCCGGGGACCGTCTGAAAACTAGGATGAAGACCTTAAATCAAGAACAGCAAGCCTTCCGACTGATCTTTTAAACTCAACTAAACCATTGGCTAATTTGACATCAGCCATGCGCACAATATTATCAGGTCCTGGGTATATCCTTACGACACGACCCAAATGCCAAGCCAATCGAATCTCATTAGGCTCAACTAGAATAACGACGTCATCAACTTCTACTTGCTTAGTTGTTCTGTTACACTTTAATCTTCTTGTTATTTCTGGCAAATATTCGGTATACCACCGCTTAATGAGTTGAGACATCAAATGTTGTGATCGTCTGCTGTAGAGTTTGCTACAAGAATCATTTTCAAAGAAAACTCCTGGCGCGGTAACGTCTATGTCATCTTCACCGAATAACATTGCGTTTGGTGTAAGTGGTTTAGGGCCTTCGGGGTCCACTGGAAGATGTGTGAGTGGGGATTTGACCTTGAGCTTCCATGAGAGCGTTTCGCAAAACGTCTTCACGAGGAATAGTATCTTTTAAAACAAAATTCACAATCTTTTTTATGGATTGGATGAGCCGCTCCCAAGCTCCTCCCATCCAAGGTGAATATGCTGGAATAAACCGCCACAGAATACCAATATATTTAGCAGCATACTCACTTAAATGCTGCTCCATACTTTTTACGGCTTGATCCAGCATATTTTTTGTCCCAATAAAATTGAGGCCGTTATCGCTGTAGAAAAATCGAGTAACTACTCGATTGATGATAAATCTACGTACAGCCATTGTACATTGATCTAAGCTGAGGTCGTTCAGTAACTCAATTTGTACGGCGCGAAAGGTGAGACATGTAAAGATCATACCATATCTCTTCACAGTTCCACGTCCGAAGTTCACCATGAGAGGTCCAAAACAGTCCACACCGACATGAGTAAACGGCTTCGAATCAAAAGCCAAGCGAGCTTCGGGAAGTTGACCCATGAGCGGCATGACTGGCTTAGCTTTAAGGCGTTTGCACTCATTGCAACGAGATCTTACCCTTTCAACAGCTCCCCGTATGCTAATTATCCAAGCATGCTGGCGGATGTCGGAAATGATTGTTGCTGTCCCCATATGGAAATTATTTTCATGATGATGCTGGATAAATATGTCGACCAATGGATGATTCTTTGGAAGTATGGCAGGGTTACGTGCAGCGTATGATAAATTGGCTTTTTGGGCTCGGGAGCTCATTCGTATGGTGCCTTTTTTATCAAGAAAAGGCGATAGACTGAGAATAGAGCTTGATGATCCTACCAATCCGTTTTTTCTGAGGGATTTTAGATCATTTGGAAAAGAATCAAGTTGAATTTTTCTAAAAAGACAACTTTCAGCTCGAGAAAACTCAGCTGGCGTGATGAAAGATTCTTTCTCAGCGGGCAGATTCTGATAAACGTCATTGAAGCGAAGCAAAAATCCAATGACTCGTACAGAAGAAGCCCATCTTGCTCTAAACCTGGCGCTAAGATTTTCGTAGACATCAAAATACGGAGTTGGCTGCTTTGTGTGTAATAAAACTTTTCTGGTCTCATGGCTGATCGATTCCAAATCTACCTTTCCTGGTTTAACGGGCCATTCTGAAAAGGGAAGACGGAGGAAATCTGGACCTTGGAACCATCTCGTCTGCTGGTTTCCCATTGAATCATCGCACCATTTAGTTCCATCATCTGCAACGTTATCACTTGAACCAATGTGAAGCCACTGCCGTGGAGAAGTATATTCAAGAATTTCCCCAATTCGAGTAGCTACAAATGAGGGAAACTTATACTGGGTAGAGTTTATCCAAGATAGTACAGTCTTTGAGTCTGATAGATAAATTTCATTATCAAACCGTATCGTGTGCGACCTTTTTATCGTAGATGCCAAACGAACTCCAAGAACTGCAGCCTGTAACTCTAGTCGAGGAATGGATAGTTGCTTTACAGGGGCAACTTTGGCTTTAGCCATTACAAGAGAAACATCTACTTCATTGTTTTGCTCAAAACGTAGGTAAGCAACCGCAACAAAAGCTTTTTCCGAAGCATCTACGAAAGTAATGAGGCTTACCTTACAAAAATCTGGATTCCGAGAGACATATCGGCGGGGGATTCGGAGGTTCTCAATATTTTTCAGCTCTCTAATGAAAGTTAACCATTGAATCTGCAGTTCAGATGACACCGGCTCGTCCCAGTTGAAGCCTTCTCGCCACACGTCTTGAAGAATTATTCTTCCTCGAATAATGTAGAGAGATGATTCCCAATGGATCGAATATACGCATAACAGCTCGTAACATACGTCGTTTGGTGATAGTGACATCCTTAGCTAACATATGCTGTAGGTCCTCATCGTCAGCCAGTTTGTATGAAAAGCAGTCGGAGGATGGGTGCCAAAACATTCCCAAAACTTTCGCCACATACCCTTCGCATTCGTTTGGATCAATACTGACTAATTTTCTATTAACATAACTTTCAGGCATTTGAATTAAGAAATCACGATTGTTTGATTGTACCCCAACTAGATCAAAATTCATAGTTTTGCAGATATGAATTGCATCTTTGGTGACTGAAACTGCTTCCTCGACCGTGTTATGACTGTTAAAATAGTCATCGACATAAGTTCTTTTCGTTAGACCATCTACTGCTTCCGGGCAACTCGCTACGAAGAAATTAGAATGGTGATTTTTCACAAATTGGGCGCACGTTGGTGATCTAGGTCCGAACATCATCACCTGCATAATATACACAGTGGGCTTGGAAGTACTGTCACCATCTCTCCACAGGATTCTTTGGCATTGCTGGTCCTCTTCCTTAATCCTTATTTGATGGAACATTTCTTTAACATCAGCGTTCACGAAATTTAAAAAGTCCTGCATGCAGCGGTACGAGATTATCTGGACCCTTCAATAGATGCGTGTTGAGCGAAACACCATTGAATTGTGTTGCTCCGTCAAGGTTGGTAAGAACACCACCGACTCATTTAACCGACTTATTTAATGTCGAGAAAGGTTAACGACAGGGTGACGAGCTGTCATGTAACCTCTTTATTGCTGCACCGCAGAAATCTTCCCAATAATAAATATCGAAATCCAAAGTAATTGAATGAAACCAAATCCAATTAAACGTCTTGGGAATTAATATCGATTTTATTTTCTATTAAAAAGTAACATGAAAGATTTATAATACAAATTTTTAAATTACAAACTTACAATTGGTATCCAAAACAAGCAATGCGCAATAATAAAAAATTAAAAGAAATCTTTTCAAGAATGAATTCAAAATTTTAAATAAACGTTTCAGAAAGAAAACTATTGAATCAATGATTTGAATTTTTAAAAAATTTAGAAGAAAAAATGATTTGATAGATTTGTATTTCAAAGCAGATATGATTTTAAATTTTTAAATTGAGTGAATTAAAAGCAAAGTAAAAAAGAGTATTTTATAAAAAGGCTTGATGACACTCTTCAACATCATTCTTGAGGCAATCGTACGCAACTCGCATTTCAAAACCTGCGGTACGATTTTTTTTAAATCCGTTCAATTACTTGGCTATGCTGATGATATTGACATTATTGGAAGAACGAAGCGCGCTGTCAGTGGAGCATTCGCAAGTATTGAAGTGGAGGCGGCAAAAATGGGGCTGGCTGTAAATGAAGATAAAACAAAGTATATGCTGTCCTCGGGTGAAGAAGATCATCACCGTAGGCTCGGCCAAAACGTCACAATGGACAGATATAACTTTGAGGTTGTCAAGGACTTTGTCTATTTGGGTTTGTCTATAAGCTCTCAGATCAACATCAGTGAAGAGATCAGTCCAAGAATAACTCTTGCCAATCGCTGAACAACATCAGTGAAGAGATCAGTCCAAGAATAACTCTTGCCAATCGCTGTTTCTTCGGGCTTAGAAGGCATCTTAGTAGCAAAGCCCTCTCTCAAACGACCAAGGAGACACTATACAAGACCCTTATCATCCCAGTCCTGCTGTATGGGGCAGAAGCGTGGACACTGACACAATCGGTTGAATACAGGCTGGGGTGCTTTTAAAAAAAGATTCTTCGGGTGATATTCGGTCCTGTATTATCAATGGAGTATGGAGGAGAAGATTCAATGGCGAACTGTACGGGCTATACAGCGACATTGACTTGGTTAAGAAGCTGAAAATACAGAGGCTTAGATGACTGGGTCATGTGGAACGTATGGGCGAAAACGCTCCTGCCCGACGAGTCTCCAATTCCAACCCGGAGGGCCGACGCAGTTCTGGAAGACCCCATCTAAGGTGGCGCGATCAAGTGGTAAACGACCTCAACCAACTTGGTGTTCGCAACTGGAGGCCACTGGCTAGGGACCGGCCTAGCTGGCGAGAATTGTTGGTTGAGGCCGTGGTCCACAATGAACTGTCTGCGCCACTTTAAGTAAGTAAGTAAGGTATAACATAGAATACCATGGTTTACCTTTTGGTTTCCTTTGAATAACTTGGCAACAAAAAGTCGTAGAGCTTAACGGTTTTCAGTATTGAACTTAAAACTTATACGGGCATTTGACAAAAAATAAGTATTTAATTACATACAATTTTGAAAAAGAAAAATTGGTTTGAAAATTTATTTTTAATTTTTTTACTTGCGATTATAGGTACTATAAGGCAAGTTATGTATTCGTAAAAAAGTGGGTCCGACAATTCTGTCTGTTTGTCTGTCCGTATGTCTGTCTGTCTGTATAGTTACCTACAGCCTAAACGGCTGGACCGATTTGCTTCAAACTTGGTACACAGTTGTGACGAAGTTACACCTTTCCTGCTGCCCCCTCCGCATCCGACCACAATAACCAATTAACCGCCGCCACCAACCCCTGCAATAGTTGCAACACCGCCACCGATCGGCACGATGATTCCATATAATTATTCATCTACGATGAATAATAGAACCATCATTACGTGACGTTACAACCACACAGCCTCCCAAATAACCGCCGCCACCGACCGCCACTCTAATTCCACCACCGCCACCGAACGCCAAGAAGATTCCATACATTTATTCATATAATGAATAATCGAATCACCATCACGTGACGTAACACCAACACTGCATACTATTAAATAAATTCCGCCTGCCCCTCCACCCCGCACCGCTGATTTGAACTGCCAACCACTTCCTAGGACCTAAACCAGAAGAGCAGCCAAATTAATGCATCACTCAAAATGAATTACTCATTTGCAAGTATTTTTAACATTTAACTTTATAATTCACAGTCTCTCCTTTCAGGGAAATTCCATAAGTAGATGTGAAATTTGCATGGAAAATCAGACTCGATCTCCCAGCCATTGGAAGAAGTTCTATTGCAAATAGAAAACCGGGATAAGAGTTCTCACTCGAAGGTACGCTGCGGGGAATACCAGCAGAAACCTCACCAAATTTTGAAGCAAAAGTTTTTTGTCAGCTTTCCACTCCGCTGTTGGTCGTGGTGGGTCGTTGACCGGCGTTTAGGCCACTCGATTATTGTCGTGGAGCTCTTCCTTTCTAGAGGAATCTCTACTGACCTCCGTTTATTGTCGTGGGGTTGCTGCTCTCGTAAGCTTCTCCATAGACCTAGTTTGGAACTACCAGTTTTTTGTCGGGGCTACTCCTTTTCTTAGGGGTACCATAGACCGAGCCTTGCTCAACCGTTTTTTGGCAGCTTTCCACTCCGCTGTTGGTCGTGGTGGATCGTTGACCGGCGTTAGGCCACTCGATTATTGTCGTGGAACTCTTCCTTTCTAGAGGAACCTCTACTGACCTCCGTTTATTGTCGTGGGGTTGCTGCTTCGTAAGCTTCTCCATAGACCTAGTTTGGGAACTACCAGTTTTTTTGTCGTGGCTACTCCTTTGCTTAGGGGTACCATAGACCGAGCCTTGCTCAACCGTTTTTTGCCAGCTTTCCACTTCGCTGTTGGTCGTGGTGGATCGTTGACCGGCGTTAGGCCACTCGGTTATTGTCGTGGAGCCCTTCCTTTCGAGAGGAATCTCCACAGACCTAGTATCTAAGGTATCATAATAAATGAATTGTAATCTTTTATTTTAAGAATATCAATAAGAATATGAAATAAACTTTTTTTTTAAAGTTTTTTAGGATAAGCCGCGTAAAAATATATTAAATATTTAGTGAGTGCAATTCTGTACTCACCCCGAACGTTTCGCTACAAATTACATTGAGCGTGGTCACCGGGAAACTGCCAGTAAAATGTTATAGAAGACTTTGGCTACGCAAGGGATAGCGGTGCGTAGGAGGTTCTATCTCTTGTTGTTGATGAGATGTAGAAGGTTGGGAGCAAACCGTACTCACTACATCACAGGGTGTTCGCAATGGCAACTGGATCGACCGTGAATTATTTAAAATGGGATCCCACGCACGCGATAATTTAAAACTATCGTCCCGATTGAAGTTTTTGTGGCGTTTTATTTCAATCGCTTCGCGAACAAGACGAGGAATGTAGTGAGGCTCGTGAGCTAAAACCTTAGCCTGTTCAAAATGAATCCAGTGGTGTTCGTCTGGGTGGCCCAAGATGTGTTCACATATCGCTGATTTTTCCCGTTGGTTTTTGCTTACAGCACTTATGTGCTCCTTTAAACGGGTAGCAATGCTTCTTTGGGTTTGTCCCACATATGATGACCCACAGCTGCAAGGGACAGCGTATACCCCTGGTGTTTGGAGAGGAAAATGGTCTTTCGGTGATTGAAGATAACTTATCACCTTTTTGGGTGGTAAGAAGATCGATTTTACACCATATCTTTTGAGTAATTTTCCTACTCTGTCTGTGACACCTTTGAAGTATGGCAAGAAAGCTTTTTTGTCCAATTTGCTTTCATCCCTTTCCCTTGGCAAAGCTGGCTTCCACATTCTTTGCTTTTTGGTGTAGCCGTTCGCTTTCAGAACATTGTCTACAAAGAGTAGTTCAGTCGCAAGATGGTCGTTGTCGCATATCCTGTGAGCGCGTTGAACTAGTGTGGAGACGACAGATCTCAAATTTGCCGGGTGGTGGTGGGAAGTGGCATGTAGGTATCTGTTTGTGTTGGTGTCCTTTCGGTAAACTGTGTGTCCCAATGTACCATCAGGCTTCCGTATTACTTTCACATCTAAAAATGCAATGGATTCTTCAGTTTCCCGGTGACCACGCCTCAATGTAATTTGTAGCGAAACGTTCGGGGTGAGTACAGAATTGCACTCACTAAATATTTAATATATTTTTACGCGGCTTATCCTAAAAAACTTTAAAAATAATGTCCAACAACCGCGAAAACCTTAAAAGTTATATATGAAATAAACTGTTAAGAAAATTAAGATTAATAAAGATATTGTTGTTTCGGAGTTCGACACTCTTCAACCCTGAGTTTTTGCTTTCTTTTGGGAACAACACTGGACATCTATGAGCTAACCTCAGCCTGAGTATAAAAAAAGCATCACACAGTATTATTATGACGTTGTACAGAGGGTTTTTGGAATTAGCTCTAAAACTAACGGTACTTGCCATAAGATTTTTAGTGAAAAATTAATTTTTCTCAAAAACGGCTCCTACGATTTTGATAAAACTTTCTGAATAGTGTTTTCTGTGCAAACTTTTTTATGTTTTGGTTGGAATAGATTTTTCAGGAAAAGTCATATAACGATACCTCCATAAGACCGGTTTTTTTAAATCAGATTTTCTCGTAAACCACTTGACGGATTTCGACGATATTTTTAATGTAGAAGTCCTTTTAAAGGCGAAATAGTATAATTTTTTTAATTTTTGAAAAAGATTTTTTTTTGAGTTTAAAAAAAAAATTTAATTGTTTTTTTTTTTTATTTAAAAAAAAAATGTTATTATTTTTTTTTTCAAAAACGGTTTAAGCGTTTTTTTTAACGGTTTAAGCTATTTTTTTAATTTTGTTTTTCTGATAAAAACTACAAAAAGCTAGAAGTTGGCATAAAAAAAAATTGGAATACATTTTGGAAGTTTTTCAAAAAAAAACTGGTCGAACGATTTTGAAAAAAAAACTTCATAAAATTCTAAACAAAAAACAAAATCATATGACTTACGAGTACTTCATTTTTTCCAAAAAACGTTTTAACTATTGATTTCTAAGTGATCAATAGCTCTAAAACTAACGGTACCGGCCATGATTTTTTATGAAAAATTAATTTTTGCAAAAAGGGGCGATTTTGAGATGAATGGTGTTTTTTGAGTAAACTTTATATTTTCGTTGAAATAAATTTTTCAGGAAGTCTTGTAACTGTACCTACCATAGGACAAGTTTTTTCATAAAAGATTTTCTCGTAAACGACTCAACGGATTTCGATAAAAATTTTAATGTGAAAGCTCTTTTATGAACGAAATAAAATCATTTCTTAAATTTTTCAAATTTTCGAGGTTTTTGAAAAAAAAAGTTAATTTTTTTTTTAATTTTTATTTTTTTCAAAAACGATTTGTTCAAAATTTTTAAAGGTTTTGATTTCTGATAAGCACTTTAAACTGCTAGATGTTGGCATACTCGAAAAAAATTGTGTTATCGAAAAGTTTTTCAAAAAACACCATTTTTTGAAAAAACTGGTCGAACGATTTTGAAAAAAAGTTTCTTCAAAACTCTAAAACGAAGTAAAGGAAGTCTGATGGCTTACTTCATTTTCTACAAAAATCGTTTTAGCTATTGATATTTAAGTGATTTATTAAATTTTATTTGATTTTGTTAATGCTTTTTTCCCAAAATCTCAAGCCCCAAGACCATTTTAACACATTAGAGCAAGTTTGTACGACCCAGTCGTGCACTTTATTTTCTAAATACAATATATATATTTGAATTTGGGGGTGGCTGCCGCGCACTTTTCATACAAAACCATCAATTGTTGGTACAAATATATGTTTATAATGGGTTGGTAACGTTTGCCCCAAAACACAAGCCCCAAACGGGAATCCCCACAATAAAATCCCCATCCCCGAAATACCCAAAGAGAAAATCTACAAGCCAAAAATCCTCAAACCAATATCCCCAAAACAAATATGTTCAAGTAGTGAATCATGCGATAAAAACGCGCGCGCGAACATATTTGTTTTGGTGATATTTGGTTAAATTCATATTGCAGGAAATGTAATCCAAAGAGTAAATATATAATTCTTTTTAGTGCTTGTAATGTTTATTAAAATAAAAATACATTTTCAAAATTAGTAAGTAAGTAAATATTCATAGTCTTAAATGAAACGAAAAGAAAAACTTAATCGTTATCACTTATTAGTTAGATTCACAATAAAAATAATTTCGTGAGATTTTTCTGAAAACTAAATGCACATAATTTAGATGTACACGGACTCTGGGGATTTGGGGATTTCTTGGGGATTTTGGCAAAAAAGATTGTTTAGGTGTGGATTTCATCCATGTGCATTATGAATGTGGGTATATTAGCTAGTTGGATTATAACTTTTGGGGATTTTAATCGATGGGGATATTTTTTCTTGGGGATTCTGTAGTACACCCGTTTATAATAACGAAAGGTACTTTATTTTTAGGGTAAAACCTTAAATTTTGTGGGTATAAGGTGTACGTAAACATCTTGTGTAAGAAAGAAAAATTTTGGTTTTGGGCGTGGTTGGCGACCACTTTTTATAAGAAACCTTTACAAACCTTTGCAACAAAATGGTATCATAAGAAAGCCACAAGCCCAAATTTGTGTCTTTTAGTTCAAAGTGAATGGCTTATCTATGAAAAGAAATTTTTTGAATTTAAGGCGTGAGAAAAAAAACAGTTTTAAAAATTAAAAGTACAATACTCAATTTTAACTAGCTTTTTCCGTTCATTAATGAAAACTATATTTATAAATTTTGTGTGTATATAGCCTACTCTTAGGGGCGTGATTCTCTATATTAATAAAGCGGAAAAGGCATTGTATATATAAACTATAGTACTACCACCTGAGGTGCGCCATCTATCGACGAAAAACTAAGCTCTAGAATACCATGGTAAGCAACAACAACAATTAAAATGGTGGAAATTATTGTTGGTGCTTCCCATGGTATTCTAGAGCTTAGTTTTTCGTCGATAGATGGCGCACTTCAAGTGGGAATACTATAGTTTATATATACAATGGAAAAGGGCATTTGTTTGTTTGTTTGTTTGTTTGCCGGGTTAATGTCAGAAGCTATGGTCCGATTTAAAAAAAAATTGTTACAAAGGTTATTCCAAGAGGATGATTTGAGGAATATTAAAAAACAATATTTATTTCGTACGGTAAAATTGAGTTAAAAATTGGCATGAATTTTTTTCCCCAATAAACTTCAACAATGATTTTGCAGATTTGAAAAAAAATATTTTGTTCCAAAAGCTATGCTTTGAGGATGATTTAAGGCATAATTTTTCTTTAAAAAAAAAAAAAAAAAATTGTTGGCACAACAGCTCCAAGGGGGCCGGAGCCTGTGACTTACACTCTCAACCATTCCTGTGTGTGCGTTGATATTCTGCAGGAATGGAAGGGACCTACGATTTACCGCCGAATCCGAACGGCTAACAGAGAAGCACTTTCCATGACATTTATATTACTCTTGGAGGATTTGTCACTTCCTCGCAAGAGACAGTACCCCGGAAAAAAATTAGGTGGCAACGTCTGGGATCGAACCCTGAACCTTCGGCGTAGCAGTCCGACACACTAACCACTACGACACGGGGTACTACATAATTTTTCTTATAAAATTTAATTATTTCATACGGTGAAATTGGGTCAATGAAGTTGTTATGGCAACGTTTCAAGCCACATGAAAGGCATTAAGTTTATTAGAAGGGGACGAACGTTGGGAACATATGTTCGTTTTCTGATGCAGATTGTTTGCCACCCATCGATGAAATTTACAATAAAGGATTGATTTGAATACAAAACAAGGTATGTATATGTGGATAGTAAAATAAAGTGGACGACTGGGTCGTACGAACTTGCTCTTATGTGTTAAAATAGTCTTGGGGCTTGAGATTTTGGGAAAAAAGCGTTGAAAAAATCATATGAAATTTTATAAATCTCTTCACCATCACGTTCCAACATGACACTGTATGCTCTATCCGAAAGAATGGACTACGGAAAAGTCTTACAAGAAACAATTTAATAATATAGGATGAGTGTACTATGAGCTATGACTCATAGAACTCAAATCAAGTACTAGGCGGGATTACGTTTCTGTTTGCAGGTGATTTCCTCCAAACATTACCCGTCGTTGTTAGGGGAACGCGTGCAGATATTTTGAAATCCTGCTCAAAATCGTCCTCACTTTGAAAATTATGTTGAATGACTTAAACTTACCACAAATATAAGAGCTCATTTAGATGGAGGTGGTACAAAATTTTCAACGAATTTACTAAGGAAAGGTAACTGGGAAGTACAAGCTGTGAATAATATAATTCCAATTGACGATTCCCTAGGTAAAATTGTTCGCAATATGACCGATCTAATTGCAAACATATGAATACCCAGATGTGAACATTGATCAATAAAATTACCAATGGCTGTGCCTGTGTCAGAGGACAATTTTAGCAGCAAGGAATAGGACTGTTGATGTAATTAATGAAAACATCTTAAGTAAACTACCAGGCACAATTCCAAAATATAACTCTGTTTACAATGTTGTCGATTGGGAAGACGCTGTTTACTATCCGCAAGAATTTCTCAACTCATTGAATCCATCAGGACTTCCCCCACACTGTCTTAAGCTATAATTCGGCACTCCACTAATATTGTTACGCAATCAAATTTATGTAACGCAACAAGGTTACAAGTAAAGTCGCTGCGAAATAATAATCGTTACTGGACCAGCTGTAGGAGAGGCCGTTCTTATTCCCCGAATGCCTATGTTTTCAAGAGATGTTCCATTTTTATTTAAAAGGATATAGTTCCCCATCAAAATTTCTTTTGCTGTGACGATAAATAAATCCCAAGGACAAACCTTCAAATACGTTCGAATAGATTTATGTTGCTTTGTCTAGGTCCGAGAGTGGTGAAAACCATTTGTATTAATACTTTCAGGAAACAAGACCAAAAACGTTGTGTTCTTTGAAGCCCGCCCAATAGAAATTGAAACAGATTTGATATGTTTTTGTAATTGTGTGTGTTTCTTTTGACGTTCTTAATTTATAAACTACTAGCTGTCCCGGCAGACGTTGTTCTGCCCTTCCGAGCAGATAGCGCAGTGATAAAAACGATGATAGATATAAGCATTTTGAATATTAAGCCATAAGTTTGTCTTCCTGATTATATTTACACTGTTAATTTGTCTAAAATATGAGAACCTGGATGTTTTTTTTTTTTTAATTTAAAAAACTGAGAAAAGTAAGTATACACCCGAGTGTATTACATAACAAAAATTCAATAGAACTCCTGTTTATAACAGCTTGTTAAAAATAGCATCCTTCAAGCTTCAAGTATTGAAGTACGTTAAACCTATCAAACACAATAAGATTTTTTAAAACCGTATACCACTTTTCTTTTCTTTTTTTCCCATTTCACCCTATAAACAGCTAGTTTGTGCAAAAAATATTTAGTTAACGGACCCTGTGCCTAATTCGCTAAGCAGATCACATTAGTATAAGAATGAAAAATACACTCGTTTTAAATACGCAGTCTTTTTTATATTTATTTTATTTCTTCTCCTTTTTATTTTATTATCGGAGAGCCTTTTCGTAAACTACATTTTTTGTTTTGCCCGGAGTTGTAGTATAAATAAACATAACTGATGGCTTTTCTACACGTAAACATGATACATACAATTGTCCGTTGGAGAAGCATGGATATTCCAGGTCGATTAAGCACAATTCCATAGATTGTTCTTGCGCCTCATTTATTATCATTTATTATCATAGCGAAAGCAAGACGTATTGGAAATTGCAATCGTTTGAAGTTAAAAGGTTAATCTGGCGGAATCATTGGAATACGCGGCATCAATACATCTTCAACTATAAATTTTCCTTTTAAAATGGTTGCTTCAATAAAATTATTCATGACATTTTTGACTGCTTATCTTGTTCCGTTGCACAATCGAGGTGGATTTATATTCCGAATGAGAATAATGGGTGCACCAACTTTCAATTTTAAACGATGAGGTGACAGTCCAGGCAAATCAAAGTAATTCAGAAATTCCGTTGGATAATTGACAGCGTCAACTTGATTTGTGACCTGATTGATACATCACAATCTCACCAGGTACATCACTTAAAATATCCGTATTCAATTGACCGACGTCCTTAATTTTGGCTGCCAGTATTGCCCTTTCAGCTAAAAAAAATTGTGATTTCGATAATTTTGCGCAATGTTTAGAAAAACACTTGAAACCAATCGTTATTTTGTTTTTACGAAATTACGAAAATTATCTGGCAAAGTGATTAATCCAGTAGTAGCATCAATAGGAATTTGTCCATTTCCTATCGACAGTAGTTGTCTAGAAAATTCGTCAGCCGATGGGTCATTTAGTAATTGTACTCTTAAATTTGTTGTTAAAGTGAGTGTTTGAACATTTCTCCATAAACTGGATGACTTCAAACATGCCTTTAATTCATCTGCTCTAGTTGAACAGGGAATCACTGGCAGCTTTTGACGGAAATCAATATCAGAGCGCCACCGAATATTTCTTGATTATTACGTAAATCTTTCAAAGTCCTATCTAAAGCTTCCACCGATCTCGTATGTGCCATTGTACATTCATCCCACACTATTATAATTGGAATTTTTGCAAAACTCTTCCCATTCCAGAATTTTTAGAAATGTAACACGTTGGATTTGGTGGCAATGTTTTATTTGCGATTGCTAAGCACAATATCCTCAATTATAACTAATGCCCCGTTAATATTTCCAGGGTAATGATTAATTCCTGATTTCTAGAAATACGACCATTCTATTCAAGATATCTTCAGTCATATAGTCACGATAACTTTGCCACAATTCTACTGGATTTGTTGGAAAATATGTTGCGATAATAATTGAAAATATTGTTCTTATTTGATGCAGTAAACCTGTTGAGGATGCTTCCATAAAATGATTATCATTTTCAAGTAAATGCAGTTCTTTACATGCATGATGATAAGTGTGACAAAGACCCCCATTCACTCTTTTTAAACTCAAAAAAGATGTAGGTCCAGGAACATATACTATACATAAATGTACATATGTACATACATACATATACATATGTATGTAAATACATACATACATACATATATGTACATAATGTACGACTATTTGTATACACCGCGCGAAACCATACACAGCTACAAAAAAAGCAAAAGCAACAACAAATGTTTATGTGTATCGAGTATCGACGCTGTTTTTGACTTCAAAACTAAAAACTAAAATTTAATATTATAAAATTCCGACAGTGACTGATTGATATTTCAAAAAAATGATTTTTGAGTTTTGCTAAGTGAGCATTAAGTTTATTTTTCACGCACGCACAACACACACATACCGATTTCAACCAAACTTCACCGGATTCGTATATAGACCAATACCAAAGATGTGTGGAAGTTTGGTTGAAATTGGTAGACGGGTTAAGGCGTGAATCGGCGACTAACAAAATATAGTTTACTTTTTATATACAGGGTGATTCACCAGCGTTGTGCCAAAAAGCTAGAGCGTGTAGGTTAAGTTGAGACAAGAAAAAAATCGTATGGGAGGGGGGGTCTATTCCCCTCCGTTTAGCCGGGAGGGGCAATTTTCTGAAAAATTGACTTATTTTGTAAAAAAAAATATTTAAAATCAACGGGTTCGTTTACAACACCGTGTTATACCTTTTTGGAAAGCCAAAAACTTCTCCTTTTATTTTGTTTTTAAATTAAATTGTTTTAAAGAATAGTTTAAAAAATATAAATTTTCAAACTCAAAATTTTGAAAAAAAATTTGAAAAAATAATTTTAAAACTTAATTAAACGTAATTAAGTATAATTTTTGTTCTCAGAATTCAACGCTTCCATTAATCTTTAATCCAACACTGAAACCCGTATGGCTCTACGACTTTTTGTTGCCAAGGTATTCCAAAATAACCGAACCTACTTCTTCACAAAAACACGAAAAAATTGGCTAAATGGTCACTTGTGCCATCCCGTAAGGCTAGGTTTTCTATCAAAAAAAAAATCTGTGACGTGAAATAACCCCCGACGAAATAAGGCCGCATTCAAAATGAGGCGTTATTTCCGTAAAAAAATTGAAGTAATGTCCGAAGGGTGTTATTTCCGGCTAAGTGTAGAAAGAAGACCTCATGCAAACATGGAAAGAAGGCTACATCCATGGTTTAAAAAAAATGAAAAATAAGGCTTTACTGGCTAGTACTTTTTAACGGTGAATGTATTGATTCTTTTGATGTTTTCCGGGAAATCTATGATTAATAAAATGCACGACTGGGTCGCACGTACTTGCTCTGTTGGTGCAATAGTACGATGAAAACAAACTTTTCGATCAATAAGAACAACTCATTTTTGAAAGATTTGGTAAAACCTAAAAAATGTTGACTGAAACTGGAAAACCCGATATACGGGAGCTAACGTTAAGAAACCTTTTAATATTTAAAATTTAGATGTCATCTTTTGGGTTTTATATATGATATAAATGACCGCTTATGGCCAAATTATTAAAATTGTTAATACCAATTTCCGCTATAATCATGTGTAGCCAAAAACTAACAATGCAGTTTTCTGTGAAATATTCTATCTATGCTACATTCAAAGTTTCATAAAAATCGGTGGAGCTTTTTTTGAGTACATTAGAAAAAACGAAAAAATTGGCCAAAATCTAATAACTCTTTGTATAGGAGCCACCATTAAAAAAAAAGAGACTGAAAAAAAATCAATGCCATCTGATAGGAAGCTGAAAGAAACTATACCAAACAAAGTTTGAGTGAGTTCGATGCAACCGTTGACAACTTATGGCCATTTGAATAAAAGACGTTAAGACCAGATCTCCGTTATTAGCATTTTTTGCCAAAAACTAAAAACGCAGTTCTCTTAAGAACACTAAAAGAATATATCACACAAAGTTTAATCAAATTTTTGAGCAAATTAGAAAAAACTAAGAAAAGTTGGCTAAAACTGAACGGCTCGTTGTATGGGAGCCATCATTTGGAAAGGCTTCACTGAAAAATGTATAAAGCCATCCTATAGAACACTACAAAGAACTATGCCAAACGAAGTTTGAGTCAATTCAATCAAGCCGTTGCGAACTTATGGCCATTTGAAAAAAAGCCTTTTAAACCTGATTTTCGTTACGACCATTTAAGCCAAAAACAAAAAACGCTATTTTATTAGAAATATCTTACGTTAGTCAAATTCTGAGTTTAATCAAAATCGTTAGAGCCATTTTCGAGCAAATCCAAAATGAAAAAAAAACCGTTACTTGAAAGGTACCAGTTTGAGCCGGGCTAAAACAAAATAAAAAAAAACGTCGACAATGGTTTTTCTTCAAACTGCTATATACCAAGTTTGAAGAAAATCCGTCAAGCCGTTTAGGCTGTAGCATGACGTGAAAAAGAGCACATCCGCACAGACGCACAGACATACCGACGGACGGTATGGCGAAAACCACTTTTTTGGGCTTCTCTATCATCGTAATGTCTTGTTTGATTAAAACCTCGAACCTCGAGATACTGTTGCTTAAACGTGTTTGAAATTTACAAGTTGCACATTGCATCAAACGCTTTTTGAAAAACTGAGGGCCCGGTTGGCAACAGAAACTTTTATTAGGACAAGTGCTTCATCCATACAAACAACCTATCAACTTAACTGTTTAAAAAAGATTTCACAACATGCCCAAGCAAAGAAAGAATTTTCAGTGAAAATGAATAACGCTTTTGATTGTATGGATATGGATAGTGGTTCCTTGTATAATAAAAATATTTTGAAGGGTGGAATCTAGTTTGGAAATCCAGCTTATAGGGAGCTTAAATTTTTTTTATTGTACCTTCGTACCTCCGTATCCTGTATCCTTCGGTGCACGAATTTAATGTTCTAATTTTAAATTATAGGAATTGCGACAGCGACGATGTGGACTTCTTAAATTTAATTGATACCCTGATTTAACCAAAACATCTACAGATTTTCTTAAACCTAAAGCAAATGACGGAACAGAGGTTGATAACATTTTGTACAAAAAAGTCATAAATGAAATGGCAATTGAAACTAAGATTTTATTAGAAACAACGGCAATGCGATATTTTTTGGGGTACGTTGTATTCAAAAAGCTTTCCAAGAAATATTGCCCATGTTGTTTTTAAGTGTTTTCAGAACCGATGAAAAATTAAAATGTTCATCAGAATTTTTCATTTTTGCTGAGAACTTGTCTGAAAACAGTGATTTTGGAAGTCTGTCAGCGCCCAGTGATGGATTTTTCAGTATAATGTAAACTAGACAATCCCGATTAAAAACTAAGTCCTAAAAGCGCACGCAAAAGTCAAAACAGTGAGTGATCGACCGGCACGGGGAACTCACTAAAAAAAAACAAGCACCCAAGAGGCACAAGGAACTCACTCAAACCAAGCACCCTAAGAGTGAGTGAAGTAGGAACTGTTTTATCGATTTGATAGTTGCCTATAATTGAAATGATTTTAATTTTGAAAAGTTCAATGTGTACTGCTTTTTTGAATTTATTATTATTATTTATTTTATTAAATCCTACTAATCCTACTAATATTATAAATGTGAAAGTTCCGATGTTTGGATGTTTGTTGCTAACTAACGCCAGAACGGCTAAACGGATCTGGATACAATTCGGCACAGAGATAGCTTATAGTCTGGAATAGCAGATAGGCTATTTTTTATCCCGGTAAAATGTATGGCTCCCGTGGGATAGATGTTTTAATTTTTGAAATCACACCAGAAAGGCTGAAGGGATCTGAATGAAATTTAGCACAGAGATAGATTATTGTCTGGAATAGAATATTGGCTACTTTTTATCCCGGTGGAATGTGTGGTTCCCGTGGGATAGATTTGTTTTAATTTTTCCAATCACGCCAGAATGGCTGAACGGATCTGGATGAAATTTGGCACAGAGCTAGATTATAATCTTGTATAGCACATAGGTTTCTTTTTATCACGGTTAAATGTAGGTATGGAATTATAAAGCTATACAAGAAGAAGAAGCTAGAATACGATAGACGACTCCTCAAGCTAGTCTACTTCTTGATCAGCTGAAACGCGAGCGAAGCCGCGGGTAAAGGTTAGTTGTAAATAAATTACAAATTTAATAAGAATATAATATGTAACTAGAAATTAGCTGCCAGGGCTATTTACTAGGGTAATGAAAAAACAAAAAAAAATTAACTGTAAAAGATATAAATATACATAGATTGTTATTCTTGTTATTATTTTATTTTGTGAATTGAGTTTTCAAGTTTTAGGGTCGTCATTAAATTGAATGCCAAATTTATATGATCGATATTGATAACATTGTTTAAGAGAAGTGCAGGTGTTGGTTGGATAGAGTTGCACAAGTTAAAGAGACTTTTGGGCATAAAAGAAGGTGAATCATTATAAGGGGGGGGAACTATCTTCACAAAGATGGCAGAGAGGAGGTGGATCTTTATTGAATAAGTGTTGGTGTGTAATTATGAGTGGCCCAGTCTGAGCCTGATGTATAAGTTTAGTTTTTTTTTAGATACGTTACTGGGATATATTGCTCTGTCGCGCGCCGTTAGGATTTATGTTTTTGTATGAGTGGTTGTAATTTGTCCAAGCGTTTTTTCTTTTGTATTTCCAATTTTCTATGAGTTAATTCGTAGTAGATATCTATTTTATTGTGTAGAAAGAAAGCTTCTAATGGTTCTTTTAGAAAGAAAGGCTGTCAGCTTTGTATATGGCGAATGCTTCAGCACTAAAAGTTGACAGGTGGGAATGTGTAATCCTTTGGAAACAGAGGAACAGGTTTCGTCAACAGGAACAAAAGAAGTGCAGCTGTCCGCTTTGGATGCATCTGTAAATATTAGCTTCCAACTAAGAGAAACCGGAGGGTTTTTTAACATAACATATAAAATGCGGTCAAAACCCGGTCTTTTGCCTATAGCTGTGTGTACGCAGGAAATAAGTTCCGACAGGTTGATTTTTGATACGACGGAGATAGCTGAAGAACATGGGTGGAAAGATATATTTGAATTATTAAGAATTTTAAATTTTTCGTTGACGAAAGTGGATTCGAAGTTGGAGTCATCTGAAAATTGTTTCCATGTTTGCGCAAAGTTTTCAACGATATTTATAGTGCAAGTTAAAGTTGCTGTGTCTGCTTTTATGGTTTTTATTGTGTATGTATGGGGTATATGTGCTGTATAGGTTTTTAAATCGGTTTATGGATCGTTGAATTTGGATTTATAGTAGTAGGAACTGTAGCGTGCACGGGTCATATAAATGCACTTACATGCCAGTGCTATTCGCACACGCCATCTAGTTGTGACACCCATTATATTTATTGCCTGACCTGAATATGGCCATCATAATCGGGCATCGTCGAAATTGCGTTAAACGCACTCAATCGTAGTTTTTTTTCCTGGTTGCGACAGCCATTTTTTTTTTGTTATCGGATGCCAACCATTTTGCGATTCATTTTTTTTTTTTGGTAACCAAGAAGGCGAGCGTGGTAGACGACGACCGAAACTGTGGGACCAGGTGATAGCACTAAATCGCATTTCGTCGCCCAAAACCCCTTTTTCTGCCGTATTCGACTAGCGTCAGTTGTAAAGTCGCCCACAAACCCCAAGAAATCAAAGGGACGCATTCGGAACCCGCCTCGTGTGATCATCGCAAATAATCCATTCGGTCACGGTGCGGAGGAGGTTGTGGTAACCGAACCAAGATTCCCTGCCTGGGGAGGCGACCCTCGCATAGTAAGGGCGGTTATATTGCCTTGCACGTGGACGCATATCGTGGAATTTAACGGGGCAGCGTAGCAACATCGCGCCAACCCTTCGCATATTCCAGCCAGGTGCTCTCTTGCAAATACAAAGAGCTGAGACCGAATTCAAAATAAAAGTTTACAACCCAAAAAAAAAATAATAATTACAATTAGAACAAATCGCATAACCTTTAAGTTCCGAAAAAGGACATAAATATTTAAAACCATTAAGTAATAATTAGTAACCTTAAAGTAACAATTAGTGATCATTAAGTAAAATTTTGTAAAAGCGAAGCGCGGGCAGTCGGCGAGACATTAGTGACGCACAAAAAAAAACGGAAACCTTGTATTTCACCCCTTTTTAATTAATCACAGCCTCCAGGCCGCAGTATCGTCGTGCACGAGGATCACCGACTTTCCGGATTTATAAGTGAGTACCCCTAAATTTCTATATATGAACACGTTTTTTGTTAGTATATATCATATCATATCGATCGAAGGTAGTTTTAATTCACATATCGTATTTTGCATTTTCCTTCGCCACCTTAAATTAGGCGAGATTCGCGGCCGCGGTAGTGATTGTCAATTATTTCTTGCGAGACCGGATCCGTACGCTTCTCTTGATATGTATAATGTTTTGAATTGATAATTTAAGAATTTTTTTTTTTTGTTACTAAAAGTTTTAGCGAATTATTAAAAGATTCAGATGATTTTCTATTATATATTAATAAAGTGCCAAATGCGCAGACCATGAATAACTAAGATTATTTTTCTATTTTGATCGTTGAGAGGGCGGCTTGATGTAGAGGGTGTTACTGTTAAGGGGGTCTATGCATTTTATATGGGGCCATCATTGACAACGAGGTAAATGGGGGGATATTGGCCGGCGCGAGTCCATCCAGGCGCCTATACATATAACGATGTTTTAACCAGGTTCATGTACGCTGTTTCTCTCCTTATCCACATTTTCTCCTTTTTCCTAGCTATTTTTTTTTTTTTTTTTTGATTTTTTTTTTGTAGAGTCCGTCCCGAAACAAATTCCCGTCCCCCCTTCGAAACTTCTCGGGTATGCGAGAACTCAGGGACGTAGACCGCAAGTAAGGCTTCTCCTATGCTCAGTGGCACGAAAAGTTATTGTAGGAACCTAAAGCAGCAAGAACCCACCCCTCCGGCGAGGTAGGAGGCCGTGCAACCCGCGAGCGTTCCACCGCTGCTAGGTTATATTAGTATCATAACCAATTAAAAATAACAAGTTCCCTACAGAACATTTTCAAAACAATTCTTTTTTTGTTTGCTTTCACCGTTTTGTGAAATTCGGAATTTATATTTATTATTATTATAAGTTATTTCCTTATTTCACCAGTGGACTTTAATTTTGTGAATCTTGTCGCTAGTTTGAGGAATGGATAGGTTTGCTGCAGTTCGTATTGTTTTATGGATTAAAGCAGATTCTCTGTAGATTTTGGAAGAATCTTTTCTTATGAGCAACTCTCTAGAGACAGTAGATCGGAATAAATCCAAGTTGGCTTTATTAAACAGGAATTTTTCGGGTTTTTTTAGTTGTTGGTTATATTGACCGGTAGTGAGGTTAATGAAAATGGGGAAATGATCCCAGGTAGTTTTATTAAGGAGAGGGCGTGATGAGGGATAGATCAAAGTAAGGTGTTCTATGGGTGGGAAAGTAGGTTGGGCGACCGTCATTAAGTAAGGCTAACCCATAGAGTTAGTGATAAAATGTTTGACTGTTTTGCCGCGCTTATTTATTTTCCAAGAGCCCCATGAAGGACTCCATAATTTAAAATCACCTGCTTTTAAGACGGGGTGTTAATTCCGTTTATAAAATCTTCAAAGTCTTGTGTTGAAAATTTTTGATTAGGGTGCATATAGAGGGAAATAATAGTAAACTATGTAAATTGATTTTAACACCTATTGCTAATAATATCATTCGCATATTTAATTAACACAATTGCAAATAAGTTTACCCGTTTAGCAAATAACCTTAACTGAATAGCAAATTAACTTAACCCAATCGCAAATATATTTAACCCGTTAGCAAATTACATTAACCGAAAAGCAAATAAATTTGACCCAAACGCAATTCTATTTAACTTTTTAACAAATATATTTAAACTTAAAATAAAAGCATTGAAATAAATGGAACTTCTTTCTGAATCCAGGTATGCACTTAGTTATAAGTCACTTTGAAAATCTTTGATATTTTGTTTCTCAGCAAACTTGTATTTTTTATTGAGCAGAACTGAAAAAACCGTTGTTTTGCTATTAGACATTTTAGTCAAAGAAAGTAAAAAAAATGTAACAGGCTGAATTTTGGTACAAAGGTTGGTATTGATGTGGTTTACAATCTGAGAAACATCCCCAACTTTCCCAAATATGTATGTACCTACGCTAGGTCAGTCGCATACCGTTTACCATTTAGAAGTTATATCACCCAAAATTATTCAATTTTTGTACGGTGCTTTACTGCCAAATTATTGATGTTATGAGGGTTCCATTCCGTCGGCCGTTGAATATAGTCGCATTTTTGATTCGCCCCTCAATTTGTTAATTTCTTTTTATTTTTTTATTTTATTTGCTTACAAATAAATCGACCCAGTTAACGTTTTTAAGTTTACTCCTCACTCAGCGTTTCTTATGACATAGTGTTCTGTAGTGCGTAATTCTTTTCTTGGTTTTGTTTTGCGTTATGCCACACAAATGCGGTATTGCTGAATGTACAAATTATACTGCTTCAACTGAACTGATTCCATGTAGTGGTATCTGTGATATGCATTTTCATCCACTATGCATTGGCCTCAATAGAGGTTCTAAACCGTTTCTTGCTGATTTTTTAAAAGTGTTCCGGTATTATTGTGATGAATGTATATCCATATCGCCTGCTCACATTCTGCGAGCGATAAAATGTGAACTGAATAAATGAACTGAAATCAGAAGTTCGAAATATTCATAAAAAATGTGTTCAATCAATTGACGATAATCTGGATCTGATTAATGCTTCCATTGAAAATTTTGACAAACGGATGGATTTGTTCAGATTGCATGACAGCCTCTCCCATACTCCTCATGAGATCACTCGGAATGAACAAAAACTCACAGAAACTCTCTTGCTTATGGAATCAAAGATCAAGGAATTGCGAATACCTAATCAGCTATATCAAAATATGATCAAAACTGATTTGGAAGAGTTAAAAATTCTTCTCTCAGAGGGATCACAGGCCTTGAATGCACTCTCTGGTGATTTTAAGTCTTCCATCGACGCAGTCACGGATGAACTACACTCAGTACTTTCATCAATCGATTTCCAGAAAGCCAAACCTTTAAACAAATCTATTCTCGAAGAACTATTGGACGTCAATTACTCAGCATCCTTTCTCCATCTTCACCTTCCTGCTCCCCTAATCTTCATAATGAATTACCAGCCACTGACATCGAAATTACATCTAATCCCAGTGCTCCAGCTACAGTCCAGCCCATTATCAACATCAACTCAGTAGATGAATTACCTGGTGGACTACCAAAGGCAATAAATGTGAAGTGGCTTTCCAATTGGTTTGTGAGGAAATACAAAATTCATGAAGCACGTTTTAGGAAGATATATAGATCACCATTTTTCATTGCTTACATTCCTGAAAAATATGAATGGTTGTTTTTCTCTCCTGGATCTGATGTAACATCGTATAACGGTGTTGAGTTTCGACGTCTTAACCCTTCAAAACTTGACTCCAACTGGCAGTGGGTAGATATCCCGATTTAAACAGTGTGCAGCCGTTTAGTTCTAATTTTAACTTTGGTTTAAATTTCCCCTTCTCTTCTCCATCAAACTTTAACAACCCTTCTCAAATTCATTCCCAACAGAAAAGAGTGCATTTTAATTTATCTCCCGACACCATATCATCATCCCATAGTAACAGCTCAACGAATGTTAAATATAGTAACTTCACTTACTCACATATTCTTAATCCATCCTCATTTCCAAGTACCACTCTAGTACCATCTACATTACCTTCCCCAAACATAAGCCTATCAACATCTTCCACTTCATCTGCCCCCCTTTTCTGGACCCCATGCTTCCCCCAATTGTCAAACTCACACAACAATTTTCTGACTCTAGCGACGATGGCCGGTACATTGCTTCACGTCTACGTGACTTGAAAACTTATGATAACGTTCGGCTCTATCTAGCTTTTCTACACGACAAGCCTGAACATATCTGTATTGATGGTAAAGCAAAGACGAACCTTGAACTTCTTATCTCCAAAGACGGACTTCCGCATGACTTCCTTGCCCTCAAAAAAAATTTCATTCAATTTCATGAATTGGTCAACTTGTCGCCCCTTCAAGTAGCGAATGATCTTTCAGCTTATGCATCTTACCTCAATTCCAGGTGTATTTCACATCTCCAAAGATCTCAAGCAGCCCATAATAGCTTTTTTCGACATTAATAGCATACCTTCTCGACTTTTACTGAATCCCGATCCTGACCTTGTCCCTGACCCTATTCCTGACACCATCTCGATAAACTCTTTTAAAAAAAAAAGGTAACCCTGAATGCTTATCAATTTATTACCAAAACGTCAGAGGTCTCCGTTCTAAAACTAGTGAAGTTTACCTGAACTCCCAAAAGCTTCCCTACGAGATATTTGCATTAACCGAAACGAACCTTTCGGAAGATATTTCCAGCAATGAACTCTTTACCTCCGACTTCTGCGCTTTTTGTAAGGATGTTTCCACCTTGGAAAACAACTCAGATGACGTCTCTCGACGTCGTGGAGTTCTCTTAGCTCTAAAATCGAATTTTGACACGTCTTTTGTCACTATACCAAATATCTTTAGCCTGGAATTGATTTGCGTTAAAATTAATCTAATTAATCGTTGTCTTTATATTTTGTGTTGTTATACAGGGTGATTCACGAGCGTTGTGCCAAAAAGCTAGAGCGTGTAGGTTGGGTTGAGACAAGAAAAAAATCGTACGGGAGGGGGGTCTATTCAACTCCGTTTAGACGGGAGGGGCAATTTTCTAAAAATATGACTTAAATTTGAAAAAAAATTATTAAAAAAACACGGTAGCTCTTACAATGCCATGCTATACCTTTTTGTAAGGCCAAAACTTGTTTATACCCTATTCCATAGAATGGGTATATTGTATTTGGTGTGGAGTTTGTAACATAGAGAAATAATACCGTTAGGTATAGAAAAGTATATATATTCTGACTCAGAATCAAAAGCCTAGTCGATTTAGCCATGTCCGTCCGTCCGTCCGTCCGTCCGTCCGTATGTATACTCTCTAGAGGTCGCAATTTTTGAGCTAGAAAGCTGAAATTTGGTATATATAATCTTTGGTTCAAGAGTAAGGCTAAGTTCTTGAACCGGTAAAATCCGCCCACAAACACGCCCACAATCGCCATTTTTGTTGAACAACCTCAATTTAATAAAATTAAATTATGTTTTTTTTGTACAGTTCCGATAAAAGCATAACGCTAAAATTTTGCACACGTAAGCTTTAGGTAAACTTTCTTCCAATCAAATAAAAATATTTCAGTTTGGGCGTGGCTTACGCCTATTTTTCATACAAAACCATCAATATTGTTTTTATAAAATAACAGTTATATTAAAGCGAAAAACATTAAATTTTGTGGGTCTTACTGGCACATAAACATCTTATGTATGAAATCAAAAAAATTGATTTTGGGCGTGGCTGACGCCCACTTTTCATTAGAAACTATAAAAAAATTGTTTTTGTAAATAAACGGTATTAATCCGCAAGCCAAATTTTGCGTCTCTTAATAGAAACGAAAAAGGTTTGTGTATGAAAAGAAATTTTTGAATTTTGGGCGTGGCTTACGCCTACTTTTCATGAAAGAACGAAAAACGTAGCCTTACGAATTTAAGGCATTTCCAATGTTTAATTTAAACCTTTTTCCTTCCGTTCGTTATTTAATTGAGAAATATATCTCTACATTTTCTTTTGTAAATTTTTTCAATACGCCCACTTTGAAAGGCGTGATTTTGGTAAAATACCTTTGTTCAGGTAAGATTGTTTAAAAACTACTCGATTCAGCTGTAGTCTTAAACATATGCCTAAATACTGAAAAAAGTGCAGTTAGTGCTTCAAATTTTTAAGACACGCCCACTTTTAAGGGGCGTTTCCGTCAAAAGTCGTATAATGCATTAATTTTTTTAACGTTTTTTAACTATCGGTCGCAGTTTTGAAGTAAACAGATGAACACTTGGATTTATATTCCTTGGTTACGTAGCAGAGTGTGGTCCAATAATTGTTAAAAACACCCATAATCGCTATTTCCATTCCAAATCTAATTTTTAAAAATTTAAGTTTTGTCTTGTTTTGTTCAAATCGATCTGCAAGAATAAAATTGAATGTCACTGAGTTCATAACAATTGCCTTGGCAATAAAACGTTTTAGCTTTGGGCGTGGCGCACTCCTTTTTTTATTGCGCCAGCACTAATTGAACATCACACCGCATAAAATTAATGTTATTGAATTTTTTTCTGTCTGCTAAAGAAGAATTTTGTTTCTGAAACATCGGCTGTTTGCGGGAGGCAGACGCATGCACATACAAAAATATGGGGAATAGGGTATCCAACAGTTCGTTGCAAACGTACTGTAGCTCTCGCTTATGTTTTTTTATTGTAATTTTAAATGAAGTTATTTTATTGAACCGTTTTCAAAATATTAATTTTCAAACTCAAAATTATGAAAAAAAATATTTTTAAAACTAATTTTTTTCAAAATTTTACGTAATTAAGTATTATTTTTGTTCTCAAAATTCAATGCTCCTTTTAATTTTAAATTCAACACTGAAAACCGTATGGCTCTATGACTTTTTGTTGCCAAGCTATTCAAAAGTAACCGAACCTACTTCTTCACAAAAACAGGAAAAAAATGGCTAAATGATACCTTGTGCCATCCCGTAATCTTGTTTTTGTGAAGAAGTAGGTTCGGTAATTTTCAATATCTTAGCAACAAAAAGTCATCCAAACGTTTTTCAGTGTTGCATTTAAAATTATTTGAAGCATTGAATTTGGAGAACAAAAATAATACTTAAATACGTAAAATTCTGAGAAAATTAGTTTTAAAATTATTTTTTTTTAATTTTTTTTTTCATAATTTTGAGTTTGAATTAATACTTCATTTAAAATTACAATAAAAAAACAAGTTTTTGGCTTTACAAAAAAGTATAGCATGGCATTGTAAGAGCTACCGTTATTTTTAAATATTTTTTTTTCAAATTTAAGTCATGTTTTTAGAAAATTGCCCCTCCCGTCTAAACGGAGGGGAATAGACCCCCCTCCCATACGATTTTTTTCTTTTCTCAATCCAACCTACACGCTCTAGCTTTTTGGCACAACGCTCGTGAATCACCCTGTATATCTCCGTGTAAACCCACAGAATATCAGCTTCTTGCTGACGCCGTTGACTTTGTTATTGATGCAATACACTCCGAAGATGATGTCATTGTAGTTGGTGACTTTAATCTGCCTCATCTAGTTTGGACACAATCTTTGAATGAGTTGCACCTGGTTGCAAATAATGCCATCTCCAAAAAAGAAATTTTAGTTACTGATCTTTTTCAAGCTTCTTGCCTTTTTCAACTAAGCAGTGTTAAAAATAACTGAGGAGGCAGCTGGATCTTATTTTTACTTCAGATGAAGATAACATAGTTGTCATAGAAAGTTGTCATCTTCTTTCTACATTGGACAACTATCATCCTCCTATTTACATTATATTTGCTTACACTAGCGAAAATTCTTCCCCTGAAATTCTAACGCAAAGAAAACTAAACTTTCTTAGAGCAAATTCTGACAATCTTAATGATCTTATCGGAAGGATAAATTTTGATTTTATTTCTGACGAATCTACCCATATGATGTAGTAATTGTCAAATTGTATGTCCTCATTCTTGATTGCCTTTCGAAATCTGTCCCAACTTTGATACTTAAAAACTTCACTTCTTCTCCTCCCTGGTATAACATTGAACTACGCTCACTTCGTAATCAGCGTAATAAACTTTGGCACAAGTTCCTTAGAACGAGGTCTGATTTCAACTTCTCCAGTTATGCTACTGTCCACAACCGCTTCTCTACCTTGTGCGAATCTCAGTACTCCAATTATATTCGCCAAATGGAAACTGATCTTGTATCTGACCCGAAACAGTTTTACAAGTTTATAAACTCTAAGAAAAAATCAGACGGTTTTCCACCCGGACTTAAACTCCAAGATTCCTCGTCTACTGATCCTAAAACCATATCTAATCTATTTGCTGATTTCTTCAGTAAAGCATTTTCTAGTGACAATGATCAGATTGATCTGGACTACTATAGCTATATGAATGATTGTCCTCAAACTTCCCTTACACAAGTTAACGTTAATTCATCAGATGTAATTAACAAAATTAATCAACTGAAGGATGATTTCAACTCTGGCCCTGATGGTATTCCTGCGATAGTGTTAATAAAGTGTAACAATTTAATCAAACCTCTTACTTCCCTCTTTGAGCTTTCCTTAACAAAAGGAATTTTTTCCAAGTTATGGAAAGAGTCTTTTATTATCCCTATTCATAAAAAAGGTAACAAAGCTGAAATTTCTAATTAAAGGCCCATTGCTAAACTGTCCTGTATACCTAAGCTTTTTGAAAGTATTGTTTACGAAACAATGTTCTTTCAGTGCAAATCACTCTTTTCGCCTAAGCAACATGGATTTCTGAAAGGTAGGTCCACAACGACTAACCTTACGGAATTTGTGTCAAAAACTATTTGTGCACTTAAAGAAGGTAAGGAAGAGGATGCGGTCACAACAGATTTCAGGAAGCCTTTCGACAAAGTGTATATGCCTCCCAGGTCTGGTCTCCCTATCAACAAGTCCACGTTCAACGTATCGAAGCTGTTCAGCGAAGATTTATTCGTTTTGCTTTGCGTGGTATCGGTTGGGATGATCCGTATAACCTACCTCCCTATGAAAATCAACTTAAACTTCTAAACCTACCAACCCTAAGCCTTCGCCGTGATATAGCTGACATTCTCTTTATTCACCAGCTTTTAAGTGGCAATATTGACTGTCCTAGTCTGCTTTATGAAATCTCTCTTTCCACTAACCCCCACCGTTTACGTTCAGTTCCACTATTTCGGCCAAAGTATCACCTTACCCAATATGGTCAGAACGAACCATTACGCAGGATGCAATATAAAGTCAACAGATCTTACACCTTTGATCTCCATTTAAGTAAACCTGCTCTCAGAAATGCACTCTTAAACTCTCCCGCTCCCCCCAAACTTTAAGTTATGTTACCTAGTCTTAAGTTAGGTTAAGTTTTTTTTGTAGCTTGAATTTAAGCGAAATAAATAGGAGGTGTTGCCAGCGCTGCAGCCAACTGTTAGTGTGCCAACTTTTATTCAGTTGGGTGCCACAGAGTGCCAAGCTATTAAATCCAAGTAAAAACATAAGCGAGAGCTACAGTACGTTTGCAACGAACTGTTGGATACCCTATTCCCTATATTTTTGTATGTGTATGCGTCTGCCTCCCGAAACCAGCCGATGTTTCAGTTTCAGAAACAAAATTCTTCTTTAGCAGACAGGAAAAAATTCAATAACATTATTTTTGTGTGGTGTGATGTTCAATTAGTGCTGACACAATAAAAAAAGGCGTGCGCCACGAACAAAGTTAAAACTTTTTATTGCCAAGGCAATTGGTATGAGCTCAGTGACACTCAATTTTATTCTTGCAGATCGATTTGAACAAAACAAGACAAAACTTAAATTTTTAAAAATTAGATTTTGAATGGAAATAGCGATTATGGGTGTTTTAAACAATTCTTGGACCACACTCTGCTACGTAACCAAGGAATATAAATCTAAGTGTTCATCTTTTTACTTCAAAACTGCGACCAATAGTTAAAAAACGTTAAAAAATTAATGCATTATACGACTTTTGACGGAAACGCCAGTTAAAAGTGGGCGTGTCTTAACTGAGCTTTGATCATTAGTCAGTATTTAGGCATATATGTAAAACTACAGCTGAATCGAGTAGTTTTTAAGAGATCTTACCTGAACAGAGGCATTTAATCAAAATCACGCCTTTAAAAGTGGGCGTATTGAAAAAATGTACACAAACAAATGTAGAGATATTTTTCTCAAATAACGAACGGAAGAAAAAAGGTTTAAATTGAATATTGAAAGTACCTTACATTTTTGAGACTACGTTTTTCGTTCTTTCATGAAAAGTGGGCGTAAGCCACACCCAAAATTCAAACATTTCTTTTCATACACAAACTTTTTAGTTTCTACTAAGAGATGCAAAATGTTGGCTTACAGATTCATTATAAATACCGTTTATCTACAAAAACAATAACAATAACAAAAAATAGCATTCTGAAAGTTTTATCAAAATCGTTAGAGCGGTTTTTGATCAAATCAAACTTTTTGTTTAGGATTGCATGGCAGGTACCGTTATTTTTGGACTTATAGCAAAAATAAAAAAGGACTCCGCAAGAGAATTCCAAATAAATACTAAATACCAAATTTAAAGCAAATCGGCGCAAGTAAAAATCACCCTATATACACTACACAGCTTGTTAAAAAATCATTATTGGACACTTCTGACATTTCTTCGAGCGTACAAGTGCCAGTGTTGTAAGCAATCATTAGCTTTGTTTGTTGAACTTTACCCAGGGTCGCCCTGGGTTTTCTTGACAACTCCAAGAGTTGTCAAAAAAACCTGGGTTTTTCGGTTCTCAAAAAACGCATGACGGCTGCTGATTGCATATTTTTCAGAACGCACAAAATCAAAAGTTTCCATTTTGCTTTATTTGTTCGATTTGTATTTACTTTCATCAAAATAAATGCATTCACTTGCATTTCATTTAGTTTTATCGAAAAAAAGACATGAAAATTCAAAAACAGAAGAAAAATACACAAGAAATGCTTGACAGCAAAAGTCACTTCAACAGCTGATTCGTTACCTCAACTCGCCCCAGCTAAATAGCAAGATCGACTTCAGGGTGACTTCAGGGCGACCCCAGGTTTAAAAAAACAGAGAATTTTGTATTGAGGGCGAGTTGAGGTTATTCAAAAAACGCGCTGTGGCGACCCCAGGGTGACTTCAGGGCTCAACAAACAAAGCTATTGTAGTAAATTTTTTAGGGGTTTACAAAAAGAAGTAACAAATGTGAAAAAGTTGGTTCAATTTTTAATGTTTGTTATGACTTTGTTACTTAAATGTATAATATTTAATTTAAATAAAAAGAAGTGCCAAATTTTAAATTTTTGAGTGCCAATGGGTGCCACAGTGCCAAACTCATTTGAAAGTGCCAGTTTGGCACTAAAGTGCCTGTTTCTGCAGCGCTGGGTGTTGCCCCCACCAAATTCGAAACACAACTAAATACTAAAGCTTTGTTCGGGTTCTTTTTGTGCCAAAAAATGAAAACTGTCAAAAATTCTCAAATGAGAGAAAAATCTCTCTCATTTACCGAAAAGTAAGTGTAAATTCTTGAGAAACGTCAAATTCAAATTTTTTGATAGGTTAGCTCTTCGCTGTAAGGGTCATCTGCAACAAAAAATGTTTACGTCATTCGATTTTGACAGAGTTCAAGTTTTTACCAGATGCAATTTCACTGGGTCAAAACTTGAAAATAAGAGAACGAAAGATTAGAACAGCTGTTAATTTCTTTCGTTCATCTCTCAGTCTCAGTACACGAACGCTTTTTGTATTAATGTAAACGTATGAAATCGAATGCAAACAGTTTGATTTTGGTAAGCGAACAAAGCTTAAGTTATGGCTTCTAAATAATAGATAATGCAAAAATCCATAAAACACACAAAGTTCGAGATGTAATATTTGCTACGAATTGCATATTGAACCGAGCGCGCGGTGGCGTTCTGCGGGCGCGGAATCCGCGGCGGAGTGTGGGCGGCGCGCGTGGGCGGCGGGAATATTATAATTTTCTGGCTTCATTTCCGTTTTTGCTTTCTCGTTCTTTTTCCACATCTATCTGGCGTAAATTCCAACATTTCTGGCTTTTTTGCCAACTAAAATTCTGCTCTTTTTTCCATTATTGAGATAGACAAAAAGTCTGGCGTTTCTTCAAAAAAAAAAAAATTCTGGGAGTCGGCGTAAGCTATATTTTTGCAGGAATTGAGGTTAGACTGGAGTTTAACGGAGATTGGATGTTTTTCAGACAGTAAAATATTGGCTATTTTGGGGGATTTAGCAGGGAGGAGGCTGCCGTCACGTAATTTAATTATGCTTTCGTAGGCGGTACCATAGACTAACTAATAATAAAGACAGGCCGCTATGGTTACCATAGAACTAACTAATAATAAAGACAGGCCGCTTGATGGAAGAAAAAAGGGAAAAGGAAGAAAGGAAAAAGGTGGAGGCAATCTTAAATCGGTTCCTTTTTTCTTCTATGAAGCGGCCTGTCTTTTTTATTAGTTAATCTATGGCGGTACTTATACCATCAATAGCTTTTTTAAGAAGGATAATAGACGATAGGGCCTTTTTTCATCACTAGAAGAAATCACTATGCATTTTGGATCGGGAAGAACCGCAAATAAATATGCATTTGTTTATTAAGTTCTATGTAGGTATTATTATTTTTTACCTGCGATTATAGGTACTACTTCGATTCTGTGTTTTGATTATGTCTATTTGAACCTTTAGAATTGTATTGGTCAAGTCGAGAAGATGATATCGGCCAAATGGGCGCCGTCACAATTGACTGCTCGTTTTATGGCATTTTTCATCTCTTCAGCGAGAACTTCGGGCGACAGATTCTCGCAATCGTGTCGAATGTTGTCCTTGAGGGCTTCCAGAGTCTCGGGCTTGTTGACGTAAGCACGAGACTTCAAAAAACCCCACAAAAACAAGTCTGAAACGGTTAAATCGGGCGATCTTGCACGCCAGTGCAAATCGCCAAAACGAGAGATGAGGCGACCCGGGAACGCCGACTTCAGAATATCTGTTCATGTCGATTCATGTATCTTTCCATGGCTTGTTCACTTGTATTCTGCATCTGTCTAGTCCACAAATGTCAAAACAGATTTGACATTAGCGGCCACTTGCAAAAATGAGACCATCTTCATATAGGGTGATTTCTTTTTGCCCACCCTGTAAAAGGCAAGTTATGCATTCTTCAAAAAAAAAGTTTTGAGATAACAATCAAGCATGACATTACGATGACAAGCGAAGTCGAAAAAAGATAGTCTAAAAATTCTATCCGTCTGTACGAGTCTGTTGTGTGTATCTATGTATGTATAGACACCTACTGCCCAAACGGGTGCGCCGAATTGCTTCAAACTTGGTGTATATAGAGTTTTTTTAGGTATTGTACAGAGGGAAAATTCAATTTTGTTTGGTTAAACAAAATTACGGTACCTGCCACATAATCGTTACTTCAAAGCTTATTTTTCTCAAAAACGGCTCTAACAATTTTGATTAAATTAAATCAGTGCAGGTTTTTAGGAACGACCTATCATATGGTTGAAAAAAATATATATTTATTAAAAAATGTCTAAAACTGTACTTTCCATAGGACCGTTTTTTTTTTGCTTTCGACTATCTCGAAAACGGCTGAACCGATTCTTTCGAAATTTCACACATATACAGGTGTAGGTAGCTTAATTTATACTGCATACCAATATTTAAAAAAAATATTTTTTTGTTATTAAAATCATTTAAAAAAAATAATATTTTGAAAACTACTCATTAATTTTTTTTTCAAAAAATATAAATAAATTTATTTGCTGAACCTTTGAATAGGCGTTTTTAAACTTTTTTTTTTCAAAAAAGAGAAAAAACGAAATCGCAAGCGCCAAGAGACCACTGTCACACATTAGAGGAAGTTCGTGCGACCCAGTCGCATTTAATTTTACTTGCGATTATAGGTACTATAAGGCAAGGTATGGATTCGTGCAGAAAAAATTATGTGATAACAATCACACATGACATTACGGTGATGAAGAATTCGAAAAAAGTGGGTCCGGAAATTCTGTCATTTCAGCATTTTGCCAGCGGTCTCTGAGACCGCACGTAGGTGGTTATGCGATTCTTTGTATGTTTGGTTTAGGTTTTTTTAGTGTAAAAATGCAAGCGGTGCAAATTTGAAAAGAATGAGCAATCAAACTCGAAGGACTGACAACCAATTCAAGTTTATGAACAAAATTGGCAGAACGGCTTATAAAGCCACACTTGGAACTACGTCTGAAAAATAATTACACTCAGAGAGACATCAAGAACTCTATTCGTCGTGTTCTACAGATAAAAGAAGATTTACCAAGCTTACCTGGTGTAGAAAGGCTTGAAATATAAAAAATATTAGCTGTGACTCAAAAACGAAAAAATCATAAGGCATTTATCTTACTTATATTTCATATGCAAGGCACCGATTTGTATAGAGTGTAAGACAGAAAAGTGCAGTAACTGCCGCGAAAAATTATGAATGTTGGTGGGCTGCAATTTTGTCGAAGTTTTTGTTCCGGATTTTTGTTTTCATTGTTTGTTTTTTTATAATTTAATTTTTAATTTATAAGAAACAGTAAAAAAAAACTTTGAAAAGTTCGGTTAATTTGTTTACGTATCTCATTTTATGATCATAGTCATTTTTTGAGCAAAAACATTTAATTTGTGAAGATCTTGAAAAATGTATGAAACACTATTTTATAATATTTTGTTTGATTCTTTAAAATAAAGCTTAAGAGTGCTAGCAAAAACTAAAAATGCCGAAAATCTTCCATTTACGCTCATATTTAGTGAGCGGGATCTAGGACTGCGCGTAGGATGTTCAAGCACTGAAATATGTGGTTAAGGGTTAAATTTGGTGTTTAGTAATAATTTGGTAAAATTTCTTTAAAATTTATAAAAATTAAAAAAAAATTAATTAAAATTTTGTGATAATGCTCGTTACTTCTGACCGTTTTTTCTTCTTTTTTTTTAACGTATGCCTAACTAAAAGAGTTTTTTTTTCGACGTGTGGTTTTCAATAAGAAATAAAACGCATATAATTTAATGTTATGGCCAAGAAATTAGCTTTATTATAAAGATAAGGGTTTGCCATTATGTTTTAAAAATGATTTTGTACAAGTGGCCGCCGCGGCTGGCCCGAATAAATTCCCGTTCAATTAAGTCGATCGAATATTGGACCCAGCACGCGATGCGTCACGAACCGAACCATTATTTTGGTAATAAATTTGCATGGTTTGCAAACGTTGTTCAGAAGTAAGTATATTCAATATGAAATGGCAAACCAAACTGAGCATAAATCAAGTGACAGCTATTGTATGCTGTGGCATTCATGAAAGAAGTTAGCATAGCCATTTGGACCCTTGGAATGGAAGTTCAGCAAGCTAATACTCCTATCCAAACCTCTAAGCTAGTAAAGTCGAGAAAAAAATGGATTTTTCATATTCAATTCTTTAAAATTTTGTTAAAATGTTATTCATTGAGTTACCACCGTAAGATTTATTTATTTTCACGTATAATTTTATAAACTTTCATTGGTAAAAAATTCTCATTGTTTTTTCTTGTCACTCTGTATGGATGTAATCTATGACTAGACTTCCTTCAAACTTTTTCTTTTACATTTAACTATAATTTGTCGAATCAAATCGCCGATGCCGAAACAGTTGTACTATATTTACTTTTTTTAATAAATAACCATTGAAAGTTTTCTGTTGTGGGGTACGCGCGCGTCGGCGTCGCACAGTGTGGGAATTCGCTCATCTAGCGGAATTAAATTAATAACACCTTAACTTTTAAGCTTTTTGATATTTTTTTTTTGCAAGATTTATCTTATATATGTGAAGAATAACATTCAACTCCAATTTTGTATATACTTCTCCACATTTTATATGTACAGATCTCTGAATGTACAAGTTTCATGCACTTTGGTAGACCCATTTCAAAAAATGAATTACGGCTAAAAAAAAATGTATTTGCTATTTTTGTTTTTACGAGATTCAGAATGAATATTAACAAAACTGAATAGAACTACAATTTCCTATATAAAAAGAAAAAAATTAATTTACAGATCTCTGAAAGTACGCGTTTTTCGCACTTTGGTACACCCTTGTTAAATAATAAATTTCTGTCCCAAAAAAGCTTTTCGTGATTTTTTTTAGATTGTTTTTATTAAATATATCCAAAAATAAAATTAAACTAAACGATTCATAATTTTTAATGAACGAAACGTTTAAAGCGCCAGTTTAATGTTCTTAGGTAAATCCTGTCCAAGCCAATTAATTACGCCAGGTGAAAAAAAAGTTTTGTTTATTGTTTGCTTTTATTTATGCACAATGATCATGATACACACAATCAAATAAAACTCATTCACATAATAAACATTAAAAAAGTTTACTTTGATATTTGATTACATTGTTACATTAAGAAGCTCCAGGACTTCATGCTCAATAAAATTTTTTTTTCTTTTTGGAATACATCTTAGACTTGCTATGTAAGGGTCGGAAGTTATCAACAGTCTATTAAAAAGATCTGTAATTGTATCCAAACGTGATGTTTTTCTTGTGAATAGTTCCCGATATTTCCTGTTCTCTTTATTTCTTGCTTCTTGGGCTTCCTCCGATAGTTGGCCAATGGGAAGAATGCAAGAAGCAATAACTTCTTTGCCATGAAATAACACTTTGTGGACGCTTACTGGCATGTAATACCATCCATACTTCTCAAGGTACAAATTCCTAGTTCTGGTCGCACATGTTTCAAAAGCATCCAAGTTAATAGGAAACCCAGATGCTAGAGCCTCTAAAATAATATGGAACCCTTTTATAAGCTCTACATCAATTCCTGTTATCTCTGCCGTTTTTATTTCATCTCGGAAAAATCGCCTTGCAGTATTGCCATCGTTTGTATTGCCAGCTTGTTGAGTTGGCATGTCAATGAGTAAGCCAGTTTCCTTCTTAAACCTTTCTTGTATCAGCTTTTTCCTGGCTTTGAACTTTTCCTTGCTTTCTTCTTCTTTGACTTGCCATACCTTAACATCCAACCGGTATGCTATATGAAGGATACACTCCATGAAACGAATCCAAGAATGGAGTGGACTTAACCCAAAGGACATTGAAAATGTATTTTCCGACTTTCTCGAAACAATGCTGGCATTATTCATTTCGGATGGCTTTGCACCGCATATGTAGCATGTTTGTGACGATGAAGTCACAGGTGATAAGGCAGTGCACACTTTGCCGTCTACCATTGTTAGTAAAAATACTGGTTTTACTACAATATGAAATCCTTCCTCGTATATTTCAACAGGTACTAATGCGTTTATTTGCTGTACTACTAAATCGACTTCTTGTTTTATCAACTCCGCTGTTTCCTTTGCGAAAACAAGTTTTATAGGGCGGCAGTATCTTGTTGAAGAGGGGGCTGGATTCTGCCAAAATATGGTCTTCAGCTCTTTCTGACAAAAGTACATTTGAATTGGGACCATTGAAATACTGAAAAGGTTTTCATCAAAAGCTTCTTCAGATGTGTATTTTTGTTTGTATGTTTTTTGCTGAGCTCCGTCACATCCCCATTTAAAAACCAAAGACAATTCTTTGAGACCTGTTTTAAACTCTTCACAACTTAAAACATCTTTCTGAGCCAAACATAAACGCCTCACACTATGATCGACTATGCTTTGAAGATCGCATGTGGCAGACGATTCTGAAACAATTTTCCGATCAGGGTAGCATTCTTTTTTAGAGTCTTTTATTCTATCATAGCTGGGCAGTAAATTCCGAACGATTTTGTTAAGTTTACTACGTATTATCTCATATTGATGAGTGGATAACTGTGAATCCACAATCAAAGCTAACGCTTCATCAGCAGATAGAGATATTTGGTCAGAAGACACTCTATTGAGAGATTTCTTTAAATTCGTACCTTAGTTTTAGTAAAAGTTAATACATGTTGATAATAAAATATTGAAAACAAACCTGTTTTAGGAGAACTAAGGGATAATTTTCTGACTATAGCGGCAGTATCTCTTTTCCCGACTTTTCTCAAGTTTTTTTCATAAGCCGTTCCAATTTCGTCAAAGCTAAATGAATCCAAGAGGCTTTGCACTTTCTTCTTTTTTATTTTTTCACAGCACTCTTCAAAATTTTTTTTTGGCCTCCCCACTTTTTTAATATTTGAAGAAGATGGAACTTCATCCAAAAATTTGCTGGGCAGAGTAAGGGTTTCATTAAGCCAGGAAGAATAAGTGCTTTCGAAGCGGTCACGGTGCCTACCACTTTTGGCCCACATCTCATTTATCTTGAAACAAATGAGTCTTACATATGCCTTAAGTGCTTTGATTGCATCCTCTGAAAACTCTACTTGATCAAAATAGCTCATAATAAATGATAATACCGCATCAACCCGCTTTATTTTGATTTTGGAAATCCAAGCACCAAAAACTAATTTTTTCGGAATTTCAACGGACATTCTGAAAATTACAAGAAATACCATGTATCAAAAGCGTATACCTGTACTTAAAAAATAACATGTACCTGTACGTACCACAAAAGACGACATTTAGGACATAACAAAACTAATTATAAAGTATCAACACAACTTAGAAAGATTTTAACTGATTTTTCATTTTTTTGTTGTTGTAAGCCTATTCGAAAATGAAAAAAAAATGTATGGGCGTCGCACCTATGCGCAGCAACTTAAAGCGCTAATTGAAAGGTAACATGTCAGGCTTTCAAATGCATATAGTCTCGGAGCCGAACAACACTGAATACTTAGAGTTTTTCTCTCACAAACTCAAAAATTTAGTAAAAATACCCCTTATTTTTATTCCAACCACCTGACAAAATATTTAAGCACTTTATAAACAATAATTTTACTTACTTTTTAATTCCTTGATATTTTATTTAATCAATCAAAACAAAACTTTGAATAAAAAACGCACCAAGCTCTCGTAAAAAAAGAAATACCAAAACTACCTCCACACGCCAATTGCTACTGAAATTATCACCAACTGCAACTTCTTGGCCAATTTTTTTTATTTTACATGCCTCCCACATAACAGTTTCTTCTCAATCGCTTATTTGAAGGTTTAAGCTGCAAGTAAAACCGGTTTTCACACAAATTTGTGCTAGTAAATTTTTCAATTAAATTCCGCTAGATGAGCGAATTCCCACACTGTGCGTCGGCAGCTTTCTCAATAAAAATCGATTGAAAATGACTTGCAACTTATTTTAAAGTAAAGTTGAACGCACTGAATTAAAAGTTTCCTGTTGTGACTGCAAAAAGATTTTCTATTCTTCGTGTTTGGGTGTATCGCAGTTGGACTTGGAAGATTTAAAAAAGAATAGAAAACTTGCAAATGTGTGAATTGCTATATACGAGTATATGTAACTAAACATCGCGATTCTATTTCTAGTGACACTTCTGGTAATGTAAATCGCGTTGATTTGGCGCTAAGTGTTTTGTGATAGTTTAAACGTTGATGTGACAGAGAAAGATATTGACATGAAAAAAAATTCCAAACCAAGATCAAAGCTCAGAGAATAATGACCACACACATTACCAAAATATACTTCGTATAAATCTTACAACCTTAACAAACCAGAACCGTGAGATGTTGAAAACTGCAACAACATGGAAGATCTCAAAGAAGAACAAGCATTGTATTTATATCTTATAGTATTCCCAAGAAGCGGAACGTTTTGTGCGGCATCTAGCGACGACGTTCACAAGCTTGACTTCGAAAGAAATTTGAGTGGTTTTTGTCTAAACTGCCATGGAAAGCAAAAACAACAATAGAAGAAATTCGATGTAAAGTAGACAAGACAACTAGTGCCGCCATTGACGACGTTCAGAACTAAAATAAAATGTTCCATGAAATTACTATAAAATATAAATACAATGGAACAAGTATGTTTGGACCAAAAATGGAATAGTGCACATACGCAGTAAGGAGGGTGATCGTATTATTCGTATTTCTTGTGTTGCTGATTTTGACAATTTATGAATTCTGCTTATTCATTCCCTGATGATGGCTGGGTGCTGTGTGAATAGGGTAGACCCTGATTGGTATTAATCTGGCGATGTCCAGCCATTTACTATTAATTTTCGCACTTTAAAAATTGCAAAAATAATTAAATGAACGTTTTTGTGTTTCAGAGAAAGGAAATGCATTGAAAAAGGGAACACATTTTAAGCAAATGTATTCTTTCAAACATCTTTGTAATTTGTTTTCCCTTTTTAACGAAATTTTAACGTATGGTGGCCACTACTTCTCCACAAGAAGAAATAGATGAGGCATTATTTAAGAGAAGAGAACCTATAGCATAAATAGAACATTTTATGTTTGCTGCATTCTGTTTGGTTATAGCTCAAAAGCACACAAAATGACCATTTGTAAAAAAAAAAAATAAACTTACTTCATATGGTTCCAAAATATTTTGATCCGATTTCTTTGTATCAGTTGCTTTTAACGATGCTTTTGTGTTTCTATACGTCTTCAAGTGTGGATCCAGAAGTTTTGTATTGAAAACTATATCTTAAAAAATCTCTTAATTTGTAAAATTGTTTGTTTGCTTGTAAGTACTTACGGTTATCGTAGAGTATATCATCCGCTAGGCATTGTGAAACCGTCGGTATTGACACATTAACTGCAGTTAGTTTCATTCGTAAGCCGTCTTTCGTTTTATTTGATATTGTTTTTACTTCATAAAGTGTCTTGTTTATTTCATCATTCTTTGCCATCAAAAAATTTGAATTATGAAACGTGTCTGGGACTTCTTCTTTTTCACCAACGGGAATAGCTATCACCGCCGTCTTCTCCAAAAACTTTATATTTCTTACCCAATCCGATGCATAGGAATTAGCTTTTTTCATGCGTTTTGATTTCATAAAGAGACATGGTTTACTAACAGCTGCTGGGACTTTAAATTGAAAATCTTTTTTGTTTGTCAATGTTCCATCTATTGGTTGTAAATGGATTTGTTTCTCTTTGTGCATTTTAGTGTCACGAACTGTATTGGATACATTAACGGTCTCATATTTATTATAAACAGAGTAATCACTATTTATATATTCCGATTGATCTAACACAATTAAATTATCCACTTTTGAATTAAATAATTGTACCTTCTTTGTAGGCCATTCTCCATCCAAGGAATCTTTTTTAGAAAAATCGTTAATATTATCTGCAGTTGATGTGTTGAGATCAAGGCCTTCCGTTAGAAAATTTTTGGTCTCACAGGCTCCTAATGGCTTAAACAGATTAAAATAAGTTGCATTTTGTTGTTGCTCTGGGTCCTTTGAATCATTTAAGGAAGTCTGAAGTGTATTGTATGTTGAAGTTCCCATTTGAGCGCTTTGTAATGATTGAATTTTTCGTATTTTTTGATAGATAGATGAGTGTTTTAAACCGTTATCAGAAACGAAATTCGATGAAGAAAAATCTTTCATTATTTCTGAAACTGAACGGAATTGCGAAAACTCCTCATTTGCCGATTGCGTTGTGCTACTGACATTAGTTTTAGAGTTGAACGTTTCAGTTCCAGCTGATGATAAGTTTGAAATGTTTGAGATTTGCTGCACCTTTAAATAAAAAACAAATTTTGAGTTTAAAAGCACTAGGATGAAGTTTAAATTGGATGATTTAAAAAAAAACTAAGTGTTGTGTTCGCTTTTAAGGTTTTATAATAATTTAATATATTTTTGTTTATCTCTTGAGTTATTCATATAAACCTTTGCATAATGGCAGGCTCAGTATCTCCTGCAGTCGAAAAGTCGTGCACAGCAAAAGAATGTGCTCATGCAGCAATGCTGCAAAAGGACTACTAAGGTGGCTTTTAAGGAAAAATTATGAAAACCAAAACAAAAAAAAATTTAAAACAACCCGATGAATGTAACCTCCTCAATCCTCAAAAAAGTAAGCCCTCTTATTTGCACCAAATAAACAAACAAAAATCTTTAACACCGTTCTTGGTCTAAACTATTTATTGGCAACCTGATCTGTCCTTATCAGCATTGCGACAGACACTGGAAATGACCTACGAATTCAAAATGGAAACACATCAATTCTTCATCGAATTCATATATGTATGGTCTCAGCGGTCGCCAAATGGCGGACCGCAGGTGGTGGTTTTATGAAACCACGATGCAAGTGAAATTTCTAATAATTCTAATATACAAATAAAATTAACTCACCAAGAGCCTTTTTCTTTTCCCTGCAACCATGCAAACAAAAAACTCTCTCGGCATTTTGTCTCTTACGGGGTAAAATTAATTGAATTAATATTGGCTCGTTTGCCGCTTTAAGGAAGAAGCCGATGAGAACACATGATCAAAGTAGTCATGGATTATTTTGATAGAAATGACTTCAAAAAGCTTTTTTCGGTAACTACTGACGGTGTGCCAGCAATGGTTGGGAGTAAAAAAAAAGGACTAGTTCACCTGTAGAGAAGCAATACAAGATGTAATGAACATTGGATTTCCTATCACTGTATTATTTATAAAACTGTGTTTTGCTGCAAACTCTAATCACAATCAAGAAGTGATGAAAATAGTAAATTTTTTCGTTAAAAATCATCTTTGCAACGTCGTGAATTGAAATTATTTTTTTAAGAAGTTGATGCACAATATGACGATCTACTATTGCATAATAATGTGAGCAAAGTTAAGCAAAGTCTGCGTTTTAGAAAGATGCTTCAGCATTTTGGAGCACTTGAACAGTGATCACTGATCAGACTTCAGCAAACGCCTACTTAAGTTTTCTAAACGAAAAAGAAACTGTAGGTCATTGCTTTCTTGGCGGATATTTTTAAACCTACAATAATACCTGAACTTTAACTTCAAAACAAGGGAAAGCTTGTATGAGAGCTTATGTCAGAAGCAAAAAAAAATTTCGCGAAAACTCGATCTCCTTGATAATGAGCTTGGTAATGAATGCTTACACTTTCCCAATTTTTAATAAAATAATAAGCTGTGACAACGAGATTGACGTCGGCCAATACAAGACGAGCGATACTAATTTATGACCCCTGGTCTTTAGAACAACAGAACTATGTACGTCTCATTTTAAAGTCCCCGTCAAACTCATTCAGCTTTGACAAATGACGCTGAAAATGTTATAATTGGCAACTAGAACTTCAATTTAGTGTAGCGCTTTTATACTGGGTGTAATTTATTGACATTTTCTTAAGAACACATTTTTTCTTCCAGATTGGTAGCGCTTAGTTTATGCTCATGGTTTAAGAAAATTATTGGTCAAACAGTTCCAAGGCTGACATCATTTACCGAGAACTTAAGAAAAGGTCTACTTTGGAGCACCCTGACCACCCATGTAAACTCATAGCTCTTCTAATAGCTTCGTTCTTTGAACTTTACCCAGGTTTTCTTGGCTTTGTTTGATTATGATTTATACATTTTTTAAAGAAAAATTATAAAAAAAGAAGTATGTAAATGTTGATTCGGCAGACCATGTCTAAATGATTTTGTTTTATCTATTTAAAAAAATGCTTCACGGCAAACGTCACTTCAACAGCTAATTCGTTACCTCAACTCGCCATAGCAAAGTACCTAGATCAGCTTCAGGGTGACTTAGAACGACAAAGTTTAAAAAAAACAGAAATTTTTCTAGCGTGACTTGAGGGCTCAACGCACAAAGCTAATATTAATAAGATAGAAACTTTATTATGGATGGCTGGGTGCTGTATGAATAGGGTAGACCCTGATTGGTATCAACATGGCGATGCCCAGCGTTGCAACTGTCTCATACGCATCAATTGTGCTTATTTTACCTCCAAGTGGTAGCCATCGGGTACTGGTCTTGTCCACCCGGACTTGACTTGCTGAACTTATAAGTGCGAGTGTTGATCACAGAAAAATAGCAACACTATAATTGCCCTGCCATAAAGCTCCTCTGTTTCTCTTGTTGGGTAGCAGTTTATTCTGTACGAACCCCTCAGAAAGCAAGCGAGCGGCGGATGAGCTTCCAATTAAGTGAACCAACGGCGACGCTTACAGACAATATGGTAGGCAGAGGCACCCCATTGAGCTACTTCGACATATTCGGAGCTGAGGTCTTTGGGTCCTTTCACTACTATTAGTCAGGGTAGTGAAGTAGAGAAGGTGGCGGATGAGCCCATATAGGACCAACGGTAGCTCTCACATCCCCGTAGTGGGTTACTGACTCTGGATTTCTCCAGCTCCTTTTGGTCAAGGAGAGCAGCATAGGGCCTGGTCCCCCGGGTTGGGGGTTGTGCGTCGGGGTAACTTCCCTACCACGTAAAAAACCTCTTGTTCCGAAACAACCAACTGCCTCGGATATGGATGACCCAACTGATGACGACCCTAGCAAACGAAACAAGGACAACGAATTTCGGTTCTGCACGTGGAATGTCCGGACCCTTAACAGACCACGTGCAGCCGAACAATTAGTGGAAGCCCTAGATGGTGTCAAAGCCGACATCACAGCCATCCAAGAAGTGCGATGGGATGGTGAAGGCACAAGGAGGATGAAAAACTGTGACATCTACTACGGCAAGTGCTACAGGACAAGGAAACAGCGGCTATTTGGATGCGGATTTGTGATAGGAGGAAGGCTTAGGCAAGAAGTCTTGGGGTTTCGTGGCATAAGCGAACGCATTGTCACAATCCGCATTAAATCCAAATTCAGCAACATCTCGCTGATCTGCGTCCACGCCCCCACGGAGGAAAAAGATGACACGACCAAAGAAGAATTCTACGATCTTCTCGAGAAGACGTATGATGAATGCGCGAAGTACGACACTAAGTTTATTCTTGGTGACTTCAACGCCAAAATCGGAAAGGAGGGTAACTTTGGCTCGACAGTCGGAAAGCATAGCCTGCACGACAACACTTCCGGTAACGGACACAGGCTAATCGACTTTGCTGCGGGGCGAAGTGTCATCTTAGCTAGCACATACTTCCCACACCTCAATATTCACAAGGGACCTGGCGGTCTCCTGATCAAAATACCGTCAACCAAATTGATCACATTGCGATTGATAGCAGACATGCGTCCAGTGTCATGGATGTCCGCACTTTCCGAGGGGCCAACATAGACTCGGACCACTACCTTGTTGTAGCTAAAGTGCGAATGCGGATCTCCACCAGACCGCAGAACCGAACATCCACTGTGAGAAAGTTTGATGTTGCTAAGTTACAATCGCAAGAGACCGCCACAACCTTTGCCAATCATGTCTCCTCTTATCTCTTGACAAGCCCGGCGCCTGCGCCAAACCCAGAGGCCCAGTGGCAACATTGCAAAATGGCCATCAAAACCGCTGCCACGGATGTTTTGGGTTTCATTAGGCGACCACAACGAAACACCTGGTTTGATGATGAGTGCAGGCTCGCACACTTGGCCAAAGACGAAGCCTATCATGCAGTTCTGAATGCCAGAACTAGAGCTGCCAAGAGCGCTTTCCGTGCGGTGTACCAGCAAAAGAGGAAAGAGGAACATCGGCTTTTCAGAAGAAAAAAAAGAGAACTGGAAAAACGAATGGTTGAATCTATTGAGGGGTGCTACGGCAGAAGCAATGTTCGAAAGTTCTACCAAAGGGTAAAGCATTCGTCCAAGGGTTACAAAGCCCGAGCGGAAGCATGTAGAGACGAGGGTGGGAATGTCGTTGTAGATACACAGTCGGTGCTGAGAATTTGGAAAGAACACTTCTGCAGACTGTTAAACGGCGAAGACAACCAACTAATCGCTGTCAGGCAGAATGATCCATTTGATTTGGATGATGATGAACAAAATTTCCGTCCTCCCGACCAAGAAGAAGTTCGGATAGCAATATCTAAACTAAAGTCCAACAAGGCTGCTGGAGCTGATGGCCTTACGGCTGAACTCTTCAAAGCAGCGGGAGATGACTTGGTGAGGAGCATACACCAACTCATCTGTACAATCTGGTCGGATGAAAGTATGCCTGACGAATGGAACCTCAGCATTGTGTGCCCTATCCACAAGAAAGGAGATACTCTAAGCTGCGCCAAATACAGAGGTATAAGTCTCCTAAATGTCGTCTATAAAATCTTGTCGGCCATTCTGTGTGAACGTCTGAACCCTTTCGTACGTGAACTGATTGGCCCCTATCAGTGTGGTTTCAGACCCGGTAAGTCAACCGTCGACCAAATTTTCACACTTCGGCAGATTTTGGAAAAGACCCAAGAATTCCAGATCGATACTCACCACCTCTTTTTCGATTTTAAAGTCGCCTATGACAGCGTAAACAGGAACGAGCTATACAGAGCCATGTCGCTTCTTGGCATCCCTGCCAAACTCGTTAGATTGTGCAGGATGACTATGGAGAACTCTCGCTGCTCCGTCAAGGTTGGTAAGAACACCACCGACTCATTTAATGTCGAGAAAGGCTTACGACAGGGTGACGCGCTGTCATGTAACCTCTTCAACATCATTCTTGAGGCAATCGTACGCAACTCGCATGTCAACACCAGCGGTACGATTTTTTTTAGATCCGTTCAATTACTTGGCTATGCTGATGATATTGACATTATTGGAAGAACGAAGCGCGCTGTCAGTGGAGCATTCGCAAGTATTGAAGTGGAAGCGGCTCGAATGGGTCTGGCTGTAAATGAAGATAAAACAAAGTATATGCTGTCCTCGGGTGAAGAAGATCATCACCGTAGGCTCGGCCAAAACGTCACAATGGACAGATATAACTTTGAGGTTGTCAAGGACTTTGTCTATTTGGGTTTGTCTATAAGCTCTCAGATCAACATCAGTGAAGAGATCAGTCCAAGAATAACTCTTGCCAATCGCTGAACAACATCAGTGAAGAGATCAGTCCAAGAATAACTCTTGCCAATCGCTGTTTCTTCGGGCTTAGAAGGCATCTTAGTAGCAAAGCCCTCTCTCAAACGACCAAGGAGACACTATACAAGACCCTTATCATCCCAGTCCTGCTGTATGGGGCAGAAGCGTGGACACTGACACAATCGGTTGAATACAGGCTGGGGTGCTTTTAAAAAAAGATTCTTCGGGTGATATTCGGTCCTGTATTATCAATGGAGTATGGAGGAGAAGATTCAATGACGAACTGTACGGGCTATACAGCGACATTGACTTGGTTAAGAAGCTGAAAATTCAGCGGCTTAGATGGCTGGGTCATGTGGAGCGTATGGACGAAAACGCTCCTGCCCGACGAGTCTTCAATTCCAACCCGGAGGGCCGACGCAGTTCTGGAAGACCCCATCTAAGGTGGCGCGATCAAGTGGTAAACGACCTCAACCAACTTGGTGTGCGCAACTGGAGGCCACTGGCTAGGGAACGGCCTAGCTTGCGAGGATTGTTGGTTGAGGCCGTGGTCCACAATGGACTGTCTGCGCCACCTTAAGTAAGTAAGAAACTTTATTAAGGATTTCATTTTTAGAAGAAACAGACTTTTAGTAAATTTGATATATTTTTAGTCTTCAGATTTGTTTGTTTCTAGACCTGTTCCGTTTTTCTTGTCCATGAAATTTTTTTACTTACAGCTAACATCCGCGTATAGGCATATTTCTTTCGAGCGCAACGTTTGGTTCTTTACACCAACAGAGGCATTGAACAAAAAAACCTGAGACTTGAATGGAAATAATACATTAAACAAGTTAGCGACAAGGCTTGTGGTGTTTTAACTAAACAGTTCACAGCGAAAAATGAGCTTAAAATTTAAACAACAATTTTCCATTTTTTTTAAATCATATTTTAAAATATCCCTACCCCATCTTTTCTTTCTATTTCTTCGTACTTGTGCCGTGTAAGATACATTGAACAGATCTAAAGCCTCAAAGCATGTAGTTTAAAATATTGTTATTTTAAAACTAATAGGAGGGCTAGAAATGGAAAGATTTTATTTTGTTATCATTTTGAGGAATTGTTTTGAAAAAGTAAACATTTTATGCGACAAAAATTTCACAAAATTTTATTTAATACAACTTAGCGAGGCAATTATTTCAAAAGTGCAAGATTCGATATCTATGAATGATACGATTCAGTTGACACAGATGCAAATTAAGCGTGCAGAACACAAACATTTTAAAGAGATCCTAGTCACTACTAAAGACTATGAAATATCCTCTCAATAATAATAAATAATGTTTAAAAAATTCAATGTACCTGTTTCCAACAAACATTTTTTTTTAATTATTAAAAATCAAAAAAAAAATTAAGACTTTTGAAATGCCATATCGACAGGGTTATAAATGATTTCCTGTGTTCAAAATGTTATTGAAATCGGATGTATTTTACGATAAAACTTGATTAAAAAATTCCGGTTCTATGAGAGGTACCGTTATAAGACAAATTCCGAAAAATCTTTTCGAACCAAAAGATAGACTGCCCTAAAACAAAAGCATTCCGAAAGTTTTATCAAACTCGTTGGAGCCGTTTTCGAGAAATCAATTTTCTTCCTTACGATTGTGTGGCAGGTACCGTTATTTTTGGGCCTAGAACAAAAATTCAAAATACTTTCCAAAGGACGACCAAATAAATACTAAATATCAAATTTGAAGCAAATCGGCTCATCCCTACAGGCTCTAGAGGTGCGAACAGACAGAGACAGACAGACAGACAGACAGAATCTCCAGACCCGATTTTTTCGACTGCTACATCATCGTAATGTATATGTGATTATCTCAATTTTTTTTTGCACGCATGCATTATAGTCTAAGAGCCAACGAAATAATGAATAGAAAGCTTTTGGAGCGTTAGATAAGAAAAAGTTTGTCTGGCAGCAGTTTGGTGTGAAGAACATGGGGAAAATCCGACACAAAAGTGTGACAAAAATGAAAGAAGTCAGCCAAGTCACATATATGTATGTATAATGTTGTAAGGTATTTCAAAAGAAAGCTTTGATGAGTAAGACAAGTAAAAGGTTGTCTGGCAGCATTTTGGTGTGACGAACATGGGGTAAATTCGACACAAAATATGAACAAATGAAAAAAGTTAACTCATTTGGGTACTTTTGTAACAGAGCGAGTAGGTTGTGTTAAGGCAGGACAAAAATCGTATTGGAGTGGGGGTCAATTCCCCTTCATTAAGCCCGGAGGGGCAATTTTCTGTAAAATTTACAAACAAAATAATTAGTTTTAAACTTTATATTTATTTTTTTTTATTTCAAAATTTTGAGTTTGAAAATAATTTTTTCTCAAAAGGCTAGACAACCTTTTGACAAAAATCAATTTAATACTTTCATTTAAAAATATGTACATGATTTTTGGCTTTACAAAAAGGTGTAGCATCATTGCAGGAGTTGCTGTTACTTTTTAATATTTATTTTACCAATTTAGTCTCCAGAAAATTGCCGCTATCGGCTAAACGAAGGGAAATTGAGCCCCCTCCAATACAATTTTTTTCTTGTCTTAACACAACCTCCTCGCTATGTTACAAAAGTACCCAAATGAGTTAATTTTTTTTTATTTTGTTCTTACTTTGTATCGAATTTACCCCTTGTTCGTCACACCAAAATGCTGCCAGACAAACTTTTTTTGTCTTACTCCCCAAAAGCTTTCTATTGACATGCCTTACAACATTATATAAATGACTTGATTCATTATGGCGATTGGCTCTCGGTCTATAACTTGCCTTATTAGTGGAGTCAATAAAGCCGTCTGTACAAGGAATACCTAAAAGTCCACAGAAACAGCTCCGATTTTGATAATTTTTTAATATTTTTTGTAAATTTATATCATTATAAATTGTATATAATTATATTGTTTAACGGGGGAAATAGACCCAACCTACACGCTCTAGCTTTTTGGGACACCTAGGGTATATTGTTTAAACAATATAATTAATTACTTGCCCCATCTGTAAGGTTTCTGATTTTGAATAATATTTATAAAAAAAATTAAAAAAAAAAAAAATCGGACTGCACTATAAATCGCAAGTGAAAAAGACTAAAGTGAAATAATTCTTGGTCTGAAACCTACAGGTTAAAATAAGAGTAGATCCGTTGTGTGTAAATGGACATAAGCAGATTTTAATTAACTGTAAAATAACGCGGGCATAAAAGTAATTCAGAGAACAGGAAATCAAAACAAATTTTAAGAAATATGTATGTAGGTGTTTTTTAATGCTAGCATTAAACATTTTGAAAACAAGCGCTTTGTTGGAAAAAAATAAAAATTAACACAGTAAGCATCTGGGCAAGATTCATTAACCGGTTAATATGCTATCTGCATTATTATTCTATCAAGTTGTTTGTTTCTATTTTAATAAAATCAGAACAATTGACCTATTCGAAGATTAAGTGAGCAGTCACTTAAGTCAGAAATCACAAGGCACCCAACGACCTCACCTAATAGAAAAAACAAATTTATGAAAAATATGTGTGAATTGTATGGGAAACTTACTTCCATTGTTGAGTTTGTAAAAGATTTATCGGAATGGGCTCTTGGATCTGGAACTGTGATTCTTTTTAGTTGGGCGTCGAATTTAAGAGCAGAGCCTCTTTCGGCGCGTGTTTTTAAAACTATATCTTCATCTCCTGAACACTTTGTTGTATCGATCATTTGATTGGTGGCTATGATTTCTTTTGACAATAACTGCTGAAGAATGTTCGGCTGTTGTTGTGCTGCGTTTAAGTATGGCGTTCTATGATACGTTGCTGCAGCTGAAGAAAAGACCACTGCAGCAGTTTGGTTAATTACCCTTGGTTTAGAATTTTTATTTTGCGGCATTATTCTGACTTTTGTAAGACTACTCGAAGGCTGAGTATTTGAAAATTCAATTTTGAGATCGGAGGGGTCTTTTTTTGGCATGGAATCCAAGTCCTGTTTTGCTTGTCGTTTTCTTGAATTGATTTTGGTCAAAGATCTAGGTGGCTGTCTTGTTCCCCTTTTTAAGGGTTTCTTTATGGGTTGTGTGATTATTTTAGAAGGCTCTGCAACAGGATTGGGTTCTTTAAAGACTGCTTCATCATCAATACCGAATTTACTGGTTAGATTTTGAGGAAGAATTTCAGTGAAAGCATTAGTTCCATGTGCTTCATTGATCGCTGGTTTGCGCATCGTCAAGTCTTCTGGTATATCTTCGAACAATTTTGGTGAAAATCTAGTGATGTCAGTTATGGTCTGATCAATTTGATTAAAAGTCGATGAATAATCATGGTTTTGCGTTATTTTTGGTGGTGATAAACTAGTTTCTTCCAATTGAGGTTTTTGTTCTTCTTTAAGATCATTCGACTCTTCCTTTATACAGTTACTTTTTACAGCATTTGTATCTTTTTTCAGCGAAGATTGGAAAAACATAGAAGGCTGTTCCAATTGTTGTCTTATGGAGGCGGGAATGTTGAATGTCTGCTCTGTTTTAAATAGAGACCTAGAATGCGAACTAGTTGGTCTAAATTGAGTGACATTAGCTCCTTGCTCTGGAGACTTTCGTTTTATTTCCGGCATTATTTGATTCAGAGTATTTGTTGTGGCTAAATTCCAATGATTCTCTTCGAACGACTCAGAGGTAAGTGTATCTTCCCCGGTTGATCGTCTCGAAAAGATTTCACTTGATGTTTTGTTTTCTGGTCCAGTTTCTAAAGAAATCGCTGTCTCACTTAGTGGACTTACAAGTGGGTTCCTCACGAAATAAACCGGTTTATTAAGATACACCGGCTTAGACAAATGTGTTGAATCAATAATGTTAAACAACTTTGAACTTGACGAATCAAGATTTTCTATTTTAAGAAGGGGCTTGATATCAATGTTTGGAATTTGCGGTGCATCTAGTTTTAAATTCGACTTGGCAGCATCGACAAGCCTTTTACCCTTCTTTTTAGCAACTAACCCTTCTAGTGCCGTTTTATCATCGCCATGTGCTGTCTTTAAGTCATCCTCTTCCGAATCAGATACATCAAAACACTCGTACCCACCCTCGATAGTACCATAATCAATTTGCGGTTTATCTTTGTATTTTTCGTAATCAATATTAAGATGAGTAAGTCGGTCATTTGCATCAGCCATACTTTGTTCAACAAGTTCCCTCTTTTTATTTTCTTTAGTTAGTATAACACGACAGCGCTTTTTTAATTTCTTCCAGCTAACAGCCCATGTTAGACGTTTGTATCTTGGAGCAATGAGTAAGGCAAGAAGATCTTCATGGCACGTATGATTCAACTTAATGCTGGACAAAATTCTATTAAGTTCTTCATATTGTTCGTATGATTCGTCGTAGTTGGTAAACTTCATTAAATCTTCAGTATCAGTTACCGAATTCATTAGAGCAAATGCGGGGTATTTTATTGTTTTTTCGGTCTGGTTAGTGATATTATCAGCCGCACCTGCCGCTGCAGCAAATATTTCTTCAGCAAGATCAGGTTTTTCGTCTGACTTTCTTGCGGGTTTTCTGATTACTGGATTGGTAGGTCTAAGTCTTGGGGTTTTATTACTGGCACCAACGGGTCTGCCACGCTTGATTGGAATAGCACTTTTTTCAGCAGTCTCATTTTCTTCTAGCAACTTATTTATTATTTCAGTTGCTTTATCTTTGTTTGGTTCTTCTTTAATTTTAGGTTCAATTTTCTTGGGACTGTTTTTATCAGGTTTCTTACGTGGTGCTCTTTTGGGTTTTGGTTTGCTTACAGGTTTTGATGGATCTTCATCTAAAGCAAATGGAGCAGTTTTAAAGGTTTTAACTAATGCATCAGTTGTATCCGGAAGATTAGGAACGAATGTGGTATTCAATACATTTTGCACTATTTCGTTATTTTGCGGAATTTTGTCTCCGTCGTTTACAGGTTTGATCGTGTCTTCTTCTTTTATTTTTGTTTTTGACTCTGGAGCCTCAATAACTTTGAGTTTATGAGCCTGCTTTTTGATTGCACGCAGATTCCTTGCCCCACATCGAGTCACTGCGTCCATGAATTCCCTGCACGGGTGTAATGAAAAAGTGGTCAGCCATGCTTCTTGCTCTAAATAAGGAGTCTTGTGGAAAAGCTTTGCAAGATCCCTGTAGTAAATGGCAACTTCTCTTTCTTTTTCAATCAATTCATCTGTTGATTGAACATCGTTATATTTATAGTCCTGAATGATATTTATTTCTCCGCTTATTATTGTAAACAGAAGGGTGATTTTAGTTGTTTGCCATTCAGGATGAGGCTAGTTTTTTTTTTTTAAGACAGTTATTACTTGATTTTTTTTTGTAATTACTTTAAATACAAATACTTACCCGAAGTTTAATGAGTTCGTATGCACACTTTGAAGCTGTTAAGTTGTGTAGTCCCGAAAATACCTGCTCTGATATTTTTGGCGTCGCTTTGATCAATGCTTCGGACGATTCTCGGTGTGATATAAATATCTGAACAAGCTTTGAGTATACTTCTTCGTGTGGCCATGATAGTTTCACAGAGCTGAGAGAGCTAAGCTTTCTCAATTGATACTCAGTAAGAAAATTGATGTATTTGCTTAAAGCTTCACCAAATATGTTCACAAATTGTAATTTAGGAACTTTGAACAAGAACGCAATAAGAAGTTCCGCCAATGTCTTGTTGGTTTCTTGCAGACCCTTTGCAATTGCATATGCTCCCAGTTCTATAGATCCAGTTTTGTTTGTTTCACAGTGTTCAACCCTTTGAATAGTTTCAAGCTGTAGAGACATGGAATAGTTATTCCCTTAAATAAAAGAAATTATACAGGGTTTCGCCTAATTCGTAGGCAGTATTTTAGGGCATGATTCGTGGATATATTTTAAGAAACAAATCGTTCTAAAGTAAGGGCCTATCTTCAATTTTGATATAATATTTTGTGGATTAAACAAAAGCTTACTTTGGTGTACCCTGGCCCACGTTAATGGTTACTGCGCTGTTAGTACTAATGAAAGAAAATTCGTTCAGAACTTTATTTTAAAAAAATTAACAACCTTTGTAAATGCGTTAAAAAAAATTGATGTCTTATCTCAGTTTTAAATATCCATCCAGTTTCTAGCCTGTTCCATTTTTCCTGCCCATACAATTTTTCTTTACTATGGGATCAATTTTCTCCAGGAAATACATGATTACATAACATTTTAATATTGATTACAATGACTGGGTCGGACGAACTTGCTCTAATGTGTGACAGTGGTCTTGGGGTTTGAGATTTTGAAAAAAAAAAAAAGCAGGAAAAAAATGATATGATTATTTTATTAATCACTTAAAAATCACTAGCTAAAACGTTTTTTTGAAAAATTGAAAGAAGCCATCTGATTTCGTTTACGGTTTAGAATTTTAAGAATTTTTTTTTTCAAAATCGTTCGACCAGGTTTGTTCAAAAAACTGTTGTTTTTTTGAAAAACTTTTCGAAAATATATTTCAAATTTTTTTTGAGGATGCCAACTTCTATACTCTGTTCAAGTAATTCGTTCAGTACATGCCTTATGAGGGAGCTTTTTATCTACCAATGATGCCTGCAGGTAATCCTAATGGCAAACTAAAACAGAAACTGCCTCTGAAATTAAACCCAAACCACTGAACTAACACAAGAATTGTTGTTGTGATTTTCTATAAATTTGTCCGCACCCATAACCTTTCAGTTTGACTGCAAAAAGCAGACTAATTTTTTTTCGTTTTGCTTAGTATAATAAAAACAACCCTCATCGTCATCGCACAAAGCACATCTAAAAGGTGTTGCCATTATTTAAAAAAAGGGATCTCGCTACTGCATTTCTATGTTGAGATTTGGATTTTGTAGCTTTTTCAGCTTTTGATTGAAGGGAGGTGTTGTCATTTGATTTAATTTTTGTATCCTTTCTCAATAACCGCTTGGTGGTGTGGAAAAAGATAAATAATTTTTGATTTTTTGTTTTAAATCAGGAGATGGTAGCCCTAATGTACAATTTACTCGATTTGCGGCAATTTATTATTCAAAGTACGGAAACCCTGTGAGAGCTTTAACTTGAGACCGATGTATGCAAGCCAATATAGCCAGACTGAGAGGCTAACGTCCTATCTTCCCTGTACTGAACAAATTACTTGAATAGAGTATAGCAGTTTGTAGTTTTCATCAGAAAAATAAAATTAAAAAAAAATAGATTAAAATTAATTATTTGTATGAAGATTTAGTACACACATAAAATAGAAATTACCTAAACCGAAACAAAACCGTTTTTATTCATAACCTTTGCAGTTTAAAGCAATGAGATTCTTGTTGCCTATTTTTACCTGCTGCTGGTTTTTACAAGTATTTTACAATTTGGGGGTTTTTAGGCAAAATTGTTACTGATTTTTATTATTGTTACGTTCATCAAAAAAAAAAATACTAAAACGTTATGTTTAATACGCATTTTCAGGAGAAAATTGACCCCGAAATCAAATAATCAGCGTGGACAGGAAAGGCTTGTATTTATTCCAAAAATAAAGTCCTAAACGAAGTTTCTATCACTAGTACTAACAGCACAATTACCGTCAACATGGGTCAGGGTACACCAAAGTAAGATTTTTGTTAGCTCCAAAAAAATTATACCACCATTATTATTAGGCCTTTACTCTGGAAGGTTTTTATTTTCTTAAAATTTACCCAAGAATCATGGCTTTAAATATTGCCTAAGAATTAGGGAATACCCTTGTATATAAAGTATTTACTGTGTAATGTAAGTCCTTAAGCCCGTTGCTCTCACAAATTGCTACTAAGAATATATGCCTCGCATAGTCAATAAACTGATCTGCATTTGGTGAAGCTCGTAAGGCCCTGCCAGCTGATGATTCTCCATCTTGCCATGTAAGTAAAACCCGCAAGCACATGTATTTAACCAGCTTCACCATACGAAAGTCGAACATGTTGACCATTCGCAGAAGCAACAACGGTATTCCTTCTTGCTTTATAAATTCAGAATCTAAAAAATAAATCACAGAAGTTATGGAAATTGTTCTTTTAAAAACTCCCAATAGACTTTACCTCTAGGTTCTAAGACTGGAGTGAAGTCGGGTCCGCTCATGCGTTGAAAATTAATGTTCAAATATTCAACCATCCATGGATCCCGATATATTGAAAACATATATGGCCATGAATATGGATGCAGAGTAATGAATGCAGTAGGATACACTTTCATCATTTGATCAATTAAAGCTGTCTTGTTCTCAGCTGCACATGCAATCCAATCACGACCAAACCACAAGTCCAATGTCATACGGACGACCCAATTTACAGTAATACCAACGTCTTGGTTATATGGATGATGCGTGAGGTAGTTGTTAATGGTTTTCCATGCTATAAGGAGAATAGACATCCTTTCGTCAGCATCTAATACCCCCGCATTTTCCGTCGATTCCTTCATGAATCATGATACAATTAAGCGTTAAATTAAAAAAAATCGTATATCATATTTACCGCTAAAGCCTCTGCAAAACCACTTTTGATTGCAGACTCCTTAAATGCGGAACGTTCACGAAAAGTGAATGGGAAAAATATATCCATTACTGATTAAATTTTAACCAATTGCACCAAATTCTGAAAAAAAAATGTTTGAAATTAATAAAGCAGTTGAAAGGACATTGTTTTTTTTTTTTTAATAAAAACTATGAATTGAGATTTGTATTTGTATTCACGTGGAAACAAATAGTACTTGTCATCTGTGATATATGAAAACAAAATGCACAATTAATAAAACTAGAATCGCCCAGTGGACAAAATTCGGCAATTAAAATTCCCAAAACTGTGGGAAAAATATTTCAAAGCGAATTTATACGAACAAAATGGTAAAAAAACAAACTAATAGCACTTTCCAGTGGACGAAAAGAAGCGTCCAGAAGCATCCGGAAGTCTTCTGAAACCGTTCCATTGGTAAGCAAATGACACTTCTGCCGATTCTGAGAAGAGAATTTTGCTTCTTGATTTGAAGTCAGAATCCACTCAAGAAGCACAAATACAAATTAACTCAAATGTCAGCCATAGAATATTCATTGAGGAAAGGTCCATTCGCATGCAGCGTTGCCGAAAGTCTTGGTAATTTCGACAAATGTGACATAATGATGAATCCAAATCTGATGATGAAGACGTCGAAGGTCAGCAACGAAGTTAAGTAAGTGGCATTTAATACGAGGAACCAATAAAAATCCCTTTATAGCGCGAATAGGGCTACGCACACAACTTTGACGTTGGCGAAACTTGTGAAACTGATGCCTGCGAATACTACATTGTTTTAAAATTGAACAGAAGCGATTTTGCTTGTTCCATTGGTTTTCAGAATGAGTGGTTCCCCGAGTGAAACCAATGGAAAGTGCTATAAGACATTTTCACCTGTATTTAAAAAAAAAAAAAAAAAAAATCGGGTATGTAACCACCTCGCAACAAAAAAACTGCTTGCCTATTTATATATACAGATATGGCCATATTAGGGGACACAACTTTTTATTTTTTTTAATTTTTTCAATAAGAGGTGTTATTTTGAATAGCCCGCTATTTCGGTAGTTGTCACTTTTGATGCTGTAATTTTGACATTTGACAAGTAGAAACCACGCCATTAATAAAAATGGAACAATACACGCTTCAACAACGCATTGAAATTATTAAAATTCACTATAAAAATGGTAAACGTTTGGCAGAGACGGTTCGTAAAACTGAAACGCCCAAAACTTAATATTTAAAATGAAGACACTTATTATTATTTTTACTTGCGATTATAGGTACTATAAGGCAAGTTATGGATTCGTGCAGAAAAAAAAATTTGAGATAACAATCACACATGACATTACGATGATGGAGAAGTCGAAAAAAGTGGGTCTGGGAATTCCGTCCGTCTGTCTGTCTGTCTGTCTGTCTGTCTGTTCGCCCCTCTGGAGGCTGAACGGGTGGGCCGATTTGCTTCAAATTTGGTATTTAGGATTTATTTGGCCGTCCCTCGGAACATATTTTTTATTTTTGCTCTAGGTCCAAAAATAACGGCACCTGCCATACAATCTTGAAGACAAAAATTGATTTTCTCAAAAACGGCTGTAACGATTTTGATAAAACTTTCAGAATGCTATTTTTGCAAGAAAATCTATCTTTTGGTTCAAAATTTTTTTTCAAAATTTGTCTAATAACGGTACCTCTCATAGAACCAATATTTTCAAATCAAATTTTCTCGTAAACTATACATTCGATTTCAATAAAATTTTGGCCACAGAAAGTCATTCATAATTTTATTAATATGGCATTTCAAAATTTTCAAAAATTTTTTTTTTTTTTGATTTTTTATAATTTTTTCAAAAAAATTTTTGGTTTTCGAAATATGTTGGAAACGGGTACATTGATTTTTTTTAAAATTATTTTTCAAATATAAGCTACAGGTTGCCATATATTTGCATACTCAAATAAATTTCAAAATATTTTTTGAAAAAGTTTTTCAAAAATAACCTTTTAAAAAAAAACTGGTGCAACGATTTTCAATATTTTTTTTTTCCTAAATTGCCGTATAGCTTTGAAATTTTATTGCATACTTAGTTTTTCCGAGAAAACTCTTAAACTAATTTAAAAAATAAAAGAATTTTCGAAATTATTTAATTTTTTTTAATATCCATATATACAGCCACTACGCAATTGCTTATCATAAGAGCAAGTTCGTGCGACCCAGTCGTGCATTTTATTTATTATTCCGTTAGTTTAGGTTCTCTCGCTCCTATCTGTATATGTATCTATCTTAACATCATTATAAAAGTATGGACACTGGACAAGTAAGGTCTTCAAAGTTGTCTTTTCTGTATTTTTAAGTGCATACAAGTGACTTTTCTTAATCTTGGAGTTGTTTTATAAATTGTGTTTTGTTATTTTTAATAAAATCAAATATTGTTGGCTATGGACCAAGGTAAGATTAGTTTTTGTAACTTTTTTTCAAAATCATAATTGAGCATTTAGTGAGTTATTTACAGTTGAAGTAATCGGTGACTTGTGATAAATTTTTACTTGCGATTATAGGTACTATAAGGCAAGTTATGCATTCGTAAAAAAAAAAAAAAAATTCTAACAATCAAACATGACATTACGATGATAGAGAAGTCGAAAAAAGTGGGTCCGACAATTCTGTCTGTCTGTCTGTCCGTGTGTCTGTCTGTCTGTATAGTTACCTACAGCCTAAACGGCTGGACCGATTTGCTTCAAACTTGGTACATAGTATTATTATGACGTCCTACAGAGGGGTTTTTGGAATTAGCATTCTAGCTCCAAAACTAACGGTACCTGCCATACGATTTTTTGTGAAAAATTAATTTTTCTCAAAAACGGGTACTACGATTTTGATAAAACTTTCTGAATTATGTTTTCTGTGCAAACTTTATGTTTTGGTTGGAATAGATTTTTCGGGAAAAGTCTTATAACGGTACCTCCCATAGGACCGGTTTTTTGAAATCCGATTTTCTCGTAAGCCACTTGACGGATTTCGATGAAACTTTTAATGTAGAAGCCCTCTTATAAAAAAAAATAATATAATTTCGAAAAATTTTCAAAAAAAGTTTTTTTGAGTTTTTTAAAAAAGTTTCAACATTTTTTTTAAATTTTAGTTTTTTCCAAAAACGGTTTAATCTATAATTTTTTAATTTTATTTTTCTGATAAAAACTACAAAGTGCTAGAAGTTGGCATACTCAAAAAAAATTTGGAATATATTTTCGAAAAGTTTTTCAAAAAAAACTGGTCCAACGATTTTGAAAATTTTTTTCGTAAAAATTCAAAAACGTAAAAGAAACCTGATGGCTTACTTCTTTTTCTCCAAAAAACGGTTTAGGTATTGATTTTTAAGTGATTTATAAAATTTCATATGATTTTTTCAACGCTTTTTTCCCAAAATCTCAAGCACCCAAGACCATTTTAACACATTAGAGCAAGTTCGTACGACCCAGTCGTGCACTTTATTTAAATTGCGCATTGTTCTTTTAAAATTGATTACGTACATTAATACATAAGATCCTCTCCTGTATGGAACTAAAGTAAAAAGTAAAAACGAGATGCGCGAATTTTTTTAATAATTTTTTTTCTTCAATATGTCTAACACGCGTTTTCGCAATTTTTCCAGAAACCGATCCCAGATTGGATGCCTATGACTCCAACACTCCATAAAATATTCTTTGAAATTGGGCATTCCACAATCGTCATTACACCGTATTTTGCATAAAGACTTAGGTTTTCAGGCTTATAAAGTTCAATTAACACACGGCCGATCATCAACAGCGTCGTGTATTTGCTGATTGGGTCCTTGAAATGCATGAAAATGATCAGGGATTTCAGCGAAAAATCATCTTGACTGATGAGGCAAATTCCCATTTTGGTGGCTACGTCAACAAGCAAAATTGTCGTATCTAGGGCTCGGAAAACCCAACATTTATTGTTGAAAAGCCTCTCCATGCTCAACGAGTAACTGTTTGGTGCGGTTTATGGTCCGGCGGGGTCATTGGACCTTACTTTCTTGAAAATGAGGCTGGAGCAACAGCTACGACAGCTTGCGCTATCGAGAGATGATTAATAATTTGTTATGGCCGGAAGTGGATGGTATTGATCTGGACAACGTTTACTTTCAACAAGACGGCGCTACTTGCCACACAAGCAAAAATACCATCGATCTTTTACGGAAAAAGTTTCCGGACCGTGTCACTATTGTATTAATAATCTATAGTATTCCCAATAAGAGAAACGTTTGTTGCGCCATTTCGGTTTTCGGTATTTTGTATTTTCTCAAAATGTAGAAGACATTTTAGCATTCGATTTTCAGTTTTCGACTGGCAAGCCTTTTTATAAACAAACATATTGTTTTAACAATATATTTAATTATTTCTTCCACCTGAAAGGTTTCTGATTTTGAACAATATCAATAAATAAAAATTTCAAAAAAAAATTATCAAAATCGGAGCTGTTTCTGTGGACTTCTGGGTATTGCCTGTAACGACCGCTTCATCGGCTCCACTAATTTGGCTGATATTGTTTTCCATTATTAGTGGCATACTTTTCTCTTTATATTGAAATAAACATCCGATCATTTATCTCAAAAAAGGTCATTTTTCTGTGAATATCAAAATAACACCTCTTCTTGGAAAACCCTGTACTTACATTTATTTGGGCTCAAAACAAAATACGCCATTTGATTTCATTTCATTGTAGCAGTACTTTTTGGCTTACTACACAGAGGATGTCAGACGAGTGCCGGGTATTTTCGACTATATTTGTTTTTATTTACTGCCGAAAACAATTAATTTCTACGAATTTCAACCAAATACTGTTAACTGAATAAAATATTTTCCCTTCTTGCAGATTTTAGCCAAAGAAATTTGTTTGGACAGAAATGGTGAGTTGTGTCAAAATTCAAATTTGACAGTTAAGAAAAAAATTTAACTAATCCGCGTTATGTGTTGGTGTCGCAATTGAAGTGGAATGCTCCACTCAGGAACTTTTATTCAATTTCAAATTCAATTCGTTAAATACTAAAACGAAACAAGCTTATGCTAATTACATATACATAACTTATAACTAACGTACGACTAAAACTGAAATTTAACCGACCAAGAACCGATGGAGATGATATTGAACCAATAATAATTCCAACAATAAAATAAAACTGCAAGTACTTTCTAGGGTTAGTGAGAGAAGGAAGGCATATTAAAACGAGTCTTTGAGAATAAGAGGGAAGATTATTTTGATGTGATCATGAAAGAAAACGATGACAGAAACGCGAAAATCTTGTCTGAACTGCTTCAAGTCTTGTTATATGCATGGAGTAGTGAGGTGTTTACACCACACAACTACATATATTATAAGATTGGTCTCACAAACGAAACAAAAAGAATCTTGAGGACATAAGGAACAAGGACATAAGTCTTCTTGAAAAGGATACTGGGCAAACCACAAAAATATTGCAATGCATTTCACTGCACTAATCCTTTTTAATGGCTAATTTTTTGGAAGAAGTAACAATTTGTTTTAAAATGAGTAAAAAACTCGTTTTTCGGAAAGGAAGGAACAAAGTATTCAAATTAGCCATTTATGTAATTCCTTTTTTCCTCCACTGATGCGAGAAAAACATAATAAACTTCAAGAAGTCGATAAAGGTGTTCAAATTCTTAAATAAAGTTGGGAAAACCACTGCAAGAAACTGCGAATAAAAATTGTTTTTTTTTACGTTTACAAGTTGTGTATGATGTTTGTTTTTAAACGCTTATTTACTTTTTCAGATATAGATCTGTTGGTGTGCTTTTTTCAGCTCAAATTAGTTTAAGTACTTATTTAAGAATTTGGAAAAGTTTATTTTTATCAAAATCTCAAGCCTCAAGACCACTGTCACACATTCGAGCAAGTTCATGGGACAAAGTCGTGCATATTATTTTTAATTAAAAGGAGACTATTAAGGTACCAAATTTAATATAGACAAATCCACATTAATGTTAAGAGACTACCTAGGAATTATATGATTAAAAGCTATGAGGTTAAGGTGACTTTATAGGGATTTTCGTGAGATAAATATTACCTTATTCTCAATCCAGTTTACCAAGAAAAAATCTTTCTTATATTTCTATTCCTTTTACCTAATGCCGTGCATCTTGCACGGAGGCTTTGTGACATGCTTGAAAGCAGTGTTGGTCCAAAATTAATCTGATTAACGATTAAAAATTATTAATTAAAAATCATAATCACACAATTTGATTAAGATTAATTAATCATAATCAAATTTAAAATGATTAAAATTATTAATCATAATCATTAATCGTTAATTTGATTATTCGATTAAGTATTAACTTTGCCTAAATAAAATGTACCTATAATACAAAAAATTGTGTGGTTTTATGAAACCACGCTGCAAGTGATACTTTTTTTTCGGATCGTAGGCATTTAACTGGACATTTTCAGAAAATTATTCGATTCCGGAAGATAGCGCGATGATAACTAGATATAATTAAATTTAATCAATTACTGATTAGTGATAAATGATTAAGATTACTTTTATAATCATGATTAATTTAATCTAATTAAAATTAATCAAATAAATAATTGATTAAAAAATTAATTGATTAATGTCAACATTGCTTGAAAGCAAGGAGTTCATCACTGATGCTGTTGTTTTTGGTATACCTCAACTACCTGAAGAGAAGAGAGCGTTCGTTGAAGTTGGTTGGTAGACAGTATGTATGAGGTTGGTCTATTGTGGAGCTCCGATAGTTCTTTACTTCCTAACAGTTACCCGTTGGCTCTCAAACGTCTTGTCGGCCTGGAAAAGACCTTAGGAAAGAAACCTCAACTATTAGAGTAGCAAAATAATCATATTCGTGCTTTGATCTCAAAGGGTTATGCTAGAGTTGCTTCACCATGCCAACCTATTTAGGTATGAATGCCCCGAAGCGATTGATGGATTGACAAAACGGACCTACATATGTAGATGACTTTTAAATAGTCATGATGCTGCCACCTTGATAATTTCTTGAAAAAAAAATATGTATGCCTTCGCTGGCGTTCACCACGAGTAAGTAATGTAAGTAAGTAAGTAATATTAATTTATTGAATAAAGGAACTAAATTTACATGATAAAAAATGAATTTTAAGCTATGGCATTGCGGTCAGCTCAGTAGGCAATAAATATTATTATTATTATAATTTATTAAAGAGTAAGTAAATTACAAATTAATATTGTTTGTTCTAGCGTTAGCTGCCAGGGCCTTAAGCTAGTAGAATAAAAAGTAGTTATAAAGAGTTAACAAGATTGAGAGCGTTCATTATTTTATATACATCGTTTATATGTTTGATATTGACATAAGTTAGTAGATATGTTAGACTATGGTCGGTTAGGTTTTTTGAAGTTGAATTGATTTTGTTGCAGGATAGTAGATGCTGTATATTGAGAGTATAGTGGTTGAATATTTCTTAACTTTAAGTTATTTAGAAAACTTTATTTACCTTGCCTCTGATCGGTACTTGGGAAATCGACATAAGCTTTGAAATTGAACGAAATATCAAAGTAGAACCCACAGGGAACTAAAACATGAATCTGGCCCAAGTGAGCGATCAAAAGAAAGGAAGGCAATACCTTTATTGAGTTGTTTAAGAAGAAAAGGAATTTCAACCAAATTTTTTTGACTGGTTGAAAATCCTTGATGGGTGACGAACAGCTTCACCCCGAACTTTAAGCCAAAAGAATTGAAATTTAAATATGTTATCCAAACATTCTCGAATTTTACTATATTTCATCATAAAACACAATAATTATGACAAATAAATTAATTGAGAATGTTTGCAAAAAAGGCATCCGATATTTGATTTTTAAAATGCTTCAGACAATAGAGGAATTTGCTAAATGTGAGAATTATAAAAATGTCATGGTATTAAAATTTTTGCTCAATATAAAAACAGAAGCTTTGAGAAACCCCGTGGTTCGAAACGAAATGTGGTCAAACAAGAAAACAAAGCTAAAACAGGTTATTGATATGAATATCAACAAAAGCGTCCCATTATCTGTACCTTTAGAAAAGATGAGATACGGTTGCTAAGAAGAGAGCAAAGTGGCTTAGCAGAGATGTGCGAAACTTCTATAGAAGAGTTAAACACTCAACATCACGATTCACTAGTCGCCCTGGGTCCTGCAAAATGATGATGGAATCGTAGTCATTTGAAGAGACTACTTCAAACAGTTGCTGTATGACTGCCAAGATCACGACAATGGACGATGTAAGTATCAGTCAATCTGGATGACAACCTAGAGTTGCAACCATCTGACCGAAAGAGATCAAAATAGCCATTGGAAAGTATCTCAGACGATTGGAATCTCAGCTGTGGAATGCAATACACTGAGAAATCCATAACTACAATACACCTAACCAATCCTAAGAATGGAATCTACAGGGTAATACAATCACTGACAAAATTATTTACACATTGCATTGCTCGTTCTTTAACCAACCTATAAAGCTGGAGAACTTTTGAAATAAGAACAAATTGTGTATAAACTTTTCTCATTTTTAATGTTTGCAGTTTTATTCAAACAGTTAATTAGAAAAATATAGTTAAATTCCAACAAATAACTGTTAAAATCATAGAAAACTAAATGGCACAATTATTAACATACGCATTGAACACAGGCAAAATTATTTACACAAGTGCATTCCAGGGTGGTGTTTCGGCAATAAATAATATAGTTGCATCCGAAAAACAGATTATGATATAACTTTTAAGTTCAAAAGTAATGCACACGAAAGTGTTAAAAATAATACTATTAGTGAAAGAATTGCGGAAGATTAAAAGCAAATGGAATAAATGCCATATGACACCAAAAAAAAAAAACAAGCAAGTTAGGCTAAAATTTGCAAGGGACCACATCAAAAAACCACCAGAGATTTGGAGGAGCATCCTTTGGACCGATGAAACAGGTTGTTCTTTGAACGGTACCTATGGACGTTAGCTTTGTTATTTCATCCCTAAAATGAAGGCCAAACAACCCGGCACTAAACGTACACGACATTCCAAAAGAGGCAAGATAATTATATGGGGTTGCATATCAAATAGTGGAGTGGGCCCACTCGCGCTCCGATAACAACGAAACAGTCACATTGAACATTTTAAATGATGTTGCACTGGTTGCTGGTTCAAGATTATATCGGGATCAATTTTATCCTTCAACATTTTAATGCGCCGATACACACAGCCTGGAACATTAGAAAGTATTTGGCAGGAGTGGGTCAAGAAGTTTTTAAAATGGCCGCTGCAAATCCATGAACTTAATGTTATCGAAAATCTTTGGCACATAGTGAAATCTAAAATTCCTGAGACCATTGGCAGAACTGCAGATCAAACTTGAATGAACTTTAATAAGACAGCTTAAAGCACCATTCCAGGAGAGCAAGTTCAAGGTTTAATAGATTCAATGACCAGACGCCTTTCAGAAGTAATTGCGAGAAAAAGAAGCAAACACAACCTATTAGCTAATGTACCTTTAAATAACCGTTAACTTCAAACTTACAAATACATTTCTGATTCGCTTCCAGATGTAATGAAAACGAAAAATACTGGGTTTTTGTAAATAATTTTACCTGTTTCAATGCATGTTTTCTATGATTTTAACAGTTACCTATTTGTTGGAATTCAACTATATTTTTTTAAATTAACTGTTTGAATGAAACTGCATACATTAATAATACGGGCAAGTGCGAGTCGGACTCGCGCACGAACTGTTCCGTACCATTATCTATAAAAACGAGCAAAAAATCACGTTTGGTGTATGGGAGCCCCCTTAAATATTTATTTTATTAAGTTTTTAGTATTTGCTGTTATAGCGAACGCAATAATACACCATCTGTCAAAATTTCAACTGTCTAACTATCACGGTTCATGAGATATAGCCTGGTGACGGACGGACAGCGAAGTCTCAGTAATAGGGTTCCGTTTCACCCTTTGGGTACGGAACCCTTAAAATGAGAAAAGTTAAGATATAAGCAATTTGTTCTTATTTCAAAAGTTCTATAGCTTAATAGAATGGTTAAAGTACGGGCAATGCAATGTGTAAATAATTTTGCCAGTGACTGTAGACGTGTTGGAAAGCCAAACATAACGTGGAGATTATCTGACAGGGTCGCCCAGGGTATCAATAGTGGCCACAGCTAAGGCCAGTTTGAAGAATCATATATGTACCCATCATGATAAAACTACTAAAGATATGGCATTGCGCATGATACAATCAAAAACCTTTAAGGTGGCCTTACATGGAGCTACAAGCCATGATCTGCAAAAAAAGAGGATGCAAAATATATGAATCATACTTGTGTGATAGAGAGGGAGGCCAAAATGCAGACGTCTGCATGAATGCAGATTATAGGAAAATTATGGATGCAGCTTGAAAATTATGGTGGAGACGAACAGGTTCATCTTCATCGTCTGCACTATGATTGTTGTTGTTGCGTTTTCGTCTGCACTATAATTTGTTGCAGCTCCATGTAAAGCCAAATAACTACCTTGCGTGTTGGTGGCGTAGAGCGCACCACGAACATGTAGAACGTATAGAGCGTTGACCGAGACAAAAATTAAAACGGGAAGGCGAAAACGAGTAGGCGAAAACTTCATGCGTGTCCGTGACGTAATGCGCAGAACGAAACAAAAATGAGAATTGGAAAGCACTATCTTGTTTAGTTGTATCATGAGTACCCGTCTTAAATAGCTATTATACGCAAATAATTTTTATATAGAAAGTAGGTTATTGTTTGTTTATATTGATTGGTGCAACAAATATTATAATGTAAATGTACATACATATATAAAAGATTCATGGTTTCAGTCTAAAAAAAATACCTTATTTTAAGTTGTCATCGCTCTTCAAATCAGTATTTTAATCTAGTTATTTTCGCTTTGTGGAACATCTATGTAGGTATCTGAAAAACAAAATTTAAAATTATTGCTTTTGAAAACCTTAGATCTATATAATTATGTTGTTTATAGTGTTTGTGCTACAACGTTACAATGCATTAGTTTTGCTGTATTTACTTCATGAACTGTATAAAGGCTTTAAACGAATAAATTCAACCATTATATTATATTAAATTGTGTTCATTTATGTAGGTTCCAGGAAACAACTACCGCGCCTCTTCGTGGTTATATATAATCAACATAGATAAACTGACCCAGATGAACATAAAAATGATTCGTCCAATAATATTTTGTTCAAGCCCGGAATAAAGATGGGTAAGCAGGAATCAAGATGGCCAAGTCTTCAATTTTGTTTGAAAGGACTGAAGAGCGAATCGCATTTTTGAGCCCAATTGCCCAAGTATTTTGTTAACTCAACATTGTTTCTATATTTTGCACATTAGACTGTTAGCGCAATTTAAAGAATATTTACCCATACAATAATCCTCAAAGCTCAAACCCAATTCCACAATCCACAATCAAAACAAAGTCACGTACACCGGTGAATTCTTTTTCACTACAGAAATACATACGTTTTATGGTCACTATTTTTCCGTCGCTCTTCCCTGCACAAATCAATATTTTATGGAAAATTTATATTGTTTTCTGATGTGCCAATAAATAATCACACAAAAGATTTTCGTACCGATGAGTAATTAAAATAAATAGTGGAAAGATATGCCAGAGGTGTCATTATACATATACATACATATATAATATAAAAAAAAACTTCTGAAAAACAACATGAAGTAGCACGCATGTATCTGCTATCTGGCTTCACAGCTATTTTCACGAAAAACTACAACTTCCATTCGAGGTGGGTTTTAAGTTTACCTTACGAAAGTTATTTAAAGGTATTTATTCAATTGTTACACTACACTTTAACAACATATATCATATTATTTTTAACTTGTAAGTTGCAGTCAACGATAATTTACAAAAAAAAAAATTTAACACATTTTTCTTTAACTTGTTTATTCTCCAATCAGAGATCAGACTAGGTGCACTTTGAAAATTATGTACATTGTCTTCCGTTTTCATTTTGTTCCAAAATATTATAATAGAGAAATGATGATACACAAAAATACCAGTAGTGCGTTCGTTTAATGCATGGACCTATGATTTTCGTTTCCATACACTATCTGAGAAAACTGTGTTGCCAAAAAAGCGCCTTGTTTTACAAGTTGTGAAATATTTCCTTACAAGAAACGTATAATCAATGTTTGACAGGAACTTTTTTTTTTAATTTGACAATAATACACATGGAACTAATAACATATTTGGCCCACGGTTTTTGTGGTTTTTTTTAATGTTAAAACGAGCGAATTAAGTTTGTTTGAATTAAGTTTTAGTTTGTTAAAGTTATTACAAATATTTCATCGAGACCAAATTTTATTATTTTAACGCGTAGCCAAAAAGAGAAAGGCATAATAGAAAAAATGCTAGCTGGGCCAAATCCATTGCGGCTTATTATCAAGGAATGGAAAGTCACCAATGACTCGTTCCCCACGTTTAAGTGCTACAATCAGCTTCGTGAAAAATATCGTCACTTCTGTACAATCGACGCAAAACAACAGGCAGAGCAAGTGACTAATTCTTTTGTCGTGACCACAGACCATACACAGACCGCCAACACCGCCATATACTTAGCAGCACTATATCACCGATTTTTAATTTTGTTCGTTCTATAATTTGGGAATGATTTAGGAAAATTTAGGAAACCGTTTTTAGAATTTAGGAACAATTAGTTTAAAAGTTATTAACAATTTAAATTTGGCGTATACTTAGCAGCACATAGTCACAAAAGTGGCTTTTTATGGTATCAATCGATTGGGGGCAACTCCAGTAAATTTAGGAACAAGTTCTAGAATTTAGGAACAAGTAGCTTAGCTAATAATTAACAAAATGTAAGCAAATTCAATGCTTCTATAAACAATTAAAACGTATCGGTACGAAACGTTACTTCGACAAACTGTTATAAAGAAGGTAGCACTGTCGCATGTAAACGCAGTATTCTAAGATTATGACATTTTGGATGGCTTGAGGTTGATGGGTCTGCACCAGGGTTGGCCGGATTAACTACACTACATTTACTACATCATTAACTACGTGTAGTTAATTCAATAAACTACACGCGATATTTACTACAGTTTGTTACGTTTGCTACATACATGTAGTAAATATAAAAAAATTGGAATAATTGATGAATCAAGAAGACAAGACTTTAACTTGGTTGATTCAAGAATCAATCAACAAACGAACAACGAGATTTAAGATTTTTTAATTTAAAATAATGTATGTAGGTACATTTGTTACATTTTGCGCTTTTCGGTAGCAAATTTTTCTAAAAACAAGTGCAGGTAATTAGTTTTATATTGTAATTGTACCACAATCCACAATCATAAAATCTTATACTGCAGTCTGCACCACTGATCTCTATAAACACTGGATAGCGTATTCCATAGAAAGTATAACACTTTTTGTGTGGCAAATTGAAGATGACACTTCTCTATGGACGAAGGTTTCATCATAATGAGTGTGTTTCTTTATTTTTTCCGGATAAGGAATAGAAAAGACAGAAAAAATCAAATATCTATCCAGAATATCCAGAATAGAATAAATAAAGAAACAGAACTTGAATAAAAAGAATAAACAATAGCTGACAGTGAACTGCATCAGTCAAACTAGAGAATATTCCATTTAAACCACCTCTTCACTTGGAATGAAAAGAATGCGTTCCAAATATTCCAGATTGAATAAAGAAACAAGGAAATAGTTTATCCGTAATATTCCATTTAATAAAGAAACGCAAAAAGGGCGTTCCATATATTCCGAATATACGGAATGAATAAAGAAACACACCCAATTCGTCAGCTGCTTTCCAACAAGAAAAAAAAATATTATTTGTGGCGTTTTGAAACAAAGAGGTGTGATTTTATGTATTTTAAAATTATTATTAAATAAAAACGATAGGCAAAATAGTTGTTTCTAGTGCAATAGCTTTAACATTTGATGTTATTTTCATGCGGTAAAATAAAATCTTTGTATACCGATAGGAACAATCTTTTAAGGCCACACGATCCGATGAGATGGGTTGTTTGCTCTATAAAACAAAAGATTTCTAATTGAAAAGGCTGAAAGTTAATTTATTTCATTATTTTTTATCACATCGTGCAATAAGTCGTGTATTAAGTTATATCGGTCTTCCGTTTTATACAGACTTTTGCCTTAGCTCTGGTAAAAATACTTACAGACTGGGCAGAAGAATCAAAAACAGCCGCCAGTTCTTCAATTTATCCAAACAATCCTGCAAACTTCTGTGCCATTATATGGATGTTGTGAACGCAATTTCGACAATGTTTTCTGTGGTGGGTCTAGCCTGAAGGTCATTAAGTCGTTTTATCACATAGTGGAATAAGTTAAAAATAAAAAATCCAAATTCTTTCAAAAATCGATACTATTCATTTTTATAATCAGTGATGCTGAGTGACTAATAAGCTCATCTAAGATGTAACTTACTTCATCACCATTATTTGTATATAATGCCTATTTAGTTTTTGGAAAAAAAAGTACCCCAAAAATGACCTATTATATGGACAGAAACACAAAAATCTTGTTTTCTCAGCATCTATCAATGCAATATTAAAGATTTTGGTGTTTCCCAGTTCTGCTAGATCTCCTGATACTTAATGCTACCCCCGTTTTCACTTAATCAATGTATTTTCAAAAAAAGTCATATAAGGGTTGTTTCTTTGGCCATATGCTTCTCAAGAGTACAAAAAAGGCTAGATCTCATAAGTTACTTATCAGATCTTTTTGATTTTGGTCATTTTGAGTCACTTATGAGCTCATAGCTTTGTTTGTTGAGCCCTGAAGTCACCCTGGGGTTGCCACAGCGCGTTTTTTGAATTACCTCAACTCGCCCTCAATACAAAATTCTCTGTTTTTTGAAACCTGGGGTCGCCCTGAAGTCACCCACAACTCGATCTTGCTATTTAGCTGGGGTGAGTTGAGGTAACGAATCAGCTGTTGAAGTGACTTTTGCTGTCAAGCATTTCTTGTGTATTTTTCTTCTGTATTTGATTTCATGTCTTTTTTTCGATAAAACTAAATGAAATGCAAGTGAATGCATTTATTTTGATGAAAGTAAACACAAATCGAACAAATAAAGCAAAATGGAAACTTTTGATTTTGTGTGTTGTGAAGAATATACAATCAGCAGGCGTCATGCGTTTTTTGAGAACCGAAAAACCCAGGTTTTTTTGACAACTCTTGGAGTTGTCAAGAAAACCCAGGGCGACCCTGGGTAAAGTTCAACAAACAAAGCTCATCTAAATAACTTCATCACCACAATTTTCATATAATGCCTATTTAGTTTTTGGAAAAAAAATACCCCAAAAATGACCTATTATATGGACAGAAACACAAAAATCTTGTTTTCTCAGCATCTATCAATGCAATATTAAAGATTTTGGTGTTTCCCAGTTCTGCTAGATCTCCTGATACTTAATGCTACCCCCGTTTTCACTTAATCAATGTATTTTCAAAAAAAGTCATATAAGGGTTGTTTCTTTGGCCATATGCTTCTCAAGAGTACAAAAAATACTAGATCTCATAAGTTACTTATCAGATCTTTTTGATTTTGGTCATTTGGAGTCACTTGTGAGCTCATCTAAATAACTTCATCACCACAATTTTCATATAATGCCTATTTAGTTTTTGGAAAAAAAAAATACCCCAAAAATGACCTATTATATGGACAGAAACACAAAAATCTTGTTTTCTCAGCATCTATCAATGCAATATTAAAAATTTTGGTGTTTTCCAGTTTTGCTAGATCTCCTGATACTTAATGCTTCCCTCGTTTTCACTTAATCAATGTATTTTCAAAAAAAGTCATATAAGGGTTGTTTCTTTGGACATATGCTTCTCAAGAGTACAAAAAAGGCTAGATCTCATAAGTTACTTATCAGATCTTTTTGATTTTGGTTATTATGAGTCACTTATGAGCTCATCTAAATAACTTCATCACCACAATTTTCATATAATGCCTATTTAGTTTTTGGAAAAAAAAAATACCCCAAAAATTACCTATTATATGGACAGAAACACAAAAATCTTGTTTTCTCAGCATCTATCAATGTAATATTAAAGATTTTGGTGTTTTCCAGTTCTGCTAGATCTCCTGATACTTAATGCTACCCCCGTTTTCACTTAATCAATGTATTTTCAAAAAAAGTCATATAAGGGTTGTTTCTTTGGCCATATGCTTCTCAAGAGTACAAAAAAGGCTAGATCTCATAAGTTACTTATCAGATCTTTTTGATTTTGGTCATTTTGAGTCACTTATGAGCTCATCTAAATAACTTCATCACCACAATTTTCATATAATTTTTTTGGAAAAAAAAATACCCCAAAAATGACCTATTATAAGGACAGAAACACAAAAATCTTGTTTTCTCAGCATCTATCAATGCAATATTAAAGATTTTGGTGTTTTCCAGTTCTGCTAGATCTCCTGATACTTAATGCTTCCCCCGTTTTCACTTAATTAATGTATTTTCAAAAAAAGTCATATAAGGGTTGTTTCTTTGGCCATATGCTTCTCAAGAGTACAAAAAAGGCTAGATCTCATAAGTTACTTTTATCTTTTTGATTTTGGTCATTTTGAGTCACTTATGTGCTCATCTAAATAACTTCATCACCACAATTTTCATATAATTTTTTTGGAAAAAAAAATACCTCAAAAATGACCTATTATATGGACAGAAACACAAAAATCTTGTTTTCTCAGCATCTATCAATGCAATATTAAAGATTTTGGTGTTTTCCAGTTCTGCTAGTTTTTGGAAAAAAAACCCCAAAAATGACCTATTATATGGACAGAAACACAAAAATCTTGTTTTCTCAGCATCTATCAATGCAATATTAAAGATTTTGGTGTTTTCCAGTTCTGCTAGATCTCCTGATACTTAATGCTTCCCCCGTTTTCACTTAATCAATGTATTTTCAAAAAAAGTCACATAAGGGCTGTTTCTTTGCCCATTTATTGAGATCCAAAAGTGAAAATAAATGACCTAATTATATTTCACTTTTAGGGACAAATTTAAAAATAACGGTTAATAAATGCAGATATTGCAAAAAAGAAGGTGGGAAAGAAGGCAGAACACTTCATGTGTAAGTAATTTCTGTTGAGTTATTTCCATAGCAAAGAAAATAAATGAAACATAATAATACAATGTTTTGCAGATTCCCATTAGACCCTGCCCTCTTGGAAATCTGGTGGATGAATCTTAAATTCGAGGCATCATTTGTTCTAACTAAATATACAAAATTATGTTCGGACCACTTTGAGGAAAGGTGCTTCGAAAGAAAGAAATCGAAGACTCTTCTAATAAGCGGTAGCATCCCTACTATATTTAAAAAATAAAAGATTCGTGTTTTTTTTGTAATACGACTAGGGATACGAAACCAGGGGTGGAATCGGCTAAGGTGATTTGTGATATGTGATAGTCACAATATACAAATTTCGTCTGGCTAAGGTGATTGTCACATGTGACAATCACATTTTTGTGACTTTTTCTTGTGACAGCTATTTAGGTGTCACTTGCATACAAAAATAATAATAAATAAAAAATAAACCTCTGACGCTGACTTATAAAACAAAATTATTTGCTTTTGCTGTCAAAGATCTATACTAATGTTGTTTTCGATTGGGAGAAATTAGTTTCTCCTCATGATTAAAGTAAAAATAAAAACAATAAAAAAAAAAAAAAACAGAAATGAACATTTTTTTAATTGAGATATTTTTCTGAAACGCGTATATGTTGTGAGCAATCACGTGAAGTGACAACTAAATTAATCTTTTCTAAATAAATACATAATTGTCACGTCCCTTAATGTAAATTATATATTAAAATTGTTCGAATTGTTTAATTTGAAATACAAAATATATAGAAACTGTGACGTTCGTATATATGCGCCTTCAGACCGCATATTTCATAAAAAGCAGAAGAAGTAAGACTCGCAAAACACAACTCCGAAGAGAAACGATTTGTCTTCGGAGTTCTCTCCAATTGCCCAACGGAAAATGACATAATGAAAATAAACAAAATTCCGGTGATCACATTATGCAGACGCACAAAATTATTTTATCACATGTGATTGTCAGAAATGTGACAATCACAAATCACATTAGCCGTTTCCACCCCAGGACTATCTCTTCGAAAGTAAGATCTATTCAATCAATTTAATTTTTTAAATTATTTATATTACTATGTGTGTTTTCATTAACTGAATTTTACAAGGTTAGGGACTAATGTTTAACTTTTAAAATGAAATATGCCGAACTGTTATTCTAAAATTTCAAGTATTTATTAAAGTTTGAAAATGTTATGCTTAATTTGATAATGTCTATTGCTAAAACAAAAATAAATGTTTGTAAGAGTGTCTAAAAAAGTTTTAAATGGGCTTTGTGGCAATTTTTTTTTTGTTGTTGTTAATTATACAATCGTAAGGAAATATAAATAATGTAATTTTAAGCATGTTGTTGATTTTGTAAGAGCTATTTAATTTGTTATTCTTTTTAATATATTTTTTCTTATTTGTTATTATAAATACAATTGTGATTGTTTTTGCAAATACATTTTGTGAACAATTTTATATAATTATTTATTATTCTTGCACGTAAAACAAAAAAATATATAAAAAAGGTGTAAAATCAGTTAGTTTGTTTCATTCATTATTAATTGTATGTATATTTATTAAGAAGCTTACAAAGCTGGGAAAGTTAAGATAACTAGGTTCATACCTTGTCTAAATTATATTATTGCAAAGAACAAAAAACTTACAAAATGGGCCAAGTTACCAGGTTGATTGCTTTAAATAAAAAAAAACACAATAAAACTATTTTTAGGTTGTTAAAAACATGGAATTCTCAGAAATTTTAGAAAAGTGAATTATAAATTCAAAATTTTCATACTTACAAACGCGAATTCATTCTTAAATTTTGAATCATACAACTCGAACGGATGTGAATTAACAAATAATTGAAAATCAGATGAATCTGGTAACTGAATTCTGTAACGTAAATAATAATTAAATATGGAATAAACTTCTATTTATTAGATGTAATTAGATTGGATAGGGAATTCCGGACGAACATCGAACTCCCTATGCGCCATCTGTTACGTAAAAATTATATATAGAAATTTTGATGAAGGTAATTATCAATTGAAAGAGGAAACCGTTAATTCCATTAGAAACCTGAAATTCCGTATGAACCCACGACCCCCTATACGATTGCCCACAGACACTCGACTTCACCCCAAATACCCTATGGATACCTAAGACTCAATCACAATGCCTATCAACAATGTAAACCAGAAAGGAAGCAGGAAGAGACAAGCATCTGTACCTCCTTGACTCTTATACCAAGGACCAGGATCTCCATCACCCCTTACTCGTGCATCGGTGTATCTAGTACTCCTCATATAAGACATACTTACACTTCGCTAACACGACCACTCGCTCTCCCTACTCCTCTCCCCGTTCTTCCAACTTACTGACCCTTCAATTCCATATCCATCCCCATCACAGAAGCGCAAGCCATCTGGTAGTTCACCCCAGGTACTGACTACAAAACACCGTAGAACAGCCTAAGGCATATCTGCCAGCATGCCTGCGCCTATCCGCTACGAGTAATATATGTTCTCCCCGTAGCCATATCTCGTTGTAGTTCACACCTAAAACCAGGGATTCTACTATACCTCATACTCATAACTAGGATCGTAATGTAGCCTATCGATTGTATTGGTTCTTTTCCAGAGGTTTCGCTCCAGGTTGCATCTATCATCCTAGCTATGACTATCTTCCTCTATCTCTGAAGGGATGGTATCGATCCTTTGTCGGCAACGCCCCCTTTCCTGGGAATTGTTCGTTAAAACAATCAACAAGAACGGCATGCGACAACGCAGAACCGTGGTCGAGATCGACCGTCGTGGTGGCCGGCAGTACCTTAGCCATGACTAGCTCAGTCAGGCCGTGGGCACTTGCTCCGGGATCTGCTTGACCGGTGTTACCTCTTTTTTTTCTGCCGACCGTTGAGCTCAAGATGGGCGAGCTCGAATAAAAATATTTGAATGCTTAAGGGCCCTCATAATTCACAAAGAAAAGACTTGATAGAAATGACTGAAAAGAAATTTTGATCCAAGGTTGCACCTCAGGAAGAATAGTGTGAGTGAACGTTGAAATGAAGTAAGAAATCACGATTGGAATGTTATTTCAATCTGTAGAACGATGCACGTAAGTATTAATAAACTAGCAAATCATAGGTGTTCATGTTTGCAGTGGCTTCTAGAACCTTCCATCCATTCTGCTACCACGTTGCTTTGCAGAAAATGGAGGATGAGGTGTCTAACTCAAAGGGGAGGGAGGATCGAAGGTGTTAATGTGATCTCCCTGGTCTCTCAACCCACCCAAAACGATAATAAAAATCTTCTCTCTTATTACCGACCTGTGGCTATCCATGGACCTTATGAGTCCCCAGACTCAATAACAATTTCGGTAGCCCCTAAATGCGAAAGCAAGCAAAAGTAAATTGCTCGCTGTCTAAAACTCCCTAACTATATCATGGTACCTACCGAGAATACTGCACCAAAACAAAACAAACTCCACCGTTGCACTATGAGTATCTCAAAGATACTCCATTCTTACACCACCTTGTTCCGTCTGAAGTTGGTTGAGGGATACCACCCTCCCTATAAATTACTTAAACCATTGCCATTATATCCTGTAAACGTCTTCAAGTAAGTATTAAGTTCAAGAACTAAACTCGTTATAAAACGGTTAATTGGTTTATTTAAATTCAATCTTAAATCTTAACAAGCTGATATCTTAACTGAGCATATCTTAAACTTTCTCCTAAAACTAACCTTATTGCTTAATCAAGAATCTTAAATCTATGATTTCAAAAAAACTATAATTGGAAGCTATGCAATAGCTACTTCAAAAAAAGGCGAAGTATTACTTTTTATTGAAATGTGTTTCTTTGTTAAATGTTTAAATCTATCATTACTTTAAAGTGAAATATATATTTCAAAATGAGTATCTTATTATATATACTACAAACAATAGTAAACTAAACTCTAAACAGTGAGTTATTCAAAGCTGAACTCAACAAATTGCAACCAAAGAATACTCTTATCCGCGTGTATCGAAATGTTAATAACGTATAGTGATTTCTAAAAGAACCACGGAATTCTTATTATCGCGACGACTCACACGACATTCGCGCAGGAATGAGAATCAAAAGCAACTCTTTTGACTATTGCCGAATGTAAAAAAAAAAGAAATTGTTTTGAAAATATCTAAACCTAAACACGCAAAAAGGTAAAACAAGACGAGATTCTTCAGACTATTGTATTAATCACTCAAGACAGAGAGCAGAACAAATGTGTATTAAGTATCTGCAAGAAGATACTTTACCTCGAAACAACAATAGATAGGTAGTCAATGTTCAAAAGTAGTAAAAAATATATACCGCATATGTGGGAACACATTTTGCGTCCAACATACACTCGATGTTAAAAATATATGTGTGATTATAATTGAAATATAAAAAAAAGTAAATATATATATCAAAAGCAATATTGTTTTTGGATACTGTAGAGATAATATATCTCAGTATCTTTCTTACAGAGGAAATCCGGGAGAGCACTGCAGGATACCTTTTCTGAAAAAAAAGTTTATGGGTTAAGCCTAGTACTCAGATCGCGCTAAACTAAATTTTATCTCTACAATTTTTATCTCTACACACCTTTGCTAAAAAGGCGCGCTAAATTTTGAAGTTGGAGAGAAAACAGCTGTTTTATAAATCTTTCATTTTTTGTGAAATATACTTTGTAAATTAATTCGAATAATTTTGATTTATCTTAAATTGAATCAAACACAAATTGCCTATGTAGCGCCAGTTGAAATAAACTTCCTCCGTGTTGCTATGGCATGTGGACCCAAGGTCCCATAGGGCTGGGCTTTCTTGAATAAGGACAGATAGGCGTTTTTTTCTGCCGACGAAAATTGTTTCTTGCACTAGCTGCGAGAAAATATCAAAAAATCACAGCACCTCGAGCATTGCCTTCTCGGATTTAAGTGCAGATGTGGGAAACTCAGTAATAGCTTGAGATTCGTTTGGGTCGAATGGAGGAACCTGGATGAAAACAGAGAAACTTATCAATTGGCGAACACCATTTATTTTAATAATAATTATATTTATTTGCCAATGGTTATATCCAATAAAGTGGCTGTTGTCTCAAATAGATATAAAGGACATGATGAATAGAGATAGGTCCATATTTCAGATTTATTAGACAAACAAAACAAGAAGATCTTCGACTCGCAAAGATCAAAAAGAACTTTCTTAAAATTAAAATTTGTCATTTCATATGATGATATGATACTAGCCATCTAAAAAACTAGCCACTATCACTTAAGCGACCGTTACTGGACTCTTCGTCCGTTAAAATAGAAATCCCACGCCAGCGCTGCGCTCTTTGCTGTTGGTATTCTCAATCGAGTGTTGTTCCTTTGAGGTTGGAGTGGTGGCAGCAGGTGGAGAATCTGATTTTGATATATTCCAGTAACTGAAATTGGATACGCAATTTAATCCCGATTTCAATTTCTGCCAGATTTTGTACTCACTAAAACACTTTCTCCTGCGTAAGTGTCAGAACTGACAGCAATTTGTTTTGAATGTGTTCGTAGACGGAAATGAGGAATGAGACATGATGTTAGTGGTTCCCAATCGTTAATACGCTCGGTTTTGGAAACATTATCCAGAAGTAGGCTAGTCTGATCCTGAGGGGAGGATGACGAAAAAAGTAGTCATACTAAAAATAGAAAACAAATTATGATCATTGATCGGTTGTGTGAAGTTAACTCCAACTCTTACCTGTGTTAATAAAAGCTCTACGACCCTGCACTGATATTTGCTATCCTTGACTGCTATTTCGAGGGTTTCATTCGGTGTTCGAATCATCGATGGACCAAAGATAATGGCCAATTTCTTCGGCCCCATCAAATTAATGTGAGAAATCTAACTTACACTGTTTCAATTTCTGAATACTTTTCGTCCTTACGCATTTGTAAGTATCGAAGGAGGTTTCTACAAATTTCTACAAAAAAAATGACACGAAAATAAGGGGCTTCCTTAAAATGAAGAATTAAGTGCCTGGAATAGAATTGTCATCGCAGAGGGTGTTGAATTCCTGATCCATGAGATCTTTGATTACATCTTGAAGCTCTCTTTGGGTTATCTTTTCGTTTTGAATGCAGTAGTTGTATGTGTAGTCCATAATTTTGATGACAGTCTACGGGAACCAATTTTAGTGTTATTTCTTAAATAATTTAACAAAATAACTTACCCGTTGTTCATTTTGACCACCCATTCCATGTTCAATGACTAGTTTTAAGTCTGGGCAATAATCAAAGACTTTTTCCAACGACGGCGACGGATGGATTTTTTGTGCGCTATTGAAAACAGGGAATATCCCTGGTTTAAGTTTTACTTCTTTCGGGACATATTGAATGGCACTTGTTCTGATTGAATTGAGGAATACTCATAGAAGCAACATACCGTAACCATCCAGTAATCTTTTTCTGGCTGGAAAAATAGTTGTGTGGTCTTTTGGGTGTGAACTGCTTTGCAACCATCCCTACTCTTGATAAAAGCCAAAGAATTCTGAGCAAGTTTGCGAAGCAATCATGTCTCCATTCGGTGATATTGTCATGATGACCAAGATGAAGAGTGATTTTTCAAACAGCCTAGCTGGTTGTAAGTCTGTTCAAATAGATGGACCAGCTCCCTCGTTTTTGATTACTATGCGAACCTATTCCTTTGCTTTCGATTGCACGTCTCAAATGAGAAGCGTATCTCCGTCAGAGTGTCTCAAGATGTGTGTTTAAAACCATTAGACCACGTTGAACACACATATAAGAGCGTATTCTTCTTCACAGCTAAAAAAATTTAAAGGAAGAGAAATAAATTATATAAGAAATTATAAATAAATACAAAATATTACCTTTCAGACCATTTGAAGCCTGAACCAAATGATTTATGTACTGAAATACAAACATATTTTTTGACAAGAAGCGATAAACGTCAAAATTTATCTTGCGAAATAATGTATCTTACATTCTTTCGCAAGCTAAATTTAGTGGAGACTTTTTTAGCCTGACAGCTGGAATTTAGCTTGAAGTGAGTACTGCTCAGCTAAAAACCCAAGCTAAAATTTATCTTGGGTGGAAATTTGTATGGAAGATAAGTTTTAGCGCGATCTGAGTACTAGGCTTTACGTTATAAATGCTTATATGTTACTTTTGACCATATCAAAATATTGTTTTAGGGTGCTCTATTACTCAAAGTGCTGACGTATGTCTTTAACAAGCATTGGAACAAAACAGGGAAAGGAAACTATATCGCAATTTCTATGTAGGCGGATATATACTGTTGGTGTTCCGAACACTATCAGCGACTCACTACGTGGTAGTACCTGAGCATAGCTCATACAAAAAAAAAAGATTATTCCAAACCTATAAGGTATGGCACGAAGGATAGCTCGTGGTACTTTGTGTACTGGACTAATAACGCGTTCTAAATCGAATCCGAAAATGGAACTAGGTGGCAGTCAAATAATTGTATATGCGTTAAAGCGCAAGGATGGGTGGTCGCTACCGACGCAAACTGTAATGCCTTAGCGACTGAGGGAAACAAACAAGAAAAAAATTCGAGGACCGAGATTGTCTTTATACGAAGGCTCCGTAAAGGAAAGTGAATAATTAAAAAAAAAGAATTTACAACCGAGTTGGCAAGTGAGTGAAAAAAAAATTATCTGTAACAACCAGGAGAGCGTAACAAAATGATACTTACACCTAAATGGTTCACTCCCACGTCACTGAATCTGAACTCGAATCTGATGGAGATATAACCACGATAGTTTGAACGTAGTTTCCAAAAGATTGTTACAAACTGGTTTTTCTCGATTCGCGACACCGATCTCAATCTCGTAACCGATATTCCCGAACAAACAAACAACAACAAAAAAATTTTGAGCGGATGCTTCGTTGTCTTATCAAATGACCGGATATTGTCACAGGCTTTATCAAATTTCGAAATCACAGATATTCACTAGTATCTACATCATAACACTTCGTAATATCAAACTTAAATACCTAAGAATAAACATATACGTAAATCGAGTTTCTCTTAAGACTGTGCGGAGGAGGAGGCGTCAGGTCCTGCCTTCCGACTACAAAAATGTAATATTTTTAGATTGCACCACCGTCCGTGGATGCTGACGTTTAGCGTTGAGCGTATATCGATCGCAGCAGCACCAAAATTACGTGTGCTAACGATCTTGATCGATTAATTCGAGTCACTATACTCCACTATTTTAGCAAATTACACAATTCTACAATATATATTTGTTACCTGGTATTATCTGGTGCAAACTGGTATACCATTTTGATAGTTTTATTTCTTTGACAATTCTATACATAAATTGTATCTGGAACCGTTGAAACTAAAGATGATTATATGTATCTGGATCTGTTGATATTATAGGTGACTTGATGTATCTGGATCTGATGAAGTTACAGATGATTCGAAGTATCTGGATCTAATGAAGTTACAGATGATTCGATGTGAACGATGATGTAGAGACGTCACAAATACGAACAGATTCGTGGCGGGTGTTGCCACGAGGTAGGTGAATTGGTGTACGATAAGTTGACCACAAATATCTATCATGTGGTGGCGCAGATTTGCCGTTGATGCCACAAAAAGGGGGTGGCGTATTTTCCACTGAGGTGGTGGCGTATGTTGCCACAAAAAGGTGACGTATGTTGCCACGAGGTAGTGGCGTGTATTGCCACAAAATATGGAGGTGATTATTCCCTCAGGATAGTGGCGTATGTTGCCACAAAATAGGTCGCAGTTGACGCAAAATAGTGGCGTGTATTGCCACAAAAAGGTGACGTATAATGCCACAGGATATGGTCGTAGTCGTCGACGAGCCAATCGGATCAACGTCGTACGACTACACCAGAGTGTTCCACGTTTTCACCCAAGGAAACAAATGAAAAACGATGTGGGTGGAATTAAAAGTTGAGCAGCCAGCACTCGCACGTATAATTAATACTTCTGTATATCGATGGTTAGATGACAGTACCTCGTAAGAAGAAAAAATCAATTTTTTGAAATTGGGTTCATAAGAAGCAGAAACATCAGAGCCACCTTTTGGCATTTTTGGTTAAATGAGTTTGTTCCAAGAAAAATGAGAAAACTTGAAAAAACCAGTACCTCGTAAAATAAAATGTCACACATAATATAACAGTACCTCGTTTGTCTCATAGAATCTTAGATATTATCTGAGACATACGAGGTACTGCATCATAATCATGAATTCTTCTTTTATCGATATTGTAAAACAACCCAAAAGTTCTTACGAATTACTGCCATCTAACCATCGATATGCACATTGGGGCACCCGACATATTTGCGTGCGTCGCGTCGGTGCGGTTACAAAAAAAATTCTCAGGCCTGGAGGACTCCGTGTCCAGGGTATTGGCTGAGTACCATCTTCCTTTGGGAACTCCTCTTCAGGTTGTCCTGTTGGTTTAATGATGATCTTTGCTGCCAAATTCCTCAGGTGGCTGTCCCTAATGGCGTAAGAAAATTACCATTACTAACTCTGCCATGTGTCGCGACAGAAATATCCATCCCTCTCCGAGCAAAATCTATGCTTCGCTTAGAGAAGCATGTATCCTACAATAATTTATTATTCTTACCTTGTTTTGTTAAATATATTGGCGTATATATTATCTAAATCCTATATTGCCTAAGCAATTTTCAGGATTTCTTCTCGTCAATGTAGTAAAAAAAAAGATAGGGTGCGGCTTGGCTGCTTTAAAATGAAACTTTTTTTTTTCTTCTAATTTTCTGCTGAGGTGTTTCCCCGTCTGCTTATGTCTTCAGAATGAAGTCCACATCCGATAATACGACAGACATTACTACTTTCCAGTCTAACTTCCAGTTTTCGGAGTTCTTTTTGATTCATTGTTGGCACGATAGGTGGCGTGTGTCAAAGAGGCATTAAGGTGCTATGCTCACTGTGTCACTTTGCTAATTTGGTGCTATGACGTTTCCGAAATATATTTCGAAGTGAGCATTTCAGATGTAAACAAATGAGTTACGACTCTGAAGACATTAATTAGTGGGGGGGGGGGGGGGGGTGTAGCAGTTGCACAGTATTTGTGATGTGAAGAATGTAATTGTCGTAGAGATACTAAACATTTAAGTCAGAACTATTTTCGATAAGAAAAAGGTGGTAAGTATAAAAACGGTATGGTAACATATATATCAGTGCTAAGACCTGAATCTTAGTACGTTTGCTTTAAGGATCTATAGTGTCAAACAGAATTATTATCTCTCTTATCTATGACATCTGTCAGATCTTTGTATATAGACACTATAGTACTGTCGTAAACGAGTATAAATGTACGCAAAAGGCCGTCGTGGGATGTCGCTGTCAATGCGCTGGCAGCAAAAAAACCGAAGAATAGAATGTAGCAAGAATAATAAAAAATATTGCTAAGAAGGTCATATTATAAGTAATGAAATATATATTGAGTTAAGGTGTCGCTTGGAAACTGAGTGGAACTGGTTGTATTTTACACCTACACATACAAGGAAAATCGTTTGTATGTTAATGCATAGACAAGAAGTAGAAAAGCAGTATTTTTGTTAAAAATGCTAATAATGTAAAATGTTATTTCAAATAAAAGCTAAATGCCGACGGGATTTTGAAAAATATAAATATGTATGTTAGTTAGATATTTTTCAATTTAATAAATATGTAGTCATTACCTAGTCATTTTTAATAATTAAAAAAAATACATATAGGTACATGTTTGATTTTCGAAATATTTTGATATTATATATTTTTGGCAATTTTCAATATTTTTACTTGCGATTAAAGGTATTATAAGGCAAGTTATGCATTCGTGAAAAAAAAGTTGTTTTATATCGTAGATTTTTTTTAGATATTGTAGGTAGGTACCTACAGAGGGGAAATTAAATTTTTTTGTAAAACAAAAAATATCGGTACCTGTCATATAACCGTTAGGTTTAAATGTCTAAAAAAGGTACTTTCCATAATAACGTTTTTTTACTTTCGACTATATCTCAATAACGGCTCAACCGATACTTTTGAAATTTCACACATAAAAAGGTGTAGGTAACTCAATTTTTACTGCATACCGATATTTCTTAAAAATATTTTTTTGCATTTTTAAAAGCATTTTTTAATTTTTTGAAAAAAAGTTAATATTTTGAAAACTGCCCATTAATTTTTTTCAAAAATTATATATGAATGTATTTGCTGAATACTTATGAACTGGCGTTTATGAATTTTGTTTGAAAAATGTTTTCAAAAAGTTTTCCAAAAAAACCATTTTTAGATTTTATTGCATTACTTAATTTTTTTGAGAAAACTTTTTATTGAATTTGAAAAATAGAAGAATTTTCGAAATAATTTTAAATATAAATTATGCAGTCAATAAACAATTCTCAGACATTAGAGCAAATTCGTACAACCCAGTCGTGCATTTTTTTTTTTGCAAATATCTATGACCAGTCCAGTTAGCAAGAATTTGCCAAATTTCAATTTCAACACAATACACTCACACAATCACTTCCCAATAAAAAAATCACTCAATAACAATTTCAGCTATGGATATTATACTACGTTTTCATTAGGACAAAAAAGGTGATTTCGTAGAAAATTTCCAAATTTGACCCCACTTCCCATACAAAATAAAATACAATTTTTGTTTGATTTGGACGAAATCAAGGTTGCAAATTATGTGAAAACAAATCAAACGTAACTAAATTGAAAACAATTGAATAGAATATTTTCTAAAATGTCAATTTAAAACAAAATCCAAGGCAACGGAAAAAGTAAACAAACCAACATGCAAAGCAACGGCAGAAATAAACAAATCAAAACAAGAACAAAAAATGAAAAGGTTGTACAAAAGAACAAGAAAGAAGATAGTCTTTTGTCAAATCAAATGTGCAAACCTAGATGAAAACACTTTTTTAGCAAATTTTCAAATATCCTTATTTCGGCCCTTATGAAAACGTAGTATTAGAACGGTGAAAAATTTTGCTGCAAAAATTTCAAACGTACTGCGATATGATTGCCACCTCTACGGGTTTCTGCAAAATGTATAAGGTTTTTTTTGAACTTTAATATTAATTTCCTTAGTAAATATTTGCGTACCTATGCATTTGTAAAAATTTGTTTTTCTTTATAGTCATTAGTGCAATCGTTGTAAAAATCATAAATAAATCTAGTTTTCTTTAGGAAAGGGAAGGTTAGAATTATTTGAAAAGAAAGAGTTTTTGAAATTCCTCGTTTTTAGTAGGTATTTCAGAATATAGGTACTTATGAAGTCATATCATGTAAAACGATTGTTATCTAAGAAAAGCGGCAATCAAATAAAGTAGGTTGCATAAATACCTACCTATTAATAGGTAATTCCAGAATTCATGTGCTTTTTTTTTCTTGCTTCAACCCATGTACACATCCTCGACTTTTATTATACCTTATATAATCCTCAAATACCGCATACCTATAATCCTTTAGTGCACTTATACACTAAAGTGCAAGCCCCACAATAATTACCTAAATCACCAAACATTATTATTTTGCTAGAAAAATGTATTTATTGGCAACCATGACTTCCACATGAAATATGAACGTTTCATACATTTCCTCTTCAAGGCCAACAAAATCCATCACATCAATTCAAAAAATTTCAAATTAAAGATGGCTGCCATACATTTCCACCAAAATCCAAACCAAACCAAAAAAAAAATAATAAAATCCTACTAACACACAATCCCACCCTCAAAAGCCAATTCCACTCAAACAGAATTCATATGCACTCAATTGTGATTTCTTCCATTTTGACCTATTCTTTGCGACTTGAGCACAGAGGAACTAAATGTATCATATATAAAATAAATATATCAATAAATATATCATATATCCTCTCTGGACTTGAGTTGAGTCTCGTCATTCTTAAAGTCCACACCGTCCACACAAAGCTGTTAATGAGTAAATTGTGTGGATTGAGCAAATTGTGTGGCGACGTGGGAGGCCGACACCGTCGATTCTGCACGTTCCACTCCTATAGATTTTATATACAAAGGTTGCACTTACAATTTTAAGTTCCAACTACAGCACAGAAAGTAGCTGAAGTTACTGTTGGCTAAACATCGATAGTCTATCGATACTATCGATAGTTTTAAACTATCGGCGATAGTATCGATAATAAAAAACTATCGATACTATCGAAAAAGGCAAATATTTCAACAAATATTTTAATATCAAAATTGAATATAACGTTTTTGAAAATTTGTCTTCGCTCTTCGACATCCCTGTACATTTGCATATTCAAATTCCATTTCTTTGATACACGAACTGTAGTAATGAGTGAGTTCCTTTATTCATTCCGTATATTCGGAATATATGGAACGCCCTTTTTGCGTCTCTTTACTTGATGGAATATTCCGGATAAACTATTTCCTTGTTTCTTTATTCAATCTGGAATTTTTGGAACGCATTTTTTTCATACCAAGTGAAGATGTGGTTTAAATGGAATATAAGACTGTACGTGACCATGTCTAGTTCAATTCGCTTGACAGAAGCAGAAGCCATAATTGACATACGTCATTACTTGGAAAATCTTTAATAGATAGAAGTTCTTGTTCACTTACGTGTTGGAATCAATCAACAAGTAAACTACGAGAAATCGCGATTAAGTATATCTCTGCATTCCAGCTCCTTCGATTTCTTCTGAACGAATTTTTTGCAGAGCAGGAGAGATAATGACCAAAAAAGAAATCGCCTCAAAGATAAAAACTTAAACCATTTGCTTTTTATCAAACATAATTCAAAAATTTCTGAAGACTTTTTCATATATCTTTTCGCTTTTCCTTCTACCTATGCTTTGCACATTTCTCTTGAACTTATAATAAACTAACATGGCATTGTTTTATTTTGTTTAAGGGGCCAGTTATAGCTATCATTGAAATTCATCCGTGAAAATTTTGATTGTTGATTTTAAGACGATTTAGCAAACAGAACTGGGCTTTATTGATATCAAAATAAAGATAATGAATTTTAGAATTTTTTTAATGCATAAAATATCTTATATTTATTCATACTTCTCCTAAAATCCAATTTCATTATTCAAGTGACAGAAATCGATTTCAAGGAACAGCTGATTTTTGTTTCTCGTATTTAGAACGCAATCGTTTCAATGAATGTGTTCGATTCTCTTTCTATTCTCATCTGTCACTTTTTATTTAAATGATCAACCTCAACCTCAAAATAGTTTTGGTCGTAATTTTGTTTATGGTTTTCAAGCTCTTGTCGGCATCTTTTTTATTTTGTGTTGTCCATTTCATGTAATTCCCGAAATATTTAATTAAATATTTTTAATAAAATAAAAAGCAATAGCTATATTTAATTTTTAATCGTGGTATATTTGTGATTGTCCGGTCAATCCAATTAACTCAATTGTGGTGCTCTGTTTAGTTTGGTGCTGTGTGGAGTTGGTGCTAATTGTTGTTTTGTTTTTTTCTTTGGAATTTGGTCTATATGCCTTTCCTAATGCTAGGGATATGTTCTTAGTGGCAGCAATAAAATTATTCATTAGTTATATATAAATTATAAGTTTTATAATAAATAAATTATAAATTGAATCAAGTTTTATTTGACATAATCTCTTTTATTTCTCACAGTCATAATTTTGTTTGTCTACTCTACAGTCCGTTGTTCGGTTTTTTCTGATAAATTTTCAGTAGTCTCAAAAACAATTTATTATTTTCTCTTGTTAATATATTGTGTGAACAAAAATAAAATACGTAATTAAAAAAAACACATCTCGAAATAAAGTAATGCAATACTTCGAAGTGTTATCTCAACTTAATAATTCCAGTGTGTACAATCTTGTAGGGAAAATTGGTGTTGTAGGAGATGAATCGGAATTTTGTTTATGTATGCGGTTTCTATGCATACATGTGTAAAAAAAGATACCACACCGATAAAAGCTGTAAGAAGAGCGAAAACTTCATGTGTGTCCGTGACGTAGAAGCGCAGAACGAAACAAAAATAAGAGTGGTTTTATCAAGATAGTTATCCCTTTAGAGACAAACTACAAAGAAAAAGAACTTGGAAAATACATGTTATTAATAATTAATCTAATCGACCGAAAAAAAATTGCTTAGTAAAGTTCATGGTTTTTACTTTTTTGCTTTTTTAATATAACCAACTCTGCGGAAAATAATTTGAATACAAGCAATAATACTTTCTTATCAAAGACCAGTCAAGCGATATTTCTTAATGTGATTAAATTCTGTTTAACTTCCTAAATAATGTCTAGCACAAACTTGGAGGAACATAAAATATGGGTAAACAATATCTACTTTGAAAAGAAATCATTTCAAAAAACAATAGTAAACTATTTTTAAAGTGTACATTGGCAAATAAACAACTACAATCGATATACAACCAACTTTGCGAATTTGAGAATTTGCTTTATGAAGAACAGGAAGACGTTCCCCAACTTTTTGAACTTCTAGAAACCATTAACGAAATTCAGGAACACCATCAGTCCGTTGTTCAAACTATTGAAACCAGCAAGGAGTCATTAGGAGAAAAACGAAATTACCTGCAAATACAAATGGAACTTCTAGAGAAATCAATTGATCTCTTAACATTGGAAACAAATGGGGAAATGAAAAAAAGCTAGGTTATCTACATACATAGTTTCTAAACTAATTTTACTCAATTTTTAAATTAAAACATAAAGTAAATTTATAGGATTTTCGTTCTGAGGAGGTAGTTTTTGATCTTTTTTGAATAATTTTGTTTGTTATTTTTTAATGTTTGAACTTTTTTGTCTGAATCTTTTTGTAAATATTTTCTTGTTTTCTTAGTTTTTGAATATTTACGAAACGGGTGGATGAAGTTTTTGTCATCTTTTTCGTTGAAAACTTGTAACGAAGTTTTCGAAGGATACCATCTTCTCAAACGCACAAATGGGGCCCGTAGGACATACAAAACTTATGCCCTTCGTTGAGCGCCATTCTGTAACGAAGTATTGATTCTTGCGCACAAAACAGGGCCCGAGAGACATACTAAAGCATGCCCTACAAATGACCGCCATTCCGTAACGAAGATTCCTTTTATTTTTAACAGAAATTTATTTTATTTTAACAACCGTATAATAAAAATTCATTTAGGACGCCATTCTGTAACGAAAGCTGACCCCCTTCTATGAGACAAATGTCAAAAGACACTGCCCCGTATAGAGCGCCATTCTGTAACGAAGATTTTATTCTTAACAGGAATTTTTATCTTATTTCCTCAATACTAAAGCAAGATTCCCTATAAATGAATCCTTATTACACTATTGTTGTTAATGTTGTTATTGTGGGAAATCCTACACAAAGAATTCTTCATAACAAGAAGAAAACTTGGGGGCACACATGCGAGGTGGATGCATGTGCTTACAACACTAACGACTCCGTTGATTGTGTATGCTTGCTCTTACCATACTTATGAACTGTAACTGGAACCGAAATATCGAAACTCTTCGCGAGAATAACCTGAAGTACGCCTTCAGTCAATAAAAAGGTGCCAACTCTAAACCCTAATCTCAACTATAACCTCATACTGCAAGCATTCAATCTACTTTTACCAATATTAAAGAATTTCTGTACCTCCAATCCTCTTGAATCTTCGGACACCTCTCTCCACCACTTAGGTACGAGGACTACCCCCATCCCCTGGCATGGCTAGGCATCTTACGATTCAAGTGTCGACGACTCTCCCACCGCGTCGGTTGACAGCAGCTGGCCTTGGCTCACTCAGGAGCAGGCGTGGGATCTTGCTGTGGGCTCGCGACTGTGTTACATTGGTTATTTAACCTGCCAACCTGTGAACCTGGTCTTGTGATTCCATTTTACTTCTGGGGAGGCCCGAGCCGAGGAAAGAGTAAGGCCCTAAAAAGTGACACGGCGTGCCACGCCGCATGTAGAGAATAGAACAATTATCTGTAGTGCACCTGTCTGAATACCTTAACCATTAAAATCTAGTTTTTATCCCAAATCTTAGCGTACCGAGCACTAACTATAGAGTGGAGTGGTAAATATAGGTGGTCGTATTTACTTGGAACTCTAATCACTAACCCTCTCTTTACGTTCCTGACTGTCTCATCCAGAGAGTTAGGAAGGTGACTGACTCGTGGTGGGAAGTCTAAGATGGCATTTGACCCCCAGTTGCCTCAATACCCGCCCATCAGGGAGTGTACTCGACCTGATCCATGGTTTCTAATTGGCAAAAAAAACTATTCTTAAGAAACCCCTAATTGTGGTTGACTTGACTAGGTGGTATTTGTCAACCAGTGCCTCAAAACCCTCCCTATGTAAGGAGTCAGAACTCACTTACGCCTATGGTTCCTGTTCGGCAAACTACTGTACAAGAACCCCAACTTAATAACCTAAACTAATCTAACACTAAACTCTCAAATGACTCAGGACGCCACGGCCACTATGAATCTTTAATTTTCCCTAACCTGGGCGACACCGCCAATAAACTACTTAAAAGATAAAAAAAAAGAAAACTTGGTTCAGGACACCACGGCCACTGTGAACCTAAACTGATTCTGGACGACACCGCCACTGCGAATCGATAATTCCCTAACCTGGGCGACACCGCCAATAAACTACTTAACTACTCCATTGATTCCGGACACCACGGCCACTATGAATCCTTACTACTCTACCCTTACCTATTTTGTATGATTCCAAACACTAACGAGTACGATAAGTCAATCATCTCTGACTATATCCATCGTCGACCCACGGAGCTGAAATATAAAAGTCAATCATCTCTGACCCTCATCTTCCCCCGAGGAAACAATCTCCATCCTTATGTTTTGCTTGTCCAGGGTAGGGAGCGATCCAACCCCCTCCGAACCTATGCTCTAGCAATCCATAATAGAGAAATATCTATCTGGTTTAAAGTTCAAAATTATCCTGATCAAAACTATAATCAGAAGACCACAACTAAGTTTTTCACTTGATTTTCATTATTATTTATTGAATAAAAAAAAAACAAACACTTAAAATGACTAACCTTAAAACGTAGTTATATATATATATATATGTCTTAAATAGATCTTAACAGGTAATATTTCTTAGGCAATAACAACTACTAGCTATTGGGTACCTTTATTCGAGGATCTTAAAACAAATAAAATTCATATCTTATTTGGAAAAATCAAAATTGTAAAATAGAGACACAATTCGTGCTCTTGGTTAGTAAATTACGATTACAAACAAATTAAATTTTCCCTCGATTTTAATTATCTTTAAATGTCGTACTGTGGTTGATAATATATTTACTTTATTATATGTACGGTTGTCGTTCATCTACGATGATCCGTTTTCAACCTCGCTTTGTTTTTATTTTTGAATTTTATTATTTTTATAGTCTTATCTGAAGTGCTTTATTTCTGCACCTCACTGTGTTTTTCAGATTGTATGTACGATTCTATTACTCAGAATTCACTTTCATTATATGTCTATATATATGTGTTTTCAAGAGGGTACACTAAACATATATTGATTACAGATATACCTCAACAGACAATAAAGGATCTTGTTATTAGGTGATTATCTAGCTGTTCACCAATTTTGGGTTTGGCTACTGTATACACACAGTAGGTAGGATGTTTTAAATCGCTTTCAGGTAGTTCCTTTATATACTTTAAAATACAACGTATCCAATTCTTGAAGTATCTCTAAACATACAGATGATATTGTATGAGGTTTATATATATATACTTATATATATGTATATATCAAGCAATGATGTGACAAAAATTAATTTTCAACTAAATTCTTTCTGGTGAGTATTTACTCAAATCGGACGGAGGTAAGTATATATATGTATCTATATACGATCATGTCTAATGACAAAAAAAAAAAATCAAAATGTGTGTATACACACGAAGGGTAAGTCTGGTTTTTAATGGTAGCGTATAGCTATATATGTATATAGTGAACTATAACACTATGAAATTTGTTAGGGTAGGTCGCGTATAGCAAGCACTACAAGGATATGCTCTGTGGATGATTGAGCATGGGGATGATTATCTTTAGGAAAATCAAGTAAGTATGTTTCAACGATAGGTATGGTTGAAAGATGTTCAATTACAGAACTGGAATTACTGAATATGTCAGGTAAGTGGTGCCGAGAGGGCGGGGTGATCCCTATTCATATGGTAGGTATAGACACCTGAAAGATAAGTTAGTAACGGAGCGATAGACCGACTCCAAATCAAAATTTAACAAAATAATCTGTGAGAAAAAAGTGTGGAGTACTATTTGTCTCCAATGGTGTACAAAAAAAAAATTAATGGAGCTGTCCGAGGACCAGCCAAACGATACGATAAAAAAAAATTATTTGGAATGATTTTTATACCTGCTATTAGTATGGACTATTGTTGGGATTTTAAAGATAGATACCTATTTCGTTTGTGACTTTAGCAAATGGTAAATTTCATATCATTACAAAATAACAATATAGTTTGAACGAAAAATTTACTTACCACAACTTTTACGCCGGCTGGAGTGCACTTCTGCCTTTGTGTATTACGTTGTCGCTATTACAGGATATCGATGCTATTGTAAATGATCATTAAAATTTACTTTCGCTTTCTTTGGTCACTTAGTTGATATTTTCAGACGGGGGGGGGGGACAAAGGGGTTGAATGAACTAAATCTTCACTTTGGTTGATTCTAATATTTTGATTTGTGGGATTGGGTGGGCTTATTCCACCATATCTCACGATTCACTTCAGAGACTTGGGTAAGGACAAGGGATAACTGACACTACTATTTTCTTTTTTTTTTCTTTAAATTATTTTTCTTTTCTTATCAGATTTTTATTTTCCAGATTTTCTTCACTATATGGACATGGGCTCTTTTAGGTAAGTTACTCTTTTAGACTTTTACGCAAAACACTTTCACTTGTACTATATCTTTTTCAAAACTTTACTTTCATTTCAGATAAACTCTTTAAGACACTTTGGTACTGGACGTTATTCTTTCAGGATTCAACCACATTACATTATCGGCTTATTCGATTGGTACCCCAGCTAGATGGAAAAATACAATTATGTTAGTTATCTAGAATACTTAAATTTTTCTTAAATAAATTTCATAAATTATAAATGATACTTAATCTCCTGGCTGGTTCTTTTTATGTGGGTGTCTGTAGATGTGCAGTTTTCTTCCAATTGTTATGCCGCACGTGGCAAATACCGATTGGCTTCAATTTTCTAGGAATGTTTTCCTGGTGGCTATGCCCCAAGACATTCAAAATTGAGCGATTTTGTTGCGATTCGTCACAACAGATGTAATTATCTGGCGATGTGTGGTTGGACTGGGATTCGGGTCTCTCTTCCTCCTTTGGAGTTAGATGACGGCCCTCGAGTTCTGTGTCCTTTATCCACGAAGTAAAATAAATGTGTTTTAGTGTGTTTTAGGTATCGCAGTTCGTTGCAATGACTCGTCGCACGCCGAAAATTTCCAACACGTGGATCTTTTGGGCATGTGGTGTTGAGAAAAATTCTCAAAAAAAATTATTCTTTCAGAAAAAAAAACCGAAGCAGTATATAATTCGAAGATTATTCGTCGGGATTTGTTTTATTTAATCGAAAAACAAGAAAACTTGATGTGTGGTACAGCACATGGAATGACTGTACTTCTTTATTGGTGGCGTCGCTTTTGTGCGTTGTCTGCGTAGAAACTCCTCAATGCTTCTCTATACGGATGGCGTCGGTTGCGTTTCAGCACGTGCACAACAAATTTGTATGTAGCGTACGTACATATATCTCCTCGTGCACAGATTTTCCTATTGGAAAACATGCTGGGATTAGTTTTTTTGGCAGAAGAAGTAACAAAAACTGCTTCCACATTAGTGCGTACATGTAGCACTTACCTTTTTAATACAATTTCAGGGATTCCCTCTTGTCGCTACAGATTTTTCGTTTCTGTAATCCTCTTTTATGGTGCACAAAATTGCTGCGCGGCACGAATAGCAGCCGGCGTCTGATAAATTCAATTTGCGCAACACAATAACTCTGTTTTTTTTTTTTTCCTCGTCGCCACACAAAAAACAATGTGGCCAACGCAAATTCGTTGTTCGCTGTGAATCCAGCGACTTCTCTTATATTTTTTTTCTCAAATCCGCTTTATTTTAATTAATTTTACTTTTACTTCTATTTTAAATTTACTTTGACAACTTTTTCTTTACTTCTAGAATATTTCTTCAAGCACAAACTTATAATTTTTTTCTTGTAGGAACTTACTTGTGGCGATGTTCACTGGATGGTGGTTCGTGATAGAAAAGAAGGAAACTCGTGAGAGATTTCCTATCTATCTGTCATGGATTCTTCAAATTCGCCCTGTTTATCATCTACGGTCTCTTTCCAGTTTTAGGTATGTTCGATGTCGTTGCCTTAAGTTCATTGTATAACAGTTTGGTTGAGGTTGATAATTGATGACACTGATTTTACAAAAAGTGTTCAATTAGCAATTCCTCGCCAAGAATATTGTTCGTGAAGAACTTTACAATGAGTTATATATTGAAATTTAAGGTACTGTGACACTTTGTATTTGGACTAAGTCCGACAGTATTCTCATAAAGAAAAATGACACAATCTACTCGTGTGAACGAATAAAAAAAGTGTTCTGCAATTTGCATAAATTTTGCGGAACGTTCAGTTCGCTGTTTCTTTTCTGCATTCTGTCAGGCATATTGCGTGTGAATCATGCAGAACTTTATACTTCGCACGTGGAGTGCTTATTGATGGACGTATATCCAATCTTTTCCTGTGTACGTAAAGTACTTCCTTTTGCTTGTATGCACAAATTAGATGGGAATTTTAAATGACATCTGATATGTCACAGAATATCCTAAGAAGAGTGTAGGTAGTATGTGATGTGGGAATTTTTGAAATTCCTTGGGAATTCGATGGACTGTAGTGGTGGTGGTGCATTTCCACTACTGGTGTGTTGATCAGTGTAATTGTGTCATGCCATGAAATGTCATCCTTACACAGCTTGTGCGTTTGTGACAAGTCACTACTGTTGCAAACGTACAAGAAACGATGATATTTCTCTTGTCGACTGTTACAGTTGAGAACCCACGACCATAGGCTTAAAAATACTTATACAAAAACAAAAAAAAAATATACATATATATTTCTATACTTATAGGTATACGGTATACTTATAAAAATAATTTATAATTTCTAAAAAAAAACTTAAAATACTTATAAAAATAATTTATAATTTCTAAAAAAAAACTTAAAAATAGTATCTAATATACTTAAATTTATAATCAGACAAAAAGAGTCTCATGCACAGCTGTGCCAGCCGGGCAGAGAAAGAAAACGGGTTTCCTCATCTTATCAGTCTATTCTTTACTAATACTTAAATAAATTCTCCAAACTAGTTATCACAGATAATACTACCTTTCTTACTTCTTCAAGTCCTTAGTGTGCGACGTCGTTGTGTAGCCTTTGCTATCCATTACATCATACAAATTGTTACCTCTGATTTTTGTGATTGTTACCTTAACGAATTTTGGGCATAGCTTGGCATTAAAATGCTTACTGGCGTCGCTCAATACTATATTCCTTTTGAATACCTCATCACCTACCTTGAAATCTACTATGCGACTTCTCAAGTTATAAACTTTTGCATTCTCGTCGTGCGCTTTTTCAAGTGTTGCCTTTAAATAGGTATGAAGGATATTCATCTGTGCGACCTTAGGAAGCCAATCAATCTCGGAGTGGTTGAGTCCACCCAACTCTCTCAACAACTTGTAATCAGCCCCATGTTCGATCATACGCTGGCCAAAAAGGGCCTCATAGGGTGACATAGTGAGAGATGAGTGCACGGTTGTGCGTAAGGCACTACTGATTGATGAGAGATGTGCATCCCAATTGGTCTGTTTCGGATTTATATACGAACGTATCGCTGCTAGAATAGAACGATTTACTCGTTCGCTCGCGTTCGCTTGCGGTGAGTATATTGCTGTCTTATAATGTTTAATGCCGAATGCATCTAAACACTTCTGGAACTCTTTACTGGTGAATTGTGTGCCGTTGTCTGACAACACACTTTCAGGAACACCATATATTAGGAAAACATCCTCACGAAGAAACTTTACAACATGGGCGGCTGTGGCTTTCCGAAGAGGTTTTATAAAGACAAACTTTGTCAGTTGGTCCACGACGATGACAATGTAGCAGTTTCCGCTACTTGATCTTGGGTAGGGTCCCAAAAAGTCAACATATAAATGTTGGAACGGACGCTCTACTTGGAAACTTTTACCCATCTCCGCGCGGAGAACAGTATTTGCAGCTTTGGTGGTTTTGCATGTCTCACAAGCGTCAATGAAGTTTTTGACTTGCGAGAACATACTTGGCCAATAAAACTGTTGTCTTAATCGGTAAAGTGTCTTGGCTATACCGCCATGAGATGCTCTTGGAGGAGAATGCGCTAATATAATCAAGGAATTTGTCACTTCGGTTGGAACCCACAATTTCCACGTTAGGTCATCGGCTAGAGGATTGCCTACAGAATGTTTTGTCCGTTTGTAGACGTATCCTTCCGAAATCTTTAGGTCGGGTAATCGCTCCTTCTCCAGTTTGATATGATCAATGAGACTCAAGTATCCCTCTGACTTGAATGACGGATCATCCAGATCCAGGTGAAGCACCGCCTCCTCCGCTTCGACTTGACCTAAACACGAAAGGTATGCCTCGACTGTTAAGTCATCGTTTTCATAGGCGCGTGACAGCGCATCTGGCACAACATTTAAAGTTCCCTTCCTATGCTCAACCTCAAAATCGAAGTTTTGGAGCCGCATGCTCCATCTGGCTAATCTGCCAGTGGGGTCCTTTAAACTCATCAACCATTTCAAACTGGAATGGTCCGTAATAACATGGAAGCGATAACCTTCCACATATGACCTAAACTTTTGGATACCAAGAAAAGCAGCAAGGCATTCACGCTCGGTAACGGAGTAATTTCTTTGCGCAGCATTTAATTTCTGGGAGAAGTAATATATCGGGCGTTCAGCCCCGTCTCCATCTCGCTGGCAAAGAACACACCCGATACCGGACGCGGATGCATCGCATACAATTATGAACTCCTTCGTGAAGTCAGGATTTACCAAAACAGGAGCAGACGTCAATGCCTGTTTGATGGATTGAAAAGCTTCGAGAGCTTTCTGGTTAAGCTCGAACGCTTTACCTTTCTTCAGCACATCTGTTAAGGGAGAAGCAAGTGTTGAAAAATCTTTTATGAATCTCCGATACCACCCGGCCATTCCTAAGAATCGTCGGACTTGTCGAGTGGTAGTTGGCACCGGAAAATCCACAATAGCTGCGATTTTGTCAGTGTCAGCTTTCAAACACCCTTGCCCCACACGGTAACCTAAGTACTGAAGCTCATCAAAACAGAATTTGGATTTCTCCACATTGATGGTCAGCCCTGCCTTTGATAAATTCTCACTCACGATCTTCAGAATCCCAATGTGTTCGTCGAATGTCGCCGACACGACCAAGAGGTCATCGAGATAAACAAAAACTCGATCGCGCAACTCAGAAGGAACTACCTTAGACATAAGATAGCTCAAACTTTGTGCAGCATTACATAGCCCAAATGGCATGACCTTAAAATGGTACAAAGGTCGCCCCGGCACTGTAAAGGCCGTTTTCTCCCGAGAACTTTTCTCCAGTGGTATCTGCCAGAATGCGTCTTTCAGATCGATACTAGAAATATAGCGCGTTTCTGAAAGGCGGGCTAGCAGGCCTTCTATATGACCAATTGGTCTCGCATCCTTCTTTGTGACTGAGTTCACTTTCCGAAAGTCCAGACACAATCGGTTCTTACCAGGCGTACGAACAAGTACTACTGGGGAACTCCATGCGCTGGAACTTTCTTCAATGACCCCCAAAGACAACATACGATCCAATTCGTCATACATCAAGGATTGTATCACTGGGGAAACGGGATAGTACCGTTGCTTAATGGGTATTGCATCACCTGTATCTATGTAATGCTCCATGAGGTTTGTTTTCCCGAGCCCCTTGCTCGTGAAAGACGGAAAACTACGGACAACATTATGGAGTCTGGCGGACTCTTCACAACTAAGCTTACATTGGTTTGTAGAAATCCCTTCCGGAGAGATTCCCGAAATACTCGAGATTACGTTTGGTGCGATTTTAAATTTCCGCCAAAAGTCAACTCCTAAATATAGTCGCTGAGCTAGTGACGGTACTATATAAAAGTCCATTCTCTGAACCATGTCTTTGTATTTGACGTCAGTCGTAATCATTCCCACTATCTTTTGTTTGAGTCCGTCAGCCGTGGATACGGTAGACTCTACCTTTCTCACTTTAATGTGCTTAACCTGCAAAAACTCTGTCATGTCTGAACCTAGACAACTGATGCTGGCTCCTGAATCTAAAAGACCTAAGAAGTTTTTCCCAAGCATCTCGATGGAAACATAAGGTCGTGGGTCACTTGACTCACGCCCTAGAGTAGCAGAAGCAACATTTCGGTAATTAATCCGCTTCTGACGGAAACGTTCGCGAGTTCTTCGTACGCGTTTGGACAGTTCAGGAAAGGTTACAATACGTTTTCTAACCTCATAATAATTTTGTAATCTCTCGTGGAACGGTTTCCTATACAATGCATTCTTATTCAATTCATTTCTATTCATTTCAGTAAGTTTCTTTTCAAGTGGTTTAGATACGGTAACTTCAGGTTTCGTATCATAAAAATCGCGTTTCAATAATGTAATTGGAGTTTCAAGCTGAAGGTCTTTATTAGGGCTTGAAGCTCCGGGTTTTACTTGTGAAAAGGACGGCTCCCCCCGGATGAAGGATGGGTCCTTTGGCAGTTTTCCGCACACCTTGGACATGTACGCGCGTAAGCACCTTCCAGACCGCAACGATAACAGAATAATGTTGGCGGTGTGAGACAACTGCCCCATAAATGACCGGTTTCTTTGCAATTCCAACAGACCAACTTACTCGTATCCTTTTCGACAGCCTCTAAATACGCGGGATCAGATTGCGGTATGGCAACAGCGAGTTCTTCTTCTACTTCAACCCCCACTTCATTCACATAACGTTTTGGTTGATATTTTTGTGCCAATGGCACATAGTTACTCGGTTTAGGCGTGTCTTGAAGTCCGAATTTTTCGATAGTACGGCACTGATGTGCTAACAGTCTTAAGCTATGGGTACCGAATGTTAACAACAATTCACCCATCTTCCTTTTTACATTACTTTTAACTATCTCTACTAACTCTTTTTCGGTCTTCGGGACACGTAACCTACTATTTAATTCTAAAATAACGTTATAAAAATCATTAAAGGTTTCATGTGGCTGCTGCTTCCTATCTGACATTCTCCGTGAAATCTCAGTATCCGTCTCAAGAGAACGGAACTGTTCTATAATGGCCACCTTAAGGGTTAACCACGACGCCTCTCTATTGGCCTTCAGAAACCTCCAATACCACTGCTCGGCAGGCCCACTCACAAAATGATGGAAATTTAACGCTACCTCATCCCACTCGACACCAAAACTACACCTAATACGCCCTAATCTAAACATGAAATCGTCGATGGTCATATTCTTACTATCAAATTTAATTCCCCATTTATGATATTGAGGGAAACGATTTCCAGACGTAGAAGTGGAAGTACCTGGTCTCCGTGGAGGATTGTCAGGTGATGTATCGTCAACATTCATCGCATTCATTTGCGTGAGAAAATTGTCGAGTTGAGCGCCGTCAAGCATGTTGAGTGGCGGATCTGAAGGGTCAATTAACTGGTCGGGTCTAATGTTATTCTTGGCTGCTATGGCTGCTGCTTCAGTAGCTGCTGAGGTTGCTCGCGATGCTGTTCTTTCAGCGGATCTAGCTCTTGCCTGAAGTGTGGCTTGCGTAGCTAACGCAGCTGCAGAGGTTGATGCCATTGCACCAGAATTCCTGTTCGTGTTCACTGTTGTTGCTGTTGTTCCGGGTACATTCATGCTTACTGCCCTCCCTGGAGGTGTAGGCAAGTCTGCTAAAGGTACGTTGGAAGCCTGTGGTACAGTCTGTGAAAATGGTGGGGTAGGTTGTGAAGGTTGCACCCTCAAAATGTTTGTCAGTTGGTGGAGTATTGTATTCTGACTTAGCTCCTGGCTTAGATATCTCCTATCTTCGGCTCTTTGTAAGCCAAGGTTGGCGGAAACGACTTGATCAATGTATGCTACGAGCTCATTATCTGTTCGAGGAACAGTCTGGTCGCAAAGACCTGCAGCAGATAATCTATCGCTGGTCGTCGAGTCTTCACCATCTAATTGTAGCTGCATTTGTTCGTTGGTTGTATTTAATGTTTCATTGACATTGGACGCTTCGCCACCGTTGGCATTACCGCCGTTGTCACCAGCTGGAGACATAATGGAAATGCTCACGTAACCTGGGCGATAATCTGGGTGATATGGAGGAACAACTGATTTCCTACCTGTCCCTGACATTAACTGTACGGGAGACTCCTTGTGTATTGACACAAGATACTTAAAAAAAATTGAACACGAAGTGGTTTTACCACTTAAAATCAAAAACTTGTTTTCTTAAAACTAAAAATTTCAAAAAAAACTTTTTAAAATTTTATTATTATTGTTGTACACCTGAAGTACCTCTAAGGAGCATTGGTATCCTTAGGAATCTCTAGGACAGTACCTCAGTTATACCTAAAAGGTCTTTCAATAAAATTTGAAAGTGTTATAGGACCTTCGTTTCCTATAAAGGTTAAAATTTCAAAAAAAATTTCAAAAAAAATATTTCAGAAACAATTTCACAACGGACGAATTAATTCAGTGTCGTCCCGTTGGACAGAGAACCTAATAAAAAAAATTTTATATAAAGATATACTTATATAAAGTACTTAACTTCTTAATACTTAATTTTGAAAACCTTAATGGTCAAAAATATTTATTCTTAGTCTGTAATTTATTTTTTTTTTTTTTGTCATAAACTAATACGGTTCGGAGGTTGGATCTATGACCCCCAAACATAACAACAACAAATTTTGGAGATTGCGCTCCTCGCAAGCTCCGGAATCATACAAAAAAAAAATGAAAAATTTACTTAACCTAAGGGATTTGGTCAAATCTCTACTGGCTCTAGACTTGTTTTACTCAAACTTTTGTAGGGTTCACTCAGGATCTCCGTATCTCATTACGCTACTGCTGACGTGCATCGGGCCAATCCCCAACCACCGGTTAGCGCTTCATGAGAGTACTGATACCCATCATGAATTACCTACTACTAAATTATCTTCAAACATACTTCTAAATTGGGTGCGATTGGTTTATTATTTGTAAAAATTACAATCTATACTCTAAGAAACTTTGATTTGATTGAGTGGAGAAAATTTCGATAAGTCAGTCAATAGCTTCTGCAACAGACGTGCATCAGGTAAATTCCCCAATCACCGGTCAAAAGGTCTACTGACTAACTTACTAAATTTCAATTTCTGCTAAACGATTTACTTCGACTTCAATATCCTAGCAACAGACGAGTGGACTGAACTTCCGTCCAAACCGGACAAGGCTTACTGAAATTGTCTCTGACAATCTAGGGATGAAGATTTAGAACTGGACCCAATGCAACAGACGAAAGTCGGGGACCTGTCCACCAACTTTCCGGACAAAATGGAATCTAAATCCTAAACCTCGATGATATCTCCCCAGCGGAAATAACTCAATAAACAACTACAAAAATTACTCAAAAAAAATTTGAACAAAAAACTTCTGTTCTTACGCTTAAAACTGATTCTTCTAGCTAAGTCTTCCTACTATCGTTCTATCTCTTCTCTTTTCCGACTCGGGCCCCACACGTTTGGGCGCCATTCTGTAACGAAGTTTTCGAAGGATACCATCTTCTCAAACGCACAAATGGGGCCCGTAGGACATACAAAACTTATGCCCTTCGTTGAGCGCCATTCTGTAACGAAGTATTGATTCTTGCGCACAAAACAGGGCCCGAGAGACATACTAAAGCATGCCCTACAAATGACCGCCATTCCGTAACGAAGATTCCTTTTATTTTTAACAGAAATTTATTTTATTTTAACAACCGTATAATAAAAATTCATTTAGGACGCCATTCTGTAACGAAAGCTGACCCCCTTCTATGAGACAAATGTCAAAAGACACTGCCCCGTATAGAGCGCCATTCTGTAACGAAGATTTTATTCTTAACAGGAATTTTTATCTTATTTCCTCAATACTAAAGCAAGATTCCCTATAAATGAATCCTTATTACACTATTGTTGTTAATGTTGTTATTGTGGGAAATCCTACACAAAGAATTCTTCATAACAAGAAGAAAACTTGGGGGCACACATGCGAGGTGGATGCATGTGCTTACAACACTAACGACTCCGTTGATTGTGTATGCTTGCTCTTACCATACTTATGAACTGTAACTGGAACCGAAATATCGAAACTCTTCGCGAGAATAACCTGAAGTACGCCTTCAGTCAATAAAAAGGTGCCAACTCTAAACCCTAATCTCAACTATAACCTCATACTGCAAGCATTCAATCTACTTTTACCAATATTAAAGAATTTCTGTACCTCCAATCCTCTTGAATCTTCGGACACCTCTCTCCACCACTTAGGTACGAGGACTACCCCCATCCCCTGGCATGGCTAGGCATCTTACGATTCAAGTGTCGACGACTCTCCCACCGCGTCGGTTGACAGCAGCTGGCCTTGGCTCACTCAGGAGCAGGCGTGGGATCTTGCTGTGGGCTCGCGACTGTGTTACATTGGTTATTTAACCTGCCAACCTGTGAACCTGGTCTTGTGATTCCATTTTACTTCTGGGGAGGCCCGAGCCGAGGAAAGAGTAAGGCCCTAAAAAGTGACACGGCGTGCCACGCCGCATGTAGAGAATAGAACAATTATCTGTAGTGCACCTGTCTGAATACCTTAACCATTAAAATCTAGTTTTTATCCCAAATCTTAGCGTACCGAGCACTAACTATAGAGTGGAGTGGTAAATATAGGTGGTCGTATTTACTTGGAACTCTAATCACTAACCCTCTCTTTACGTTCCTGACTGTCTCATCCAGAGAGTTAGGAAGGTGACTGACTCGTGGTGGGAAGTCTAAGATGGCATTTGACCCCCAGTTGCCTCAATACCCGCCCATCAGGGAGTGTACTCGACCTGATCCATGGTTTCTAATTGGCAAAAAAAACTATTCTTAAGAAACCCCTAATTGTGGTTGACTTGACTAGGTGGTATTTGTCAACCAGTGCCTCAAAACCCTCCCTATGTAAGGAGTCAGAACTCACTTACGCCTATGGTTCCTGTTCGGCAAACTACTGTACAAGAACCCCAACTTAATAACCTAAACTAATCTAACACTAAACTCTCAAATGACTCAGGACGCCACGGCCACTATGAATCTTTAATTTTCCCTAACCTGGGCGACACCGCCAATAAACTACTTAAAAGATAAAAAAAAAGAAAACTTGGTTCAGGACACCACGGCCACTGTGAACCTAAACTGATTCTGGACGACACCGCCACTGCGAATCGATAATTCCCTAACCTGGGCGACACCGCCAATAAACTACTTAACTACTCCATTGATTCCGGACACCACGGCCACTATGAATCCTTACTACTCTACCCTTACCTATTTTGTATGATTCCAAACACTAACGAGTACGATAAGTCAATCATCTCTGACTATATCCATCGTCGACCCACGGAGCTGAAATATAAAAGTCAATCATCTCTGACCCTCATCTTCCCCCGAGGAAACAATCTCCATCCTTATGTTTTGCTTGTCCAGGGTAGGGAGCGATCCAACCCCCTCCGAACCTATGCTCTAGCAATCCATAATAGAGAAATATCTATCTGGTTTAAAGTTCAAAATTATCCTGATCAAAACTATAATCAGAAGACCACAACTAAGTTTTTCACTTGATTTTCATTATTATTTATTGAATAAAAAAAAAACAAACACTTAAAATGACTAACCTTAAAACGTAGTTATATATATATATATATGTCTTAAATAGATCTTAACAGGTAATATTTCTTAGGCAATAACAACTACTAGCTATTGGGTACCTTTATTCGAGGATCTTAAAACAAATAAAATTCATATCTTATTTGGAAAAATCAAAATTGTAAAATAGAGACACAATTCGTGCTCTTGGTTAGTAAATTACGATTACAAACAAATTAAATTTTCCCTCGATTTTAATTATCTTTAAATGTCGTACTGTGGTTGATAATATATTTACTTTATTATATGTACGGTTGTCGTTCATCTACGATGATCCGTTTTCAACCTCGCTTTGTTTTTATTTTTGAATTTTATTATTTTTATAGTCTTATCTGAAGTGCTTTATTTCTGCACCTCACTGTGTTTTTCAGATTGTATGTACGATTCTATTACTCAGAATTCACTTTCATTATATGTCTATATATATGTGTTTTCAAGAGGGTACACTAAACATATATTGATTACAGATATACCTCAACAGACAATAAAGGATCTTGTTATTAGGTGATTATCTAGCTGTTCACCAATTTTGGGTTTGGCTACTGTATACACACAGTAGGTAGGATGTTTTAAATCGCTTTCAGGTAGTTCCTTTATATACTTTAAAATACAACGTATCCAATTCTTGAAGTATCTCTAAACATACAGATGATATTGTATGAGGTTTATATATATATACTTATATATATGTATATATCAAGCAATGATGTGACAAAAATTAATTTTCAACTAAATTCTTTCTGGTGAGTATTTACTCAAATCGGACGGAGGTAAGTATATATATGTATCTATATACGATCATGTCTAATGACAAAAAAAAAAAATCAAAATGTGTGTATACACACGAAGGGTAAGTCTGGTTTTTAATGGTAGCGTATAGCTATATATGTATATAGTGAACTATAACACTATGAAATTTGTTAGGGTAGGTCGCGTATAGCAAGCACTACAAGGATATGCTCTGTGGATGATTGAGCATGGGGATGATTATCTTTAGGAAAATCAAGTAAGTATGTTTCAACGATAGGTATGGTTGAAAGATGTTCAATTACAGAACTGGAATTACTGAATATGTCAGGTAAGTGGTGCCGAGAGGGCGGGGTGATCCCTATTCATATGGTAGGTATAGACACCTGAAAGATAAGTTAGTAACGGAGCGATAGACCGACTCCAAATCAAAATTTAACAAAATAATCTGTGAGAAAAAAGTGTGGAGTACTATTTGTCTCCAATGGTGTACAAAAAAAAAATTAATGGAGCTGTCCGAGGACCAGCCAAACGATACGATAAAAAAAAATTATTTGGAATGATTTTTATACCTGCTATTAGTATGGACTATTGTTGGGATTTTAAAGATAGATACCTATTTCGTTTGTGACTTTAGCAAATGGTAAATTTCATATCATTACAAAATAACAATATAGTTTGAACGAAAAATTTACTTACCACAACTTTTACGCCGGCTGGAGTGCACTTCTGCCTTTGTGTATTACGTTGTCGCTATTACAGGATATCGATGCTATTGTAAATGATCATTAAAATTTACTTTCGCTTTCTTTGGTCACTTAGTTGATATTTTCAGACGGGGGGGGGACAAAGGGGTTGAATGAACTAAATCTTCACTTTGGTTGATTCTAATATTTTGATTTGTGGGATTGGGTGGGCTTATTCCACCATATCTCACGATTCACTTCAGAGACTTGGGTAAGGACAAGGGATAACTGACACTACTATTTTCTTTTTTTTTTCTTTAAATTATTTTTCTTTTCTTATCAGATTTTTATTTTCCAGATTTTCTTCACTATATGGACATGGGCTCTTTTAGGTAAGTTACTCTTTTAGACTTTTACGCAAAACACTTTCACTTGTACTATATCTTTTTCAAAACTTTACTTTCATTTCAGATAAACTCTTTAAGACACTTTGGTACTGGACGTTATTCTTTCAGGATTCAACCACATTACATTATCGGCTTATTCGATTGGTACCCCAGCTAGATGGAAAAATACAATTATGTTAGTTATCTAGAATACTTAAATTTTTCTTAAATAAATTTCATAAATTATAAATGATACTTAATCTCCTGGCTGGTTCTTTTTATGTGGGTGTCTGTAGATGTGCAGTTTTCTTCCAATTGTTATGCCGCACGTGGCAAATACCGATTGGCTTCAATTTTCTAGGAATGTTTTCCTGGTGGCTATGCCCCAAGACATTCAAAATTGAGCGATTTTGTTGCGATTCGTCACAACAGATGTAATTATCTGGCGATGTGTGGTTGGACTGGGATTCGGGTCTCTCTTCCTCCTTTGGAGTTAGATGACGGCCCTCGAGTTCTGTGTCCTTTATCCACGAAGTAAAATAAATGTGTTTTAGTGTGTTTTAGGTATCGCAGTTCGTTGCAATGACTCGTCGCACGCCGAAAATTTCCAACACGTGGATCTTTTGGGCATGTGGTGTTGAGAAAAATTCTCAAAAAAAATTATTCTTTCAGAAAAAAAAACCGAAGCAGTATATAATTCGAAGATTATTCGTCGGGATTTGTTTTATTTAATCGAAAAACAAGAAAACTTGATGTGTGGTACAGCACATGGAATGACTGTACTTCTTTATTGGTGGCGTCGCTTTTGTGCGTTGTCTGCGTAGAAACTCCTCAATGCTTCTCTATACGGATGGCGTCGGTTGCGTTTCAGCACGTGCACAACAAATTTGTATGTAGCGTACGTACATATATCTCCTCGTGCACAGATTTTCCTATTGGAAAACATGCTGGGATTAGTTTTTTTGGCAGAAGAAGTAACAAAAACTGCTTCCACATTAGTGCGTACATGTAGCACTTACCTTTTTAATACAATTTCAGGGATTCCCTCTTGTCGCTACAGATTTTTCGTTTCTGTAATCCTCTTTTATGGTGCACAAAATTGCTGCGCGGCACGAATAGCAGCCGGCGTCTGATAAATTCAATTTGCGCAACACAATAACTCTGTTTTTTTTTTTTCCTCGTCGCCACACAAAAAACAATGTGGCCAACGCAAATTCGTTGTTCGCTGTGAATCCAGCGACTTCTCTTATATTTTTTTTCTCAAATCCGCTTTATTTTAATTAATTTTACTTTTACTTCTATTTTAAATTTACTTTGACAACTTTTTCTTTACTTCTAGAATATTTCTTCAAGCACAAACTTATAATTTTTTTCTTGTAGGAACTTACTTGTGGCGATGTTCACTGGATGGTGGTTCGTGATAGAAAAGAAGGAAACTCGTGAGAGATTTCCTATCTATCTGTCATGGATTCTTCAAATTCGCCCTGTTTATCATCTACGGTCTCTTTCCAGTTTTAGGTATGTTCGATGTCGTTGCCTTAAGTTCATTGTATAACAGTTTGGTTGAGGTTGATAATTGATGACACTGATTTTACAAAAAGTGTTCAATTAGCAATTCCTCGCCAAGAATATTGTTCGTGAAGAACTTTACAATGAGTTATATATTGAAATTTAAGGTACTGTGACACTTTGTATTTGGACTAAGTCCGACAGTATTCTCATAAAGAAAAATGACACAATCTACTCGTGTGAACGAATAAAAAAAGTGTTCTGCAATTTGCATAAATTTTGCGGAACGTTCAGTTCGCTGTTTCTTTTCTGCATTCTGTCAGGCATATTGCGTGTGAATCATGCAGAACTTTATACTTCGCACGTGGAGTGCTTATTGATGGACGTATATCCAATCTTTTCCTGTGTACGTAAAGTACTTCCTTTTGCTTGTATGCACAAATTAGATGGGAATTTTAAATGACATCTGATATGTCACAGAATATCCTAAGAAGAGTGTAGGTAGTATGTGATGTGGGAATTTTTGAAATTCCTTGGGAATTCGATGGACTGTAGTGGTGGTGGTGCATTTCCACTACTGGTGTGTTGATCAGTGTAATTGTGTCATGCCATGAAATGTCATCCTTACAAACTACATCTATTATACTGGCTTGGCAGTTTATGTATCCTAAGAATTTCCAAAAATAAAAAATTGCAATTTTCAAAATCAAGCTCATGGTTCGTATATGACAAAATATATTAAGAGTTCTGCAAAAACAAAAGTGCATTTTTAGATTTTGATAAAGAGTACACGTAATGAAAGCCTTGTTTTAACTGTCTTATTTAACTGACCACAATTTGACAAAGAAATCAAATCAATTAAAGATATAGTATGAAGAATAACATAAACAAAATAAAACTTATGGCAATTAGTTTAAATTGAGCCAACTTGAATGGTATAGGTGTTAAAAAAATGTTCTTATTGTGCTATTGAACCCACAGAACAGTCGTATATCTTATTTTTATATGAATAACTTGCCTAAAGAGCTACTAAATTTATATGTAATCAGAAGTATACATTAAAAAAGGGTTTTTAAATTTTAGTGTGCACCTTTTAAAAATGGAACTGAAATTTTCACTCAGATACAATTTTGTTGAAATCTGTTAATATACAAAATAGTCACCACCTCCTCAAAAATTTTTTTAAGAAATTTGTTGTCACTATTTATACCTAAATATATGAACACGCTTACGAACTTACCAATTAATTATAAATGTGAAAGTTACGATGTTTGGGTGTTTGTTGCTCAATAAAGCTAGAACGGCTGAACGGATCTGGATGAGATAGATTATAATCTGGAATAGCATATAGACTACTTTTTATCAAGGTAAAATGTATGGTTCTTCACCGTGAAGAAGATCATCACTGTAGGCTCGGACAAAACGTCACAATGGACAGATATAAATTTGAGGTTGTCAAGGACTTTGTCTATTTGGGTTCCACTATAACCTCTCCGAACATCAGTGAAGAGATCAGTCGAAGAATCGCTCTTGCCAATCGCTGTTTCTTCGGGCTTAGAAGGCATCTTAGTAGCATAGCCCTCCCTCAAAGGACCAAGGAGACACTATACAAGACCCTTATCATCCCAGTCCTGCTGTATGGACGGAAGCGTGGACACTGACACAATCGGATGAATACAGGCTGGGGTGCTTTGAGAGAAAGATTCTTCGGGTGACATTCGGTCCTGTATGTATCAATGGAGTATGGAGGAGAAGATTCAATAGTCTGAAATAGCACATAGGCTACTTTTTATCTCTGTAAAATGTATGGAATAATAAAGCTCGGGCTATAAAAGTAGTTTTCAAATCACGTTAGAATGGGTAAACGGATCTGGATGAAATTTAGCACAGAGATAGATTATAGTGCAATAGCACATAGGCTACTTTTTATCTCTGTAAAATATATGGAATAATAAAGCTCCGGCTATAAAAGTAGCTAGATTACCAGAGACGACTCCTCAGGCTATAGTCTGCTTCTAGATCAGCTGAAACGCGAACGAAGCCGCGAGTAAAGGCTAGTAGTTTTTATATACAATGCTATATCTCATTCAGCGAAAGCAGAAATTGAAAAATAAGAACAGTGTAAACGTCACGACAATGTTTGGCTTAGAGAACGAGAATACTAACGTTCAAAACTGATGAAGCAGTGCTGCCATTAATCACAGTATTTTGGAAAAAGTTGGAAGAGGCTATGTGGTATAGGTACCGATCCACAAACATAGTTCTATACCGAACTATATTTCTTCCCGCGCATAACATCATTTTGAAAGTGGGCATTCCGATAGCCGTCTTAAAGTTATGTTATTTCGATAAATAAAATTATAAAGCTGGCAGTGGCAGCTGGTAAAGTATGTTGTTTTCATAACACGCATACCTCCCATTTCCAGCAATTTTTTCTGAGAGTATGTTTCGCCACGACTATCTCAGGACAAGCTGTTCCTCACACGGAAACTATGGGTTGCTTGCTCTAGAGTCATAAGCTCAGTTAATCATTTTATAATGGCTCCTACGGGTAGAGCATAAGACATATTTTATATAAACAAATTGTCTAATTAATATTGTTTCATTTTGCACAAAAATAAGCACTGTATCTACCCGTTCCAAGTCCATTTTATTGGTTTTCAATTTTGAACTGGCTGTGTAAAAATAAAAATATACTTCGATACTTGATTTCATGCGTACGAACTAGCGGGCAAAGGCTAATCCCCTCTATCATGGTAACTGATCGGAGAGAAATCTCCTCAGATTCGGACGAATTGTACGAATTTTGTATCATGGTAACCGTTCCGATGGACCTTTTGTTTGTGAATATCTCGTTTAGGCATATATGTAGTTGAATTTAACATTAATTTATCTAGGTATATTTGTATACCTATGTATGTATGTTTTGTTTATAAAAAAAAGACACATCAAAAGCAATACAAACGGCTGGTTGAAATGATAAAGGCCAAGCCAGACATTGCCAGGAACTTCACCAGGCGATCGCTGGTGTATTTCATAAGGATTTTCTTTTTTCTTTACTTCTTTCTCTTCATACCTTTCTGCGTCTAAAAATAGCACTGCGCTGTCCATATATTTTTTTTTAAACTTTAAATGAGATTGATTTTAATGAGCTGTGAAATAACACAAACATTCACTTTGAAAAAGATTTGTCATTTCAGTCTTATGATTTATGTCAATTACTTTGCAATGGTACGCGTTTTCATTCTCGTTCCGATTCGGATACCATGAACAAGAAAATCCCGAAAATCGGAACAACTACGATCAGAAGATTCTCCGAACGGATACCATGATAGGGGGGAGTATTTTATGAAGTGAAAAGTAAGGAAAAATCCTAAGGCGCTAGTTAAGGTAAGTAGGGGTAAGTGCGGCCCATAAAACAAAAGTTCAGCTATAAACCCATGTCAAAAACTGAGTTTTTGGAATCGATACTACCCGATGGTGCTGCCTTAAAGCTTTGTCCCATGTTTCCACTTCCTTTTAATTTGGGGTAAGTGCATACCATACAGGAAAACTTTTTTGTTTGTTGCTCGAATTATTTGTCGTTAAGGGTAATAAATAAGGAGTATTTTGTCTATTCAAAACAGTTTTTAGTTTTGATATATCTTTATAAATTCTAAAGTTACAAACTTTTTCACGTGGCTCCAAGCCCTTAAAAATAAAATTAGTAAAAAAAAACAGTCAAATTCACAGTTACAAGTTGTATTCACTAAAAGGTCTAGATAGACGTACACTAGCTTAATAAAAAAAAAAAAAATATTATATAATCGCCTTCCAATATATTTTTTCCACGAAATATTATTAATGGGGGCTTTTGACCGTTTGCAATGCATGCCATTAGAACCGTTATGTTCCTCCCTTCCAGGTCCACTTATTTCCTAGTATAATTCCTCATTTTAGTCTGTAAGAATTAAAATAAATAATACACTAAATTAAAGCTACTCAGATGTTAAAATACTGGGGTAAGTGCATATTCAAAAATGCACTTACCCCTGGCTTCAGTTATGCACACAGTAATTTGATGGGGCAAGTGCATACCATGGTCAAAAACGTATCTATAAAAGTAAATCACCAAAACTGAATACGTGATCATATTTTTTTTTTTCTTAAAATTTAACAACAATCGGATTTAACTTTACCTACACACAGCTAACTTTGCAGGCGACCAAAAACAAACTGGGGTGGAATGGGAATCGGCTAAGGTGTTTTGTGATAAGTGATAGTCACAATCAACAAATTTCGTCTGGCTAGATGATTGTTATGTGTGGCAATCACATTTTTGTGACTTTTTCAAATAGCTGTCACAAGAAAAAGTCACAATAATGTGATTGTCACATGTGACAATCACCTAGCCAGACGAAATTTGTTGATTGTGACTATCACTTATCACAAATCACCTTAGCCGGTTCCACCCCAGTTTGTGTTTGGTCGCCTGCAATGTTAGTTATTTTTAAATGTCAAAAATGAATAAAGAAAAACATATGTCAGTTCTGCCAAATGTTTTGTTTTATAAAGATAACAATATTTAGCGTCCGTGTTCATAAATAAAACTTTATTTTCAATTAAACTGTAGCTTTGTCGGGCCGGGTATACACTTACCCCGGATATGCATCTACCCCACCTTACTTTATAGCTATACGGAAACCCAAACCGAAAAAAAATTTTAAAAGGAATATTGTTATAAAACACGAATTCTACACTGATCGATGGGAACCAATGAAACACCACTAGTTTCATTAAAATGGGTTAGGGCTGGATCTTTGACGACATCTTCAAATTGATCCACATTATCGATTAGCCAAATTTTGAGCACACGCTCGAAAAACTGACTGCGATTATAAACACCAAAGAACAAGGCCAGAAACCACTAATTGAATTACATCGAAAACAAATAAGGCATCGCATAGTTTTATTAAAAGGAAAACCATCTTGAAAAACTACAGCTATTAATTGGATTGGTAGGGCCTGGAAGTGGATAGCTGGGAACCCCGGATCCGCAGACTGGAACGAAATTCTTCAAACCAAAGAAAAAATCATCTCGAACAATATATCAATGTGGGATAAATAACATAATCTTTGGTATCACTCAAGAGATTACTCAAAAAGTTACTCCTATCATGAGCAGATTTCTGGAAAATTCGAAAAAGACATATTATTAAATGAGATACAAATCATCAAGGACGAAATAAACGAAACTGTACGCGCATGTCAGATGGCAAAGAATGGTTTAATAAACATCAATTTACTAGACAAAGAAGAGATTGGCAGGCTTGTGAATGAAATTGAAACCTTACCGTATGAAAATGAGATTGAAGGAGTTGAATACGGGACTCCAACGGTATTCACACATGAATCCATGTTATAGGGTTTTCACACCGAGCTGAAAACACGGTTTTCGTTGAAAACCCCCAAAACCTGAACGAAACACAAGTTTTACCATACATTTTTGCTAAACACAAGATTTCGAAAACAACTAGTTTTATATAAAACCTGCCGAAAACTTGTTGGAATACAAAGTAAACACACCTAAGTTTGTTGTGATTCTTTCAGAACACACCTAAGTTTCTTGTGATTCTTTCCAAACACACCTAAAAAGCGCATAAACGTCAAACTAAAAAAAATCAATCATAGCAGCCGAAAATATTTTCATTCAAAATTTGATAGTCAGTTGTTGTAAAAATGAAGTGAAATGTCAAACGAAAACTTGTAAAGTCCGGTGTGAATGATTTTTAGGTTTTCGTAAACTTTTAGCCGAAAACCGGGTTTTCGGCTCGGTGTGAAAACCCTATTACTCTATGTGCTATCGATGCCCAAAGTGAGCAACGAGGGATTCAACCTTCTGCGAACAGAAGCTTCAATTATTAGAAATAAACAAATTGATCTTCGATGTGACAGGATGCTAATAAGTAGCGAAGAAACGTATGGTATCACTGGAGATTGTCGTTCAATTGGAAATGCAACAATTTGCAGCGAAAATGCTTTAGGAAAAATTCCTGAAAACAATTGCACAGCTAGAATACTAAAAAGCGGTTCAGCCACTACTTGTGTCTATCGTTCAAACGCAAGAGGAATAATCGAACTCGTGAACAAAAATCCATCTTCCTGACCAACTTCGAAGGTCAGATAAAGTCTCATGGCGAAGCTTCAAAATTTCTTGAAGGTACATTTATTGTTCAAATCCGTAACGAAGCGATCCAGCTGAACAACAGGACCTTCACAAGTCTTACCCATACGGCTCTTCAAGCCCTTCCTCCAGTATTTTCGAACATCACATGGAAATCCAACAAACTGGATCTGGAACTTGTCTACGACATAGGAAAAGAAAATATCGAGCGTCTGACTGAATTTAATGAGAGATTCGAGATTTCTATTATTGCGTTTTGTTCATCTTCATCATTTTTTATCTTTGGCGGAAAATAAACCCTAAAATTAACTTACCGTTATTACACACTCCAAGAAATCCAGCATTTGATCCAATACAGAGAGATCAGTTATCACCTAGCCTATTAGTCCGGGAGCCAGCGACCTTTTTTGATGACCAAAAGCACAAAAGCTAAAAATGTTTCCTAAGCTTTACTTTGCTTCCATAATATGTGGAATGGACCTCCAGCTGGCGCACTTCCGGAGGGTGTCTTACCGGCAGCCTCCGGAACACGTAAAATATTAATACAAAAAAACTAATACAACAAAAGCTCAAAATTTGTAAAGATGGTAATTATGGTATATTTAAACATAAAAACGTATCCAGCCGAATTTCAAGTGGGTCATTATACTCCAGCTTTTCACGTAAAGATGGGAAAATATGCTCTGAGTGAACTGATACCACAAAAGCTCAAATTTGGTACACTTAGGTTAAGTGGGGTGATGGTACGGCAAGCCGAACCTTCTCACTCGGATCTCGTTGGATCCATTGTGCTCCCCGGGTTGGGTGTAATGTTAAGGAAGAGGGGTTAAGGATTAACGGGGAGTGGGTGAGTTATGTGGTGGGGCCTCCCTGAACCAACCTGAGTTCTGGTGGCATGTTAGAGACATCGACCAACTCGTTGAAAAAGTATTCACCGAGGTGAACTTTCCTTGTTCGGGCTTAGCTGGGGCATTCACAGAGGAAGCGAAAAGAGTCCTCTTCTGCCTCTTCGTCCTGGCATCCTCTACATAAGTCAGATGTGCTGATGCCCATTCTGCTCATGTGGGTTCCCATCGTGTTGTGACCCGTCAGGATACCAACCAGGAGCAATAATTGAGGCCTGCTTATCATGAGTAGGGATTCAGTTTTCTCCTTTGAAACTTCTGGCCATAGATTCCTCGATACCCGACAAGTGTCGATTGATGGCCATCTGTCATTAGCGGTTTTAAGGAAACTATGGTAAATTCTAGTTTTTTCCCTTTCCACTGTCATTTAAATCGAGATTACCATTTGGCTCGTTTCGAGAGATAAACCGGTTTTGACCAGTTGGTCAGCCATTTCATTTCCGTGTATGTCACGATGTCCCGGGACCCATCGAATGGTTACTGGATTCGTTGCGTTAAGTAGTCTCAACTCATTTCGACAACGATCGGATTTTGTAACGATAGAGGATATGGCTTTTATGGCCGCCTGGCTGTCGATAAAAATATCAATATTCTTATTTTCCAGTTCACACGTTAATAGGGGGTTAGCAGCTTCACAGACTGCAAGCACTTCCGCTTGGAAAACTCTACAAAAGTCTGGAAGCCTTAGTGACTTGTTTATGGGTGGTTTATCTGAAAAGATTCCTGACCCTATCCCATCTTCCGTTTTGGAGCCGTCTGTGAAGACCGAAACGTGATTTTCATTTAAGACCCTGTTTTCCATCCAGCATTCTCTTTTTTTTTTTTTTTTTTACACTATCAGTTCTCGAGAGTAAGAAGCTTATATCAAGCATTAACTTACAATCAGAGATTAGCCAACACATATTATGTGCTCACTGGCTACATCATTTAGTGCAGGTGTTAGTTGTTAGTAAGCAAAATATACAAATAGCATAACACAAGCACAAAAAATAAAAAATAAATAAACAAATACATTTATACAAAATAGATACAAAAACATTGAGAACATACAAAACATAAACTATGAGCGTGGTGCACTGGTTTTAAATTTTTTTTTTAGAGAGGATTTACTAATATTAAAATCAACAATGCTTTTATTTGAGTTGAAAAGTTTGCACATGCGGGTAAGAGGTTCATTCATGTAGGGAAGCCCCTGTTTGGGCTACTGGGTTTAAATCTTTGTGCGGAGTAATAAAGTCTGTTTGAATGTTTATGTCTGTGAAGTTCATTATTATCCTGTCACCTGAATGACCCCTAATCCAACTAGAGCATTGTTTGAGTCGCAATGCACTTTTGGCCACCATTTCTTTCGTAAATAGATTGAGTGGGGCTAGTAGAAGGAATGTTTCTAGGGCTGCGGTTGGTGAAGTTCTCATTGCCTGGTTGTGCCAATGCACGCAAGTCTTTGGATTTTTGTCATCCAATGAATAGTCTTGGGGCTGGGTCCCCATTTCCTACCAAAAATTCTACTACAAGTGTAGAATGCTAGAATGCTTTTTTCCCCTTTTTCTTTTATGTTTTCATTCCAGTTTATTTAACGGTCCGGCACCACTAGCACCCAATTCTGCATTTACAAGTCTTGTTTGAAGCATAGAGTCAATCCAATTCGACAGCCTAGGATCGACATTGACAGAGTCTAGGGCATATCGTATAGCGTGGTTATCGACATTGTTGAAGGCCCCTTCTATGTCAAGAAATGCTGCCAGGGTAAATTCTTTGAATTGGATTGAGTTCTCAATCGTGCCCACAACTTCATGGAGTGCAGTCTCTACAGATTTGCCATTTACATAAGCGTGTTGGGCCTGTGGGATTATAGTATCACTAAGTTTTAAGCGGATATGTTTGTCTATGAGTTTTTCTATGGTCTTAAGAAGAAAGGAAGATAGGTTTATTGGCCTTTAGGTTCAGTTGAGTGGTCTTGCCAGCTTTCGGAATGAAGATGACGTTGACTTATCTCCATCCAGTGGGAGTATAGGTTTTGTTTGAATATCCCCTGAATATATCAACTAGAATCGGAACAATAATGTCTTTAGAGCATTGGAGCATATTTGGAATTATTCCATCAGGTCCTGAAGACTTGTATGCTGAGAAAGAGTCAATGGCCCACGCGCCACCTTCCTACTTTCTACGATTTGGTTACCAATATTGGAGGCAGTATTTATATTGGGGCCTCTGTCCATAGGAGATGTTATGTTAACACAACCTGGGAAATGAGTGCTGATTAGTGACTCTAGAGTTGCAGAGCAGGAGTCAGTCCAGGTATATTCCGGTCTTTAAGAAACCTGGAGGTGTGTGGACCTTTGACATGACTTTCCTGAGCCTAGCAGCATCATTTGTGGACTCGATGTCAGTACAAAATTTTTGCCAGGCTGCTCTTTTCGCATAGGTGGTTCTGTTTTTGTATTCTTTTTTGCTGGTCTTGTAAAAATCCCAGTCGTCGGTATTGTTACTATGTTTTGCTCTGTTGAACAGCCTCCTCGAAATCTTTCTAAGGAAAGACAGCTCTTTTGACCACCATACGGGGTTGATGATGGGGCACGAGTTTTCGTACGCAAAACGAATAGCTAGATAGTTCAATGACATGTTTTTCGATGTCCGAGCAGTTAAGCATAGGTTGCTTTCTATAGCGGCCCAGAGATAAGGCCAGCTTATTATTAAAGGCTTCCCAGTTTGTTTTCCTGAGATTTCTATAGGGGTTTGGGTCTTCTAATTTGTGCCTTATTTGCAACGTAACCATTCTATGGTCAGAGAATGTTACGTTACTTGATACCTTCCAATTACTGATAATAAGAGTACTAGAGTTTGCTCAAAGTGTAACGTCAAGCACTTCCCTCCTAGTTCTAGTTATAAAAATGTCGGTTCATTCACTCTATTTAAAATCAATATATTGTTCTTAATAATGAATTCAAAAAGTGACTCACCTCTTGCTTTTGTGTCGGTGCTTCCCCACTGAAGGTGGTGAGCGTTAGCTTCGGCACCTATCAGTATGTCCCATCCGTTGCTACCTGCATCCGCGACAATCTCCTCAACAGCTGCCGATGGCGGGATTGATGTTTCGTCGTCTCTTTCACACTTCACTTTTGTCTTGTCTATGCTACAATGGGAAGATAGTTACCTTCTGTAGACCCTTTGTTAAAGTACAGTATGTTATCTTTGGATTTGAGTCCGTAGATAAGGCCGATGTTAATCCATGGCTCCGGTACAAGGGCAATTTCTATTCTATTTTTGGGCATATATGAGGTTACCGTGGCAGGTGGCAGCGGCCAACTTACTGTGCTGCAGATCTAGTTGCAGCACTTTCATCATCATTTTTGTTTTTGTCATTTTTGTGTAAGTTGACAGCCGTTAGCGGCCTCACCTTAACCTCATTAATGCCAATACAAAACTTGAACCCTTTTCATTTTTAAAAGCAACTTTTAGTGCTGCCCCGTAAATCAATGTGTTCATGTTGGTTATTTTACCTTTGAGCTAGTTTAGGGTAAGCTCATCACGGAAAGTGAGAATTTTAAAACCCTTTACTGTCGATATGGGCCCGAATCTAGACAGAGGGCCAGTTGAGGTAAGCAGCTCGTCGTTTACACATTCGTGTAGCTTTTCCTCAACTTTGGCCCAGTTTTCTTAGCTCAGCCGTATTTGGGAGCTCCCCTCATTGATAACGGCTACCTGGAGCCTTTCTTTTATCAATTCCGCAGGTGTGCCTGTTTTGTTTGTCGTCTTCGGCTTTTTGTTTGCGGACATCGGAGGGTTTTCGAATCATTGCGTCTCGTCCTCTTTCTATGACTGTTTACGAATCCAAATAATGCCACTACGAATAATAATGTGCTGACTGCATTAACCTACTTTTAAATAATAATTAAATATTTGATGAGATGGTATTTTGCTATAAATTACCAAGCGCAGCACTTTTCTTTGTATAAATAGACTACACATTTTGTCATTTCTTTACTCTTGCAATATATATCAATAAATATAAAATTACTATCCCCCTATCCAAGGTGATTTTATGGAAATATAAGACTTGTGTCATTTCTTAAACAAGTTGTCCTTCGAGTCATTTTTTAAATTCAAAGGGTTATAGTTAACCTATATACAGATTTATTAAAGACAAGTAAGTGTCATTTCAAATTCAAAGGGTTATAGTTAACCTATATACATATTTACTAAAGACAAGTGTCATTTAAAATTCAAAGGGTTATAGTTAACCTATATATATATTTATTATAACCAAGTGGTTAAGGAAAAAAAAATTAACAAAATTCAAAGGGTTATAGATAACCTGCAAGATATCTTCGTCCAGCTGGAGGAGGTTAGAGTTAACCTTACAAAGCTGGGATTAGAGAGGCGTACCCTGGAAACACTCTCAAGGCAGTATAACAAGGCAAAGAGATTTCGGGATTCCATCGAGGCAAATTACGACATTTTGATAGATCAAAGTCAAGACACCACCTTACCTTGGGTAAGAACTAACAAAGAAATTGATAACAAATTTGCGAAGTCAAGAGTCAGCAAAATTCGAAAAATTATCCACCCCAGGGAGCTTCACTATGTTCAATCTTCTGAAAATCCGGCAGATCCAGCCTCACGCGGACTTACTTCAACTCACTTAATCGACTGCACATTTTGGTTTAGTGGTGCTAGTTGGTTAACGAACGACCAGTTACCACTCACCACGTTCAAGTAAATAGAGTGCACTATAAGCAATGCCACCACAAATGATCCAGTGGAAGAAAGCTTCATCGAGAGATTCTCTTGCTTTAACCATTTATTGCGAGTGATCACCTACTATCTTCGCTGGACTTGTAAGATAAAAAAACAACAACGAGATTTCAGAGTCAAAATCTCCCAATTCAACATATCAAGACGTTTTACAAAAAAATACTGGCTAGCCTGCTTAACACCATTTATTGATTCTGACGGCATACTTCACGTAGGGGGAGGATTTCCCTTGCCAATATTCCAGAGAACCAACACCACCCAATTATATTAACAAAATGTCACGTAGTGGACTTGATCGTTCGCCAGATTCACCATGATCACCATCATAGCGGGAATTCCTTGACAGAGCACCTAATGAGAGAAGAATACTGGATCCCTGCTATTAGATCTCGTGTAAAGAAATTTATTCGATCCTGTCCAGTTTGTATCCGATGGAAGCCTAAAACCATCCAGCCGATTATGGGCGATCTACCACCTGGGACACCATTTCACTTTATAACTCAGCGTAGCTTCAAGAACTCTGTAATCGATGATGGCCATTCATCTGAAAGTATTGGTCCAATTACAAAACGCTGGTTACAAGTACAGCAGCTTCAGCGGCAATTTTGGAAAAGATTTCACCAAGAATATCTCCAACAAATACAGAAAAGAATCAAATGGAAGTTTACAGCTCAAAACCTTGGTATCGGAGATGTAGTATTACTTCAAGAGGCGAGCGTTATGCCTTCAGACTGGAAAATGGGTCGAATAATTGAATGCTATCCTGATGAAAAAGGCAATGTGCACAGAGTTGATGTAAAGACAACGAAACGGGAAGTTGTGCACCGCGCAACAAATCGATTGGTCCCAACATTTCCAGATGACACTGAGGGTAAGCAAGCCCTAAGAAGAAGTAACCGGGTGCAAAAACGCACAACTACGCTGCTTACACGTGTTATTTTGCTTTGGCTTTCCCTTACTTATCCAGAAACTAGCGCTTTTGACATTCAACCTCTTACTCCTGGAATTAACATTCAAAGTTTAGGAAATGCATCGATGAAGCTCTTCGACCTTGAATTTTCAGTGGAAACTTCTCTGAATATCACTGCAGATTTACATGCTATTGACACTTTTCTTCAAGATTTCAAACTATGTTGCAATCAATATGACAACACTAAATATAGCCAACTAAACCAACATTGTCAGGCTGTAGAACAAGCTCTTACGTTAGAAGCCACGAGAATTAAGGAAGGTATCATCGCAACCTATCCCAAAGGACGACCAAAACGCGGTGCCTTCCCTGCGGTAATGAAAGGACTTGGTAAATACGCTCCCCAAGTACTAATGATTGCCGGTATAGCCTATCAGGCTGTGGAGAACAATCAGCTGGAACAACAAATTACCCAGCTGAAAAACAAAATAAGTAAGGTCTCCTATCTAATGACAAATATCACTGACTTAGAGTTTAAAGCCGTGGATACACAGCTTGATGAACTCATAGAGCAGCAGCAGCTGCTTCGCGTTCAGGGGAAAATAAATACCTACTCATCGAGCATTCAGTTAGGTTAGGTTAAGTGGGGTGATGGAACGGCAAGCCGAACCTTCTCACTCGGTTCTCGATTGGATCCATTGTGCTCCCCGGTTGGGTGGGGTGATAAGGAATAGGGGTTAAGGATTGACAGGCAGTGGGTGGGTTAAGTGGTGGAGGCCTCCCTGAACCATCCTGAGTTCTGGATGAATCTCAGGATGTTTCTTGGTGGCGTGTTAGAGATATCGATCAACTCGTTGAAAAAGTATTCACCGAGGTTAACTTTCCTAGTTCGGGCTAAGCTGGGGCATTCACAGAGGAAGTGAAAGGAGTCCTCTTCTGCCTCTTCGTCCTGGCATCCCCTACATAAGTCAGATGTGCTGATGCCCAATCTGCTCATGTGGGTTCCCATCGTGTTGTGACCCGTCAGGATTCCAACCAGGAGTGATAATTGAGGCCTGCTTAGCACGAGTAGGGATTCAGTTTTCTTCTTTGAAATTTTCGGCCATAGATTTCTCGATACCCGACAAGTGTCGATTGATGACCATCTGTCATTAGCGGTTTTAAGGCAACTATGGCTAATTCTCGTTTTTTCGATTGATGACCATCTGTCATTAGCGGTTTTAAGGAAACTATGGCTAATTCTCGTTTTTTCCCTTTCGAGTGGCATGTTAATTGAGGTTACCATTTGGCTTGGTTCGAGAGATGAACCGGTTTTGGCCAGTTGGTCAGCCATTTCATTTGTATGTCACGATGTCCCGGGATCCACCGCAGGGTTACTGGATTCGTTGCGTTGAGTAGTCTCAACTCATTACGACAACGATCGACCAGTTTGGATTTAGTAACTATAGAGGATATGGCTTTTATGGCCGCCTGGCTGTCGATGAAAATATCAATATTCTTATTTTCCAGTTCGCACGTTAAAAGGTGGTTTGCAGCGTCATAGACTGCAAGCACTTCCGCTTGGAAGACACTGCAGAAGTCTGGAAGTCTTAGTGACTTGTTTATGGGTGGGTTATCTGAAAAGATGCCTGACCCTACCCCATCTTCCGTTTTGGAACCGTCTGTGAAGACAGAAACGTGATTTTCATTTATGACCCTGTTTTCCATCCAGCATTCTCTTGTAGGGAAGTTTGTTTGGGCTGCTGGGTTAAAATCTATGTGCGGAGTAATATAGTCTGTTTGAATGTTAATGTCTGTGAAGTTCATTATTATCCTGTGACCTGAATGGCCTCTTTTCCAACTAGAGCATTGATTGAGACGTAATGCACTTTTGGCCGCCATTTCTTTCGTAAATAGATCGAGTGGGGCTAGTAGAAGGAACGTTTCTAGGGCTGCGGTTGGTGTAGTTCTCATTGCACTGGTTGTGCCAATGCACGCAAGTCTTTGGATTTTTGTCATGGTTTTGAGATTTGTCGCCTTTTCAAGGGCTGGCCACCAGACCAGACATGCATATGTCAGGATAGGCCTCACTATGGCCGTGTACATCCATTGAATAGTTTTGGGGCTGGGTCCCCATTTCCTGCCAAAGATTCTATTGCAAGTGTAGAATGCTATTGATGCTTTTTTCCCTCTTTCTTTTATGTTTTCATTCCAGTTTAGTTTACGGTCCAACACCACTCCAAGATATTTTGCCACATTTGAAACTTGAAGTGGTGTCCCGTTTATAGTGATCGGGTCTACCGTTGGAATGTTGTTTTTCCTTGTAAACAAAACTAGTGCTGTCTTTGTTGGATTGACGTTAAGTCCGCAGCTACTGGCCCAATTGCTGAGTTTGTTTAGGGCTATTTGAAGGAGATCACACAGTGTGGGAATATATTTTTCTGAAGATATTATTAATATGTCGTCGGCATATGCCACGACCTTAACGCCACTAAGACTTAGTTTACCTAAGATCTGGTTGACAACCAGAAGCCAAAGCAACGAAAAAAGAACCCCTCCCTGTGGAGTACCTCTACAGGTCTTGACTTTAAGCTTGCTGGGACCTAACTCCGCATTTACAAGTCTTGTTTGAAGCATAGAGTCAATCCAATTCGATAGTTCAGGATCAACATTGACAGAGTCTAGGGCTTGTCGTATCGCGTGATTATCTACATTATTGAAGGCCCCTTCTATATCAAAAAATGCTGCTAGGGTGAATTCTTTGAATTGGATTGAGTTCTCAATCGTACCAACAACTTCGTGTAGTGCCGTCTCAACAGATTTGCCCTTAACGTAAGCGTGTTGGGCCTGTGAGATTATATTATCATTTAGTTTTAGGCGGATATGCGTTTCTATGAGTCTTTCTAAGGTTTTAAGGAGCAAGGAAGAAAGGCTTATAGGCCTGAAGTCTTTTATTTCAGTGTGAGTGGGCTTGCCAGCTTTCGGAATGAAGATGACATTGACTTCTCTCCATCCAGTTGGAATATAGGTTATGTTTAAACATCCCCTGAATATATCCACCAGAATCGGAATGATTATGTCTTTTGAGCATTGGAGCATAATTGGAATTATCCCATCAGGCCCTGCAGACTTGTATGCTGAAAAGGAGTCGATGGCCCACGCCACCTTTCTACTGTCTACGATTTGATTGCCAATATTGTAGGCAGGATTTATGTTGGGGTCTCTTTCCATAGGAGATGTTATGTTAACACAACCTGGGAAATGAGTGTTCATAAGAGCTTCTAGAGTTTCAGAGCAGGTGTCAGTCCAGGTATCATCCGGTCTTTTTAAGAAACCTGGAGGAGTGTGGACTTCTGACATGACTTTCTTGAGCCTGGCAGCATCATTTGTGGACTCGTTGTCTGTACAAAATTTTCGCCAGGCTGCTCTTTTTGCATAGGTGGTTCTGTTTTTGTACTCATTTTTGCTGGTTTTGTAAAGATTCCAGTCATCAGCGTTGTTACTATATTTTGCTCTGTTGAACAGCCTCCTTGAGTTCTTTCTAAGGATAGACAGCTCTTTTGACCACCATACGGGGTTGAGCTTGCCTTTTCCTTTGATAATGGGGCACGAGTTTTCGTACGCAAGACGAATAGTTAGTTAGTTCATTGACATGTGTTTCGATGTCTGAGCAGTTGAGTATAGGTTGCTTACTGTAGCGGCCCAGAGATAAGGCCAGTTTATTGTTATAGGCTTCCCAGTTTGTTTTCCTGGGATTTCCATAGCGCTTTGGGTCTTCTAATTTGTGCATTATTTGGAACGTAATCATTCTGTGGTCAGAGAATGTTACGTTACTTGATACCTTCCAATTACTGATAATAAGAGTATTAGAGTTTGTCGAAAGTGTAACGTCAAGCACTTCCCTCCTAGTTCTAGTTATGAATGTCGGTTCACTCCCTCTATTCAAAATCAATATATTGTTCTTAACAATAAATTCAAAAAGTGACTCACCTCTTGCATTTGTGTCGGTGCTTCCCCACTGTAGGTGGTGAGCGTTAGCGTCAGCACCTATCAGTAGGTCCCATCCGTTCCTACCTGTTATCGCGACAAGTTCTTCAACAGCTGCTGATGGCGGGGTGGGTGTTTCGTCGCCTGGCAAATAGATGGAGGTTAGGATCAGGGGCGGGGCCCCGTCTCTTTCACACTTCACTGTTGTCATGTCTGTGCTACAATGGGAGGATAGGAGAAATAGATTTATATTCTTTTTCGCCATTATACATGTGCCATAGTTACCTTCTGTAGGCCCTTTATTAAAATAAAGTATATAATCTTTGGATTTGAGTCCGCAGATGAGGCCGCTGTTGATCCATGGCTCTTGTATAAGGGCTATATATGTCTTGTTCTTTGACAAAAAAGAGGTTTAGGTGGCAGAGGCCAACTTACTGTGTTGCAGATTTAGTTGCAGCACTTTCATCATCATTTTTGGTTTTGTCTTTTTTGTTTAAGTTGGCAGCCGTTAGCGGCCACACCTTAACCTCATTTATGCCGATACAGAGTTTGAACCCTTTCGATGGAAGCAAAGCCATTGTTTCATGGTTAAGCATGATAATAGCTTCTTGGCCTGTTTTCGTAGGCTCTTCCATCTCCATGACTTGCCAATCGGAACTCGGAAAGTCGGGGTTGAGTCTACTTAGGAAGAGCTCTAGCCTTTCTTTCGTCATGCGAGGGCCCGGAATGTTTATTCGGACTTTGGGTCTGGTAGGGAGGTCATTTTTAAAAGCAACTTTTAATGTTGCCCCTTCAATTAATGTGCTCATTTCAGTTATTTTGCTTTTGAGCCAGTTAAGGGTAAATTCATCACGGCAAGTGAGAATTTTAAAACCCTTTACTGTCGACAAGGGCCCGAATCTCGGCAGAGTGCCAGTTGAGGTAAGCAGCTCGTCGTTTACACGCTCGAGTAGTTTTTCCTCAACCTTGGCCCAGTTCTCTTCGCTCAGCAGTTTTTCGGAGCTCCCCTCATTGATAACGGCCAACTGAAGCCTTTCTTTTATCAATTCCGCCGGTGTGCCTGTTTTGTTTGTCGTCTTCGGCTTTTTGTTTGCGGACATCGGAGGGGTTGTCGAATCATTATGTCTCGTCCTCTTTCTATGACTGCTGTCGTCAGTGTTTTAGACCATCCAACCGTGGTTTCACTTTCGGATTACTGACTTGAGCAGCCTTGGAAGAGGAGGCACCTAGGTCTGTTTGATTCTTCGTGGCTTGGTGTTTTACGACAATCTTTGGTTCTGCGTTTGGTTTATTGTTGGCCTCCATTTTCGCGACTAGTTTGCGAGCCCAGCTCAAGCGTTTCCAGTCTCGGAGACTAAGCCTTTTTGTGTCACCCTGACCATATCTTCTGATGGTTCTCAGGGCGTTTTGCAACTTCTTGTCAAAGTTAAAATCCCCTTCCTTATTCTGTTCTTTCGGATTCACCGTTTTTCCCGTAGTCGGTTTTGGCCCATGCGAGCATCGGTTTCCGGAATTGGCATCATCCACACAGACTTTGGAAGGTTTGCTAGACTTTGACCCTTTGCAGGGAGTTGAGGTTAATTTGGCTCCCGGGTCCACCGGGTTTTTGGCCAGTATGTCGACTTTGTTAGCGGCTGCAGGGTTTTCGGCCACTGTGTCATCCTCTTCAGAGCTGTCGGAGCTGGCGAAAGATTGATGGTCGTCTTCTGCGAGGATTCGATTTTCCTCACCGGACGACATCTCACTTTCGTCAGCTCCCACGGTCCCGACCTCAGAGTCAGTGAGATCCATGAGTGCCTCACCGAGGTGGAGGCTATCATCGATCAGACGGGCACCACTGCTACAAACAGGAATTAGTTCATCTGCTGTTTCGTTTTTAGTTTTGTTTTTTTGTTGTGTTTTTTATATTTGTATTTGAAAGAGTCACTGGCGACTTCTCTTCTATCGAAGCAAAGCCGTGACTTCTACCGACTTTTGAGCGTATATCCCCACTCGATTTTCTTCTTCTCTGTTAACTTTTTCCATATTTTATATATTACGACATCTCTGTCTTGTTTTTTGAGGTTGCTTGGTTGTTCTGTCACTGCATCTGGATTGATGAAGTGTCAGAACGTAAGCCCCCCCACCACGTCAAGGTCAACCTCGTGGGAGGGGAGCATTCAGTTACTCATCAGTTCCATTCAGGCTAATCAACAAAACATCGAAAACATTCGCCCTTCTACTGAACAGCAGAATGAACAAAGCTTTTCTCCTAGGCAATGGAAGTCTTGTACAGCAAATTATGATTAGTTCAGACAACGGAACATTCTTTGAGCCATCTCAAGCCATAGATCTGGGCAACGGAATATACGAAGACGTTAAGGAGAAGCAATTCGATGAGTGCTGGAAGGAAGTCCTCAAAATTCCCACTCGTAATTCATTTTTGACAACCTGTAACATCACTAAGGTCAACACCGAATACAATATAATTCATCTTTTTAAGGGTTATCTTGCAGTCATCTACAGATCAAAAGAAAATAAAGTTAATTTGATGTGCAATGACTCTATCATTCCAATCATAACAAAGGTAAATGTCGTACGATACCAAGGTTGCACTATTTCCAGCAATTCATCCCAGGTGGTTTCTCCAATGGAAGATGTCGTAAAAATAATTACTGATAACGCTACAACAGTTGCAGATAATTTGCCACCGTCAAGACTTGCGATACAAGAACGACTCCCAAACGACCCACGTATTGCTTTACTTAAAGCAGAAATTTCAAATGAACTTGAGGATGCCAATGGGATCTCCCTGGACCATCAGTACTGGTACTTGGGAGGCGCTTTATGTACCATTCTCTTTTTGTTTACAATTATTTCAACGGTTGCTATTCAAAAAACTCTGTAAGACAAGAACAATGGATGCCAATATAAGTTACCTCAGTAAGGAAGACAAGACACCTGGAAGCTGGGCACGGACACACGCTAACACCAATGATCGAGTATGCATTACTATCACCGAAGCAAATTGACTAATTTTGCACCTTTTTCTGGCGGGAGATTGTTTACCAGTCCAAATAATGCACTACCAATAATAATATGCTGACTGCATTAACCTACTTTTAAATAATAATTAAATATTTGATGAGATGGTATTTTGCTACAAATTACCAAGCTCAGCACTTTTCTTTGTATAAATAGACTACACATTTTGTCATTTCTTTACTCTTGCAATATATATCAATAAATATAAAATTACTATCCCGCTATCCAAGGTAAGGTGGTGATTTTATGGAAATATGAGACTTGTGTCATTTCTTAAACAATGACTGCTGTCGTCAGTTTTCTCGACCCTTTAGTGGTTTTGACCATCCAACGGTGGTTTGAATTTTGGATTACTGACTTGAGCAGCCTTGGAGGAGGAGGCACCTAGGTCTGATTTTCTGTTGGAGATATGTCTTTTTTCGACCTTCTTTGGCACTGTTTTTGGCTTGTTCTTGGCCTTCATTTTTGCGGCAAACTTGCAAGCCCAGCTCAAGCGTTTCCAGTCTCGGAGACTCACCCTTTTTGTATGCCCCTGACCATATCTTCTAATGGTTCTCAGGGCGTTTTCCAACTTTTTATTAGATTAAGGTCTCCTCCCTTATTCTGTTCTTTCGGGTTCACCGTTTTTTCCGTAGTCGGTTTTAGCCCATGCGAGCAGCGATTTCCGGAACTGGCAGCATCCACACAGACTTTGGAGGGTTTCCTATGCTTTGACCCTTTACAGGGAGTTGAAGTTGATTTGGCTCCCGGGTCTACCGGGTTTTTGGTCAGTATGTTGCCTTTGTTAACAGCAGCAGGGTTTTAGGCCACTATGACATCCGCTTCAGAGCCGTTGGAACTAGCGAAAGATTGATATTCGTTGTGATGTGTTTTTTAGTTTCCAGCGGGGGTTTCGCTCGTTGGTTTTGCCAGGGTCGAAAATCAAAGAAACACTGAAACTTCGAATGTAAAAGGCCACAAATAACCTTAAGAAACTTTATTATTTAAGGAAAAACATTTATATATTAAAATACAAATTAATCGATTTATAATATGTATATATGTAATTTTGTATGTTTCTTTTTCTCCGGTTCGATCCTTAGTTGAAACGAATTGATGCTCCTTCCTTAGCTCCCCGTGGTAGATTCTTGCTCTAGTCTCTATACAATTGGTTATTGTACGGGTTTTTCCATAGCGGGTGTGGGGTAGCTGGTAGGCCTTCGTACTGGTATTTACGGTAGTCTTTCGCACTGGTATTTACGGTAGGTTTTCGCACTAGTATTTACGGCAGGTTTTCACACTGGTATTTACTGCAGGCTTTCGCACTGGTATTTACGGTAGGCTTTCGCACTAGTATTTACGGCAGGTTTCTCACTGGTATTTACGGCAAGTTTTCGCACTGGTATTTACGGTAGGCTTTCGCACTAGTATTTACGGCAGGTTTTCACACTAGTATTTACGGCAGGCTTTCGCACTGGTATTTACGGTAGGCTTTCGCACTAGTATTTACGGCAGGTTTTCACACTGGTATATACGGCAGGCTTTCGCCCTGGTATTTACGGTAGGCTTTCGCACTAGTATTTACGGCAGGTTTTCACACTGGTATTTACGGCAGGCTTTCGCATTGGTATTTACGGTAGGCTTTCGCACAAGTATTTACGGTAGGTTTTCACATTGGTATTTACGGCAGGCTTTCGCACTGGTATTTACGGTAGGCTTTCGCACTAGTATTTACGGCAGGTTTTCACACTGGTATTTACGGCAGGCTTTCGCACTGGTATTTACGGTAGGCTTTCGCACTAGTATATACGGCAGGTTTTCACACTGGTATTTACGGCAGGCTTTCGCGCTGGTATTTAGTGTATAGAACACCAAGATCGAAATGTAACTCTCGATGATTTATGCCTCGCTGACTTATACATATTTGTGAAGAAACTAGGTGTGAATTAAAAAGTTAAATGTAAAACCGCTTTGTTTCAGTGATGCATTTGCCCTATCATGAGTAAACCTTCGTAGTGACGTAGACGTCAATGGTGTGTATTAGTGGCGTTGGGCGTAGTGTATAATGCGTAGAAATGGATAGAATGAGAACAATGTGTCTTAAGTGGTGTTGTTTTGTAACGCTTCGTTACATCCCACCTCCTCTTCGGAGACGAGGTTGTTCTCGCCTACCGCTTGTCTCTGTTCCCTTACTTATTTGAGTGTTTTGTTTCTAAGCTGTTTCCTTGCTTGCTGCTGTGTGGCTTTTGTTTGCTTTTTTTTTCTTAACTACCCTTGTTCGTTTACTTTCTCCTCTCTTTCTTCTCTTGTAATGTTCCTTCTCTTACCAACAACTAACTCTACTTTTTTTTTTTTTTTTTTTTTTTATTCCAAAAGAAAAAAAAATATCACTCCTTATTGCAATAACTTAAAATTAAATAACTTCTCATATAATTAACAAACAATTAAAAAAAAAAATAAAAAAAAAAAATAAAAACAATCCTAAGAGAATAAGGTACTTCATGTCCCAGCTTCCTCTCTGCGTTTATCGTGCTTTGTTAGGGTTGAAGGTGACCCTTTTCTTTTGCTCACCATAAAACAATAAAGCCACGCCTGGCTTTATTATCTTCACGTCAATTTCGCCCACCTTCGTCTAATGGTGAAGCATTGGCGGCGACGCCGGGGGTTGTACAATGGATTGGCCGTTATCTGTACGTCAGCGAATGGGTCGCTGGGCACATTTCTTCTGGGTTCTCGCTGCCAAATGTTCCCATTGTGTGTCATGTCTGGTGGCGCTATCGGAGTCGGGCGGTAAAGGCGTCGGTGTTGCTTATCCCTGGCGTTAGCACGTTATCGCTGCAGGTGAGCATGGAAATGCTGGTTGGCGTGGCTAATGATTTTTCGGCATTTGGTGACACGTGTTGTTCTGGCCCTGGTGACATGGTTAGGTCGATGAATGCGCCTACCTCCGCACGTACTGAGCTTTCCGGCGGCTGGGCGAGCCCTTCGTTTTTCCTTACTGCTCCCTTCCCTGTCTTCCTTCTTTTATTTGTCCCTTTGTCTGGTGTAGTCGGTGACTCTGGTGTAGAACTTCCTGGCAGCCCCACTTCTGGCATGCCTATCGGCTGTGTAAACACTTGGTTCTTCTTTTCCGCCTCCTTAGACTTCCTTCCTTTCTTGTTGTGTGGTTTGCCTGGTAATCTTGAAGACTCTAGTAGAGGGCTTGTAAATGATCGCTCTAAAGGCTGGGTGGCTGTTTGCTGCCTCTGCATCGCTTCTTCTTCTTCCTTATTTTTGTTATTTTGCCCTTGGCTCGCTCTTGAACTTGAAGCTGGAAGTCCTCTACTGCTGGAAGTCCTGCTACTGATGTTTTTCGTCTACGTATTGCGTTATCATAGTTTTGAGGTTTCTATTGACGCGCTCGGTCGGGTTTTCTTGTGGCGTGTAAGGAGCCGTTAATCTCTGGATGATTCACATTTCATTTAGAAATTCTTTGAATTGATTACTCACCAACTGGCTGCCGTTGTCTGACAGGATTATCCGGGGGACTCCGAAATGGGAAGTAATTCGCTCACGTACGGCTTTTAGTAGGCTCGCTGCGGTTGCGACCCTTAGCGAGACCACCTCTACCCATTTAGTAAATTTATCGACCATGACTAATATCATCGTATTACCCTTCATAGAGCGGGGTAAAGGTCCCACAAAGTCAATGCAAACAGTGTCCCAAGGTTTGTCTACTACCTGGGTGTGCATAAGACCCGCTGGTTTCTGTTCGGATACCTTATACTTGCAACACACATCGCACTTGCTTACATACTGGGCTATGTCCCGGTGCATGCCAGGCCAGTAATATAGCCGCATTATCCGTGCTGTTGTTTTTGCAATCCCTAGGTGACCAGCCGTCACTACGTCGTGGCCTTCGCGTAGTACCTTACTACGCTCGTGGATCGGTATGCATCTCTTCCATTCTTCGCTTTGATCTGCGAGGGGGTGTGCCGTGAATTTGTGGTATAGAGTACCATCCATAACCTGGAAATCAGGGAATTTTTCTGGGTTTTTGAGTATCTGGGCTATGCGACGTTCCGTCCAGTCTTCGACGATGTCCACCATAGTGGCTAAGTCGCTCTGGGTGATGGGTAAGGGGTCTCTGGAGAGTGTGTCGGCTACAACATTCATCGCCCCTTTTCGATACTGAATGTCGAAGTTGAATTGCTGCAGTTCTATCGCCCAGCGGGCTAGACGTCCAGATGGATTATCCAGGGAGTGTAGCCACTTTAAAGAGTGGTGATCAGTTATCACGGTGAACTGGTATCCTTCTATGTATGGCCTCATTTTCCTTATTCCCCACAAGATCGCCAGACATTCTTTCTCGGTTACTGAATATTTCTTTTCTAGCTCAGTCAGGGTCCTGCTAGCGTAAGCGATAACCCTTTCTTCTTCCTTGGTATTCTGTGATAAAACTACCCGTACTGACTTGCATCTGTCTGGATGGTAAAATTTAGGCTAAAATCTGGACACATCAGGACTGGAGCTTCAGTGAGCTTTCGTTTTAATTCTATAAAAGCGGCTTCCTGACATGGCCCCCATTCCCAAGCTTGATTTTTCTTTAAGAGCTTTGTTAGTGGGGTGGCTATCATAGAAAAATCCTTAATGAATCGGCGGTACCACGATGTAATTCCTAGGATTCGCCGTAGTTCCTTTATGCTTCTTGGTGCGTTCAATTCCTGCACGGCTGTGACTTTATCGGGGTCCGTACTCACTCCACGGTCGCTTACCACATGTCCTAGATATTTGAGTTTGCTTTTACAAAACTCACATTTTTCTTTCTTGATCCTCAGGTGTGCTGCTTGTAAACGTCTGAACACTTCTTTCAAATGGGTCAAATGATCTTCGAAAGTTTTGCTTATGACGATAATATCGTCTAGGTACGCGAAGGCGTATTCGTCCATGTCCGGACCTATAATCGTATCCAACATGCGTTGGAACGTGGCTGCGGCGGAGCTCAAACCACACGGCATTACCTTCCATTGATAAAGTCCGCGTCCAGGAACAGTAAAAGCTGTGGCCGGGCGAGAGTTCAGGTCCAGTGGTATCTGCCAATATCCCTGTTTTAAATCGATCGTAGAAATAAAGTTAGCTTGTCTCAACTTGTCTAGAATAGCGAAAATTTGAGGGAGTGGATAGGCATCCATGATGGAAACGGCGTTGAGCTGGCGGTAATCAACGCATACTCTCCATGTCCCATTCTTTTTCTTTACCAGAACTATTGGGGAGCTATACGGGCTATTAGAAGGTTCTATTTTCCCGTCACGCAGCAGGTCGTTTATTTCTTCCTCAATTACCTTCTGCATTGCGGGATTTCTGGGGTAATACCTTTGTTTAAATGGCTGGTTGGTTTTTAATCGTATGTGATGGACTGCCGCGTTAGTTGTAGGAGGCAATGCCTCGAACTTGGGCAGCTCTACGTCGAGTAGAGAGGCTAAATGCCTGGCTTGGTGTGGTAGCAAAGGTTTTTCCCCCAATGTGCATAGGAGGTCTTGTCGAGGCTCTTGTTCATAATTAAATTGGCCATGAGGGAACTTTTTCCCTAGAAGAATTAAGCCTAAACCCGCTTTTAAAAGCACGTCCATACCGAGGACTACTTGCTCGGTTAATTGTTTTAGGTATGTCAGCTCTCCTTGGACAGGCTGGTTGTCTATGAACATAGTCACCTCGTAGTGCTCTCTGCTAGTTACCGGACTACCGTTGGCTAAATGAATGGCGTCGTCCTGGTATCGCACGGGCACAACATCTCTTTGGCAGAGCTGGCGGATTTCGGGATTCATGAATGACTTCGTGGCTCCGGTGTCAATTAGTGCCTTCACGAGGTGGTTACAGATTCTTATTGACAGGAAACACCGAGAGTCAACCCAAACCCCTGCGTGCGTTGCTACAGCTGGCCCTTGATTTGTCTCTCCTTGATCTGTGTAAGATTCCATCTCTCCGCGTGTAAGAAGTTCTTGTGGTCCCTCTCTAGGTACTATCGCTACGCCCCTCTCTATTGCATCCTGGTTATCTTCCTTGCCGCGGTTATCCACCCTGTTTCCATGTCCCTTGGCGAGACTCTGGCTAGGCGATACCAATTTAGGTTGTGAGACATGGATTACGGCTGCTCTATGTGGGTGACATCCACAATCCTTGGTCAAGCGTCCGTCCGTCCCGCAATAAGAGCAAAACAACCTAAATGGGCGGTGACAATTAGATTTGGTATGTCGCTGCTGCTTACAGTTCCAGCAATGGGTTGTTAGATCATACTGGATCGCCGGTGGAGGGTTTCTCACGTAGTAGTCTTGATTACCTGGCCCCTGTGCTGGTGGATTTTGTGTATGTCTCAATGGATTAGGCGTTTGTGTCGGTAACTGAGTGGGTTGTGACCCCGACGGTCGAGTTGTTCTTTCTTCGCTAATAATATATTCGAACTCTTCGGCCTATTCCATAAGTTCGTCTAAAGTGTCAAAATCTCGGCGTTTAATGTATAGTCTATACTCTGGGCGAAGGCTATCGTATATGCGGTCTATACTCTCAGTCTATTGCATGCGAGGGTGTTGATGTATGAGATACTGCGCCGCCCGAACAAAATCTTTTGCCTTTTCCCGTGGGCCTTCTCTTTCTCATTATCTCATCCTCCAATTTGTGGATGTAACGTGCAGGTAGGAAATGCTGCAGGAATAGCTTCCAGAAAAGGGACCATGATCGCAGACTATCCTTGTTTATGCGAAACCATTCTAATGCTGTTCCGCGAAAAATTTCTGGTAGGGTTCTTACCATATCATCCAAGCGGACGTCGTAACAGGAAGCCAGTTCCTCGACGCGCTCCATGAACTCCAATGCATTACCGGTGGAGTCGAACTTTAATCCCCATTTCCTTACCACGTTCATGACTTCGGCGTCCTGGTTAATAGAGAACCACCTTTGGTGGTAGACCTGGCTTCGTGCTCGGTCGTAACATCTGCACTTAAGTCATCTTTCTGAGGTACCGGAAAGGATAACTCCGTGTAGTCTGTGCAAGACCGTGCTTCTACTTTTGCCTTATCTTCAAGCTTATCTAGTTCATCTTCGGAATCATATCTTTCTGTAACCGATTTTTCCATTTCTTCACACAAGTTCTGGGTGGATTTCCTGAGCCGGGCCTCTTTGATGTGCTTGCTAAATCTGGCTCTAAGCTCGTGTGATTTTCCGTCGGTTGGTAGCCCTTGTCGGGTCATTAATTCTATTAACTCCTTCTTCCGGAGAAGATAGATATTCCCGATACTGTTTGACACATCAAACTCGGCGGGTTCATCACCATCTGTGGACATTATGGCTTTTGATTGTATTCAAGTGTTCCCTTTAAAGTTTTTTTTTTTATTTTCTCGGAAGTGGACCTTAACGGTCCCTGCTCGGGCGCCAATTGGTGATGTGCTTTTTAGTTTCCAGCTGGGGTTTCGCTCGTTGGTTTTGCCAGGGTCGAAAATCAAAGAAAAACTGAAACTTTGAATGTAAAAGGCCACAAATAACCCTAAGAAACTTTATTATTTAAGGAAAAACACTTATATATTAAAATACAAATTAATCGATTTATAATATGTATATATGTAATTTTGTATGTTTCTCTTTCTCCGGTTCGATCCTTAGTTGAAACGAATTGATGCTCCTTCCTTAGCTCCCCGTGGTAGATTCTTGCTCTAGTCTCTATACAATTGGTTATTGTACGGGTTTTTCCATAGCGGGTATGGGGTAGCTGGCAGGCCTTCGTACTGGTATTTACGGCAGTCTTTCGCACTGGTATTTACGGTAGGTTTTCGCACGAGTATTTACGGCAGGTTTTCACACTGGTATTTACTGCAGGCTTTCGCACTGGTATTTACGGTAGGCCTTCGCACTAGTATTTACGGCAGGTTTCTCACTGGTATTTACGGCAGGTTTTCACACTGGTATTTACGGCAAGCTTTCGCACTGGTATTTACGGTAGGCTTTCGCACTAGTATTTACGGCAGGTTTTCACACTGGTATTTATGGTAGGCTTTCGCACTAGTATTTACGGCAGGTTTTCACACTGGTATTTACGGCAGGCTTTCGCACTGGTATTTACGGTAGGCTTTCGCACTAGTATTTACAGCAGGTTTTCACACTGGTATTTACGGCAGGCTTTTGCACTGCTTTTTACGGTAGGCTTTCGCACTAGTATTTACGGCAGGTTTTCACACCGGTATTTACGGCAGGTTTTCACACTGGTATTTACGGCAGGCTTTCGCGCTGGTATTTAGTGTATAGAACACCAAGATCGAAATGTAACTCTCGATGATTTATGCCTCGCTGACTGCTTGTCTTATACATATTTGTGAAGAAACAAGGTGTGAATTAAAAAGTTAAATGTAAAACCGCTTTGTTTCAGTGATGCATTTGCCCTATCATGAGTAAACCTTCGTAGTGACGAAGACGTCAATGGTGTGTATTAGTGGCGTTGGGCGTAGTGTATAATGCGTAGAAATGAATAGAATGAGAACAATGTGTCTTAAGTGGTGTTGTTTTGTAACGCTTCGTTACATCGTCATCTGCGAGGATGCGATTTTCCTCATCAGACGACATCACTTTTGCCAGCCCCCACGGTCCCAACCTCAGAGTCAGTAAGCCTTACCAAAGTGGAGGCTATAATCAATCCCACGGGCACCACTGCTGAAAGCAGGTATACATTCATCTGCTTTTCCGTTTTTTATTGTGTTATTTGTTATGTATATTGATTGACTCACTATCGACTTGTCTTCTAGCGAAGCAAAGCCATCACCGATAGCCTCTTGAGAATGAAGTTCAGTTTTATTTCTGTGAAGATCGTACACTGGTTAGAAACTTCAAGTTGAAAAGGTTTTTTTACTTACAAATTGGTATATTCAAATACAAAGCAGTGAGCAACAATAATAAATTTTGAATTCCAAAAAATCTTTACAAACAATTGATCTAAAATTAAAATTAATATAAGAAAATTCAAATTCAAATTTAAAATAATTGTTCACCTCAGAATTAAAATTAACTTGAAACAAAAAAAGCGCAAAAAGAAATCTTCAAGGTGAAGCAAGTTAAAAATGTCAAATTTCAAATACTTAGCACGTGTGTACTCTTTTAAAAAGAAAGAGACGGAAGTACTTTTTTTTTTAAAATAATATTTCACCAATTTCAAAAATGTTGCCACTTTAATCAAAAAGTTTAAAATCTTTGAATTTGAAGATTTAAAAAAAAATATTTATTTTGGCTTGATGACATTCCGGGGCCCGTCTGAAGCTAGGATGAAGACTCGAGATCAAGCACAGCAAGCCTTCCTACTGACCTCTTTGTCCTTATCGTCCCATTGGGCAATCGTACGTCACAAACTCGGACTACTCCATCAGCTCCATGATAAACTTTTTCCACTACTCCCATTTGCCAAGAGGAACGAATATCATTTGGTTCAACTAGAATGACAATGCTACCTTCCACGACTGGTTTTATGTTTTTGTGCCATTTTGTTCGTCTCGTTATTTCAGGCAGATACTCTAAGTACCACCTTCTTGTAAACTCTGCCATTAAATGCTGAGATTTCCGGCTGTACAGCTTACTGTTGACATCGCCTTCATAAAAAACTCCGGGTGCCGTAACATTTGCATCGTCTTCTCCGAAAAGCATGGAATTTGGAGTAAGGGGCTTCGGATCATTAGGGTCGACAGGAGGGTAAGCGGGCGCCGATTAAGCTGGCCTTTTAAAATAAATTCAACTGTGGATTTTATTGATCTTATGAGCCTCTCCCATGCTCCACCCATCCATGGTGAATATGCAGGAATAAAACGCCATAGAATACCTTCATATTTTGCAGAGTAATCGCTTAGTGCTGTTTCCATCTCCTTGACATCCTTAGCTAAAAGGTTTTTTGTTCCAATAAAATTGAGTCCATTGTCACTGTAAATAAATTTGATAACGACTCTATTTATTACAAAACGCCGGCCGGACTGCCATTGTGCATTGGTCCAATGAAAGATCGTTTAGGAGTTCCAACTGTACAGCCCTGAAAGTTAAGCAAGTAAAAATCATACCATATATCTTTGCAGTACCTCTTCCAAATTTGACCAGCATTGGCCCGAAGCAGTCTACACCAACATGAGTGAATGGCCTCGACTCGAAGGATAAACGAGCCTCTGGAAGCTGACCCATCAGTGGCGTTTCTGGTTTGGCTCTAAGCAGTTTACACATACTGCATCGTGACTTGACTCTCAGAACTGCTCCTCGGATGCTGATGATCCACGCTCTTTCACGTATGTCTGATATAATAGATTCGGTACCAGTATGGAAGTTCCTATCGTGATGATACTGAACAAATATATCAACTAGATAGTGGCTTTTTGGTAAAATCGCAGGATTCCTAGAGGCGTAAGAAATCTTTGCCCTCTGTGCCCTCTTCATCCAAGAACGGTGACAAACAGTAAATCGAGCTCGAGATATCCACCCTTTTATTCTTTTCTAGGGAATGGATTTCAAAGCAAAAGGCGTCCTGCTGGATTTTTCTAAATAGCCAATCTTCTGCGCGATTATATTCTAAAGGGGTGACGAAACTCTCTTTCTGCATTTCCTTTTTAAAGAAATGGTCCTTGGCACGCAGTAAAAAGGCAATCACTCTCACTGGAGAACCCCAATTCGCTCGAAACCTTGGTTTCAATTCATCATATATCAGAAAAGATATGGCCGGATCGCAGGAGTGCAGCCAGGTTTTACTGGCCACATCTTGAAAGGACTTCGCAGGAAAACAGGGCCCCTGAACCATCTAACATCTTGATTTCCCATTGAAGGATCACTCCATTTTGTGCCGTCGTCAGCCACGTTGTCCACAGAGCATATGTGGAACCACTGGTTGGTGGAGGTTGAGTCTAAAATTTCACCAATTCTTACCGCCACAAAGGAAGGGAACTTGAAATCAGAAGAATTGATCCATGATAAAACTGTCTTTGAATCCGATAGAAAAATCGTTTTGTGAAATTTAATAGTGTGTGATGCTTTAATAGTTGACGCTAATTTTACACTGAGAACAGCAGCTTGAAGTTCCAAACGTGGCACAGATAACTTTTTCAACGGAGCAACTTTGGCCTTTGCCATAACCAGAGCGACCTCAACATCATCTCCTTTTTCAAATCGAAAGCATGCAACCGCTGCGAAAGCTTGTTCTGAAGCATCTACAAAGACTATCAGACTGATTTCTGCATCGTCAGGAGACCACGAAACGTATCGGCGAGAAATCTTCAACCTTTCGATACCCGAAAGCTCCTTGATGAAAATTAACCACTGTTTTTTCAGGCACTCGGAAACGGGTTCATCCCAGTCAGTACCTTCCTTCCAAACTTCTTGTAGGATTATTCGATCTCGAATAACGTACTGGGAGATCAGTCCGAGAGGATCGAAAATTCGCATGATAGTTCTTAGGATTTCCCGTTTGGATATTCTGCTTTCTGTAAGTAACATGTTCCTCAACGAACTATCGTCTGACATCCTGTAGGTGAGATGATCACAAGAAGGATGCCAATACAATCCCAAAACTTTAGTAATAAATCTATCGGAATCGTCTGGGTCCACGCTTATCAGCTTCGCATTAACGTGACTTTCTGGAACCCGCTTCAAAAGTTCTATACTGTTTGACTGAACACCAACTAGCTCGAAACTCATAGACTTGCATATTCGAATGGCGTCTTGGGTTACTTCAACAGCTTGATCCACGGAGTCGTGGCTATTAAAGTAGTCATCAACATAGGTACGATTCACTAAACCATCCACAGCATCGGGATATTTATCAGTGAATTTGTTCGCATGAAAGTTTTTAACGTATTGCGCACAAGTAGGAGAACACCTTGGGCCAAACATCATCACCTCCATGATATAAATTGTGGGAATCTTCGTAACATCTCCATTTCTCCAAAGAATCCGTTGACACTGTTGGTCCTCCTCCTTTATGCGAATTTGGTGGAACATTTCCTTGATATCTGCGTTCACAGCTATCGCACGCTCTCGAAGCTTAAAGATACCGGCATGCAAAGACACAAGATTGTCAGGTCCTTTCAATAAATGTGTATTGAGTGACACACCCTTAACCTTCGCAGCGACATCTGCTACATCTCGTGGCTTGGGTATGATTTTGTTCATGTTCTCATTGATGAAAGTGGGAGCGTACCATACTCGAGGCCAGTCTTTTTTTAAATCTTCTTCGGAAGCAATCCTTGCATAGCCTTTTGATAATAACTCCAACATATGGTTATTCTTCCATTCCAAAAGATGGGGGTTTTTTTTTCAAAGATTTCTCCAAACCAATAAGTCGACTTAAAGCCATGGGGTAGCTATTAGGCAACTTATTATATTGTCATCATCCCATAACAAACCGATTTCGTAACGATTACCCACAAATTTTAAATTGCTCTCCATAATACTTAAAGCACGGTTGACATCTTTACTAATTAAATCGCCTTTAGGCGGCATAATGCCGAAATTTTCTGTAGTGAAATGCCTTTTAACCAGCTCATGAAGATCAGTTTCAGTTTTAATGGCGTCATGGAACAAAAATCGAATCGACGGCTTAGCTGGTTCATTAAGACATTTTGCCCTCAATAATGGAGCAGACTTCCCATAAACTATCCATCCGAGAAGTGTTTTTAAAGCACAAGGCTGGTCTTCCTTTCCATACCACTGTCCATGGCCTAATAGAAACTTGGCTTGATCTAAGCCCACTAAAATTTTTGGTTTTGCTTCAACGAGATCTATAAGCGGAAGCCCGCGGAGATGAGGATACTCCTCTTTCAATTTGGAACAGTCAATAGATTGTGTTGGGAGCTCCAACCCCTTCACTGTATACACATTCTTCAAAAAATATTGCTTCTGGTTCTGAATATTAGAGATTGCGAAATTCGTCCTCATAGAAACTTCACTCCTGGCGACACCCTTAGTCCATTGAAGTGTAAGGTTTTCTTGTTCACCTTCAAGCCCCAGATCATCGAACAAATCTTTTTCAATCATGGTTAAGGAGGACCCGTCATCCAAGAAAGCAAAAGTGTCTATAAAATTCCTGTTGGAGCCATAAATCCGTATAGGAGCTATCTTAAACAAAACAGGCGAGTTAGTTCCTAAATGGGAAGAATTAAAATTCGAGTGGGGCACATAAGGTTTAGCCGAAGGGTTTAAATCTTTATTGATATCAACAATATCTGTTTGATGTAAAAGCGGATGGTGTCGTCCAATACATCCCGACAAACCACACGACTTCTTCTTCGAGCAAGATCTCCAATCATGGACCTTAGGGTCTAAACAGCGGAAACATATTTTCTGATCGCGTGCAAAGGTAAGTCGCAAATCCGGTGGCATTAATTTAAATTCCTCACAATCACTGAAAACATGTTGCTTCTGCCCACATTTAGCACAATTAACTTTTAAATCTGGTGAAGAAATCGTTATTGGCTGATGAGTGAGCACACATGAATCCAAAGGCTTGACCAAATCAGGTGGTAAATCAACTACCTTCTGAGTAAGGAAAATCGGCAAGTCTTCTAAAGATGTATGAGGATTCAAAACTTGAGTTTTTCGCCATTCTTGGTAAAGTCGAGCCCCCAATTTGCAGGAAAGATCCGTCAAGACATATCCATTTGAGAGATCCTCTCTTCGATTCATTGACTTTACATCTGCAACAAATCCGTTTATTTTGACTGCCCATAAACGAAGATTGGGATCACATTTTGACTTCAAAGCTGGAAGCTGTAGGAGATCCGCAATCAAGCCATGAACCAACACATCAAAACGTCCAAATACAGAACGTAAGCAATCCATAATCGCGTCAGCGTCAATTGAGTATTTGAGCCGATCACTTACTAGCTGATAAGCTTCACCTTTAAGTGCTTTCCGAAGACGAGCAACATTTTTCTTACTGTTGTACTTTCCTTCCACAGTCGTTGATTTGTACACTTCTTCAAAGTACGGCCACTCCCTCCTATTATGGCCAGAAAAATTTGGCAACTCCTGCACATTACTCCGATTTAAAATGGTAAGCAGACTTGCCATGTCTGAATGATGAATGGAGGAATCTTCAAAGCTCTCATTAAGTGGAGTGGATTGACGTTGTTGTTGTTGTTGTGGGCGATGTGGTTGTTGTTGTTGTCGTTGTGGATGTTGTTGTTGTATAGACGTCTTCAACAAGGATTGATGGTTAGCCTGAATTTTCTTGATCATCTCTAACCTATCTTCAGAAAGTTTGCTAGCTGATGGCTTAAATGAACTAAAAGGAGCAACTCCCAGGGGGTGGGACGTATTTGAGACACCTGCTAACTTTCGCTTGGTTTCATCTAACTCTTTCCGCAACGCAGCTAGTTCTACATCTTTTTGAGCCGCAGCTGCTTGGGCTACCACAGCAGCTTCCAGTAAAACATCAACGTTAGCATCTACCTCGCATTGAATACCTGTATCGATGTGGACATCAACCTCCGTACCCGCTCCCGTAGCCCTAGGATTATCATCTTCTCGTGGTTCGCAATCATTAGCCTCGCAAAACCATGGATCAGATGTCTTGTAAAGGTCAGGGTTAAAATTAGCACATGAGAAATGCCACCATCTTCTACATTTCTCACACGCCACCATATCATCGTTATCTGCTAAACGACAATTCTTCAGAGTGCAACTATACCCTGTTCTATTCATCGTTAGTAATTACAACTTTCAATTTAAATAAAATAATGTTGCTGCAACGCTTCAGACCAAATAATAAATATTGCTTCCCAAGTCTCGTTGAATAAAAAGAAGTAAACGAGTAATCCTCTTGAGAATGAAGTTCAGTTTTATTTCTGTGAAGATCGTACACTGGTTAGAAACTTCAAGTTGAAAAGGTTTTTTTACTTACAAATTGGTATATTCAAATACAAAGCAGTGAGCAACAATAATAAATTTTGAATTCCAAAAAATCTTTACAAACAATTGATCTAAAATTAAAATTAATATAAGAAAATTCAAATTCAAATTTAAAATAATTGTTCACCTCAGAATTAAAATTAACTTGAAACAAAAAAAACGCAAAAAGAAATCTTCAAGGTGAAGCAAGTTAAAAATGTCAAATTTCAAATACTTAGCACGTGTGTACTCTTTTAAAAAGAAAGAGACGGAAGTACTTTTTTTTTTTAAATAATATTTCACCAATTTCAAAAATGTTGCCACTTTAATCAAAAAGTTTAAAATCTTTGAATTTGAAGATTTAAAAAAAAATATTTATTTTGGCTTGATGACAACCGACTTTTGAGCGTTCATCTCTACTCGATTTTCTTCTTCGTTAACTTTTTCCATCTTTAATTTCATTTTTTTCACTTTTGGATTACTGACTTGAGCAGCCTTGGAGGAAGAGGCACCTAGATCTGATTTTCTGTTCGAGATATGTCTTTTTTCGACCTTCTTTGCCTCTGTTTTGGCTTGTTCTTGGCCTCTATTTTTGCGGCAAACTTGCGAGCCCAGCTCCAGCGTTTCCAGTCTCGGAGACTAAGCCTTTTTGTATCCCCCTGTCCATATCTTCTAATAGTTCTCAGGGTGTTTTCCAAGTCTTTATAAGAGTTAAGGTCTCCTTCCTTATTCTGTTCTTTCGGGTTCACCGTTTTTTCCGTAGTCGGTTTTGGCCCATGCGAGCGGAAACTGGCAGCATCCACACAGACTTTGGAGGGTTTCCTATGCTTTGACCCTTTACAGGGAGTTGAAGTTGATTTGGCTCCCGGGTCTACCGGGTTTTCGGCCAGTATGTTGCCTTGGTTAACAGCTGCAGGGTTTTCGGCCACTGTGATATCCGCTTCAGAGCCGTTGGAACTGGCGAAAGATTGATATTCGTCGTCTGCGAGGATGCGATTTTCCTCATCAGACGACATCTCACTTTCGCCAGCCCCCACGGTCCCAACCTCAGAATCAGTAAGATCTATGAGAGCCTCACCAAAGGGGAGGCTATCATCAATCCCACGGGCACCACTGCTGCAAGCAGGTATACATTAATCTGCTTTTCCGTTTTGTGTTGTGTTTCTTGTTATGTATATTGATTGAGTCATTATCGACTTCTCTTCTAGCGAAGCAAGGCCATCACAGGCAGCCGTGACCTCTACCGACTTTTGAGCGTTCATCTCCACTCAAGTTTCTTCTTCGTTAACTTTTTCCATATTTAATTTTCATTTTTGACATCTCTGTCTTGTTTTTTGAGGCTGCTTGGTTGTTTGCCACTGCATCTGGATTGATGAAGTGCCAAAACATAAGCCCCCCCCCCCACCACGTCAAGATAAACCTCTATCATAAAAAAGCTCACAGATGGCGCTCTATGTTTAATGAAAAAAGTATAGATAATTGTTACCACAAAAGTTGAAATTTTGTAATACAATAGTTAATTGAATAACCTAAAAAGAAAAAGAATCCAGCTTCACATTTTTTTTGAGGGAAAAGTATCCAACTGATGAAGTCAAAAATACGCTCTTTTCGATTGCATACCCACGTGCTGCATCCTTCATTGCACCAGCTGGGCACTTCCCCCCCACTAATGTGAAGCTGGATGCTTTTTTCGTTTATGTTATTATTTTAACTATAAGTGTACCAAATTTTCAGCTTATGTGGTGAGCATATTTTTCACATCTTTACGTGAAAAGCTGGAGTATGATCCCCCACTCGAAATTCGACTGGATACGTTTTTATGTTTAAATATACCATAATTACCACCTTTACAAAGTTTGAGCTTTTGTGGTATTAGTTTTTTTTTTATTAATATTTTACGTGTTCCGGAGGCTGCCGATGACAACCTCCCATAGCTGTGCAAGCTGGAGGTCCATTCCTTTACTTGTGATACCAAATTAAGCTTTGGAAAACATTTTCAGCTTTTGTTGAATGACTATCTCTTAAATGTCGCTGGCTCCCGGACAATATATCCTAGCTTTGAAAACACATTTGGTTTACGGGACGTAGATCTTTGAAGGGGGGGGGGGAGTTATGACAAACGCATGTACGTTTCGGACATGCGCATAAATCTTAATTGTCAATGTGTGTCATCATTTCAGAAGACGAACCTGTTCTCATAGGTAACTGTAAATATGATTCCTTTGTTATTTCAATGACACCGGATAGTTGTGCTACCTGGAGGTTGCCTGGTCATTGACCAGTAGTGAACGATCAGCATATTTGCAATACGCTGACCTGGATATCGCCACCGAACAACGTAGGGTAGAGGTGGCACCCTCCGACACCTTAAGAGAAAACATTGCATAGTTCCAATAGCACTGTTTTTTTAAACAATATTTAAATGTAATTTTTAAAACTGGTATATTTTCAAAATAATGAATATGTTAAAGTTTAAAAAAAAAATATGTTTATATTTTTTTTAAGTTTTTGAAAAAAAAAGTGAAAAAGTGTCGAATGTGCCCCAATACGGGGCACCTCCGACAATGGGTGGGGCACCTTCGACAGCAACGTAAATCATATGGAATTTATGTATTTTATATTACTTTTTAAGATAAATGTCATTATATCATATTGCTATAAAAATCCAAATATTTTTTATTATTGTTATTAAGGATGATGAAAAACGAAAAAAATGAAAAAAAATTAATATTTTTCAAAATTTTATTTATTTTTAGTGGACTGCGTTGAAGTAAATTCAAAATTAAGTTTTTAGTGACCTTTAGTCTGTAACGTAGAAATTAAAAAGTGACGGAATTACTGTTCACACCAAAAACACACACAGAGTGAAGCCCATATGAAGAATACAAATATTAAAAAAAAATATATTATAATTGTATATCTCACATTAGACATCATCTCTGATGCGTCAGCAATTCCGTCAATAAAAAATGACCCTGAATAAAAAAGGACATACATCCTCTTGCTAAGACATGCATGATGACGATAGTATTCAGGTTGACACGATCACACGGTAGAGGGCATCCAAACCAAAAGACCAACTTACAGATAGTCTTAGAGGACCGCCACCGCTAGACCGTGCTCCAATCACAATGTATCCCGGTGTTGGTAGTAGAATACGGTGCCCATACCATCAACTCAACCAGGCACCATGTCTCTACTAGGTAAATCTTCATCATACAAATCCTTGGCCTCTTTTTCTCTCTCTACACAGACTTACCCACCACAGCATTCCGGTTATCTCGCTTCTCTCATAGTTGTATGACAGGACCACATGGATATCTGGATGTATACATACACAACGATTACGCATTATGCAAAGTTCCACCATAAAAGGGTACCTACACCAATACACCCAAATACCATAGACACGATTAGTAAGAGAGATAGGTCCGCACACAGAACACAACCTACATCCCTTAGATCATAAAACTTACCATGCCGATCGCCTCAGAACTAGATTTGTAACAACCAGAGGAAACCAGAATGCGGGTGGATAATTTATTATTATTTTTATAATTGGTAGTTTCGATGACCTGCAATACCTAAAAATATTCAACACATGCTCAAAACCAAACTCACCAGAGAAATTATCTTAAACTTCAAAAAAAGAAAACTCATACCGAAGATCCACGCGGAAACAGAATTTATTTACCACGAGACCACTACTACACTCAAAAGATCCGAAGCCGACCCAATCATTGTAGTGTTCGCGGAAGGAAAGAAGATTCCGGAATCCCTAGACTTCGCCAGTCACAAAGGCCTATTGCCTTCATGTGTCATGGGAAATGACATAAGCAGAATCTCTCGTCCATCACGAACTCGGTTGGTATAGAAGAAAAAATATAAATAGTAAGTCGAATTTCTTATTCCTCAATTCCCTACTCCGTACTACTCTTCAGTCCACTACACGTACTGGAGGGCATTGACCCGAGAGGTAAATTGAGGTTGTCGCTGATCGACCACCGCGTCGATATGCAGCATTGCCCCGCTCCACTCAAGAGCAGAAGGGAGGTGAGTCCTTGCTGTGGGATCGCGACGGTGCTACAAGTTTTTACCCTGCATATCTGGATACGGATGTTGATATATCCCTTTCTTTCTGAAAGACTAAGGCCTGTGGCACATGATACATTGTTCATTAAGATGCGTATGCTTCTGCTTCTCAGACCCTCTTAGACTGAGACACTCCCAGTAGGAGTAATAATATTCCGATTGATTGAGAAAAGATTTAGTCTTGCACTTCTTATGGAGTTATGAGTAGAACTGTTTCTTTCACCACAAATACTCTTGACCACACTTAATAGTTTACTAAACGATAATATCTTTAGATGGTAAAAGATATCTAGAGCTGTCATCAACCTTGTCTCTACCATGCTCTAATATTTTGTAGAGTGTAGGTACGAAGTGACTGACCGAGTGTCGGGTTGTCTAAGGTGTAAACGACAACCCCTGTCTCATAACCCACCCATTTCCGAAGAAGATCAACTCCCTCTTCGAACCATGGCTTCTTAAAGACAGGCAAACAATATTACTAAGAAGCCCCTAAACACGAATGTAGGTCAAGCCTGACCTACATAACTAAACCTCTATCTATATTGACCCATCAACTAAATAACCTAAATAACTAATTCCGTTTCATGTTAGAGAAAGAGAGGGATTCAACCAACCCCCATCGGACCTAGAATTAACTTACTGCATAATTACTAAATTACTCATACTATCTGAAAAAGAAAGAAAATCTACAAATTTCCATATATCAAAGAGAAAACCGCAACGAAATTTCTATTCAAATAATCATACAAAAATTTTATTTAAATTGGTTCTTAAAACTAACAGGTATAATCCCTAAATACTTATATTATATTTTAATATATTCTTTATTTTTATTCTCAAAAAAAAATATATCTTTTTATTCGACCAAATATTAAAAGGAAAGTTATCAATTGTACTACAAGTAAATTTTAACGAACTATGCGGTCGTTATACAAGAATCAATCTTGCTATAACTGAACCTCGAAATGAAGTTAAAAATTTTAAGTAAATGTAGTTATCAAAACTACAATGGTCGATATATTCTCAAAAGTTCATATAAAATCAAAAAGTCCTTAACACTAATTTATACACGCGTACAAAATTTGTTTACAAGTATGAAACAACCAAAACAAAACAAATGAAAACCGATAGGCCACAAAGGCTCGTATAAGCTACTAAAAGTTTCAAAAATTCCGATAATCGAAATAAAAATTCGCGAAGAAATCTTTCATTGAAAGCGAATAGAATTCTCAAAGGTATACACGACTGAAATTATCAAACGAGTAACTTAGGTAAAGAGCGTTTTTATTACGATAGGCGTGATGAGCGGTACAATAAACCGTCACTCCCGTCTGACCTAATCACACAACAAACACAACACAGATTACAAATAAAGGTTTATTATTAGGATTGTTCAAAAATAACAAACACTTTGTCAAACAAAAAAAATAGTATATTACCATATAACGTAAAGTCAATAATCCAAAGCCGACTATGGGCTGAAGTCAAAAATTATTTCAGGTATAAACACCCACAAAAGATACACAACAACCGATAAGGTTGTCTATGAATGGCATCATAAAAGTAAAAGGTCGATAAGTACCAATATGGTAAAACAGACAATTATTACCATGCTTTGATATCAATAAGTAACAGGATGCAATTTTCCAGCTATACAGCGGGGCAGGGAGTTTATATCCCTAGCAATATATTCGATGAATGGCGTGAGGAGTCTCAACGACTCTGGAGTTGGTTGCCAATTGAACACTTGGACAAACCAAAGAATGGTAAAACCTAATTCACATAACATTACAACATACAAAGACGAAGACGTTTACTTGATAGTATATTAGACTATCTGATAATTTGTAATTCCACAAATTCGAATAATTATTTTTCGTAAATTTACTAGACTATTATTCTTTTAGGAAGTAAATATTATTACGTTTTATCTAAAAATTATTCTTTTCTTTAAATTCCAAACCAGTTCAAAAGGATGTACGTTAATTTACGCGATATTAAATTCAAAAAACACGATTTCAAAAATTAAAGGTAAGTATTTCAAAAAAATGGTACGAAGTTCTGTGTTTCTCAAAATTTGTTCATGTAAGTATTTCGAAAATCTTCTACTATTTGGCTTTAATTGTTTCTCACTCGAAGGATTTACTGAATCATTAAACACTGACTAATATATATATATATAAGATAAATATATAATAAGAAATCAAATGGTACTTAAGTGAATTTTGGTACAAAGAATTCCGCTACTCCATATCCTTGATGATGTAATCATTCAATATATATGTCCACTTGGACGACTGCAACAACTGATGACTCGAAGAGGAACACTAACGAGACTCCAGGTGTAGGGATTATAACGTGATGCTGATCGGAAACGAAAGAATCCTGATCCAATGCAAATCCGCAACAGAGCTGGGGCGCGCTTCGTGTGTACACCGCGCGTGGTGTCTAAAGTACAATATTATACCCGATATGTGGAACGATTGTCCAGACAGATGGATATGTTGATGAACTGATCTCAAAGATCTCCTGCTCGCAGTAACTTATGTGTATGTGCCCGCAGGTGGGCTTTCTTGACACCGCAGGTGGTGCTTCAGAAATCATACATTCAAGTCAATAGATATAATTGAAAATGTGCTGCAACCGTGGCGTCAGGACAGTGCAGTGGATACGTTAAGAAATTCCACGTCGTCTGGAAAAAGTAGGCGGGAGGGTGAGGAATGCTAACAGCAATACCAAACCACTTCCTCGAGGAACGAATCTCCGACGACGATGAAAGTAACTGTACAGTGTGCGGGACTGCGTCAGCCGCACGTGGCTTACACAGAAAATTCCTGTAGGATGCGTGGACAAAGTCCGACTCAAAGATCCAATACGCAAAAAGCACAACACTTCACTTGAAATTTATGTATTTTGGTTTTACAATAATCCTTCAGGAGGATGTCGCCGCAAAAAACTCAACAACTCAAAATCGCAAAAGAAGCAGTGATGTAATAGGATGTTTCGCAAGTTGTAGATGTTTCGGCACGTGGTACGTCGATGGCCACATGGATTGCCTAAGCCAAAAACATGTGCACCTGGCGTTTCCTACGAGGAAATCATGCCAAATAAGAACTTTTAATACAAACTGAAAGTTGAGAAACATACCTTTTATTTTTCACAAAATTCCTTTAAATCCTAAAGATAGGATTCCCCAGGGTTATACGATGTATAACTGCGTAACGCCGCGTCGTTGCAAACCACCATGTGGTGCCACCGACGATTGATAAGAAAAAAATTTCACCCACGAAAATTTTCGTCACGCACAGAAAAAGTTTACAAAATTACCTATAAATCGGGAATTAAATCACTACAATTTTTATTAAATATATTACACAGGACCATGTACCGAATATATTCAGTTCAGGGACCTGCTACTAATATATTTTACATACCTTATTTCGCCAAATAAAATCCAATTGGTAATATAAAATGTCGCTTGCACAAGAAACTGAACTTAATTAAATGATGACTGGTGGGTATAATGACTGAATAGGAAATAGAAAGAAATATGATCTCGATCATATTTTTATATGCCGACCATAAAGTAACAAAACAGACACAGGAGTGATGAGACAAATTCTCTATGGCAAATCAGTTTGACCATAGAGTAATATCTGTAGAAATAGTTTGTGCTGCTTCCGCATAGATGTCACCACCATCATGGAACTTGGGATAAATCATCTAAATGATTAGATTATGCTTCCAATTTGTTCAACTGACGTGTGTCGACCATTCCATCAGATGAGGGATGGTGGATACACGTTAGAGGAAAAATAATTTTTGTAATCAACAAAATGTTTGTGCAAACTAATTTCACCACCAACTTGGTCTGGTGAATAGCACAATGACACTAATACATAGAGCCAATTCGGATTCCCGTTTTTGGAACTCTCTATGATTAGTGGTGAAAATGTCAGATCGGACATAAAAATCCGAAGAGATACTTTCAACAGGATCGAGTTCAGGTTATTTTCTGTCAGGATAGGAAAGATCTGTTCCGTGAAGGAAATTAATCTGACAGGCAAAAATTTCCTGAAAGGGTTTACTTTGACAAGGGAAATTTCTCCAACAGAGGGAATTAGTCCAAAGCGGAAATCTGTCGCCATGGAATTTGAGCGTCGGTAATGTAAGATGAGCGCCATCTAGTGACTGGTGTGAATCTAAAAGTAAGTATAATCTTTGCTTTTAAGGCAGTGGTCACACATCCCAAATAAAAACTTTGGGGTGAAGTCACACTGGCATTACAGTTGTCAAAATATTTTCCCTACAAAACTTGTGCTTTTGGGACAAATCTTATTTGTTCCCAAAGCAGAAGGAAAAGGAGAATATTTCCTATGTTGCTTCAAAAGAAATAATATTTGGTTTACTGTGTGAGTAGCACACAGATAGTCTGTTATACAATCAAACAAACGATAAACATGAAACATGAATAGTTCTTCTTGCAAAAAAAAAAAAATTTTACATGAAGAAGCAAAAGGAACAATAATGGACAAGCACAAGGGTCTCATGCACAGCTGAGCCTACGCCGGGCACAACAATAAAAATATCACAGTAGTAAATGTTCGTGAGTGAACATATTGGAGTGTGGAGAGAAGGAAAGTGTAGTCTACACTAACACTACCTTCACTGACACATCATAATCTCACACTACCTCTTAAGGTCTTTAGTGTGCACCGTCGATTTATAGCCTTTGCTATCCACAACCTCATATAAATTGTTACCAATTACTCTTAAAACTCTAACCTTAATAAATTTTGGACTTAGTTTCGCATTGAAATGCTTCGAAGAGTCGCTAAGCACAAAATTTCGCTTATATATCTCATCATCCACCTTATAATTGACTTTGTGACTGCGCACATTGTATACTTTTTCGTAATCAGCATGAGCCTTAGCTAGTGCCTCTTTCAGATAAGTGTGGAGTATGTTCATCTTTGCAGTTTTGGGTAGCCACTCTATCTCCGAGTTGTTCAAACCTCCTAACTCTCTCAACAGTCGATAGTCCGCCCCATGCTCAATCATTCTCTGACCGAACAGAGCTTCATAGGGGGACATCTTGTGAGTAGAATGAACGGTTGTGCGAAGTGCACTACTTATGGACGATAGATGAGCGTCCCAATTGGACTGCTTCGGATTAATATAAGCACGTATGGCTGCAAGAATCGAGCGATTCACTCGTTCGCTAGCATTTGCTTGTGGCGAATATACTGCAGTTTTATAGTGTTTAACACCATATGCATTCAACAATAATTGAAATTCCTTACTCAAAAATTGCGTGCCGTTGTCGGAGAGTATGCTCTCTGGCACACCGTAAACTAAAAACACATTTTCCTGTAAGAACTTAACTACACTTAGGGCTGTAGCTCTCCTTAAAGGTTTGATCAAAACGAATTTGGTTAGTTGATCCACAACAATGACTATGAATGCATTCCCACTTTTCGATTTAGGATAGGGGCCCAAAAAATCAACATATAAATGCTGGAAAGGTCGATCGACCTCAAAACTATTCCCCATCTCCGTACGAAGCGTCATATTTGAAGCTTTGGTGGTCTTACAAACTTCGCATGAATCAACAAAACGCTTGACCTGAGTATACATACTCGGCCAATAAAATCGCTGTCTCAACCTATAAAGAGTTTTAACTACCCCGCCGTGAGAAGATCTTGGAGGGTTGTGAGCTAACTCAATAAGTGATTTCGTCATCTCGGATGGAACCCACAGTTTCCACGTTAAGTCGTCTGCGAGGGGATTACCAATAGAATGTTTGGTACGTTTGTACACGTATCCCTCGGATACCTTGAGATCTGGTAATCGCTCCTGCTCCTTTTTGATGTGGTTGATGAGGTCCAAGTATCCTGCCGACTGGAAAGAGGAATCCTCTAAGTCCAAATGGAGTACCTCCGCGGGGTCGACTCGTGTTAGGCATGAAAGGAACGCTTCTACTGTCAGGTCGTCAGCTTCATACACTCTTGACAGAGCGTCTGGCACGACATTTAATGTTCCCTTACGATGCTCTACCACGAAATCGAATCCTTGGAGACGCATGCTCCACCTGGCCAATCTGCCAGTAGGATCCTTCAAACTCATCAGCCACTTCAAACTGGAGTGGTCTGTGATTACTCGAAAATGATATCCCTCGACGTACGATCGAAACTTCTGGATACCAAGTACAGCTGCAAGGCATTCTCGTTCGGTGACGGAGTAATTTCTTTGTGCAGCGTTCAGCTTCTGGGAGAAGTAATAGATTGGGCGTTCAGCCCCATCTTCGTCCCGTTGACAAAGAACACACCCGATACCGGACGCGGATGCATCACACAAAATCACGAATTCCTTTGAAAAGTCAGGGTTAACCAGCACCGGAGCTGTCGTCAACGCCTGTTTGATGGATTCAAAGGCTTCTAGAGCCTTCTGGTTAAGCTCGAACGCTTTACCTTTCTTCAGTACATCTGTCAAAGGAGAGGCAAGCGTTGAAAAATCTTTAACGAATCGCCGGTACCATCCCGCCATTCCTAAGAAACGTCTTACTTGACGAGTTGTGGTAGGTACCGGAAATTCATTAATTGCTGCAATTTTGTCGGGGTCAGCTTTCAAACAGCCTTGCCCAACCTTATAACCTAGATACTGAAGCTCATCAAAACAGAACTTGGATTTCTCCACGTTGATCGTCAGTCCTGCCCTGGTCAATTCCTGACTTACTCGCCTCAATATCGCCAAGTGTTCGTCGAATGTTTCAGACACGACCAAAAGGTCATCGAGATAAACGAACACTAGATCCCGCAATTCTGTCGGAATTACCTTAGACATAAGATAACTCAGACTCTGCGGCGCATTACACAAACCGAATGGCATGACCTTGAAATGGTACAAAGGTCTACCAGGTACTGTAAAAGCAGTCTTTTCCCTTGACGTTTTCTCCAACGGTATCTGCCAGAATGCGTCTTTCAAATCCACACTAGAAATATAGCGAGTTTTTGAAAGGCGTGCTAACAGACCCTCAATATGGGCAATTGGTCTCGCATCCTTCTTTGTAACCGAGTTCACCTTCCGAAAGTCTAGGCATAGGCGGTTCTTCCCAGGCTTGCGCACTAGCACAACTGGCGAAGACAATGCACTAGAGCTTTCTTCGATGACCCCCAAAGACAACATACGATCCAATTCCTCATACATCATTGCTTGAACCGCAGGAGAAACAGGATAATATCTCTGCTTAATTGGTATAGCATCACCCGTATCGATGTAATGCTCTACCAGTGTCGTTTTCCCGAGCCCCTTGCTCGTGAAAGAAGGAAAACCACGAATCACATCACGAAGTTGAGTGGACTCTTCGTGACTGAGCTTCACTTGGTTTGTGGAGTTTCCATCCGATGGAAAATCCGATATGGAAGAAATCAGATGAGGTGCCAGTCCAAACTTACGCCAAAAATCAACGCCTAAATACAAACGTTGAGAAAGTGTTGGCACGACGTAGAAATCCATGCTGAACAGCATGCCGTTGTACTGGACATCAGTAGTAAACATTCCCTTAATTTTCTGCTGTTTCCCGTCCGCAGTGGACACCGTAGACTCGACGTTCCTAACCTTAACGTGCTTCGCTTTTAAGTAGTCTACGCAGTCTGTACCCAAGCAACTAATGCTCGCACCGGAATCCAAGAGACCAAGAAACTTGTCTCCCAACATCTCCACAGTCACGTATGGACGAGGATCATTGGATTCCTTGCCTAATCTAGCGGCAGCAACGTTACGGTAGGTTGTCCGCTTTAATTGAAAACGATCTCGTGTTCTACGAATCCGTTTCGAAATTTCAGGAAATGCTACTACTCTTTTCCTAACCTCATAATAATTGAGTAGCCTTTCGTGAAATGGTTTCTTATATAGTAATTCAGGTTTATTTTTATCTTCAGGTAAATTCAAAAATGTTTTTGGTTGGGTATCAGTCAATAAAAATTCATTAGGGTTTCGTCTTAAAATAGTAATTTGAGGAGTGTCAAGCAAAGGTTCTTCCTTCCTGGTGCTTACGACTCCGGGTTTGCTTTTATCGAGCGCATCCCCCCGGATGGTGGATTTGCTCGCTTCGGGTTTCCCGCACATCTAGGACAATTCGGACTATAGACATTTGGTAACCCACATCTAAAACAGAAAATTATTTGCCTCGGATCTGCACAATCGCGGAACCCATGGCCCACAGTTTGGCATTTCCAGCATTTCATTAATTCAGGGTGGTACGCTTCCACCTGCTCAGGCAGTGCAACTGCTAATTCATCTCCAGGAGTGTCCTCATCCAACGCGTTGATGAAGCGTCTGGACGGGTGAGGTTGCTTGTACGCATTTGGTACGAAAGGTTGTCGCGGGTTATCAGAACTACTGAAGAATTTTTCAATGGTGCGACATTGATATGCTAACTCTTGAAGACTGTAAGTGCTAAAGGATATCAACGACTGACCTAGTTGTCGTTTCACATTAGCTTTAATGATTTCGATCATTTCCCTGTTGTTCTTAGGGATTCGCAAGTTGGAGTTCATATGCATCATAACATCAAAGAAGTCATCGAAGGACTCCCCTGATTGTTGCTTACGATCATACAACCTGCGAGACAGTTCCGTATCCGTTTCGAGGCTACGAAATTGCTCAATTAACGCCAATTGTAGCGTTTGCCAGGACGCGTGCAGATTCTGCTTGCGGTACCTCCAGTACCACTGTTCAGCAGGTCCAGATAAAAATTGGTGGAAGCCACCAGACACTTCTTCCCATGAAAAGCGATAACTAGCTCTAATAAGATCCAACCGGAACAAAAAGTCATCTACTGGCATATTCCTCCCATCAAACTTTATTCCCCATTTGTGGAATAGTGGGTAGGTACCAGAAGTAGGATTACCAGAGTGTATTGCCTTCGGCTGAGAAGCCGTAGACTGATCGTTATCCAAACGAATAGAGTTCATGCGCGTCATGAACTCGTCCACGTTCACACCCTGAGCCATGTTCGAAGGATGTACCGGAGGGGTACTTGAACTTGCTCCAGGAGGAACGGGTTGTGGTGCGGGTTGTGTAGCCAAAGGCGGCGCAACCGGCACGAAACTTGTTAAATCAACAATATCGCCAGCCACAGTTCTGGCTGGAAAATTGACAGACCTACCTTGAGGAGTAGGCATGTCGACGTAGGGAATTACTGCGGAATTTGGAGGCCGACTAACTTGAAAAGCCGGGGTTGGCTGTGAAACTGGTGGATGATTGACATGATCATCAACATTACTGCTACTATGATTAGCATTACTCGCGTAACTCACGTTTTGGTTATTAGCGTTGTTCTCCCTACTATGTAACAATTCAGTTACATGTCTTAATAAAATGGCTTGACTTTCAGCGAGACCTCGCGAAAGTTCTTCAACAAAAAATTTCCTGTCGTCCATCCGGTGTAAGTCTACCGTTGCCGAGATCATCTCTTGCATAATAGCAGATTGATTGGCCGCTTGTTGTGCTCTTCTTTGCTCTTCCGGAGTCAAAGGTGAGCCTAAAGGTTGCCCTTCATTCGCTGGTACGCGAGCGGGTGGGCTTGAATGATCCGTGCCAGCACCAGAATGGTGGGCTGAATGTCCGGAATCATCCTGAGGATTAGCGGGTGCAGCTCGTGACATTTCTTTAGCTACACGTGCGTAGTACTCCGGGTTGTAAGGACCAGGATTAAAGAATTTTCTAGCAGAGCCGGGCATTGGGCTGTGCTACAAAAATTACACAAAACAAAGAATAGGTCTTAAAACTATAGATAAATGGGGTGTGCAGTGATTCGTTCACTAATTCACACCTGGCAAAAATTCAAAAATGTATCAAAAGGGTAATATTTAAAAACTTATTGAATATCAAATTATTTGGAGAGAAGTTGGTAATATCCAACTTTCTACAAAACTTCAAAAATCTTAAAAATAAAGTAGTGAAAGTAAATTTATGTTGGTCTAAGGTAAACTTCTTCCTTAGACTTCGCAAAAATTGAGTTTCAAAACAAACGTATCGAAAATCAAGCTCAATAACAAAAAAAAAAATTTAATTATACTTAAATACGTAAGATAAGCTAAATACTCATAAACTTCAAACTGAATATCTGTAACTTAATCTTCAAGAAAAACTTAATCTCTACAAAGAAATACTTAAGGCAACTAAACCTTCACCAAAAAAAAATCTATTACAGCTCTTTGTAAACTAATGAACTTCTTCTAGTTCAAGCTTTCAAAGACTATAATCTCAAAACTAAATAAAGAAAAAAAAATGTAAGATATGCTAAACTAAAGAGTGCTTAAACTAAACTCAAACCTAAAGCGTTTCGATGACCCGTGAAACACGCAGAATTCCACGACCTCACCAAACGAAGATACTAAACTCAAAAATGGAACCTTCAGGATTACGTCTTCCCTATTTTCCGAAAATACTCAAAAATCTCAAAAATGGAATCTTCAGGATTACGTCTTCCTTATCTTCCGAAAATACTCAAAAAGGTGCAACACTGCAAATACTCAAAAATACTCAAAAAAAAAGGGGTGCAACACTGCAATAATCTTAAATATACTCATAAAGTGCAACACTGCAAAATCTAAACTATATCAATAATACTCAAAACTTCAAAAATACTAAATTGTCTTATCATCAAAATACGGTCCGGGGGCTGGAAAGAATCTCCCCCCCATAAACATGAACGGAAAGTGGAAGTATTGCGCCTAGCGACTAACTTCACCACAAAAAACTGAGAAAAAAAACTTTAAAAATAATTAGTGGATGTGGACTAACTATTGGGTCAATAAATGTACAACATCAATCAATGAGAAATGGGAAAATCGTTCAGTTAACAGGAGTCTCATTACGCTACTGCAAACGTGCGTCAGGAACATGTTCACCAACCACCGGTTAGCGCTTCATGAGAGTTCCATCAACTCGACGAACTCTGACAAAAACCATAACTGAATGATAACATCATAATATATTTGGGCTTGTAATTTTACTCAATACAAAAACTGAAAGATCCGAATATAAGCGTTAAAGGTGAGTGAGTGGATTCTCTTGGTGTGTTAATAGCTTCTGCAACAGACGTGCATCGGGAACTTGTTCACCAACCACCGGTCAAAAGATCTATCAACAACATCCTCGAAGAATTCAAAATTCTACTAAACTCAGAAAAGAAAATGTTTCAGTACTCTCGCAATAGACGACCAGACTCAAAAACGTCTAAATCCTGGACAATAAAGTTACCGAAAACCTCAATCCAAAGCAAAACAGAAGGTAAAGTACTACGAGATTAGGAACTTGATCACCAATCTCCCGGACAATAAGGCATCCAAAACATAGACTTGATGTTATTCCTCCAGCAGAATAACTCTACCAAAGCAACCTAAACTCAGAAAATTTTTCGACCAAAAAAAAATTTTGCTCGAACACCAAAAAAAAATTCTAACATCAAAACTTCCAAAAACTAAATTTCTCCAAAATCAAAATAAACATCATAACAAAGTATCGGGTACGTGCTCCAGGCCCCACGTTGGGCGCCATTCTGTAACGTAGAAATTAAAAAGTGACGGAATTACTGTTCACACAAAAAATCGCACAGAGTGAAGCCAAATGAAGAATACAAAAATTAAAAATATAATTGTATATCTCACATTGGACATCATCTCTGATGCGTCAGCAATTCCGTCAATAAAAAATGACCCTGAATAAAAAAGGACATACATCCTCTTGCTAAGACATGCATGATGACGATAGTATTCAGGTTGACACGATCACACGGTAGAGGGCATCCAAACCAAAAGACCAACTTACAGATAGTCTTAGAGGACCGCCACCGCTAGACCGTGCTCCAATCACGATGTATCCCGGTGTTGGTAGTAGAATACGGTGCCCATACCATCAACTCAACCAGGCACCATGTCTCTACTAGGTAAATCTTCATCATACAAATCCTTGGCCTCTTTTTCTCTCTCTACACAGACTTACCCACCACAGCATTCCGGTTATCTCGCTTCTCTCATAGTTGTATGACAGGACCACATGGATATCTGGATGTATACATACACAACGATTACGCATTATGCAAAGTTCCACCATAAAAGGGTACCTACACCAATACACCCAAATACCATAGACACGATTAGTAAGAGAGATAGGTCCGCACACAGAACACAACCTACATCCCTTAGATCATAAAACTTACCATGCCGATCGCCTCAGAACTAGATTTGTAACAACCAGAGGAAACCAGAATGCGGGTGGATAATTTATTATTATTTTTATAATTGGTAGCTTCGATGACCTGCAATACCTAAAAATATTCAACACATGCTCAAAACCAAACTCACCAGAGAAATTATCTTAAACTTCAAAAAAAGAAAACTCATACCGAAGATCCACCCGGAAACAGAATTTATTTAGCACGAGACCACTACTACACTCAAAAGATCCGAAGCCGACCCAATCATTGTAGTGTTCGCGGAAGGAAAGAAGATTCCGGAATCCCTAGACTTCGCCAGTCACAAAGGCCTATTGCCTTCATGTGTCATGGGAAATGACATAAGCAGAATCTCTCGTCCATCACGAACTCGGTTGGTATAGAAGAAAAAATATAAATAGTAAGTCGAATTTCTTATTCCTCAATTCCCTACTCCGTACTACTCTTCAGTCCACTACACGTACTGGAGGGCATTGACCCGAGAGGTAAATTGAGGTTGTCGCTGATCGACCACCGCGTCGATATGCAGCATTGCCCCGCTCCACTCAAGAGCAGAAGGGAGGTGAGTCCTTGCTGTGGGATCGCGACGGTGCTACAAGTTTTTACCCTGCATGTCTGGATACGGATGTTGATATATCCCTTTCATTCTGAAAGACTAAGGCCTGTGGCACATGATACATTGTTCATTAAGATGCGTATGCTTCTGCTTCTCAGACCCTCTTAGACTGAGACACTCCCAGTAGGAGTAATAATATTCCGATTGATTGAGAAAAGATTTAGTCTTGCACTTCTTATGGAGTTATGAGTAGAACTGTTTCTTTCACCACAAATACTCTTGACCACACTTAATAGTTTACTAAACGATAATATCTTTAGATGGTAAAAGATATCTAGAGCTGTCATCAACCTTGTCTCTACCATGCTCTAATATTTTGTAGAGTGTAGGTACGAAGTGACTGACCGAGTGTCGGGTTGTCTAAGGTGTAAACGACAACCCCTGTCTCATAACCCACCCATTTCCGAAGAAGATCAACTCCCTCTTCGAACCATGGCTTCTTAAAGACAGGCAAACAATATTACTAAGAAGCCCCTAAACACGAATGTAGGTCAAGCCTGACCTACATAACTAAACCTCTATCTATATTGACCCATCAACTAAATAACCTAAATAACTAATTCCGTTTCATGTTAGAAAAAGAGAGGGATTCAACCAACCCCCATCGGACCTAGAATTAACTTACTGCATAATTACTAAATTACTCATACTATCTGAAAAAGAAAGAAAATCTACAAATTTCCATATATCAAAGAGAACACCGCAACGAAATTTCTATTCAAATAATCATACAAAAATTTTATTTAAATTGGTTCTTAAAACTAACAGGTATAATCCCTAAATACTTATATTATATTTTAATATATTCTTTATTTTTATTCTCAAAAAAAAATATATCTTTTTATTCGACCAAATATTAAAAGGAAAGTTATCAATTGTACTACAAGTAAATTTTAACGAACTATGCGGTCGTTATACAAGAATCAATCTCGCTATAACTGAACCTCGAAATGAAGTTAAAAATTTTAAGTAAATGTAGTTATCAAAACTACAATGGTCGATATATTCTCAAAAGTTCATATAAAATCAAAAAGTCCTTAACACTAATTTATACACGCGTACAAAATTTGTTTACAAGTATGAAACAACCAAAACAAAACAAATGAAAACCGATAGGCCACAAAGGCTCGTATAAGCTACTAAAAGTTTCAAAAATTCCGATAATCGAAATAAAAATTCGCGAAGAAATCTTTCATTGAAAGCGAATAGAATTCTCAAAGGTATACACGACTGAAATTATCAAACGAGTAACTCAGGTAAGTAGCGTTTTTATTACGATAGGCGTGATGAGCAGTACAATAAACCGTCACTCCCGTCTGACCTAATCACACAACAAACACAACACAGATTACAAATAAAGGTTTATTATTAGGATTGTTCAAAAATAACAAACACTTTGTCAAACAAAAAAAATAGTATATTACCATATAACGTAAAGTCAATAATCCAAAGCCGACTATGGGCTGAAGTCAAAAATTATTTCAGGTATAAACACCCACAAAAGATACACAACAACCGATAAGGTTGTCTATGAATGGCATCATAAAAGTAAAAGGTCGATAAGTACCAATATGGTAAAACAGACAATTATTACCATGCCAGGAATGGCAGAAAGTACAATAATAACACAATTTATAATCGTAAAGTGGTTTCCGCTAAGGAAAGTGACATGAATTGTAGCAATTCGAAAATTAAAGACTGAAACTTAAAACACTCAGGTTATATCAAAAATACCGAGAAATATGGTACGAATAATAAAGGTATAGTATTACAAATAAACTATAACAGAATCGAAAACAAAATACAGCCAATATCAGGGAGGGTCGCTGAAAAGTAAAAGTTGGAAATAAATGCATATACAGTTCGTATATGATATCAATAAAGCAATATAGTTAAATATGTTTTAAAAGCAATATAGTTATTTAAATCTTAAATACCTAGATGAAGAAGTGCACTGCTCCTATCTAATAGTGTATTGTCAAATGTTTAGCTAAATTTATTCAACAAAAAAAAACTATATAATTAACTTTATATTGTTGCAACCTTGATATCAATAAGTAACAGGATGCAATTTTCCAGCTATACAGCGGGGCAGGGAGTTTATATCCCTAGCAATATATTCGATGAATGGCGTGAGGAGTCTCAACGACTCTGGAGTTGGTTGCCAATTGAACACTTGGACAAACCAAAGAATGGTAAAAACTAATTCACATAACATTACAACATACAAAGACGAAGACGTTTACTTGATAGTATATTAGACTATCTGATAATTTGTAATTCCACAAATTCGAATAATTATTTTTCGTAAATTTACTAGACTATTATTCTTTTAGGAAGTAAATATTATTACGTTTTATCTAAAAATTATTCTTTTCTTTAAATTCCAAACCAGTTCAAAAGGATGTACGTTAATTTACGCGATATTAAATTCAAAAAACACGATTTCAAAAATTAAAGGTAAGTATTTCAAAAAAATGGTACGAAGTTCTGTGTCTCTCAAAATTTGTTCATGTAAGTATTTCGAAAATCTTCTACTATTTGGCTTTAATTGTTTCTCACTCGAAGGATTTACTGAATCATTAAACACTGACTAATATATATATATATAAGATAAATATATAATAAGAAATCAAATGGTACTTAAGTGAATTTTGGTACAAAGAATTCCGCTACTCCATATCCTTGATGATGTAATCATTCAATATATATGTCCACTTGGACGACTGCAACAACTGATGACTCGAAGAGGAACACTAACGAGACTCCAGGTGTAGGGATTATAACGTGATGCTGATCGGAAACGAAAGAATCCTGATCCAATGCAAATCCGCAACAGAGCTGGGGCGCGCTTCGTGTGTACACCGCGCGTGGTGTCTAAAGTACAATATTATACCCGATCTGTGGAACGATTGTCCAGACAGATGGATATGTTGATGAACTGATCTCAAAGATCTCCTGCTCGCAGTAACTTATGTGTATGTGCCCGCAGGTGGGCTTTCTTGACACCGCAGGTGGTGCTTCAGAAATCATACATTCAAGTCAATAGATATAATTGAAAATGTGCTGCAACCGTGGCGTCAGGACAGTGCAGTGGATACGTTAAGAAATTCCACGTCGTCTGGAAAAAGTAGGCGGGAGGGTGAGGAATGCTAACAGCAATACCAAACCACTTCCTCGAGGAACGAATCTCCGACGACGATGAAAGTAACTGTACAGTGTGCGGGACTGCGTCAGCCGCACGTGGCTTACACAGAAAATTCCTGTAGGATGCGTGGACAAAGTCCGACTCAAAGATCCAATACGCAAAAAGCACAACACTTCACTTGAAATTTATGTATTTTGGTTTTACAATAATCCTTCAGGAGGATGTCGCCGCAAAAAACTCAACAACTCAAAATCGCAAAAGAAGCAGTGATGTAATAGGATGTTTCGCAAGTTGTAGATGTTTCGGCACGTGGTACGTCGATGGCCACATGGATTGCCTAAGCCAAAAACATGTGCACCTGGCGTTTCCTACGAGGAAATCATGCCAAATAAGAACTTTTAATACAAACTGAAAGTTGAGAAACATACCTTTTATTTTTCACAAAATTCCTTTAAATCCTAAAGATAGGATTCCCCAGGGTTATACGATGTATAACTGCGTAACGCCGCGTCGTTGCAAACCAGCATGTGGTGCCACCGACGATTGATAAGAAAAAAATTTCACCCACGAAAATTTTCGTCACGCACAGAAAAAGTTTACAAAATTACCTATAAATCGGGAATTAAATCACTACAATTTGTATTAAATATATTACACAGGACCATGTACCGAATATATTCAGTTCAGGGACCTGCTACTAATATATTTTACATACCTTATTTCGCCAAATAAAATCCAATTGGTAATATAAAATGTCGCTTGCACAAGAAACTGAACTTAATTAAATGATGACTGGTGGGTATAATGACTGAATAGGAAATAGAAAGAAATATGATCTCGATCATATTTTTATATGCCGACCATAAAGTAACAAAACAGACACAGGAGTGATGAGACAAATTCTCTATGGCAAATCAGTTTGACCATAGAGTAATATCTGTAGAAATAGTTTGTGCTGCTTCCGCATAGATGTCACCACCATCATGGAACTTGGGATAAATCATCTAAATGATTAGATTATGCTTCCAATTTGTTCAACTGACGTGTGTCGACCATTCCATCAGATGAGGGATGGTGGATACACGTTAGAGGAAAAATAATTTTTGTAATCAACAAAATGTTTGTGGAAACTAATTTCACCACCAACTTGGTCTGGTGAATAGCACAATGACACTAATACATAGAGCCAATTCGGATTCCCGTTTTTGGAACTCTCTATGATTAGTGGTGAAAATGTCAGATCGGACATAAAAATCCGAAGAGATACTTTCAACAGGATCGAGTTCAGGTTATTTTCTGTCAGGATAGGAAAGTTCTGTTCCGTGAAGGAAATTAATCTGACAGGCAAAAATTTCCTGAAAGGGTTTACTTTGACAAGGGAAATTTCTCCAACAGAGGGAATTAGTCCAAAGCGGAAATCTGTCGCCATGGAATTTGAGCGTCGGTAATGTAAGATGAGCGCCATCTAGTGACTGGTGTGAATCTAAAAGTAAGTATAATCTTTGCTTTTAAGGCAGTGGTCACACATCCCAAATAAAAACTTTGGGGTGAAGTCACACTGGCATTACAGTTGTCAAAATATTTTCCCTACAAGTCCAAATGCGTTTTGCCCAGTTACAACAGTTGGGCTCATCAGTTAGATGCTGTTGTACCCTTCTAAGACGCTCTAACTGATGAGCCCAACTGTTGTACCTGGGCGAAACGCATTTGGACTAAAGGTCACTAAAAACTTAATTTTGAATTTACTTCAATACAGTCCACTAAAAATAAACAAAATTTTGAAAAATATTAATTTTTTTCATTTTTTCGTTTTTCATCATCGATAACTTCGGCCAGACGACGGGCTATATTAATTTTAGGTGCATGAATTTAAACAAATTCCCCTAAAAGTTAAAATTCACAGTATATTCATGCTGTAATTTTAATAAGGGTCGGTAATCATCGACCAAAATTTTGCGTCTTAGAAGGGTACAACAGCATCTAACTGATGAGCCCAACTGTTGTACCTGGGCGAAACGCATTTATTATTATTAAGTATTATAGTTATTTAAAAATAATAGTTAAAAAAAATAGGTAGTAAAAAATTCATTTATATAAACTTAAATGAATTATGTTATTATGTACTTTTGGTGGATGTAAAACAGTAGAAATACCCGTTTCATCCAAATTCCATATATGTCGCTTGCTAAAAATTTATGCTTTTGATACACAGCTTACAGATTGTTCTGGAACTCCTCAACTGCTTTTTTGGTGAATCCATTCATCCGCATGAGTGTCGTATTTTCTGGAGTTCTTAAACTTACAGTTGGGTTCCTCTTCATGAACTCTTGCATCCAGTCCTTTCCAGCTTGTCTTTTTATCAGCCAAGACTCTAGCATGTTGGCTTTTAAGAAAGTTCCAAATTCAAATACAAAACGCCTTGCCATGTTATAAGTCATTCCAAAGTGGATGTTGGAACAGGTTTTAAAATATCTTGCTAGGTCCTGCTCTTGTTTTGTTGTAAACACTTTGCGAGACATATATTTACATTGGTAGGAAAAGATTTCGGTATCACTTTGTTCGTGGCCGGAATCATCAGTCGGAGCACGGAGCCTTCCTTTTCCCTTCCTGAGACGAGTTATAAGGGTAGTTCTTTTCACGCCATATTTTGCCGCTGCCGAACTGTGTGATTCAACCTTGTTAATGACATCTGCAAGTGCCCTTTGCATAGCTTCTTCGTCCACAGGAGGGCTTATTGTTTTTTTTTTTTCATAAACGCGAACCATTATCTAGCCATCGGAAAATATTTTGGGGTTTAAGCAATTTTCGGATGAATAAACAAAGAAGGGGTAGGTCCGACAGCCTGTCGGAGGTGCCCGGCATACACTGTCGGAGGTGCCCCACTTCATGTTTTTTACTTTTTTTTTTTAATAATAAAACAAGCAAAGATTTTTCAAATTAACAATTAAAATATAGATAAGTACTAAGTATTGAATTTCAAAAACAACTTCTTTGCAAGAAAACATTAAAAACACGACTATAAAAATCTTAAGAACTTACCCTGAAAATTATATCAAATGCGCTCCAAATAAATAAAACATCTTATTTCGGCGGGATTCGCAGCCAGACTGCTAAACTTTTTGACATATGCTTTACATTACTAAGGGCACGTTCACAATTTTTTATAGAATTTTTAAAGGTCTACACACAGAGATAATAGTGACTGTCGGAATTGCCCCGCTGTCGAAGGGTGCCACCTCTACCCTATTGGAATAATTCAGTCTATTTGTGACGAGCAACGGGATTAGTTAAATTTATCAAATACTTATTGTGAATAAATAAAATAATTAATAACGTGTTTTATTAAGTAAGTCGAACCGTTGTGCTTGCCTCTTGGCCAGCGTTTACTATTTTTTTTGGGGTCCTCTTCTAGGACATCCTTTACTGAGTCACTTATCAATTTTATTTCTAAGGAAAATTTGAATATAAACTATCGGTAATAAACCCACTTTTGTCACCAAAACTAGGTTCTGTCCTCTTTTTTGACCAATAATTTAGTCCATGACTGGCATGTTTCCTCGGAACCATCATGCGCAGATCATAGACACATTCGATTCAAACTAGATGTAAGAACTAGAACCCGTCTAACCTACCGTCTTAAGAAAATTACAGACTGGACTTCATATAGTTCATTCTCTTAAAGACAAAAATTCATCTCATCAACACCAAAGAAACACTTGAGTATTTTGCAGAACACGCAAAAAACTCAATTATCTCTGCTTTTGAGCATAACTGTCCCCTGAAAACCAAAACAGTCAAGAGACAAACCACCTGGTGGAACAATGATCTAAAGAAACTAAGATCTAGAGTAAGGAATCTCTTCAATAAAACCAAACGTTATTAAGACTGGAAAACCTACTCTACTGCTCCAACCAAATTAAACTGTGAAATAAAAAAGCCAAAATGGAGTCTTTTCGGTGATTTGTGGAGGAAATATCTGACGTTTGGTGCAGCTGTTGTCCACATATAGCTATAGCGTCTGACAAAACCGACAAACAGACTTTCCAGAATTAATTGTTTTGGATCCCCCGGCCATAAACCTACCTCTACAACAGGAACCGTCAACAAATATGTAACACCAATGCCATCAAATTTGCAATCTCCTCACTAAAACCGTTGAAAGCATCAGGGAAGATGGAATATTTCCGGCTCTGTTACAAAAGGGTACAGATGTATAAGCACCTATTCTCTCAAAATTATTCAGCTGTAGACTCGCCCTTGGGCACTTGCCCGATAGTTGGCGAAAGGTTATAGTTATAGTAATCAATCTACCAAAAGCGGGAAGGGATCTGCAACCAAGTCTTAAATCCTTTCTCCCGATCAGCCTCATGTCGTTTATTTTAAAATACATGGAGTGAGTTATTGACAGACACATTCGTGAAACCTCTTTAACCTCCTCCCCGCTATCGAAAACACAATATGCATATCAATCGGGAAAATCGACTGAAACAGAGCTGAATGATTTAATCACAAAATAGAATCTTCCATTATAGCAAGGAATTTTGTGTAGTCGCTTTGCTGGACACAAATGGTGCACTCAGGTACCACAATGTACCACAAATAGCTTGCAATTGGATCATGTCCATGCTTAGTTGCAGAATTATCCAGAATAAAATTGAAGATATAGAAATTTTTTGCACTAACAACCAGAGAGAAGATACTTATAGAGAGAGACAACTTTCCTCGCCTACGTCCCCGAAAGATTTTTGTATACATTTTTTATAACGAGGTGAATTCCTATCGGTGTATACATGTTTTCACCTCGAGCAGAGCAAAAAAAAAAAAAAAAAAAAAAAACAAAAAAATCAATCTAGTCAGCGGTGAGATTCTGACATTTGTAACATTTGTGTTTATAAATTGAAAAATGTGATTAGGAAATAGGAAGAAGTTTGTTTTATAAATACTTCTTACAAACAATTAAAAATAAAGAATTTAATTTATAGTTTAGTGGTTTATAGGTTCTCATAACGGATTTACATTTACATTTAACAGCAACAACAAGCAATTTTCCAAATCCAATAAGCTAAAAAATCCGAAACTACATCGAATTAAAGTATATTTACATCATTAAATTGGAAGTGTTCAACATAAATATTTGTAAAAATGTTGTTCAAAAATTTCAGAAAAACTACAAACTAAAAATCCAAACTGGCTACAATGAAAAGTTTCTCGGGCGTTTGAGCCAATTCGACAAGAATCCGCAAAGCAAATTAATATATACAAGCTTAAGTGCGTGTTACGTAAGAGTTTTCTCATTTAATTCAATAAGTGACTAAAAAAAACAATAAATAAAATTATTCTAGACCACTTAATGCTCGAGAACATGGAATCCGATCATCAGAAGTCATCGAAGTCCATCCACCAAAGGAAATAATCACACGCCGAATTTCCCATACCAAACTTACAAAAAAATGTACATTCGATCGGACTTTCGGACCAAATTCGAAACAACATGAGGTCTACGAGACGGTGGTGGGTCCACTTATTGAGGAAGTCCTTTGTCCTTTCAGGGTATAATTGTACAGTTTTTGCGTATGGACAAACGGGCACTGGCAAGACCCACACAATGGTTGGAACAGAGTGTTAAAGTTAAAGAGAGATATGATGGCGGTTTGGGACAAGAATGGGATTTTTCTTGCAGCAGACTTACAACGACATGACTTACAAATTGGACTCACAGAATCGGGAACTGAATGAGAAGATAATGTTGCTCAAGGCTCTGAAAGATGAGCTCTTTAGTAAGGAAAAGATATTCAATGAGGTCAGTTTGAATCTCGTGAATAAGGCTGAGGAGCTGTTGAAGAAGGAAAAGGACTTGTCGAAGGCACAGGGAGAACTTCAACAAACTAAGGTTAGTTGGTTTTTAAGGGGAACGTTATGTTTCGTTAACGTTTCGTCGCCGATTGAAAATGCACTTTTTAACACTTAGTTCAAAAAGATAATGCTCGGAATCACGGTTCGTCGCGGTAACGATTCGTCGTATTTGGCGACAAAGATAGTACTTTTTTAAAAAGTACTATTTCGTACTAAACATTTTTTGTTCCAAATTACGAATATTCAAAAAAAAATTAAAATTATATTTTTCCTACATTTATTTCTAAATACAGTTTTTTTGCAAAATAATTTTTTTGAAATTCGAAATTTTATCTCTTAGAAAATAGTTTTTGGTACTGAGAAGAACCGCATTAGTATAACGTATAATTTTTTGATTTTTCCCTTGAAAAAATCGGCAAATCAAGAAATTTTTTTTTTTTTGAAAAAAAATATTGTTAGGTACCTATCAGAAAATGCAAAAATTATCATAATAGGTCCTATATTTCAAAAGTTATTGATAAAAAACGGAGTAAAAATCGACCCTCTAGGACGTCTATTAACGAAGTTACAGCCAAAAAACAAAATGACTAAATTATGAGAATTTTTTTCGTTTTAAATCATTTAAAACCAATATATATAGCATAATATGAGTAAAAATAATAAAACATTATATATCGTTGGAAAGCCTTTAATAATATGTATGAATTGGAACGGAAGCTCAAACATTTCAAGAGTTATTGACGAAAACATGAGCGAGAAGACCAAAATACAAAAAAATATAGAAACACAAAAAAATTATTTTTTCTTATTTTGATTAATTTATATTCTAAGGGACTTTTAGGTACTATCGATTACGAAAACTGTTTGACAAAGGCCCATGCCTGATAAATTTACATACCCTTAGCGGAGCAGCGAAGTTGCGTGAGCGCGGTGTGCCCCCGAAAAAGAAGGAGAAAATCAAGAGATCCCGCGGAGGGGGCCACCCAGGTAGAATTGATTACAAATACTATTGACACAGGCGCAGTAAATTTAATATTTTTGAGGCAAACAACGGGCAAACGACATGCGATTAAACGTTTCGCGATAAAACGTTTTGCTACCAAATATAGCCTACCCGTCGTTTGAAGTCATAATATAAAAGAAATCATCATTTGTACTCTTTAATGTAAGTTTTGGTCGTCCTGCAAAGGACGGATTTGGGTGAACTATTTGTTCAGCAATATTCACATTGCTGGCAATATTTAGCAGAAACTGTTTTTTGGTGGTGGTTGTCCTACTTCTCAGAACTCTCTGGATTCTTTCGTTTTTCTGGATGGTTCTTGTTTTTGGCACCTCTTCTCCTCGCCGTATCCTTTCAACGGAGAGATTGGAAAGGATTATTTCCTTCCCCAGGTCACCCACGAGTTTATAAAGGCCTGCGTGTCTTTGTCCTACCACGACTTTAAGGCGACGATGCCACGCTTCAACACTGTTTTGGGTGCGTGGAAAGTGTTGGTCCGTGACGGATGCTCCCGTCGTCCAAAAAGAAGGGTGGTATCGTGGTCTGCGGGCTCGGCTGCCAATATAGTGCACTTTGAACCAAGCGGCGAGATGTTTTCATTCTTGGTATCTCAAGCCGGCATAGTATTCGCGGAAGTACTGCTCAACTTCATCCGGTGGAACGAATGCTAGTGCCTTTAGCATTCTCACCTCCAGTGAAAAGGATGCTTTTCTCCCATATTTGGTAGCGAATCCCATTGCTTGAACTCTTCGCCAAATAATTTGGCCGAAGTGAAGGAAGCAGCAGTTTTTTGTGGTTTGGGGGAAGACTGTGGTGGTTGAGCTCAAAATTGCCCGTTCGAAGTCCGAAATTATTATTTCTGGCTTTAGAAAGGCATCGAACTCGACGGCACTTTTGAAGAGCTGAAGCCAGAACTCCTCATAGGCCTCCTCTGTTCTGCTGCTCATTAGGCAGAACACCAATGGGACAACTATACCGTCGAGGTAGCCGTGAACCGAAAATAGTTGCCCCATTATGGAAGGAACCACAGCGAACGTGCCATCTACCAACCAGCATTTCGATTGCGAAAGTAGAGTTATCGAAGTTTTTGTCCCCAGAAGGATATTTTTGGCGGTGGAATATATCACTTCTGAGAGCACGAAAAGCTCACCTTGTACAAACCGTAGGTGTGTGGGGATATTGATTTCATCCACGCTTTCCGGCTCTCTTGTCAGGCTCGCTCGAACCCGATGAATTTTCATCTTCTGAGCTCGCTTGGTTGGTAGATTTACGCGGCACGCTGGTTCCACTCCCACAGTGGTGTCCCTTATTATAGTGCTCGGTGGGAGTGCACCTTTTGCCAGGGGTGCGTGGCTATGTTCTTCTATGGTTTTTTCTATAATATATTCCTCCCCTCGATCAACGGTGTGCAACCGTGCCTTGCAGAAGCTTAGTTCGTGCTCGACGCATTTCCAGATGCGCCTTCTCTCCGTTGTCTTCCTGATGGAAGAGATAACCATCCCTTTCTAGCATGACTGGCCCTCTTTTTGAATACACAATCTGTTTAAAATTAAATTTAGTGAACTTTTACCAGAAACAAAAATATTGTTAAATAATTCATGATAAAATACTACTAAAGCCTTTTTTGGTATTTTTTTTTAGTAAATTTAAAAACATAAAATTTGTCTTACCTGTGCCGTATTTTCCATTGTTGTTTTTTAAAAATGATTTTTCGTGAACTTGATACCTATATTAACACTTTATATAACACTTAATATTTCACTGGTAAACTTTGTCACTTTAATCACTTTCAAGATATTTTTTGTAATTTGATATAGGGGCTGATTTCATGAGAATTGCAAAGAGAGAACAATTGAACTTTCCATTTTCCTATTATAATTTCGTGAAATCTGTCAAAAAAAATCTCTTTTTTTTCATTTTTTGGTACCAGGAACAAGTTAAAAATATTAAAAAAAAAATCTTTCATGATAAAACCGAGAAACTCATGAATCTTCCATAATCGAAAACATGATAATATTTGCTATTAACTGTCAATTTATGTTCTTATGAGTTTTTTTTTGATAAGTGCAATTTTTGTGTAAAAATCATTTTTTTTAAAGACGGAATTTTCCAATAGGAAAAATAATATTTTTTGTACAAAAAAATATGGAAATTTTTATTTTGAAATTGAAAATAATTTATGAATTTTTTCGAATTCGACGGAACATTTCTAGTGTATTTTGTTAGCATTTAGGTTGATTCTTGGTGATTCTCATATCTGGCTACCCTTTTCGAATGAATTTTTTGATTTTTGCTTTGAAAAACTGATATTTTCATTTATTTTGAAAAAAAAATATCGTAAGGGGCATTCATTACCTATCAGAAAATGCATAAATTATCATCATAGGTTCTATATTTCAAAAGTTATTGATAAAAAACGGAGAAAAAATCGACCCTCGAGGACGTCTATTAACGAAGTTACAGCCAAAAAACAAAATGACTAAATTATGAGAATTTTTTTCGTTTTAATTCATTTTAAAACCAATATATATAGCATAATATGAGTAAAAATAATAAAACATTATATATCATTGGAAAGGTACATTCATTACTTTAATAATATGTATGAAATATTACGAAAGCTCACATATTTCAAAAGTTTTTGTCGAAAATATGAGCGAGAAGACCAATTAATTAATTAATTATGAAATAATGCATTGAAATTGAAAAAATATCTCTTCAAGAAAAAATCGAGTCCTGAGAAGAACCTTTCTTTTTTTTTGCTCCTGAGAAGAACCGCGTTAGTACAACGTATAAGTTATACTAAGAAAAAATCGCTCAACACACTTCCTTAAATACTTACCTCTTGTATTGGTTTTGGTATTTATTTATGTATATTTTTTTTTCAGTTTCTCTCTCTTTGTGATCACACAGAAAAATTCTTTCGTGCTTAGTTTTTATTTGTTACAATTGAGTTTTTGTTTTTTAATTCTGTGTAATTCGCTGTTTAATGTCTAATTCTTTTAAACTCGTCAAACTCCAATTATGCTCTTATTTGGTGTTAATCAAATTGTATTTTTCTAATTTTTAACCTTTCCTTTGTAATAAACGCTTGTGTGCTTGCTTCATTAATACATTTTTTTATTTTTATTCTTTCTTAACCTGCCTCTCTTATGTGTGTTTTTTTTCTCTCTTTCTATTCGTGTTGTTGGAGGCTTTCTTATTATTAACTTTATTAACTTTTCTGAACTATTTTGCACCTAATGCATGCCATCAGTGTCTTTTTAATTAAACAATTAATTAATTTAATTATCTCAGTGTGTTTTTTAATGTTTTCTGTTTTAAAACATGTTGGGTAAGTGATTTTTAGTTTTGTTATTGTATTACATTCCTATTGATGTATCAGTTTTCTTTTTGTTGACGTTGAGTGATACACACTCATTCATACATACTTCTCCCCATATAATTTATGGTTGCCAACTTATTATTTTGTTTTCTTATTTATTTTTTTTCCTTCTTATTTTTATGAACTTGCTTTTTCTTTTTGTTTTTATTATGGATGTAATTAAATGTTTTGGTTGCAAGACTATTATTGAGGAGGCTTCAGGTAGATTCACGAGAATGCAAACGTTCTCTTTGCAAAAGTTATCATTCTTGTGCGTTAACTGTAAAGATTCCAATATCTTCTTGCAGCTACAAAAATTTAATGCTGCTTTAGATATTATCACCCGTAATTTAGACGAGGTAAAAAATACTGTTGATTATAATGCCAGTAGATTTCTTAACATAGAAAAAAAGGTTGGACTCCTTTGTGACCATTTTGTTGATTTGATTGGCAATATTGACAGGGTTGAAAAAATGATCGACTCTAATACCAGGGCTGTCTCTCTTAATACTCTTGGTAATGATAAAAACCACTCCAAAATTGCGAAATCATTAAATAATTTTGACAATTCTCTTAATGATCTTCTCGAAAACAAAATTAAAACAATTAATTGCGAAGTTGAAAAAAACTCGAGTTTTCTCAACAAGTTTAATGAACAACTCATTATTACAAATAAAAACATCGATAATTTAATTTTAGTAAATAGCTCGCGTAATAATAATTTTTCAGAATCTTTTAGCTTTCTAAAGATTTTGACAGCTTTTTAACAATTAGTAGAGAACACTTTGTTGAATGCAATGTTAATTTCGCAATTTTGGGAAAAGAGTTAATAAGTTCTAGAGATAGCTTTACTGGCTTGTTGAATTCTGCTGCTCCCAGTACTTTCATTCCCAATGTTGGCCGTATTCAAGACATTATTGCGGACACCCCCCCCAGCATGTCTCTTCATGACGAGCTACGCAACCCTATCAACAATAATGATACCCCTATTTTAACAAACTCTCCTTCCTTAAACGGTACGAATAGTCCACGTCTGAATTTCTCCTGTGATAACCATTCAATTACTTCCAACCCTCTACATACTGCTGTTTCTCAACCGAGAGTGGTGCCTACTCCCAAGTGTATATTTATTTCCAAGTTAGATGTCTCAACATCTCACACAGATATCCTTAATCACATTAAATACACTTTAAACCAGCATAACATTTCTAATGACATGAACCTTATTAAATGTAAAAATATAACTAGGTCGAACGGTAGAGTTGCCTCATTTAAAATTACACTTCCCGAACCTGTAACGTAAAAATTAAATAAAATGAAATTTAATTGATATTGATGAAATTATTAGAATAGATTGAAGAATCCTTCGTAATTACAATTATAGTTAATAGTTATAATCACCACCTGCGAGTGTCAACAGACACCGACCCCTTCACCTAAACACCCTGTGGATATCTAAGATCTGAACCTATGCCCACTAACACCACAAGCCAGAGAGGAAGCAGGAAGAAACAAGCACCCCGAACATCCTTGAACCCCATGCCAAGGAACGGCAACTCCAATGACCTTTCGCCCGTGTATCGGTGTAGCTAGCACCCCTAAAAAGACATACTTACACTTCGCTAACACGGTTACCAGTTCTCCCTACCCCTCTCCCCATTCATCCAATTTCATCTCCATCCCCATCACAGAAGCGTGAACCATCCACCAGCATACCTCCAGGTTCTGACCACAAAGTCCCACAGAACAGCCTGGAGCGTATCTGATAGCATGTCCACGCCTATCCCCCGCGAGTACTAGGTGTTCTGCTAGCAGCTAATTCATCCGGTAGCCTACACCTGTAAACCATAACCTTACTCATACCCCACTGACGAATCTAAACTTGGAAGACTATCTTTATTATCGCGGCGTCAAATTCCCAGAGTTTATGCTCCAGCTAGCTTTTATGTGTTTAGATATAATCAGTTCGGTTTGTCGTGAATTGGGATGGAAGCAACCTTATGTCGGCAACGCCCCCTTCCTCGCCGGCTACTCGTTAAAAGTAAACGGTAAGGACGGCATGCGACAACGTAAGGTTGTGGCCGAGATCGACCGTCGCGTTGGCCGGCAGCACCCATGCCACAACTAGCTCAGTCAGGCCATGGGAACTTGCTCCGGGATCTACCTGACCGGTGTTACCTCTTATTATCCTGCCGACCGTTGAACTCTGGTGGTTGAGTTCGAATATGTATGTTAAAATGCTTGTTGGCCCTCATAACTTTCAAAAACTCGATTATAGTGAACTGACCATGAAGAAGATCGAACCAACGCTGCACCTCTCTACGCATTGTGAATAACCCTTGTCTGTAAGAAAGAAACCCTGTCTACTCTACTATCCTAGCACATACGAACCCTACACGTAAGTATCCTGTCTCTTGCCTACCATAGATAGTCGTGGCAGCTACGGCATAGTGTTATCATCGACGTGTCCAGCTGCCGCGGTGATATGCTGGTCACGGATGTCGAGGTGTCTAACCTAGTAGGGAGGGAGGATCGAAGCTGTAAAATGACCCTCCTGGCCTCTCAACCCACCCAATTCGATGTTGAAAATCAACTCTTTCGCCACCGACCGTGGTTGTCCGCGGACCTACGAGTCCCTACGACTCGTTAATGTTAATGAGCAACCCCTTTAATCGAAAAGCAAGCTATGAAAAGCTCGCTTACTTCATTACCCTAACAATGACATAATATCTAACTACGAGATACTATTCACTAAAACTCTAATCAACTAAAGAAAAGAAAGTCTGCACACACACACGCACTACATGTTCCTCCAAGGAAATGAGAACTTAAATCACTTAAATCATGTTCAGAAACATGTCTGTATCTTTTAAGAAAATCTACAAAGTCTTTTAAAACAAAATAAGAAGGCTGAAAATTTTCGTAAACGTTATAAAAGGAATGTTTCTTTTATTAATTTTTTAAATTCTTAATAATTACTTAACTCTACCTTAAATGTCGCTAATGAAATCTTAATGTCTGTCTAAGCTTATGATTATAATCTATAGTGAATTTTACTTTATTAAGTAAGGATTCAAAGGATGTCGCAGACATCAACTCGTAAATAAAGGAAATGGTTTATGAATCAAGTCAATATTGTTGCTTCACAGAAGTCAACTATCAAATTCTGAAATTCTTTATTAAAGTTAAGGATCTGGTTTCTTATCGACCCTTTTATAAATCTCAAAAAGTTACAAACTAATTTTTATTCAAAGCTTGAGAATTATATATATATTCTTGTAGATAACCTATTCAAATTATCTTGAAATAACATATAAATGGAAACAAATACAGAAGACTAAAAGTGAGAAGTGTTGGTAAGTACCAAAAACGCTAACGCTATGAACGAAATTTGATTTCCGAAATCTTACGCGACGGTATAATAAAAAAAAAAACTTGAATCGGGTGATATTAAACCGAATCACCTAGAAATTCCTAAGGATTTCTCCTGGAATACTATAACCGATATTCTTTACGATATGAAAGTAAATTAATCAACCGCAGGGAACTTCCAAATTTACGACCAAAAACCGTGGTCGAGCGTATATATTACCTCCCACAACACAAAAATGGACAACACAATCAAGGTATCAATATATTTTTATACCATATATATGAGATCACAGTTCGTTACCTCATATATAATCGATTGAAATAACGTATTAAAAGCAATATAGTGTTCAATAAAAGCAAAAATTTCAATATAATATAAGCAATACAGCACTGCCAATGGGGCAGTGGGGGTTTAAATAAAAATTACTAAGCGCAGCTACGGAAGTGCACTCCTGTGGTCTTGCTGTAAAAGAATGATTATTTAAATTTGGTTACTTTCTTATTGACACAACTCCACTATAAAATTGCTTTCATCTACCTATCACCTTGTATATGACTTTTGAATAGACCAAATCATCGGATACCTTGTCTTAAGGTACGGTAATTTATTGATAGATCTTGTTAGATTGGTTTGGGTTCTGAAGAAAACAATCAACGACAATACAAAAAAAAAGTTACTAAAAGCGAACAACCGGAATGTATGGTATTATAAACCTATTAGCGTTAGACACGACTGATATTAATCAAGAAGAACAATAGAATATTTAAACGCGAGTGAATACCAAGCGCGACTGTGTACTCTTGCGCTGAGTGAGTGATCGTAATGAAGAAATTAATAATCAAAAAAAAACTTTCAACGCGGCGTTCAACGCTGCCGTTGATGGTCGCTACCGACACGTTACGCAAAGGATACGGAATGTCTTGACGACTGAAAGATCAAAATTGTCTTGACAAACGGAGGATAATTGGTTCAATGACCGAAATGTAAATGGTTCATTAACCGATGGATAAATGTCTCAATGACGGAACGATAAATCTCTCAATGACCGAAAAATAAGTGTCTCAATGACCGAAAAATAAATGTCTCAATGACCGAAAGATAGTTGGTTCAATAACCGAAAGATAAATGCACCACAAAACAAAATATAACGTCTTCGTAGCACATCTTAAAACGCGAACGGATTGTTTTGCCGTTGGGGCAGGTATGGTGTGAAAAACACACAGTAAAAACAAAAACTTGGAGCACGGGCTCAGTAATTAACACTTCTTTTAAAAGAAACTGATCTCAGCTTTACGGTAGCTGGTATGTACCACGTTCTCAATTCTAGACTCTACTATCAAATTCACTATTGCAATCTTTTCAGTAAGTATACTAAATCACTTAATACATCACTATCAACAAGTATATAACTATATATGCATGCAACCTGGATCATTGGATCATAAATGGATACAAATATGTACCACCGTCCGTGGATTATCTTCTATACATCTGAGCTTAATGCGGTGTATAGGCACGAATATGTCTTGCCAAATATAAATTGATGGCCAAGCCTTGGTGCTTCACTTTTTCTCAATTAAACATACACAATTAATGCACAAATATGTTACCTGTGTATGGTTTTTACTTTTTCTTAACAAAAACATAAAATTCTGGAACTGATGAATGTTGATTCCACTGGTAGGTATAAGTTGTGTTGTCTCGTATCTCACTACAGCTGCTCTGCTACTATTAAGGGACCGGCATCTGTGCTGCTGCACTCGCCAGGAGTCCTGATGCTCGATTTCCCTCGATGCGTATTGAAGTTGATTGGAAATCCCCCGACGAAATATTTTGTAGATCCCACGACGTGTCTTAATGAACTGCAATGGATATGTTCCCAGAACAGAGCGTCCAAGGGTGGAACAAAATTTCTGGTGTTCCCTTCGTTGCGCCGATAGGGCGGTGGATACGACTGATATGCAAATCGCTTCGGTCAGTGGAGCGTTATCAGCCTGGACCTGGGAGTATTTATACCCCAGAAATGATTTACGGAGGCTTGAGTAAGCGTAGGAGGGTCACCTCGTGGTGTGCATATATGGTGGCACGTGTAGCGTGGACGTCGCCTTCCTTGATTGCAACGATGGTATTAGCAAAAATAGGCCAATATCTTCGTCTCGCTGGCGTTGTATTAGAGGATCGAAGCACTATGCGTGCGGATAAATCGCTTCCTCGAAACAACAACAAAAGAAAGGAAAACGTGGTGCAGCTGATGAAAGTGGCGGGGTGGCGTCCGTAGGCAAGCCGTCTTGCGGATCAACGCCTTTGCACGTTGCTTGACGCTATCAGCCTGCACGTTTTGAAAGTATATATTCTTGTAAGATTCTATTTTAGTGAGTGGTATTTATACGAGTATAAAAAACCATCTTCTATATCTGCTCTCTTATAGAATGTGAGATGCAGTGTTAAAGAACTCCTAGGTGTATAGATTCGAGCGACCACATGTATTTTACAATGTATATAGAATGTATTTTCCACATGGTTTGTACAGGATAAATGAGATTTCAAAATGGCTGGACATGAAGCCGGTTATATGACGAAGGAAATTCTGTCCACGGGTATCAAAATTCTCGTGCGCTCGCTTCCCTCGTCTTTCGGATGTGCAGGATGATTGGACACAAAATGTTCCTGATGCCTGGTCCTCCTATTAATCCATAGTAGTTATTATAATGATTTTATATTTAATGATGATAATTTACCCTCTCCTTAATGGAGGATAAAAAAATTGCTCACAGTCACAAAAAACCAAATGTTCGTTGTCCTGTTCTACTGCTGCCTTGTAACCTCTTTGACGACTTTCTTCAAACTGAATTTTGTGGCTGGCTTCCTGGATAATGCTTCCATTTTCCATTGGCCAACGCCCTGTTATTCCATTGAAATTTCTTACTTTCCAATTTGTAGCTTTTTGTGTTGATGACGTCAATGGTGGTAAGTAGTTGCAGGTTTATACGGTCGGTTCACACTGGTCTGATTTTATGTGTCCTGCATTTGCGTACATGGTAAGTATGCCAGAACTAATGAAAACGTACAGTACTTTGCTTTTTGGGTAAGATTTCATTGAATAGAGTGTCAGAACGTCATGATGGGTTGAATTATATGTACTTTCAGAAATAATAACTGATTGAATGCGAACATACTTATTCCGACTTGGTGTTGAATAGACTGTCATTTCTGACAGCGAAAATGCCATAGAAACTATATCTTCGGGCAATCTTGCCGCTAATGTTCTGTGTGCCAGTATTATGCTATTCTGAGCTGTTCTCGGTAGATGTCAGCACCAATTCGCTACTAAAAGTCGTGACAAGAACTCATCTGTCATTTTAAATCTGTTCGTACTCGGCAGTATCTTGAGTCGAACTATCTTTTACCTATTAGGGTGTAGCTATTTGTACAGAAAAAGGGACTTAAGCCTAAAAATCTGCTTGTCCGTGAAAGTCATGGAATGGAACGAATCTGAAGTCACCGATGACGTCATTCGTGATCGTATTATCACTCATACTCGTCTCGATCGTTACCTATAGATTTGCGTATTACCGAATGACTTCGGGATTACTCCTGGAGTATCTGTCAGGTAAATTGCTCACATCAATGAGAAAAATTGTATTCCGGTAACTCAGCTGGATTAAAAGAGAGTTGTTACGTTCTTACTTTGAATATAACCGATAGATTTGACAATCATCTGTCAGACAGAAATTTTTCTTGCTTATGCACATTGGTTGGTGTAAACACATCACTTCTGCAGTTTTCTGTGTAAACCACATCTTCTGCAGTTTCCTGTGTAAACCAAGCGTAAGGTCTGTAGCGACAACTTCCAGTCGCCTATTGCTCAAAAATATCATACTTCCAAAGGAATGGCAAACTGTGCATGACTCAGACGTTCTCTATTCAAAATGGAGGCCAAGTAGATTCCAAGGGAAGTGGAATTTGTTCGTCGGGGTGGATTCTAGGTGTGGATTCGCATTTAATGGCTGACCATTATCTCGTGCGTTCAGCGACATGTGAGTTGACAATCGGTTTGCCCGATAGATGGCACCAGTTGCGAACATCTATTGTAGTTGGAGGGCAAGTAGGTTTTTCCTACGAAGTCATTGGAGGGCAAGAAAGTTTTTCCCTACAAACCAATGTTTAATTTGCTGATGTCTCCATCATCATGGCCTGTTAATACTTTTATTCAGGAATTTATAAACAAAAATGCTCAGGGCTTAAATACCATTTCAAATGCAGTTTCAAAAAACTCATGTGTCTGTCCCTTTACTACCAAAATAAAGGGGACTTCGTTCTAAAGCAAGCGATGTATTTTTAAAATCACAAGAACTTCCCTTTGATATTTTTGCTTTAACAGAGACTAATTTAAATGGTAACTATAATAATAATGAATTTTTCACTTCGGATTTTAATGTTTATCGTAAGGATGGTCTTTTGGACTTGGGGGTACAGTCTGGAAGAGGGGTTCTTATTGCGGTACATTCTAGTTTTGACAGTTCCTTTTTTGATATTCCTAACACCGAAAATATAGAACTGATTTGTGTAAGAATCAATCTGAAACATAAAAAAATTTTTGTGTTGTGTTGTTATCTGAGGCCTTGCAGCCCGATTGATACTTACGAAATTTTAATTAAAGCAGTTGACTTTCTGGGCGACACCATGGAGGTAAATGATGACTTGTTGATTTTGGGTGATTTCAACCTTCCCAATCTATCGTGGTCACGCTCTGAAGATGACTCACATTTTGTTGCTACTAACGCAACAACTCAAAAAGAAACTCTTTTTGTTGACAACCTCTCCGATTCTGGACTTTTCCAGATTAGTGATATAAAAAACAACTTAAATAGACAACTTGATCTCATTTTTTCTAATAATGCTAATAACTGTGTTGTTGCCGAAAGTAATTTATTCCTTTCCACTATTGACCTCTTTCATCCGCCGTTATCTTTAACTTTTGCTTACGAGCATTGCAATATAAACACAGATTCCCAAAACTCATATCGTTTCAATTTTCGTAAGACTAACTTTGTTAAACTCAATGATCTTCTCAGTAACATTAATTTTGATTCAATTTTTAATCATAGCGAAGACATCAGTATCGATATGTTAGCTACTAACTTTTATGCAGTAATATTTGAATGTCTTTATCAATCCGTTCCTTATGTACCCCAAAAAAATATGGCATCCTCTCCTCCATGGTATTCAAAAGAGCTGCGGTCGCTTCGCAATTCCAGAAACAGTCTATGGCAAAGATATTTAAGATCCAGAAGTGATTCTGACTATTATCTTTATCTTAATGCCCACAATGAATTCTCGGCTCTGTCCAAACTGCTCTACGACGCTTATATTAACCAAATGCAGTATGATATTATCTCCGATCCTAGGCGTTTTTGGCAATTCATCAACTTAAAAAAAAAAATCTGATGGGTATCCTACAACATTAAAATACTTAGATCATTCTTCAAATGATTCTAAAATAATAACTAACCTCTTTGCAAATTTTTTTAGTATGGCTTTCTCCGATAATAATTTTGAACCTGATGTAAGCTACTTTACTTTCTTGAATAACTGTAATCAAACATCATTGGTATCAATAAACATTAATGTTGATGATGTCTTCCAAAAGATCAATAAATTTAAGGATGATTTTTCAACTGGTCCTGATGGCTTGCCAGCAATTATCTTAAAGAAATGTGCATCAAATTTAGCTCAGCCTCTTACTACTCTTTTCCAAAAATCTCTTTCCCTAGGGATTTTTCCATCAATGTGGAAGGATTCTTACATCATACCAATTCACAAAAAAGGTTCTAAAGGGGATATCTCTAATTATAGGCCGATCGCCAAATTATCTTGCATTCCAAAACTTTTCGAAAGTATTGTCTTCGATAATGTTTACTTTCATTGCAAGCCCCTGTTTTCAACTAAACAACACGGGTTCCTTAAAGGTAGATCTACCACAACCAACTTAACGGAATTCGTTTCGTATACTCTTAATTCAATGGAGAACAAAAACGAAGTCGACGTCATTGCTACTGACTTTAGCAAAGCCTTTGACAAAATCTCACACAAGATTATATCGTTCAAACTTAAGGCTCTTGGTTTTCCTCCTATTTTTATTCAGTGGATGGATTCATACTTATTAAATCGTAGATACCAGGTTTTATTCAGATCTTCAATATCTGATCCGTTTATTGCTACATCGGGTGTTCCTCAAGGGAGTCACTTGGGCCCTATCATTTTAATTTTGTCTATTAATGACGCAGAATTTGTGATAGAGCACTCCGAACTTTCTTCGTACGCGGATGACATGAACATTTTCAGAACGATTTCCACAACCCATGATGCTTTACTTCTGCAGAAGGATCTGAACAACTTTGGTAACTGGTGTCAAAAAAATAATTTAGAACTTAATGTGGGCAAATGCCAATCGATCACTTATTCCCGCAAACGTTTCCAATTACAACCGCGAGACTACTTTATCAACGACGCTCTTGTTTCCAGAGTAACAACCATTCCAGATTTAGGTGTTATTTGTGATACTGAACTTAACTTTAGATCCCATTATGATAACATAAGCGGAAGAGCCAACTCAACTCTTGGTTTTGTTAAACGGTGGTCCAAAGAGTTTTCGTATCCCTACGTTACGAAATCTCTTTATAATACCTTTGTCCGACCTTTGCTCGAATATGCTAGCCAAGTATGGTCCCCTTATCACATGACCCATATTAAAAGAATTGAAGGAGTGCAACGTAAATTCCTCCGTTTTGCTCTAAGGGGACTTCCCTGGGTTGACACCTACAATCTACCATCATATCATGATCGGTTGCGGCTGATTAATTTACAATCACTTGAAAAACGTCGTGAAGTAGCTGACGTTATTTTCGTGCATCAAGTTCTATCTGGCGAAACAGATTCTTCCGTCCTCCTTGAGTTAATGAATATCAACATCAACTCCCGTTCTCTACGTTCAGTACTCCAATTCCATCTAGAATCACACAGAACTGATTATGGCAGAAATTAACCTGTGACAAGAATGTTGCGGGAAGTAAATTCTAATTCTATTATTTTCGATTTTCACCATAGCAAGATTACACAAAGAAAGCTCATGTATCAATAGTTCCCTACTAAACCAACAAGAGAGAAACTGAAACTTCTTTTATTTATTTAATATTAACAATTGCCTTAGCATGCTTATTTATAATTATTTATATATTTATTTTTTTTTGTTGTTAAATAAATTTTAATTTAATTTTATTTTCTCTTATGTTTTAAATTTTGACATCTGCTATCTGCACGAATGTTTATATTTTCGATTTTTTAATTTTTTTGCTTTTTATCTTACATTTTTACTGCTTGCATTAAGCAGAACCTACGTTCTTTCTTTTTAATTAAGTGCCGATACGACCTGCAACCGTATTTGCTGTCGTGCTCGGTGTAAATGGACCCCAGCGCGGGCGGGATCTGGGGGGAAAGTGGCGTGGGATAATTTAATTTAATTTATACTAAAAAATAATAGTAGTGAAAAATTTGAAATATAGTACCAAGTTTCGTTCTTGGTGATTCTCACCATTTGACCCCCTCAATCATATGAAAATAAATATTTTCAATTAGTATTAAAAAAGAGTATTAAATCGGCGACGAAACGTTCCGCGACGAAACGTACTACGACAAATCGTTTTGCGACCAAACGATACGCGACGAAACGTGCCGCGACGATACGTTTTGCGACGAAACGTAGCCAACCCGTTTTTAAGTGTTAATTCAAACATTTTGTACATTTTTTTTTAGGTTTTGACAACAACTATGAGAAGGTACAAGGAGAAGAAGGTCCTTTTGGATTACCATGTCAAAACTGAGGAGGAGCAACTGGTGCAGGCTTCGAAGTTGATAGAAGTAGACAATAAAATAACAATAATTAAATTTTTTTAATTTTTTTTGACGTGAATTATAAAATATAAAATTATACATATATATATATATGTACATACATAAATTGTATTATAAATACATATACAAAAAATTCTGTTTCTCTGGTCATATGCCTCTCAGGGGTACAAAACTGGCCACAGCTTCTAAACCACTTATCCGATCGTCATGATTTTGGTCATGCTGAGTCACTGCCTCACCTAACTGACTGCATCCCCACAATTTGGAATTTAGGACCATTAAGAATTTTGGACAGAAAATCTATCCCCATATGGCCTATTATATGGTTAGAAACACAAACATCCTTTTATCTCAGCATCTATCCATCCGATGTTGAAGATATTGGTGTTTCCTGAATCTGATGCATCCCCCGCTTCTTTCTGCATCCCCCGTTTCTCCCTAAACAAATATTTTAGAAAAATGCCATATAAGGGCTGTTTCTATGGTCATATGGCTGTCAGGGGTAAAAAAAGGGGTAGGTGTCTGTATATAGTACGTACATATAGTCTCTTTTCCTTCTTTTTTCCAGCTTAAAACTCATGATTTCACTTTAAATTAAAACTTTTAAACACTTTTACACAATTATGGTGGATTACATTATTCTGCGACATCTTCATCTTCAAATTTCAAGAAAAGTAAAGCAGGGGAGATATACGAGATATACACAAGATACGTAACACACATTATACGTACTCGTTTTTCCTTGCCAAAATGTTTTATAGCTCTTTGACGGAAGTCAAAGTCATTTAATTTTGCTGTCAAAAAATATTACAGATTTCAATTGAAAAGAAAGAATTAAATATTAATAAGATGTGAGATAATTAAAACAACTTGTCCGTTTCTGATTTTTGTGTCTAAAATTTGTGTACCAAAAATGTTTTGTTGAATAGAAAAATATAGTTTTGTTTACTTATCCCAGTAAATCGCGTTTGCAGTAAATGTACGTCAACAATTTTCTCTACTCCAAAACTAATATATTTTTAAAATGAGTTTCATAAAATCTTAACAAGAAGTCTTCTCTCAGCTCAAATCTATCAATTATAGCTCAAATCAAATATGTAAATCGATCCAGAATTAAATGAAAAATTCGACAAAGACGAATTAAAACATTGCCATCATCCAGCTATAATTAAGAAAGGAAACCTCAATATCAACATACCAAAAGACATAGTTGAAGCACTCAATAGAGCTATTAAAGACTTCCCAATCAAAATTCTTGTAAGAGATGGTAAAGTTCTTAATAAGTACATAAATTCCTGGCATCCACCGAACTAGACATCGATGGAACTAGATAAAAAAAAAAACAAGTGCCCGTGCCGTCGTGGCTGTTGTCGTCGTCGATTACGTCCAATGGTAGGGATAAAGAATAGCACACAAGAACCCTGGACGCATTTTCCAGTTAGTTTTCGTTCAACAGAATGTTCACATAGCATAAATAAGCATTGAATCTTATCCAGCAGCAGCAGCGGCACCGACACCAGCACAAGCGTTGTTAGAACCTGCGGCTTCAATGATGCCCTTGTATTTTAAGTTTCCAACTTATGAAGATCCTAACTATGAAGCCAAACAGTGCAAACAAATCAAATCAAAAGGTAAACAAAAAATATTTATTATTTTTATACGAAAATAATGAAACCACCCACTTTCAGGTAAGAGGTAACTTCACCATCAACGCACAACATTTCCGGCACATCGAAGGCCTGTACCCAAACAAACGCAATTGTGCTGCTGGTCAGTGCACAGACAAGTAAAAATGGACCAACTCCACAACAGAACTACAACATAACAAAAAATCAAATCGAAAGATTATTTAACAATTTTTTTAATTATATTAACTACCATAGTTTATATTAAACTGACTCCTTGTCCTATATTTTAGTTAATTTTGGTTTTAATTGGTTGCTTCATCTTCCTCTTCGTCTTCTTTCGACTTCTTGGGTTTTGTTTTTGGAGTTGCTGGTACTTCTCTCTGCTGGCACATAGTAAGAGATATATTTTTAACCACTCGTAGGACTTTTTAGAGGAACTCGTAGGTATTATGAATTTTGCTTCGCGCTTAGGACGTGCCGAATGATCGTGTCTGATGTAAGGTTCTCTCCAGATGTTTGGTATCAATGTCCAGCTGCCAAAAATATGTTTTACATTGGTTCACAAAAATATAGTAAGAACGTAATAGATACCGTTTAAATGCATGTCTTGTTAGAGAACTTAATCATTTTCGTGAAATTTGTTCCTTTTATTCTCTTCAGCGAATTCGGAACTTTATACACTGATGGATCATGGCTTTCTCGACGACATTGGATAGCTTCAGCGACACGACAATGTGTTCTGCCCAGCGATAGTATCTACAAAATAGAAGTTGTCTTTATGAATAGCCGTCCACGAGTCGTCAGTCGTCGATGTGCTTGTTGACTTTGCTCAAATTAAGTCTGAAAATAATACACAGATATGAAACATGCTGCACAAACAATTAAGAAAAACAAACCATCATCTTCGTTGGGGTTCTTCCAAAAGTTATCCTGGCAGTTATCTTCTGAAAAAAAAGTTCATGAATAATAGTTAATAATAATAATTTAGATATTATTACTTACTTTTTAAAATTTTTGTATGTTTTCCATTTTGCCGCTATTTAATTGTTGTTTGGCAAATGACAATCAATGAAAAAAAAAAAATTGACAGTTGTAGTAACTTGACTTTGTTGCGTTTAGGTTATTAAGATACAATAGCGAAAATTTTATTTTTTTCGAAAATTGGCGTCAAAACGAGAAAAACTGTTGACCTGAACTATAGTAATTATAGGAACCTCGAAATGCAGAAGAACATGAAGATGTTCTTCATTTTTATCTCCCCTCTCTATCGAACGCGTCTGACTCTTATATGTTGTATCCTTTTTTTTTTGAAGAAGTAAGGATGCAGATTAGTGTAAATCCACTATTATAAGCCAAAAACAGATTCTTACGAATTTTTTTTCAACAATAAGGGGAAAAAGGGCCGTGAAGGATCATCGTCATCGAAAACTCCGTTCCCCGATCCAAAGCGCCTAAATTCAAGGAGAGTCATTCCAATAAGGATGCCACTGCCTCCTCCGTCCTCCCCTTCAAGAAGTAGATATTACCACTGTTAACAACTCTAGTGTCGATATCAATCCACCGGCGGAGGCGGTTCGCATTGTTTTACCCAGCACTACCCTATCTTGTTTTGAACCCAAAATTTTATCAAGTTGTTTTAATACTAATACTAATAACATCAACGATTCGGAACCTCCCAAAAAAAATAGAATCTGTTCCCAAGCCAAAACTAGTATTTGTATCCCGACTTGACCCTGAACTCCAACCCAATGACATAATTCAACATCTTGTTGTTAATAACTGCATTTCGAGTGCGTCAGCTATAAAATGCACTAAAGTCAGTAAGCCGTTCAGGATAACTGCTCCTCCAGCATTTTTCGGTCCTATCTGCGACAGTAAATTTTGGCCTCCCGGTATATTTGTCAAAGAATTTGTAGTTCGATCAAAAAATCTCAATAATCGAATTGCTAAAGTATCGGCTTCAAAAAACTTAATAGGATAACCCTCTTCTGCCAAAATGTAAGAGGGATACGCAGAAAAACTGCTGAAGTTTTTAAAAACTCTCAAGCTTTTCCACATGATATCTTTGCTTTCACAGAAACATGGCTCAATAGTTCATTTTTGGACACAGAAATTTTCGACGATGAGTTTTCTGTTTTCAGAAAGGATCGTCATGAGGATAAGCCGAAGGAAGTGGGCGGTGGCGTATTGATTGCTGTTCGTAAATGCATCCCATCTTCCCTTGTCTCTTTTCCCTTTAATGTTTCAATTGAATTCATTTGTGTTAAGGTTTCTTTTAAATCAAATGATCTTTTTATTATTAATGTTTATATTCCACCGAAAAGTTCTGCGTCAGTTTTTGCCGAGCTATCGTTAATTCTTGATCATATGATTGATATTGCCAGTTCAAATAGCAACATTTTACTGTTGGGTGACTTCAATTTACCTAACATTACGTGGACCCCTTCTGAAGACGAGTCCTATTTAGAAGCTGCCTTAACTTCTTCGCAACAAGAACTCCTTCTTTTGGACAACATAATCTGACTTACAGCAAGTAAGCTGTATTAATAATTGTAAAAATCGAATTCTCGATTTAGTCTTTTCTTCTGACGCTGTTAGTACGGTAGTGGTAGAATCTACCTCTGCCATTTCTAACGTAGACTACTACTCCCCCATTGGATATATTTTTACTTGCGATTATAGGTACTATAAGGCAAGTTATGGATTCGTGCAGAAAAAAAATTTTGAGATAACAATCACACATGACATTACGATGATGGAGAAGTCGAAAAAAGTGGGTCTGGGAATTCCGTCCGTCTGTCTGTCTGTCTGTCTGTCTGTCTGTCTGTCTGTCTGTATGTCTGTTCGCGCCTCTGGAGGCTGAACGGGTGGGCCGATTTGCTTCAAATTTGGTATTTAGGATTTATTTGGCCGTCCCTCGGAACAAATTTTTTATTTTTGCTCTAGGTCCAAAAATAACGGCACCTGCCATACAATCTTGAAGACAAAAATTGATTTTCTCAAAAACGGCTCTAACGATTTTGATAAAACTTTCAGAATGCTATTTTTGCAAGACAGTCTATCTTTTGGTTAGAAATTTTTTTTCAAAATTTGTCTAATAACGGTACTTCTCATAGAACCAGTATTTTCAAATCAAATTTTCTCGTAAACTATACATTCGATTTCAATAAAATTTTGGCCACAGGAAGTCATTCATAATTTTATTAATATGGCTTTTCAAAATTTTCAAAAACTTTTTTTTTTGATTTTTTATAATTTTTTCAAAAAAATTTTTGGTTTTCGAAATATGTTGGAAACGGGTATATTGATTTTTTTTTTAATTATTTTTCAAATGTAAATTACAGATTGCCATATATTTGCATACTCAAATAAATTTCAAAATATTTTTTGAAAAAGTTTTTCAAAAATAACCTTTTAAAAAAAAATCTCGTCCAACGATTTTCAATATTTTTTTTTCCTAGATTGACGTATAGCTTTGAAATTTTATTGCATACTTAGTTTTTCCGAGAAAACTCTTAAACTTATTTAAAAAATAAAAGAATTTTCGAAATTATTTAATTTTTTTTAATATCCATATATGCAGCCACTACGCAATTGTTTATCATAAGAGCAAGTTCGTGCGACCCAGTCGTGCATTTTATTTGATATGAGCAGCAATTTACTTAATAACAGTAATGCCGACGGCTCTTCTTATTCACTTGATTTCCGTAAAGCTGACTTTCAATTACTTTACGACAATTTGAGTGCTTCTAATATTTCGAATATTCATGTTTGCTCTAACATTGACGACGCAGTTACTCAATTCTACGAAATTTTTAATAGCTGCTTGATAAACTCAATTCCTCTTAAGATATCTAAAAATATCAACTCCAGCCATCCGTGGTACACGAAAGAGCTTGAATCTCTACGCAACAAACGGAATAAGGCTTGGAAGTCTTACATTAAAAGTCTTTCACTTTCTGATCAAAATGTGTTTCTTGCACTTTATGAAGAGTTTAATTTACTTTCCAGAATCCTATATGCAGCATATGTGAAGGAAATGGAAATTTCGTTGAAGATTGATCCAAAGAAATTTTGGAAGTTTGTAAATTTAAAGAAAAAGTCTGATGGGTATCCAGTAAACTTTGTTTACAAACATTCCGCTTTGACAAGCTCACCTGAGATATGCAATGCGTTTGCAAAGCATTTCAGTAAGTCATTTATTAAAAATCCCGTCAATATAGACTTTGATTTCTTTGACTACTCTCGTGATTTCCCCCAAGCCACTTTTAACAACATACAAATTGATAATGATAAAGTTTTGCATTATCTTTCATTGCTGAAAGATGATTACTCTCCCGGGCCTGATGGCATTCCTCCTATAATATTAAAAAAATGTTCCTCCCTTTTAGCTTCTCCCTTGCAATTCCTTTTCAAGCTATCCCTTAAATCCGGTAAATTTCCTCAAGTATGGAAAGATTCATTCATTACTCCCGTCTTCAAAAAGGGTACTAAGTCCGATATCACCAACTACAGACCGATTTCTAAACTGTCTTCTATTCCAAAGCTTTTCGAACAAGTAGTTTGTGATAGCTTAACGTTTTTCTGCAAACATTTAATCTGCCATCAACAACACGGCTTCATGCAGAAGCAGTCTACTGTCACAAACTTACTAACCTTTATGAATAAGTGCTCAAGGGCATTAGAGATTGGACAGGATCTGGATTGTATCTACACAGATTTCTCTAAAGCTTTTGACCAACTCTCACATGAAATCATCATTTTCAAATTGAAAGCTTTAGGTTTCCCTGTAGGATTTGTTAATTGGATATATTCATATCTCCGAAACAGGTCATATATAGTTAAGTTCAGAAATTCGTTTTGTAACCCTTTCCCAGCAAAATCAGGAGTCCCACAAGGCAGCCATCTTGGTCCGTTACTGTTTATACTAGCTATAAATGACGTAACTTCGTGTATTCATTCTAGTGAGATCCTTGTTTTTGCTGATGATATGAAAATTTTCAAATCTATTAACTCAGATAATGACCGCGTAGAATTGCAAGCCGACATCGACAGATTTTCTATCTGGTGTAGCAAGAATTGTTTAAGCCTGAATCCAGCGAAATGTCAGACAATGACATTTTCAAGGAAACGGGTACCAAGTACACACGGCTATTACATTTGACAAGTTTTGCATCGCGTTTTTAGTTTTAAAGATGTGGGAGTAAACTTTAGCCCAGACTTGAGTTTTACGGAACACATCAACTTTATTGTTAAAAAAGCTAATTCCATGTTGGGATTTGTTAAAAGATGGTCGAAGGAATTTCAAAATCCTTATGTAACCCTAGCTTTATATCTTTCTACGAAGTTCATAAGCCTAGGATAGAGGCAGTTCAGCGTAATTTTATTCGATTTGCGTTAAAAGGTCTCTCCTGGGCAGATCCATACAACCTTCCACCTTACGAACACCGGATTCAACTTCTGCAGATTCAAACCCGATCTTCTATCATGTGTAGGTTTTAACTATCGCGGAGGGGCTCATCATCTTCGTAATTTAGAGCTATTACATTGTCCCCAACACCGTACTAATTATGGCATGACAAGCATGTGCAAGCTTTTTAACTCAAATTAAATTATTGTAGATTTTGATATTAGTAAAACTTGCCTAAAAAAAAAACATTCAAAACCAGTGCACCACGCTCATAGTTTATGTTTAGTATGTTCTCAATGTACATATATGTATTTGCTTATTTTATCTTTTTATTTTTTGTGCTTGTGTTATGCTATTTGTATATTTTGCTTACTAACAATTAACACCTGCACTAAATGATGTAGGCAGTGAGCACATAATATGTGTTGGCTAATCTCTGATTGTAAGTTAATGCTTGATATAAGCTTCTTACTCTCGAGAACTGATAGTGCAAAAATAAATATGAACGGTAGGTCGTGGTGAATTTCATTTTTGGGTGTTAAGAATCATATAACTGTCTCTTTCTCTCTTATTTAAAAGTCCCTTGATTGTAAGAAAAGTACAAAAGAATTCTAAAGTAGATATTTCTGTTCAGAAAGTTTGTAAATTATAATTTCAGAACTCTTCTTTTCCACTTTTGAGAATTTTGAGTAAAACGAAAAAAACTGTTAGAAGTTGCTGAAATGATATTGGCTATTGGTCTGAAGGCAACGTTATAAGTTTGTAATAATCTTTACCATTTTCCTATGGTTTTAAACCTATAAGGCAGACCTAAAAATTATAAAAAATCATTTTCATTTGGAAAAGAAGAGTTTTTAAAATAACGGTTGGAATAGTTGACTTTTGATTCAATCTTTATTGGAATAAAGGAGTTTTGAAAGGAACACATTTTTTTAAAGATTTAAGTAATTTTTTTTTATTAGGTATATAAAAAAAATAAATAAAAACACAAAACCTTCAGTCTTCAAAGACATCACAAAAATGTAATAATTATTAAAAAAAGAAAATTTAAATTAACTTCACAGCATTTAAATTATTTATAAAAATAGGAACAAAAACAAACAAAAACTTTAAAAGTTATATGCGAAGATCTTAAACTTTTCAGCTTCTTTGGCTGAGAAAATTCGAATTTTCTTTCGCCCTTTTCTCAATAGAACTTCGTTTATATACTCCCATGGCTCCATGATCTATTAATACAAAATAATTTACTTATTAAATGAAAATAATCTCAAAAAATCACTATTTTCGTCTGCGAGCTTATGTTTTATTCTTTTTTTTAAATTGGGGGTCGTAATTATTTCAGAAAAACCCATGGGTGAAATCCAACTTAAGCTTGGGGATAAACAAAAGAAAAAACCTAGAGGTTTAATCGAGTTAGAATAAAATTATTTAAATCCGAGCTAAATTAAAATGCGTCAAGTTTCTTATTCGGTCAGGATCTAACTGACTCTTCATCTTTTATTCAATATATCCCTACCTACCGGCAGTCAGTTTCCCCTTTTACAAATTCCAATAATACAACTACACGCGTTACATTCGTTTTTTTCGTTTTCTTCTTTTTACTACTACAGTTCGGCCATCCTGACATTGTAATCGCCCCGATTTACGCCTAGTTATTATTTCATTATTTATCCAAGGTTTAATATTTGCTGCTTCCCATACTCCCTCATAGGGAATTTGTGTTAGTTGGAAACCTTCGACATCTTTTAAGAGATACCTGTCATTTGGCAGCACTTTTGTTACTCTGTATGGACCCTTGAACTTAGGAGCGATTTTCTTACATGCACCAGGATGTGAGATATAATTCTTGACCATTACATGATCTCCTTCTTTGTACTCTTTATAAACTCTATTTTTATCTTTTATCATTTTATTATAATCTTAACTCTTTTCTATATTTTATTTTGCATCTTCTCTCATTTTTTCTAAATCCCTAACAACCTCTCGTTTATCTTCATTATCAAGACCACGGATCAATAAGATACAGACCGCCAACTCACTGTATGGTTTCTCTTTTTGCCTACAAGCTTAAAATCAGCTGATATGCCATTTATTTTGAGAGTGTGACCTTCCTTTTAAAACCCATTTAGCAAACACACCTACAAAACAAATGGCATACGCAGGTATAGTTGACATAACAAAATGCACAGAGAGAGATGTACACGTATTCACAGACAGGAAAAAATATTTGGAGGGTGTTTCATGGAAGAGGAGTACGAGTTGTCGGTCTGTATTGGTCTGTGATCAAGACACTCTTTTAGAAAATCAATCACTACTCCTCTTTGAGTAACGCCGAATAACAATTGACTAGGAGTAGTCCCTGTAGTTCTATGCTTAGTGTTATTCATTGACAACTCTATGGTCGGTAGCACTCCGTCCAATGACGACACGGTACCTGCACTAGTTAATTTCGCAATCATCGGAGCTAGGCTCTTGTTCAATATTTCTACCTGACCATTCGCCTGAGGAGAAGCTGTCGCAATCTTCACATGTGAAATATTATTTGAGCTTAGGTATTGTTTAAATTCCTCGGATGTAAACGAACTACCTCGATCAGAAATAATAATTTTGGGACGGCTATAGGAATTGAAATAACTCCTTAAACATGATATGGCCTCGTTAGTATTTGTAGACCTTACTGCATATAGTCGAGTGAACTTAGTAAAAGCATCAATTACCAGGAAAACATACTTCTTTTTTGCATTCTTAAGCGATATTGGGCCGAAATGGTCGATATGAATCGTTTCGAAGGGTACGTTTCCTTTTGGTATACTGTGGAGTAACCCTTCATGCTTTCCAAATTTGGGTGAAAATGATATGCATTTCAAACAATTGCTTATATGTTCTTTAACCTTTGGACTCATTTTCGGGAACCAATAGGTTCGGAGTATACTACTTAAAACTTTGTCTCGACCAACATGCCCCATTTCATCATGATATAAGCGTATAACATTAGTCTCCATAGTTTCAGGTACATAAAACAAAATTTGCTTTCCTACTTTTCTATACACTAAACCATTTCTCATCTCATACAACTTATCCTCTCTTTCTTCAAGCTCTCGTTTGATTTTCTTTATCCTTTCATCTTTATTCTGTTGAATTGACAAGCTTTTGTTCAAAACTATTCTCTTCAAGAACCAAAATATTCGGAATTCAACTCAGTGCATCTACATGTTCTTGAACCATTCCGATGTTCCAATACATAGTCAAAATTTTGCAATTCAAGCACCCACCGAGCAATCCTTGGATTTACTTCTTTCTTGTTTAGGGTCAAAGTTAAGGAATTACAATCAGTAATTATCTTGAACCTATATCCGTGAAGATAAACCCTAAATCTCCTTAGGGCATAAATAATTGTCAAGGTTTCGAGTTCGAAACTGTGGTATTTCGACTCATTATCCGTGGTACGTTTCGAAAAATAAAAGATATAATGAAACTTCCCATCTTTTTTCTTTTGCATCAATATCGCACCGAAACCTAAGGCACTTGCATCACAATGCAACTCAGTCTCGTCCTGAGGATTGAACAATGCTAACACAGGGGACTCGCTCCTTTTTTGTTTCAATTCCTCAAAGCAATCGAGCTCTTCTTTATCAAATTTAAAAATAGTATCTTTCCGGATCAATCTATACAGTGGTTGAGCAATCAACGAAAAATCTTTGATAAATCTCCTAAAATATGAGCATAAACCTAAAAAGCTGTGAACTGCTTTCACATTTTGCGGTATCGGAAAAGTCTTTATAGATTCTACTCCTTTTTCATCTGGTTTGATACCCTCATCTGTAATAAAGTAACCTAAATATCGTATCTGTGATACCATAAACTGACACTTATCTAACCTCAATTGCAATCTATTTTTAACCAATCTTTTGAAAACTTCCGTTAGTATTTCTAAATGCCTCTGCTGACTCTGTAGCTATCATTATATCGTCTATGTAAATAGTCACCTTACCCTCTCTAATTAAATCCTCAAACACTCTATTTATATATCTTTAAAATTCGCTTGGTGCATTTCGTAACCCAAATGGCATTTGTAGATATTCGTACTGACCCATTGGAGTTACGAAAGCAGTATATTTGATAGACTCTTCGTTCATTTGAACGTAGTGAAAAGCACTTTTTAAGTCTATTAACGTGAAAATCTTTTTGTTAACTAACCTATCCAATAAGTCGTCTATAAGTGGAATGGGATAATTATCTTTTTGTATAACTTTATTCAAGGTCCGATAGTCCACATACAACCTTATATCTCCTGTTTTTTTTTTTTACTAATACTTCCGGTGAAGAATATTCTGACCTACTTTCTCGAATCACTCCTTGTTCCATCAGGTCATCCAAAATAACCTGTACCTGCTCTTTTTCAAAATATGACATTCTCCTTGGGGGATAATGGAAGGGCTTTTCATCACTTAGCCGAAGTTTCATCTCATATTTAACTTCTGGTACTTCGGGGCGAGAACAGTACAAATAAAATTCTCTTATGATCTTTAAGAAACTTTCTTTTATTTTGATAGGCAATTCATTATTTTTAAAAGGAATTTCTTCCTCTTCAGACTTTTCCTCATTTAAATTACATTTTCTAATCTTAATATTAAAATCTTTTTCGAGATCCCTTTCATCATTATATTAAAAAGTCTTTTGCATTCATTGTCATACGTACTATTTTCTTCATCTTCATTATAAATCATAATTTTTTGTAACCTTAAATTTGCTTTCGATGAAAAATCCCGTCCCAGAATAACAGGATATTGCATGGTATCCTCTGAAACTACCAATAATTCCATCAATATAACTTCTTCATCAAATAAGATTTACACATCTATTTTCCCAATTATGGATAGTGGACTTTTATTTATTCCGCAATAAGAACCAAAGCTTGACAAATTCTGAATAACATTTTGTTTTAAATACATTCTTAGATAACTAATCTTTATAAGGCTGACTGGACTGCCGGTGTCTAAGAGTGAATCTAATGATAAATTTACGTTATTTATATGGTCGATAAATATAAATGTTATATTTCTTATAAGAATAAGAAACCAGGACATAAGACAACAGACAAAAATCATTGACGTATTAGAGAGAACAAGAGGACTTAAATGGAGCTGGGCAGGACACATCTCAAGACTTCAAGAGCAAAGATGGACAAAAATACTTACAAAGTGGACCCCACCGGACCATATTCCTCCTCAGAGTCAGAGTTAATATATCCAATCGCTGGAACCTTCTTCCTTTTTGGGCACTGGGCTGCAAAATGCCCCATCTCAGCACAAACATGACACGCACCTGGCTTGCGTTTCTCCTTCCTACACTCATTCGCCATATGTCCAATTGAGTTACAATTGTAACAACGGATTTGCTTTCCGCTGACATTCGCTGTCCATTGTCGCGATGTTGATGATGTTGCTGTAACTATCTTTGCTTTTACTGGATGCCTGATTGACTTAAAGGCTTCCAACAGCTTTGCCTTTTTGGTAAAACATTGTAACTTCGCACTCGATATCAGCCTCTCATCCGGTATGCCTTCGATGATATAGTCGATCATTTCCTCCTCTCTCATTTGAAGTCGGTTGCCAAGAATTATTTTCTCCTGAAAATAATCCTGGAATGTTTCGTTTTGTAGCCACTTCCTTGACTCAAACACTCGTTTTTGTTGTAATTGAGATGAACGGTCGTCAAATATTTGTTTCATATCCGCCATCAGTTCGTCAAACACCACTATCATTATATTCTCTTTAGAATGGAACCACTTGAGTGCTTTGTCTTTGAGTTTGAGTGAAATAAGTATTCTCATACTGCTGTCATTTAATTCGTATGCAGCACGAATGTTCCTCAACTGCTTCTCGAAGTGTTCAAATGAATCTCCGGTGCCTCCAAAACTGCCAATTAGGTCTTTAATTCTCCTTTTTTCTCCACACTCGTTTGTCGATCATTTTTCTTTAGGGATTCATTTTCTTCCTTCAGCATTTCATTTTCTCATTTTTTTAAATCCATTTCTTTTTTTAGCAATTCGATATCTTTTTTCATTCGTTTTTGGTCGTTACGCTCTTTTTCTTATTTTTGTCTGCAACCACTCCATCTGTATTTTTCTCCTCATTCTTGTCTGTGGCCATTTCATTTTCACCTTCCAGTTCGTCTTCTTCATCACTGTCATCGACATTGCTATCATCGTTCGCCCCATTCTCGTCATCATTATTTTCATCATCTCCCTCATTCTCCGTTCCATTATTTTCTTCTATTCATCATATTCATCTTCATCAGTATTAGTGACTGACTCCGTGTTATTACGCAGCTGCTGTGGAACTTCCAGCAATCTTAATACAAGTTCTGCCTTGTTGCCGCTTGTCCTCAACCCAAGGGCACCCAGCCATGCCTTCAATTGTGGAACTGTATATTTCTTAAAAAATTCCACATCTGCCATTGTCGTTGATTATGTGTGTGTTTTTTCGATACTCGAATTTTTTTTTTTAAATTAGACGCGCACTGGCAATGGTCGTTTAGGAGTTTTTTTCTTTTCTCTCTTTTTTTTTTATTTTTTCACCCAAAATTATTCAATTAATGTGGTGTGTATTTTTCCGCGAGGGACAGACAGATATTATAAATAGTTATATATATATGTACTATACGATGTACAATGCACACAAAAAAAAAAATCACAACGCGATAGACACTCTCGTTTTGGTTTTAGTATATCGGCGTTGTTATTGTTGTTCTTGTTTTTTTTTTCTCGTCTGGTTCACTTCTTTAATTTCTTTTTTTTTGGTAATACCGGGTAATTTATCGCACTTCTGAATTTTAATCGAGTTAGAATAAAATTATTTAAATCCGAGCTAAATTAAAATGCGTCAAGTTTTTTCTTCGGTCAGGATCTAACTGACTCTTCATCTTTTATTTAATATATCCCTACCTGCCGGCAGTCAGTTTCCCCTTTTACAAATTCCAATAATACAACTACACGCGTTACATTCGTTTTTTTCGTTTTCTTCTTTTTACTACTACAGAGGTCATGTCCAATATCATGTACATATGAATCTCCATCCAGGGTATACCTACTATAGTAAAAGTAAATAAAATAATAAAGAAAAGAAGGTAGATAATTGTGTGTCAAACAAAATACACAACCTAAGATGAAAACACATTTTTTAGCAAATTTCCAAATGACCTCATTTCGGCTCTATTGAAAACTTAGTATAAAAACACCATCAATTTTACAAATAACAAACACTGACAGCTGTCAAAAGAGCTGAGTGAGATATCGAATACAAACATTTTTCGATTTTTGTTCCACTTAAAAAATCTCAGAGTTCTCAGTTGGTCGAACTACCATAATTTGGATAGGTTTTATTTTCACGAATGTTTTCATTATCTGCAAATAATGTGGCTCCATCAGGCTTAAACTAGAATTAATTCTATATCTCTGCTGTAAATTAACTTAAAATATACTAAATCCCAATGGAACACTTTTTTTAATTTAGAGCAAATAAAAATTATTCTGAAACTCATATCTCCTGAACATAACCCAACAGCTGACTACATCTGACATTTTCCCGACATGGTGAATATGTACAGCAACTTGCACCTGTATTGTCACCACATTTTTTTTATATGGAGTTCAATACAGATGCAAGTTGCTGCCCGAATCGCAGCTTTTAGGCTAAAAGAGAGCCATCTTCGAAGTTGACTCTCTCTATTAGTATCTTCTCTCTGCTAACCACAGAGGACCTAAAGGAGAGTGAAATCTTTCGTACGTATCACCCTCCGACACCCATTTCCGGTTTTTTTTTTTATTATTTGAAATCGTGTCTGTGAATAAATGCAAGAACAACAACACAAAATCATATCATACTAACTGTGCGTGTATGCGAGTTTTTACGCACACATTCGCAGATGGTATGATTTATCTGTCAAATCAGCTTGTAGGCAAAATTCCATTTCCAGCCTACATTAAACTCTCTTTTATATATCCTCTCTGCTGCTAACAACCAGAGGATGCCCACAAGGCGGTGTCCTCTAGCCGCTTATCTGGTCCATCGTTGTACACGAAAACAGAACATTGCAAATGCATTGATGTGCGAGCAAATATCAGCTGACATTCTCTGTTTTATAAGGAGAATATTGGGGACAAAAAAATGTGTGTGCGTAATCCACACTCGGTTGAAGTGAAACTTCAAAGAAGTTGGTATTTGGTATACCTAATTTACGAGAGAATGAGATGAAAAACTCAGCCACCCAGCACCAGTTTTCAGATTACTTTCAAACCTTATGTTATGTACGACTAAATGCTTTCAACAAGTATCTGTACAAATACAAAAGTTTCAACACATATTCAAGCATACAGACGTACCGACATACTTTGCGTCCTTTTGACTCCCTTTTAAAGTATGAACTCCAGGACGCCACTATTTAAAACAAGTCAAAAAAACATTCGAAAACTGGGGTGGAATCGGCTAAGGTGATTTGTGATATGTGATAGTCACAATATACAAATTTCGTCTGGCTAAGGTGATTGTCACATGTGACAATCACATTTTTGTGACTTTTTCTTGTGACAGCTATTTAGGTGTCACTTGCATACAAAAATAATAATAAATAAAAAATAAACCTCTGACGCTGACTTATAAAACAAAATTATTTGCTTTTGCTGTCAAAGATTTGTCAAAGATCTATACTAATGTTGTTTTCGATTGGGAGAAATTAGTTTCTCCTCATGATTAAAGTAAAAATAAAAACAATAAAAAAAAAAAAAAAACAGAAATGAACATTTTTTTAATTGAGATATTTTTCTGAAACGCGTATATGTTGTGAGCAATCACGTGAAGTGACAACTAAATTAATCTTTTCTAAATAAATACATAATTGTCACGTCCCTTAATGTAAATTATATATTAAAATTGTTCGAATTGTTTAATTTGAAATACAAAATATATAGAAACTGTGACGTTCGTATATATGCGCCTTCAGACCGCATATTTCATAAAAAGCAGAAGAAGTAAGACTCGCAAAACACAACTCCGAAGAGAAACGATTTGTCTTCGGAGTTCTCTCCAATTGCCCAACGGAAAATGACATAATGAAAATAAACAAAATTCCGGTGATCACATTATGCAGACGCACAAAATTATTTTATCACATGTGATTGTCAGAAATGTGACAATCACAAATCACATTAGCCGATTCCACCCCTGACTATTTTCAAAAATTCAGGATACTTTTTTAAAATTTAAATAATTTTTTGAATGCCAATTTTCTATAAATACTTTTGTTATGTATTTGTTTGAATTTTACATTCTTCTTGAATTAAGTTTATTGAAACCTTTTGCAAAGCTTTTCCTGTTAGACAGCATTCAAATCACGTACCTATATTAACTAACATACTAACGTAATCGTACCAACGCGCCTACTCACTCGCTTTTGTTTAACATAATGCTTAGTAGACCTGAATGAGAGTCAAAACGTATGATAGGAGAAAATGAGAGCTAGAATATAAAATACTGTCATAATTTTTTTTTCATTCGTTCTCTCTCAGACTTGTTGCGATATATTTTTTTTTTTTAATTGATTTACATATTTGCTTAAAAGTTTCATGTTGCATATCCGTTTCGTCGAGTTTCAAATTACCTCGATATTAAAGAAGTTTCACTTCAATAATAACACACCACGCTGACATCTTACTAAAAAGCTGTAATACGCAGCCGCATACAGTGTACAGTAGCTCACGTAGTTTTCACATACACTAACACACGTTAAATGCTCAAATACAAGCACGTATTAAACAGTGTGCAATATACATACACACCGACATCTGCTCTCTCGCTCTGGCTCACAAATTACAGGCGACTATGCTTAGAAGACGGGAGCGGGGACGCTACGAAGTATGGGACAAAGAGGAGAGACCGATAATTTAAAATAGTATGTATAGTTCTGTCTCATTCTTTCCTGGCTTCATCCTACACATTTTTGTATTTGTGTCTCTTACCTGTCGTTTTTTCCGTTGCATCCAGTTTGAAATCACAATGATTCTAAAGAAGTTTCTTTTCAAAAACCTGGGTAGTTACCAGATAAATAAGGGCAGATTACCTTCTTTAAAAATACCTAAAATACTAACCTTCCTAAAAGAAACCAATTTGGAGGAAGTGCTGTAGGACGAGTATCCTCATCCAGCTCTAAAAGGGGCACAATAGATCTTTAAGGTCGCAGTGCGCTTTTCCCTAATTTAATTCATTCATGCAACTTAAAATAAAATGCATACGATGAAACATAACACAGTTTCCGAGCAAAGAAGTTCAAACTCTTGTGTTTATGTTCCGCATTTTAATTTATTAAATTCAGTCGTTTATAAACAGAGATGTCCGTTATTTGTATTTTTAGCCAAAACAACATTTAAAAAAAACATACTGTTTTCTTCATGTCTATTCTTTTTTACGAATTTTGAATGCTTTTGTAATATGTATGAATAATCATGAGAAAACTGACGATATATCGATATATTGATTTTTTTCACCCGATAATTATCGATACTGTTACAGAATATCGATACGATAAATATAGATATATTTTTTACTTGCCCATCCCTACATTAATCAAAACAAACAAATGCCATGGAGCACATGCATGAATGAGTAAGATTATAGTATTTATATTCTCACTCGTTCGTGCACACGGTGAGCTAATGCGAGTCATCGGTGCCGCCATATTGGAATACTGAGCGTTACTTCCGTCAGAAAAATAGTATGTATATTTCTTTCTCATTCTTTCCTGGCTTCATCCTACACATTTTTGTATTTGTGTCTCTTACCTGTCGTTTTTTTCGTTGCATCCGGTTTGAAATCACAACGATTCTAAAGAAGTTTCACTTCAAAAAATAATAAAAAGACAAATTTCGTCCCAGACTTTGGGATGCTGGTTCGACAGAGTATAAGCTTTCAAAACTTGATGGCTGGCGTGAGGTTATCGAGGAGCTTGGCTTGGATATAAGCGTCAACGAGTCCAAATCCAAGTGGGATTGTCTACGAGTCACGTTCAAAGCAAATTTATCAAAAATTCGTTTGAAAAAATCAGGGAAGGATGCTGAACCATCTACTGTATCATGGCAATTTTTTTAAGGAAATGATGTTCCAGGAGGCTAATGACGCACAAAGACCCGCATCAACAGTTTCATCAATTTATATGGTAATTTGTAATAATCTGCTTTGCATTTATGACTGATACACTTTTTACGATACGCATACAGGTCTCCGCTTCTATCAGTGCTGAGGTTTTAAATGAATTTTCTTTGTCACCTTTGCCTTCAACATCGCCCGTTGTAGTCGGCCAGCGACGCAAGCGCAGATGCCCGGGGGAACAAACCTCGTCACCGAGTCGCTGAGCCCACAGCAGTCGCCGGTTAATTTTGTCGATAACAATGGACGCGAAATAGGCATTGAGGCTTTGCAGCAGATCATCGTGGCGGACGATGAAGAAGAAAATACGAATACCATTGCTCAGCCTATACCAGGATGCCCATTCCGTACCGCAATCGACGATTCGGACATAGACGTCGATTAGAAGAAACATTATAACATACATTACATATACACATACATCATATACATATACATACAACATAATATTCGAGATAATAGCTACATACGTCAAGAATCCCAAGCCAAATACACAAAACACAAAGTTTCACAAATGTTCGCAAACCTGCATATGACTGCAAATTGGTGATATGCGAATATTGTTGCACATAGTGTGAACACCTTGCATATAGACCAAGACATTTGCGATCAGATATGCGAACACATGATGTGCGACACCTTGACCGCAAATGCATTTGCGACTTTTGGGACAGAATTTGCATATCGTGTGAACACTGAACACCCCTATATGCACGTTTGCGAGCACTGATGTGGGGGTAGAATTTGCGATATTATGTTCGCGAGTTTTTACATGACGTCAGAGTCGCAAACGTTTGCGGGTTTTCATATGCCGTCTGCTCGTAGCTTTAAGTGCTTGCTTATCACGTAATATTTAAAAGTTTAGTTTTCAAATTTCTTACTTGATTCATGATTCCCACTCTTGTCATCTATCACATAAAAGAAGAAGTTAAAAATATTTTATTTGCCTTTAATACTTGTCTGCTCAGGCCTATCATATAAACCAATATGAAAAATGTGAGGTATTAAGAAAAAGCCGTACCGTTCAAGAAGAGACTTATTTTCATAGTAGAAAGCGTTTGAATAACACTGCCCCGACCTCAAATTCAGATTTGATTGGCCCAACGCCAGTCGTTTTGGTTGTAGGAGGTAGAGGTTCACACATTATGTACAGACATATGCGCGGACAGATAAATCAAAATAAATATATAACTAATTTTTAGGGCTTCTCTACGATTGCCATTTTATGCTTTTTTAAACATTTACCAAAGTACATTAAAAAATGTCGCCAGTAAAAATAATGAAGTGGAAAATAAAAGTTGGTCGTCACGGGACGCCTGGCAGATGTGAAAATTATTCTTATTTTTTCGATTATAATTACAATCAGAATATTACAGAAAATTTGTATGTATATACAACACCTATAGGTACATTTTATAAATAGAAAAAAGTTAATATTTATACCCTATTCCATAGAATGGGTATATTGTATTAAGTGTTTAGTTTATAACATAGAGAAATAATACCGTGAGGTATTGAAAAGTATGTATATATATTCTGACTCAGAATCAAAAGCCTAGTCGATTAAGAAATGTCCGTCCGTCGGTCCGTCCGTCTGTATGTATATACTCTCTAGAGGTCGCAATTTTGAGCTAGAAAGCTGAAATTTAATATAAACAATATACATTTATAATCTTCGGTTAAAGAGTAAGGCTAAGTTCTTGAACCGGTAAAATCCGCCCACAAACACTCCCACAATCGCAATTTTTGTAGAACAACCTCAATTTGGTAAAATTCAATTGTGTTTTTCGTACAGTTACGATAAAAGCATAACGCTAAAATTTTGCACACGTAAGCTTTAGGTAAACCTTCTTCCAATTAAATATTTCGGTTTGGGCGTGGCTGACGTCTATTTTTCATTCAAAACCATCAATATTGTTTTTATAAAATTAATAACAATTGTTATATTAAAGCGAGAAACATTAAATTTTGTGGGTATTACTTGCACCTAAACATCTTGTGTATGAAATCAAAAAAAAAAAAAAAATGATTTTGGGCACGATTGGCACGGCCGATTTTTCTGCTTAAATAGCCATTTTGAACTCATGAGAAAAAAAAAAATTCTGGACCAAGGGGGCCTCTGCACATTGATATGATAGAGATAGACTGCAGCTTATTCAATTATTATATTGTTGATGGAGAGGTACGCACCCTGCTGTGTGGTTACTAATTGTGAGCTCCACATTCTTAGATAAGGCTACAATCAATTCTTTCGCACTAAGAGTTGCCGATTTATGTAGAGTGCTATAGTTCTCTTTCACTTAGCACAAAAATGAATTGTTCTGCAACCCCGGCCACAATTAATTGTTGCGTAGATATACTCATCTTCCTCTTAAAAAATTATTTATGGAGAAATAACTCAAAATTGATATGGTTAGACACACAAGAGGCTTACGTGTTGTATATACATACACAGCGGGAGGATAGGTTGAATACTTTGCTATACATATTGCCTATCTTACTATATTCATTGCTAATCTGTTGCAATCTTTAATCAATATTTTCCAATTATTAATGGGAAATCAATTTTGACTCCTACGCAGAACTCCTCTTTTCACTCAAGACAAAGTTTTAAACAAACAGCTATTACAAGAGCACATACTTTTGCATAAATAAAGATTTCTGTCCTCTGAAAGGGGTGCGCGCGCGTGATGTGCAAGAAAATCGAGTAGGTAACCAAAAGGTACCCTTTCTCTGATCCTTTTGGTTACTTTACTAAAAATATTGATGAGCTATTGAATGTCTCGTCAGCCATTTAGTAACAGACCATGCCAGGCTAACAGGTTAGCAATGTATGTATGAGTTGTGTTAATCAACTGCCTTTCTTTGACTTTGGCTGTTTTAAAAAACGTGAAAACTTTGTAACATGCACATACACATCTTAAATTTGTATGTATGGAAACAAAAATATCATTACTATATTGCATTATAACGAATAGAATAAATATGTACAATAATCAAAGAACAATAAAAATTGCTTTATATTACTAATCTATTTAACACTAGCTGACCCGCGAACTTCGTTCCGCCAAAATTCATTAATGTATTGAAAATAATAATTCTTTCAAATGCATTTAGTAAATACCTATCTGATATTTTATACAAACAGACACTTCATTTTTATTTATGCGTATAGATTACTCCTCACAACGCCAGCTATCCGTCAGTGAAAATCCCGCCCATAAATAAGAATTATTGAAAATCGCAACCTCAGCGCCACCTAAATGGGTAATTAAAATAGCCTAAGTTACTCTTAACAACATCAGCTATCCGCCAGGGAATCCCGTCAAAATCGGTCCAGCCGTTTCCGAGATTAGCCGGAACAAACAGACAGACAGACACAAATTTTAAAAATAGCGTTTTTGTTATAAGTACCGTATATACTTTCATACGCATTTAGTAAAAAGCTGAAATTTTGAAACTACAAACAGACACTTCATTTTTATTTATGTGTATAGATTTGAATAGGTACCTTCGATTTTGTTAATAGCCCGTATAATTTTTACTGGCGATGGCGTCTTCGCGAATAGTATGAAGTTTGCAGCGGATATTTTTCATTAAAGAGAGCAATTCTCAATATTCTGACCAATTTTTTTCGGATGGGATTTAATGGAAACGCTATAAGAGATTTCATGTAGATATATTCTCACCCCGCATGTCACTTTTTATTTTAGTTTTTATCTTGGTACCTACGAGTAGGTACTATGCAGATGCAGGGTGATTCGCCTTATGTGTGAAACTAAGAAGAGCGTGTAGGTTGGGTCGTGACAAGAAAAGAATCGAATGTGAAGATGGCCTATTCCTTCTGCTTAGCAAGAAAGGGCTTTTTAAAATAAAGTGCACGACTTCGTCGCACGAACATGCTCTAATCAGTGGCGATTCCTGGTCTCCAATATTAGGTTGGCTACACCAAGGATCCAAAGGCAAAGCAAAAAGAAGCAAATTTATACGTTTAAAAACGAATTTATTATTTTTTTGTTCATTTGTATAAAAAACTTTTATACTATATTTGAACATAAAATCAATCCGTCGCTCAATCTTTTAAAAATGTTCAATGCCGCGATCTTAGCTTAGTTTTCTCAAAAACGGCTCTAACGGGTTTAATTTAAAAAAAATCACTATTGCTTTTCAGGTACGAATAATCATATGGCTGAAAAAAAGTTTTTGTTTTGGATATCTCAAAACCGACTCAACCAATACTTTCAAAATTTCATACATATGTATACAGGGTTATTCACGAGCGTTGTGCCAAAAAGCTAGAGCGTGTAGGTTGAATTGAGACAAGAAAAAAATCGTATAGGAGGGGGGGTCTATTCCCCTCCGTTTAGCCGGGAGGGGCAATTTTCTGAAAAATTGACTTATTTTGTAAAAAAAAATATTAAAAATCAACGGCGGTTAGTTTTATTTGAATGAAAAATGTTTTGTTGTAATTAGGTAAACACATGGGTTTTTAAAAAACTCAATCAGGTTTGTATTTGTATTTTGTACGCAAAATATTATTTCCATGATACATTTAATATGAATTGCATGTAGGAATTTGTTTTTGGGTTGTCGCAGCCAACCTAGCCACTGGCTCTAATGAGTAACATTGGTCTTAGGGCTTGAGATTAAAAAAATATATCTTCGAAATCCTTAAATAAATTGGTAGGTATCTACTTAAACTGATTTTTGGAAAACATTTAAAAAAAAATCATACCTCAATTCGTAGGTATTCAGCATATACCTAGATATACTTATCATTTTTGAAAAAATACAGTGCACGAACTTGCTCTTCTGTGTGACATTGGTCTGGGATTTTGAAGAAAAATGTCTTCGAAATTCTTAAGCAAATAGGTAGGTACCAAACTGATTTGAGCTGACAAAATTAACGCCATTTTATTATTCTTGGATGAATTTCAATTTATGAGAATAAAGCAATCAAAAAAATGTGGAGCGGTTTTTTAGAAAAAAAAAGTTTTATTTTGACTAACTTTTTTAAACAAAATTTCAAAGAAAATTTAAAAAACTCCAATTCATAGGTATTCAGCAAATAAATATACTTATCATTTAAAAAAATAATTAGCAGCGCAAATTAAGCTACCTAAACCTATTTACATAAATGTGTTAAATTTCGAAAGAACCGGCTTAGTCGTTTTCGAGACAGTCGTTCAAATCAGTCCTACGACACATACAACAACAACACAACACATGGGTCGAATTCCTTCAAACTTGATAATTTTTCTTTAAAACAAGTTACCTACGATACATACTTGACATAATAACATTTATTTTAAAGTCTATTTTCTCGAAAACGGCTTTAACGATATTGATGTTAGAAAAAATAAGTGAAGCTTTTGAGGCAAAAATTACCAACAATGGCTAAGAACACCTTCCATAGAACGGTTTTTTTGCTTTCGACTCTCTCTTTATTACCTATTGGGTTTAGGAAGGAAGCTCATAGTACAGGATCCCACCGCTCGATTCTGCATGTATCTGTTTTTTTGATAAAATAAATTTTAACTGAATGTTTAGGGTGTATACAATGTATTAGCGATAGGTTGCTTACAAAAAAATGGCCGCAATTATTTTTAATTAATTTTTGTTTAATAATGTTACTGGTATAAAATGCAACTATATGTTTTTTTGATAAATTTAACGTCATTTTAAAGGAAATGATGATTTAAACAGCTGTATTATTGTTCATTTTTTGCAACCATCTGTTTTTTTTAAAAAAATTTCTGGCGTTTTTTCCAAAAAAAATTCAGGCATAATTTCTTCTGGCGTAATTTCCGGGAGCCGTTTATTCCGTATAACGTAAGGAAAAAAAACTGTTGAGAGAAAACCTGAGCAAGGTCCACAAATTTACAGTTGTTTCCAGTACTCTTTTTACACAGTGCACTCGAAGTCAAAAAATTTACAAAATGTTAGCTAACTATCCCAGAACAACATCTTAAAGTTTCAATGACTTCCGATCTTTTTCCAACTGAAAATACATGTCGACTGGACTATGCATTACATGGACGAGTTTCGTTTATTTAAAGCATGGCAACCCCTGCTTGCGGCCATTTTTGAACTGGCAACCATGTTTTATCGTAAAGAGGAAATATTAAACTTTAATTTGGTATAATTTTTTTAAAAAAAACAGATGGTTGCAAAAAATGAACAATAATACAGCTGTTTAAATCATCATTTCCTTTAAAATGACGTTAAATTTATCAAAAAAACATATAGTTGCATTTTATACCAGTAACATTATTAAACAAAAATTAATTAAAAATAATTGCGGCCATTTTTTTGTAAGCAACCTATCGCTAATACATTGTATACACCCTAAACATTCAGTTAAAATTTATTTTATCAAAAAAACAGATACATGCAGAATCGAGCGGTGGGATCCTGTACTATGAGCTTCCTTCCTAAACCCAATAGGTAATAAAGAGAGAGTCGAAAGCAAAAAAACCGTTCTATGGAAGGTGTTCTTAGCCATTGTTGGTAATTTTTGCCTCAAAAGCTTCACTTATTTTTTCTAACATCAATATCGTTAAAGCCGTTTTCGAGAAAATAGACTTTAAAATAAATGTTATTATGTCAAGTATGTATCGTAGGTAACTTGTTTTAAAGAAAAATTATCAAGTTTGAAGGAATTCGACCCATGTGTTGTGTTGTTGTTGTATGTGTCGTAGGACTGATTTGAACGACTGTCTCGAAAACGACTAAGCCGGTTCTTTCGAAATTTAACACATTTATGTAAATAGGTTTAGGTAGCTTAATTTGCGCTGCTAATTATTTTTTTAAATGATAAGTATATTTATTTGCTGAATACCTATGAATTGGAGTTTTTTAAATTTTCTTTGAAATTTTGTTTAAAAAAGTTAGTCAAAATAAAACTTTTTTTTTCTAAAAAACCGCTCCACATTTTTTTGATTGCTTTATTCTCATAAATTGAAATTCATCCAAGAATAATAAAATGGCGTTAATTTTGTCAGCTCAAATCAGTTTGGTACCTACCTATTTGCTTAAGAATTTCGAAGACATTTTTCTTCAAAATCCCAGACCAATGTCACACAGAAGAGCAAGTTCGTGCACTGTATTTTTTCAAAAATGATAAGTATATCTAGGTATATGCTGAATACCTACGAATTGAGGTATGATTTTTTTTTAAATGTTTTCCAAAAATCAGTTTAAGTAGATACCTACCAATTTATTTAAGGATTTCGAAGATATATTTTTTTAATCTCAAGCCCTAAGACCAATGTTACTCATTAGAGCCAGTGGCTAGGTTGGCTGCGACAACCCAAAAACAAATTCCTACATGCAATTCATATTAAATGTATCATGGAAATAATATTTTGCGTACAAAATACAAATACAAACCTGATTGAGTTTTTTAAAAACCCATGTGTTTACCTAATTACAACAAAACATTTTTCATTCAAATAAAACTAACCGCAGCAATCTCGTGACTTTTTACTCCCATGCAAAATTTCTCGTCTTTCGCATGCTTTCGGTTTACGATCTAGAATGGCTTTTGGAAATAGCGCATTCATATTCTAATTCAAATCGTATGCAAACTCCCTTTACCCCTCGTGTGACACTTTATTACACCTTTAATGCATAAAATCGATGCTCAGAATAATAGCCATACTGCGAACGGTGAGTGAAAGGAAAACAAATAAAAACTTAGCCAGCCATAGCCATCGCATCATTGGCAAAGCACAAGCAGGGTTGAAAATGTAAAACTAGAAAAGGAAGCAGATTGCCAGGAAAATCTATGTAGGTTTGCAAAAAGTATTAAGTACTATGTAGGGTCTATATTAAAATGAAATGCACGACTTTGTCGCACATACGTGATCTGTGGGTGCAATAGATGATTTTTGAGCAATAAAAACTACTCTTCGTTGTATAAAATATGCAAGGAAGTTCAAAATATTTGTTTAAGAAGTGTTTGTGTCGCGCATTTCGAGCATGTTGACAGTGTTATAAGATACGTTAATTTTACCGTTATTTGCGTTATACAAAGACGTCTAATTGAATTAAGCTGCTGCTATACATCAGATGTCCGTTACTTGAATTCTAAGCCCAAACAAAAGAACGCAGTTAGATATCAAGAAAATTCTATCAACAAATACATATACAGAGGGTTTAGCACGATATCTAGAAAAAAAAAATGTCAGCAACAAAATCTAGAAAAAAAATATTTAGAATTAGGAAAATCTAGAATTCTTAATTTCGAAAATCCAAAATCTAGAAAAAGACATCTTGAATGGACATAATCTAGAATTAATATTAATACATACTAGATTTAGAATTCTTCTAAAGAAAAAAACATGTTGAATACTTTTTTTTCTAGATACTGGATTTCCATCTATCTAGATTTTTCCATATTCTAGATTTTTCTACTTCTAGATTTAATCTTTCTTTATTTTTTTATAGATTTTGTCTTTTCTAAATTCTGCCACTTTGGATAACGTAGTGATCCCACCATCCCACCCACAAAGTACATTCAAATTGCTTAAACCATTTTTAAGAAATTTGGTAAACATTTAAATTTTTGTTCTTAAAACTGAAAGGTTCGATATGTGGCATAGCTACAATTAAGCAACCTTTAATCTTTAAAACATAGGTGCAATCTTGTGGGTGCTATGAAAGATATATCCTTTAGGAAGTGCGAACCATTTCGTTAATATGGTTGTCCACTTTTGTCCGGTTTAATAAATTCTTATAAGCCCTGATTTCCGTTCATATCATTGGTAGCCGAAAACTAACAAAATGAAGTTTTTTTTACCTTATGTAACAAAGTTGAATAAAAATCGTTCAAGCGTTTTTTGAGCAAATTAGAAATAAAATGCACGACTGGGTCGCACGAACTCGCTCTATTGTGTGACAGTGGTCTAGGCTCTAGGGGATTGAGATTTTGATAAAAATAAATGTTTCGAAATTCTTAAATAAACACATACATAATATAAATATTTTAAGTAATTTGAGCTGAAAAAAAGTACGCCTTTTTATTTCTCGGATAATTTCAATTTATGAGACTAAATTTATGATCTGTGGAGCGGTTTTTGAGGAAAAAAAGTTATTTTTGAAAAAAAATTTGAAAATATTATTCAAAAAAAAATTCAAAAACGCCAGTTAATAAACATTTAGTAAATACGTTTACAGTACTGTCTGGGTATCGTGAACTAATTATTGCACAGGCTGTCCATGCTATCCAGGCTGTTCACACTATCCAATATTTTACCCATCAAGAAAAAGACACTTCGACAGTTTGCGTAATGTTTTAACATTTTTCTTTTGAGCGAACTGACCACCGCTTTAAAAAGCTTATCCTTATTTTTTCTTATGGCCGAAATTTTAGATTTAGCAAAACTGTATTCCCTGGATAAAATTGATGGGGCTTTCTAGTTTCTTGATAATATAACCTTTTTCTTTCAATGATAAGAATTTTTGTTGCCGAAAACTGAGTTAATTTCATGTGTTCAAACGTGAATCGTTTTTTTTTTTTAAAGATTGTGATCAGTAGCTACACTTTATATGAACAAAAACGGGTTATGCGATGCAAAAATTGATGTAGGTACTTGTGTGGAAAACTACGATGTCTAAGATAAAGGGAAATCCCGAAATGGGACCATAAATTTGTGGTTCATGCTTTCGAGGTTTTTGTTGTTCACGCTATAGAGTGCTCTGTATAAAACAACTGGTGTTCATGCGAGCCAGGTGTTCACGCAGCCCAGTGTTCACGCTACCCAGACAGCACTGTATTTCCAATTTTTGAAAAAAAATTAATGAGCAGTTTTCAAAACATTAATTTTTAAAATTAAAAAAAAATGCTTTTTAAAATATTTACAAAAAATATTTTTTAAATCTGTATAGGTATGCGTTCTTGCAGTATAAATTACGCTGCCGACACAATACAGGGTGATTCACGAGCGTTGTGCCAAAAAGCTAGAGCTTGTAGGTTGAGTTGAGACAAGAAAAAAATTGTATGGGAGGGGGGGTCTATCCCCCCCCCCGTTTAGCCAGGAGGGGCAATTTTCGGAAAAATTGACTTATTTTGTTAAACAAATATTAAAAATCAACGGCTTCGTTTACAACACCGTGTTATACCTCTTTGGAAAGCCAAAAACTTCTTCTTTCATTTCGTTTTTAAATTAAATTGTTTTAACGAATAGTTCAAAAAACATAAATTTTCAAACTCAAAATTTTGAAAAAAAAATTTGAAAAAATTATTTTAAAACTAATTTTTTTCAAAATTTAACGTAATTAAGTATAATTTTTGTTCTCAGAATTCAACGCTCTTATTAATCTTTAATCCCACACTGAAAACCGTATGGCTCTACGACTTTTTGTTGCCAAGGTATTTAAAAATAACCGAACCTACTTCTTCACAACGAGGCCGTTGATTTTTAATATTTTTTTTTACAAAATAAGTCAATTTTTCAGAAAATTGCCCCTCCCGGCTAAACGGAGGGGAATAGACCCCCCCTCCTATACGATTTTTTTCTTGTCTCAATTCAACCTACACGCTCTAGCTTTTTGGCACAACGCTCGTGAATAACCCTGTATACATATGTATGAAATTTTGAAAGTATTGGTTGAGTCGGTTTTGAGATATCCAAAACAAAAACTTTTTTTCAGCCATATGATTATTCGTACCTGAAAAGCAATAGTGATTTTTTTTAAATTAAACCCGTTAGAGCCGTTTTTGAGAAAACTAAGCTAAGATCGCGGCATTGAACATTTTTAAAAGATTGAGCGACGGATTGATTTTATGTTCAAATATAGTATAAAAGTTTTTTATACAAATGAACAAAAAAATAATAAATTCGTTTTTAAACGTATAAATTTGCTTCTTTTTGCTTTGCCTTTGGATCCTTGGTGTAGCCAACCTAATATTGGAGACCAGGAATCGCCACTGATTAGAGCATGTTCGTGCGACGAAGTCGTGCACTTTATTTTAAAAAGCCCTTTCTTGCTAAGCAGAAGGAATAGGCCATCTTCACATTCGATTCTTTTCTTGTCACGACCCAACCTACACGCTCTTCTTAGTTTCACACATAAGGCGAATCACCCTGCATCTGCATAGTACCTACTCGTAGGTACCAAGATAAAAACTAAAATAAAAAGTGACATGCGGGGTGAGAATATATCTACATGAAATCTCTTATAGCGTTTCCATTAAATCCCATCCGAAAAAAATTGGTCAGAATATTGAGAATTGCTCTCTTTAATGAAAAATATCCGCTGCAAACTTCATACTATTCGCGAAGACGCCATCGCCAGTAAAAATTATACGGGCTATTAACAAAATCGAAGGTACCTATTCAAATCTATACACATAAATAAAAATGAAGTGTCTGTTTGTAGTTTCAAAATTTCAGCTTTTTACTAAATGCGTATGAAAGTATATACGGTACTTATAACAAAAACGCTATTTTTAAAATTTGTGTCTGTCTGTCTGTTTGTTCCGGCTAATCTCGGAAACGGCTGGACCGATTTTGACGGGATTCCCTGGCGGATAGCTGATGTTGTTAAGAGTAACTTAGGCTATTTTAATTACCCATTTAGGTGGCGCTGAGGTTGCGATTTTCAATAATTCTTATTTATGGGCGGGATTTTCACTGACGGATAGCTGGCGTTGTGAGGAGTAATCTATACGCATAAATAAAAATGAAGTGTCTGTTTGTATAAAATATCAGATAGGTAGTTACTAAATGCATTTGAAAGAATTATTATTTTCAATACATTAATGAATTTTGGCGGAACGAAGTTCGCGGGTCAGCTAGTGTTAAATAGATTAGTAATATAAAGCAATTTTTATTGTTCTTTGATTATTGTACATATTTATTCTATTCGTTATAATGCAATATAGTAATGATATTTTTGTTTCCATACATACAAATTTAAGATGTGTATGTGCATGTTACAAAGTTTTCACGTTTTTTAAAACAGCCAAAGTCAAAGAAAGGCAGTTGATTAACACAACTCATACATACATTGCTAACCTGTTAGCCTGGCATGGTCTGTTACTAAATGGCTGACGAGACATTCAATAGCTCATCAATATTTTTAGTAAAGTAACCAAAAGGATCAGAGAAAGGGTACCTTTTGGTTACCTACTCGATTTTCTTGCACATCACGCGCGCGCACCCCTTTCAGAGGACAGAAATCTTTATTTATGCAAAAGTATGTGCTCTTGTAATAGCTGTTTGTTTAAAACTTTGTCTTGAGTGAAAAGAGGAGTTCTGCGTAGGAGTCAAAATTGATTTCCCATTAATAATTGGAAAATATTGATTAAAGATTGCAACAGATTAGCAATGAATATAGTAAGATAGGCAATATGTATAGCAAAGTATTCAACCTATCCTCCCGCTGTGTATGTATATACAACACGTAAGCCTCTTGTGTGTCTAACCATATCAATTTTGAGTTATTTCTCCATAAATAATTTTTTAAGAGGAAGATGAGTATATCTACGCAACAATTAATTGTGGCCGGGGTTGCAGAACAATTCATTTTTGTGCTAAGTGAAAGAGAACTATAGCACTCTACATAAATCGGCAACTCTTAGTGCGAAAGAATTGATTGTAGCCTTATCTAAGAATGTGGAGCTCACAATTAGTAACCACACAGCAGGGTGCGTACCTCTCCATCAACAATATAATAATTGAATAAGCTGCAGTCTATCTCTATCATATCAATGTGCAGAGGCCCCCTTGGTCCAGAATTTTTTTTTTCTCATGAGTTCAAAATGGCTATTTAAGCAGAAAAATCGGCCGTGCCAATCGTGCCCAAAATCATTTTTTTTTTTTTTTTGATTTCATACACAAGATGTTTAGGTGCAAGTAATACCCACAAAATTTAATGTTTCTCGCTTTAATATAACAATTGTTATTAATTTTATAAAAACAATATTGATGGTTTTGAATGAAAAATAGACGTCAGCCACGCCCAAACCGAAATATTTAATTGGAAGAAGGTTTACCTAAAGCTTACGTGTGCAAAATTTTAGCGTTATGCTTTTATCGTAACTGTACGAAAAACACAATTGAATTTTACCAAATTGAGGTTGTTCTACAAAAATTGCGATTGTGGGAGTGTTTGTGGGCGGATTTTACCGGTTCAAGAACTTAGCCTTACTCTTTAACCGAAGATTATAAATGTATATTGTTTATATTAAATTTCAGCTTTCTAGCTCAAAATTGCGACCTCTAGAGAGTATACATACAGACGGACGGACCGACGGACGGACATTTCTTAATCGACTAGGCTTTTGATTCTGAGTCAGAATATATATACATACTTTTCAATACCTCACGGTATTATTTCTCTATGTTATAAACTAAACACTTAATACAATATACCCATTCTATGGAATAGGGTATAAATATTAACTTTTTTCTATTTATAAAATGTACCTATAGGTGTTGTATATACATACAAATTTTTTTTTTTTTTTTTTTTTTTTTTTTTTTTTTTTTTTTTAACTATCTGCCTGTAAGACCCAAGGTCTTTTAAATGCAAACTGCACGGCATTAGTTAGAAGGAATAGAAAGATAGGAAAGAATTTTTGTTGGTACAATGGATTGAGAATAAGATGATATTTATCTCAAGAATATCCCACGGGTGGCGTCCAGTTGAAACTGGGGGAATAAATAAAAATTGCTGCCCAGGCTGGGGCTCGAACCCACAACTCTTAGGTTAGCAACCAAGCACTACATCCACTGTACCATTGCCACCCAATTTTCTGTAATATTCTGATTGTAATTATAATCGAAAAAATAAGAATAATTTTCACATCTGCCAGGCGTCCCGTGACGACCAACTTTTATTTTCCACTTCATTATTTTTACTGGCGACATTTTTTAATGTACTTTGGTAAATGTTTAAAAAAGCATAAAATGGCAATCGTAGAGAAGCCCTAAAAATTAGTTATATATTTATTTTGATTTATCTGTCCGCGCATATGTCTGTACATAATGTGTGAACCTCTACCTCCTACAACCAAAACGACTGGCGTTGGGCCAATCAAATCTGAATTTGAGGTCGGGGCAGTGTTATTCAAACGCTTTCTACTATGAAAATAAGTCTCTTCTTGAACGGTACGGCTTTTTCTTAATACCTACCTACTTAATTTTTCATATTGGTTTATATGATAGGCCTGAGCAGACAAGTATTAAAGTTTAATATTTCCTCTTTACGATAAAACATGGTTGCCAGTTCAAAAATGGCCGCAAGCAGGGGTTGCCATGCTTTAAATAAACGAAACTCGTCCATGTAATGCATAGTCCAGTCGACATGTATTTTCAGTTGGAAAAAGATCGGAAGTCATTGAAACTTTAAGATGTTGTTCTGGGATAGTTAGCTAACATTTTGTAAATTTTTTGACTTCGAGTGCACTGCGTAAAAAGAGTACTGGAAACAACTGTAAATTTGTGGACCTTGCTCAGGTTTTCTCTCAACAGTTTTTTTTCCTTACGTTATACGGAATAAACGGCTCCCGGAAATTACGCCAGAAGAAATTACGCCTGAATTTTTTTTGGAAAAAACGCCAGAAAATTCTTCATACAAAATCCTGGCCTTTTTTCCTAGAAAAAAAGCCAAAGTTTTCTGAAATTCTTTCCCAGATTTCAGGCCTTTTTTCCAAAAAATTTCTGGCGTTTTTTCCATTTCCAGAAATGGAAAAAACGCCAGAAAAAATATTTTGGAAAAAAGCCAGAAGAAAATATGGCGTTTTTTCCTTTTCTTATTTTGGAAAAAGAGCCAAAAACCTGTATTTTATATGAATCGCTGTACTGTATTAACAGTTATGGTAGGCATTCTTCTTGTTGTGTTACCTACTCGTATATTTTAATTTTTTTATTGGTTACAAATAAATGCATCTAATGTTGACATCTTTTCAATTTAAAGTTTAAACTGTTTCAGAGCCGCGTGCCGACGTGCGACGGGTGCGGGCGGCGCGCGCGGCGGGCGCGATTTCGTCGCCCCCCCCCTCCGCGCAGTGATTTGATATGTCTCTGAAACAGTTACGGGGCGGGATGGGTCCGCAAAACACCCACTTCGTCTTGTTTAAAAATTAAAAAAAAAAACAATTCCTGCCTTTTTCCAAATCGTTATTTGGAAATTAGGACAGAAAATATTAATTTTCTGGCGTAATTTCCATTTCCCTTTCTGGCTCTTTTTCCACATCTATCTGGCGTAATTTCCAACATTTCTGGCTTATTTGCCAACTAAAATTCTGGTCTTTTTCCATTTTTGACCAGAAAAAAATTCAGGCGTTTTTTCCAAAAAAAATTCTGGCGTAATTTCCGGGAGCCGGAATAAACACATTCAGAGCAGATGTTCAGCAATAATTTTGATTTAAATTAAATGGTCTTTTATTGAAAAAGTAAAAATAAATTTTTTATACAAATTATGAACTTAATATACCTACATAATCTTATTTAAATTTTACAATTGTACATATTATTCATTTTCTTATTCATTTTCTGTATCAGTATCAATCATGAATGAATCATCAGAGCCATAATCTGTGTACTTGTTTTCATCTGTTTCTTGCTGGTGTTCATCTAAACTAAATTCTTTTGATGACAACAAAATGTCTTCAACCGTCATTGGTGTCGCGTCGCCATGAACCATGTTGGTTTTAAATTGCCATCAATAACTGACCAACCATACTCCTCTGGATCAAATCTGACACAGCATGGCTCAGTTGCAGTTTGCCACATGCAATTTATAAAAATAGTCCGCAATATTTTTTGATTCAATGATTTCCAACAAGGTGGAAACAATTTCGAGTCAAAGCTAGTCACTTTCTTTAAAAAAATTTCTTTTATTTTTGTCGCTGAATATTGTTTCTGAAAGATCTGGTATCTGGCCTTATTAACACTCGTACATTTCTTAACGCCGTACATAAGTGCGGTAAATTCATGGACAGCAGACATTTTTTCATCATTAAAAACGTCAGTTGCATCTGTCAATGACGCGAAAACTGTTTGAAAGGTCTTGCTGTTTGAAAATTTTTTTAAAGGCCTGACTTTTCCTTTATTAAAAAATGCAGCTGAATAATCACAGCCAGTAAGCGCATGACATGCTGGCAATGCACGACTTAAAATTGGACCTAACCTCGCCGCTAGTTGCGTACAATTTATACAGCATACATCTTTCTTAGTTTTTTTCGATTTTGTACCAGCCAGCCAAATTTCCATGTCAGGTACATACTTTATAAATGTTGCCTAGTAAAATAATTAATGATGATTCATTGATGATTGAAACTGACACAGAAAATGAATAAGAAAATGAATAATATGTACAATTGTAAAATTTAAATAAGATTATGTAGGTATATTAAGTTCATAATTTGTATAAAAAATTTATTTTTACTTTTTCAATAAAAGACCATTTAATTTAAATCAAAATTATTGCTGAACATCTGCTCTGAATGTGTTTATTCCGTAGAACGTAAGAAAAAAAAACTGTTGAGAGAAAACCTGAGCAAGGTTCACAAATGTACAGTTGTTTCCAGTACTCTTTTTACACAGTGCACTCGAAGTCAAAAAATTTACAAAATGTTAGCTAACTATCCCAGAACAACATCTTAAAGTTTCAATGACTTCCGATCTTTTTCCAACTGAAAATACATGTCGACTGGACTATGTATTACATGGACGAGATTCGTTTATTTAAAGCATGGCAACCCCTGCTTGCGGCCATTTTTGAACTGGCAACCATGTATTATCGTAAAGAGGAAATATTAAATTTTAATTTGGTATAATTAAAAAAAAAAAACAGATGGTTGCAAAAAATGAACAATAATACAGCTGTTTAAACCTGGCAACCCTAGGGTTGCGGCTGGCTGAGAGCTGGCAACCATTGTTTTTTTGATTCTTTGCATCATTTCCTTTAAAATTACGTTAAATTTATCAAAAAAACATATAGTTGCATTTTATACCAGTAACATATTTAAACAAAAATTAATTAAAAATAATTGCGGCCATTTTTTTGTAGGCAACCTATCGCTAATACATTGTATACACCCTAAACATTCAGTTAAAATTTATTTTATCAAAAAAACAGATACATGCAGAATCGAGCGGTGGGATCTTAGACTATCAATTTTCGCTATCGTGCACTTCTTAAAACTCATTAAATTAAATTTTTGTCAACAATGATGGTAAGGTATATGATATTATATGTATATGTAGGTATATGCGTGTAACTCAGTCGTGCATTTAAATACAAATGCAAGACGCACAATATCAAGCTATAGGTACGTTATTGTGTTGCCAGATTTTTAATTAATACTAATTAATTTTTAATAGAAAACAACAGTTGCACTTATTGTTGCAAAATTGTCGTGTGCTACCTAGGCACGTTAGCGATCCAATTCACAATTCAATACATACATAATAGTTTGACCATTTGAGGCTGGCAAAAATCTTTAATCAGCACTAACGCTTCATTGGAAGTGGCTGATTAAAAAACAAAGTAGCTATTTTTTACAGGAGCACCATCCCAAATATGAGAATTATACTCAAGCTTCGGGCGAACATATGCCTTGTTGATTGTAGCCAGATCAGAAGGTAAAAATATTTCTTACATCGATGAAGGAAACCCTTAGCATTTTGTGGCATATTTAGCAACGTCGAATATGTGATCGTTCCACAAAAGGTGTTTGTTAATTTGTTATACACAGAACGCGAAGCCGTTCAGTTTCCTCGATGTAAGTACCACTCATGGATAGTGGCATCGGGGGTAGGTTATGCTTTAATGAAAGAAGACAGCATTCTGTTTTCGAATCATTAAATTCCACACGGTTGAAAAATCACCATTGTACAATGCTGTCAAGAGCTGAATTTAATGAGCTTATCATACGCTGCCATCGCAGTTCTTCATCCGAAGAACAAGGTAGTGAATCTGGAAACGAATATGAAAAGCTGAGAAAACTGTCATCAGCGAAACAATTAAGTGGATTATAGGAGTGTTGGACAAGAGATTGTTGATGAATATGAGGAAGAGAGTCGGAGACAAAGCTGAGCCTTAGGGGCATACTAGCAATTATTTTATGAATATCAGACTGGAAACCGTCCAAAAGAACTCTAATAAAGGCTCGCCCAAACCAAAGCGGCTGCGATGGCGGTGGCGATCACCAAACAGTTGATGCACATATAAACCATACAAATAGCACACACCTAAGCGATATGTGGGTTGTGAATACGATCCACTGTTGCGTTCAGCCACGCGATATTTGTGGAACGCTGAATGCAGTATTTGACCGCCGCGCCGTATCGCAGCTGTCATTCGTGAATTCTTTTAATTAATTGTTCGATTTGAAACTTGAAAGCTCGAAATTTTCAAAATTGAAAATGTTTTTCACGAGAAACTCATTGAAAAAGTGATAGATGAAATGTAGTGTATAGAAACATAAAAAAAGGACAAAATCTGGGACACCATTGCTGCATCTCTTGAAGAAACAAATGGTGAGTAAAATTGTTCAATTCATTCAACTTCAAGTCTCAGCACGTGTCCCCTGAGATGGGCGCTTTGGTGCTTTGGTACACCAAATATAATGTTGAATAGGTAAGCTGGTGGAAGCCCGCCGTCTAGGCTCCCGAAATTAACAACAAAGATACGACGTCAACCCAAACTATCGAACAAAATATTTGGTGGTAAAACTTAACCAAACCAACAAAACTGATTTATATATGGTTTGAAGCTGTTTTGATTTAATGCTTATTAAGTATTTCAAAAAAAAAAAACTACCCCAAATGACGTATTATATGGCCAGAAACACAAATAACCTTTTTTCTCAGCATCTATCCATGCGATGTTGAAGATGATGGTGTTTCCTGGTTCTGGTGGATACCCTGCCCCTTTCTGTTTCCCACGAAAAAAATTATTTATGAAAATTCTCATACAAAGTCTGTTTCTTTGGGCATATGCCTCTTAGGGGTACAAAAACGGCTAGATCTCGCAAGTTACTTATCAGATCATCTTGATTGTGGTCATGCTGAGTTACTAATCAGCTTATTTAACTAACTGCATCACCACAATTTTGATTTAATGACTATTAAGTTCATGTGGAAGAGTGAGAGGAGGGTGGGATTTTTGTTCCGCTTTCACGCCTCGACTGCACGGGTTTACATGAAATAAGCTTAATAGATGGGTCAGGTACTGGATTAATTATTTAAATGTTATTAATTAAATTAATTTAAAAATGTCTGGCCGGCGAATGAAATACATATATACAATAGGCACAACAATTAAGAAGAAATATGGTAATGTATTTATTTTTATGAGGCAATGCAACGCACGCCAGCGCCAGGTACCTTCGAGCTACTTAAATATAAATTTATGAAGTTATTGCTACTGCAAAACGTTCTGCCGGGCCAATCGGTCTTCTAAAGTGAGTATATTTTTTGTTATATCCAATTTTATTAGCTCCAAGAACTCATCAAAGCACTCAGTGGGCATTCTGAAGTACACAAAAAAACGTCACCTGTCTGCTCTTAGGTCTTCAAAAAGTGTGTAAAACTCCTTGAAACTCCCGCCTTAAGTTGATTCTATGTGTTCAGATTCTTCTTGTGCTTCTAGGAAAATATAATCAGAAATATGCAAGATAAGCTTATGAGTTTTTTTGACTTTTATTAACTTACGGTTGTGGTGCCACTTCTTTGTCTAAGTAGTAAGGCTTCATCCATTTTTGTGGGAATAATTAGATATTAATTAAATGTTTTTTAACGATTCCAATTCAACTAACAATAATATTTTTGACAGCTTGGCCGCAACTGAAAATATTGCGTTGGTTTAAGCAGATTTTTGCCCGCCTCTTATCGCGCGACCTATTAGGTCGCCACCGCCTTCGCGATCGCAACCTCTTTGGATTGCGCGAGCCTTAAAGCGGTCCGACCGAAAGGTAATTTGTAATTCAACGAAGAAGAGTTTCGTTGATACCAAACCCACACAATTTTGATAAGAGAGCTTGAACCCAAACTCTTTCAAATGCTTTGTAAATACTAAGCGCAATAATCTTTCCTTCTGTAAAGATGTAAAGATTGGTTATACTCTTCGGTGAGATATACCATCATATTGTGATGCTTTTTGTGCTAAGGCTGAGGTGAGCTCGCCGGTGTCCAAGGTGTTTCCAATGAAAAGCAACACAAACTTGGATAGAAAGTTCAGAACTCCATTCAAAATCTTTTTATTGTATGTCTGGTTTTTATTTTGTAAAAATTTCACAAATTATTTTATTTCCTTTTTATTTTATTTTATAAATTCATGTATTTCTAAAAAAATTATTTTCTTTTCAATTTCTATTATTATTCATATATAATCAAAATAACACGGTATTTCATATATTATGGTTCGTGTTATAAAGCAGATATTCTTGCAATAAAATTAACACGGTATTTCATATACAGCTCTGGTTTTATTCTAAACTAAATATGCTAATAATAAAATAACAAGATATTTCATATACGGCCCTGGCAATGCAAACCAAGGAAGAATCGGTTGATTGGCTGGCAATAGCTTCTCGGCCCAAACTATACTTAACTAAAGTAGAGCAAGGGAAAAATCGGTAGGAGAGACGCTCCGGCCCTGACAATGCAAACCAAGGAAAAATCGGTTGATCGGCTAGGAATAGCTTCTCGGCCCAAGCTACACACTTAACTAAAGTAAAGCAAGGGAAAAATCGGTTGGAGAGAGGGTCCCGCCCTGACAATGCTAACCAAGGAAGAATCGGTTGATTGGCTGGCAAAAGCTTCTAGGCTCAAACTATACTTAACTAAAGTAGAGCAAGGGAAAAATCAGTTGAAGTGACGGCCGGCCGTGTGGACGCGGGTGCGGCGTGGGCGTGGGTGCGGCGTGACCGGGCCCCCCTGCGCCACGCGTCAAGCGCCCTTGCTCATTTTTTTCATATAATTTTTGTTCCCTTTAAATTGTTTGGTATGCGATTTTTTACCAAAATAATTTTCTAAACACTGCACGAATTTTATTTTATTCGTCACTCTGTTAGGTTACTTAAGTTTCAATTCTTTTTTAAAAATTAAATTTCTTACAGGTTTATCCTTTTTTGCCTACAAACATTCAGCACGAAAACAGCGCCACTTCTTCTTTGTGCACAATATGAACTAACTCCCACTGGTTGATGGGTTGGGCCTAGTTCATTGGGAATAAGTTCGTAATGAACTATGTCCCAACTGAATTGTCTCCTAATATTATGAACTAAATCCCACTACAAAATTTGGTAGAAGTTAGTTCATTTTGCCTCGTGGGAGTTAGTCGATTTGGGAGCTAGGACGTAGGGCCGTTGAATTCTCAGATAGCCGACTCTTGTTTTCTGATTAAAAGACATATTAACAATATCAATTCAACACTACCAATTTTTTTCTCATTACAAAATAGCTCTCATGGACAGCAACAAGAGATTACCTACACACCAAATTTAACAAATTAAAAAGCGAACAACACCAGCTTAATGACATTCACTATGACGATTCTTTTGTAAAAAAAAATTACAGCGATTGAAATACCATACGAGAGGCTTGTTCTACTTGAACTTTGTAATCGCGTTGCCGATAACCATCGTTTCTAAGCTGGATTTGATTGCAGAAATAGAACTTATTATCTCGAGACTTGCAACCGAACACATCAAAAAAGCAATGAGAGCACACTTCACCTTTTTGATAATAAAAAACATAAAAAAGAAAGTCAGTTTCAATCGAATACAACATTTCGGCTGCGAAAACTACAGAAAAATTCTTGAAGTATAATGATGATTTTTTATATTAAATAGTGATAGGGGAAATTTAACAATCATTGCAAAGCGTGTCGATTTTGATCGTTAATTGGACGAGCTAGTTAGCGACTCCACAAATTTTGAAATACTAGCCACAGATCCCACCGAGACACTCCAGAATAAAAACAATAGTCTTGTCAGTTCATTACCTACACAACAAAAATAGGAACTTTATAACGCAACAACAATCATCTTTATTACGCACATACACAGACCAAGTCCACCACGCATTTTCGGACAACTCAAATTTCACTAGGGAGGCTTGCCTATCCGACTAATGGTTACAACAAAAGATTCAGCATGTTACAAGCTCACAAAATATTTAGCAACATTATTAAAAAAAAAAAATCGTTCCAATCAAAATAAAAGCAAAAAAATCTGTGTATATGGATCCGGTAAAATGTGTGTTCGGGTGATGAATTTTACAAATTGCTTAGAATTTTTTTTAATGGAATATTTTGATGTTTCAATCAAAATATTCCATTAAAATTTTTAAACAATTTGTAAAATTCATCACATACATTCATACATTTTACCGGATCATATATTGGTGTATTTTGACGTGTCAAACTGTTTCAATAATATTTCCACTGATTTAGCACTAGATATTGTCTTTAGCCAAATCTTGTGAATACTTCGTTCCGGAAATCAAAACAACTTGAAACCAATGAAAAAAGTTTCCAATTTCCTTGCAAACAGTGCAGTACAGTGTTCCTTGTAATTGTAATGACTGTGTAATGAGAACAACTTTAATAGGTTGAGAACTTCTTTATTTGACTCTCGTTCGACAACTGACGTGATGCTTACTTGCTAAGCCTGAGCTCAACTCAGTATATAACATTATGTACTTATGTACATCATTACATCTCCCTCTTTAAGATTATTTATATACTTCAAATTCGTTTCTTTTAACTTACATAACAATAAATAGCAATAATTCAAATTGTGAATATTTAATACATCTTATACATTTTTATATATATATAATTCAATGTTATACTTTTATTTAATAGATCATTTAGATAACTCAACAGATTATTTCAATCGTTGCTATTTCTCTTCTATCCCATAACATTTAACATTCATAACCAATGTTTATTTATAGTGTAGCCATAATGCGAGTTGAGAAAAAAAAAATGATAATAACAGAAAAATAGTAATTCAAATATTATAATGTAATTTATCTGGACTCACGCAACTCGTACAGTTTTCATTCTCCAATTTTTAATATAATGTTCTTAATTCAAATTATTTCATATCACATTAGTAAGTTTTAGTGTGATTTTACTATTTAAATGTCTAAAATTTTGTGAATGAAGACTCCAATCTGATTGTTTATCAATGTAAAATGATCGATTTATTCACGTGATCTTAAAAACTTTGAGTTTCGTCGAAGAATTCTACCACTTTGCAGATGTATCAAGTATGACCTTCGGACCGAAAGTTTTTCTTTGATTATTCCCGGGAGCCAACATTTACCATCTTGCAACCAAACCTTCTGCTCTCCTTGGAACGAAGTTCTTTCTTTTGCATTGCGGTCATGATAGTGCTTATTTTACAAATAATTATTGTTACTTTTAAGTACAGGTAATATTTCGTTGTAAATGCCACCATCTTTATAAAGTTTTTGATCTCCGGGCAGCAGTGTGCGAGTTCGTCTACCCATTAACACTTGTGTCGGTGTCAACTTTGAGTTTTTTATTGGTGTATTTCTGTATTCGAGCAGGGCTAACCATATATTACTTTTTGATTCTAAGGATTTTCGGAGAATATTTTTGCAATATGAACGCACTTTGGATATTTGGGACTACTTGTGATTAGTTCTATATCAAACTTTTCAGTAAAGGACTTAAATTCAAATGAATTAAAAGGCATATTATCTGCCACTATTTGTCTGGGAATACTATGAGTCGCAAAGACAGTCTCTAGTTTGCCTATTATTGATTTTGCTGATTTACTACCCAGCGGTAGAATGTCAATATACTTAGACAAATAATCACCTATGATGAGGTATGAATTACTATTATATTCCATAATGTCCATACCAATTCTCTGATATGACCCCTCTGGTACTTCGTGGTTTATAAGAGGTTCTTTGCCGTTACTTGGCCTATATTTTTGGCACACCCTTTACGTTGCCACTAATTTTACGATTTCTTGGTTCAAGGTCGGCCAATATACTAAGGAACGAGCCCTTGCCTTGGTTTTTTCTATCCCTAGATGGGAAAGGTGTAACGTTTGTAAAACTGAATCTTTTAAATCTTGAGGTATAAATATTCTATCGGAGTAGAAAACTAAACCATCGTCCAAAAACAGATCGTCTTTCAAACTCCAAAAATATTTTAAATCTACCGGAATTTTACTTTTATCCTTTGGCCACCCTTTACTTAAGAATACTTTGAGGTTTTTTAGTACTATGTCTTCATCTGTTTTTTTTTTTATAAAGATCTTTTTTGGCATTATATGTATGTATTAACTCATTTAAACCTTTAATATCATTTTTGTCAAATTTGATTGAACAACTATATAGATCAGCTAAGATCAGTCGATTACCTGGCATATATTCTAATTTCAAGTTGTATGTTTCTAATTTTAGTTTCATACGTTGTAACCGAGGAGAAGGTATTTTACTAAACTCTTTATTGATTATGCCTAAAAGAGGCTTATGATCCGTGACAATATGAAGCTGCCTACCATAGATGAGTGAATGCCATTCGTTGCACGCATACACAATAGCTAGCAGCTCTCTTTCAATGTTTGCGTACTGTTTTTTTGAATCCGTAAGCAGTAGCGGATTTGGGTTTGACGGCGCGGCGCCCTAGGCCCAAGACGATATGGCGCCCTTTTTCTTTCGTAAAATAATGAAATATTAATAACAATAATAAATCTAGGAACTTCAGGAATCATTAAACATTTACTTTTTTAACATAACAATTAAGTAAAGAATTAATAAAAAAATTGCTTGTAATTATATGTATCTGAAAAATCATATTATGAACTTTTGTCTTGCTTTTGTCCGTGCGAAAATATCAATGACCTCTTCATAATTAACTTCTTGAACCAAATGTGTTTCAATGGTTAGTAATGCAAGTGCATTTAGTCTCTCTTGCTTCATACCTGCACGCAAATAACTTTTCACTCTTTTCAGGGTGGAAAATGGTCTTTCTCCAGAACAATTAGTTGCAGGAATACTTAGATAAATACGAAGCGCAATACCTATATTTGGAAAGATATCGTAGAGTTCACGTGTATGCAAAAACGCACTTATATTTGATGCAGAACGTGTATCTTCATCCTTGCCTAATAGTTGTTTTAAGTAACACTGTTCTGTACTTAAAATATCGAGAATGCGGTAATAAATATTCGTACGAAAACTTTCATGGCCAGAGTAAGGTTCCCTTTCATTTACTCTTGACTTATCTGATTGGAGCTTTCGAATTTTTTTTACGTCGAGTATCATGTGCATAGTAATTTTCAACTCCTTGAGTCCTCAAAAACTTAGTACTTACCCGAACTGTGCTAGCGTCACCATACGGTTATAAAGAACAGAAATTGAAAACGAATTTACTTTTAAAACAAAAAAAGTAGGCCGTGTTTGTTGCTTCATGCATTTACATACAAAGGGTTCGGAGAGCGCTACCATTTTACTTCAATTGAAGTAGATCTGCTTCTTTTTATCAAAAAAATTTAAAATCTACTTCCCACTTCGCACTATCACCAAAATACTGAAATCTGCTTCATTTTAAAAATATCTGTTTCAACCTACTTCAATTTTACAGAAAAAGGCAAAATCTACTCCCTTTTTTCCATTTCACTCCAATTTTTGTTTTACATACTACACATGTAGAAATGAAGATGAAAATAATTTGTTTTTGTTAAATTAAATTAAAAAGTGTTATGAAACAATATTTATATAAGAAGTCGGAAAGACTTTTAGTTTGGTTTTCGTTTGATTGAATTAAGGCTATTAAAAAAAATTTATAATTTAGAGGGTGTCCAAACCCAAGTTTTTTTTCGGGCTCTAGCTCACGGATTTCTTGGAAAATATTGGCTTTAAGTGATATAATTGCTTCCGGATTGTTGAAATAACGTCGGTCCTTCACGGTTGTTCAGTTCCACAGAACAATCGTTTACATTTGGTGACCCCGACGTGATAGTTGCTTCCCCCCACCAGAGGTAAGGGGTAACTATCAAGGTACTTAAGCGTTATCAGGGCTTTAACACTGATAAAAACTCTAAAACAAAGAATTGCTTCCCCCCATCAGAAGTAAGGGGCAATTTTCATCGTAAAGTAAGCGTGACCAGGGCTTAGACACTGGAATACCTTCAAACATACTACAATCAAGGGGATACATCAACAACGTACATCGAAGACGTCAAATATGGATGAGAAAGCTGCAAAACAACAGGAGACTGGAGGCAACATCCAGCGTTTACTATCGAACTATAAGAAGGATGGGCCAGACAGGAAGACACTCCCGTATTTCCAAAAGCTGACAGCCAAACTGGACGAACTATGGGAAAAATTCGAGTCCATGAACACAGCGATTCAAGAAGAGCATCCGACTGAGTTGTTACATGCATACCACGTCAACATGTATTTCGACTCAGTCAAAAGGGTGTATAGCTCATATAGAGAAGAATTCTCTGCCAAAATGAAGGAATTAGAAAAACAGAATAAGGTCGACACCGCCAAAATTCCACTACAAGAGGAAGAACTCAATACTGGTGGCGACAGCACCAAATCCGAAGGCCAGGCTATTTTACACTCAAGCCAGAGTGAAGATATGCAAAGGCTTTCTCGCAAACAAGAAACAATAATCTCTTCACTGCGAAGGGCCTTGAACAATGCAAAACACACAGGGAAGTCAAAACAATTTTATGACCTCCAAGAAAAAACGATCCAAAGACATTGGATGCAAATCGAAGAAATTCACAATTCGATTGGAGGATCAACGGAAGCTCCAGAAAAAATTGGATACAACCAAGGCAGATTCATAGAGCTGGAAGAAGAGGTGCATAACGTCCTCATTTCATTAGCACAGCAGCTTGAAACCAGCCTGCTACCCCATCAACCGGGTACTACTACCCCAAAGATGAATCTGCCAAAAATAACGCTACCAAAATTCGACGGGGATTACCTAAAATGGCCTCAATTTCACGATTTGTTTACACAGATGGTAGACAAACAAAAGATGTCAAGCTGCGAAAAAATGTTCTACCTCAAAACTTACCTTACAGGAGAAGCAGAACGGGTCATAAGACATGTGGCTCTATCGGAGGAAAATTACTCAGCAGCTTGGAAGTTGCTCCAAGCAAGATACAGCAATCCCAGACTACAAGTATCCGCACTACTCAACCGACTCTTGGGTCAACCGTCTCGGTCGTCAGACGCAGCATCCGCTGCGGCATTAAAAGACCTTCATGATACAACACAAGAATGTATGCATGGCCTCACCAATCTTGGATTAGATATTGCTGAATGGGATCCAATACTGCTTCACATACTCACAAAGAAGCTAGATAAGTCCACTCATACACTATATGAACAAACCTTGACCAACCCCAAGGAACTGCAGCCGCTAGATGAATTTCTCAAATTTCTAGAAACTCGTTTCCAGTCATTAGAGGCACTTAGTGTAAAGGGCAACAGAAGGGACATCGAAGAAGGAAGGCGAAGGTACCCAAAGGCAACGAGCTCCATTACCATCCAGAATAAAAATTGTACGTTGTGCAAGAGTCAGCATCAATTATACTCTTGCCGTACATTCTTGAACCTAACGCCTTTGGAACGATTAAACCATGTGAGAAAAAATAATTTGTGCGTGAATTGTCTCCAGGATGGACATACCTCCTTCAACTGTCGACTGCGAGGCTGTTTAAAATGTGCTAAAAAACACAATTCCTTAGTGCACTTGCCCAAATTCACCCAACCGAAATCGAGTGCATCAATTTCGAATTCCGGTACTAAAGACGTGGCACCACCAGATCCAGAACCATCCACTACATCCGAAGTTAATAATGCGATACTAGCAGCGTTAAGCACAAACAAGAAAGAGGGTTACGTATTCCTCAGCACCGTTATCATACATTTGATAGATCAAGATGGCTCACCGATCAACTGTCGCGCTATTTTGGATTCCGGCTCACAAATCAACATCGTCACAGAAAGAATGATTCGCAAACTAAACATACCATTATCTTCCCGCCCCATGATCATACAAGGAATAGGAAATTCCAAAAGGGATTCAAATAAAAGAGCCAACATATGTTTAAAATCGACTACTACAAATTTCACCACCAGGCTCGAAGCAATCGTATTGCCTCAGATTGTATCCCCTCAGCCAACACACACAGTTGATATATCTACGTGGAAATTCCCAAGGAATGTCGTACTAGCTGACCCGCAGTTCAACCAAAGAAATAATATTGATCTGCTCATCGGAGCCGAATTTTACCATCAGTTACTTTGCGTTGGTCAGATTAAACTTGGCACCGAATTACCCCTACTCCAAAATACGCTGTTAGGGTGGATAGTCACTGGAAAGATGAACGAAGATTCATCTAGAAATACAGTTTGTGGAATAGCTACCGAGGAATCATCCCTCGAGCAAACAATCAGCAAGTTTTGGCAAACCGAAGAACTTTTGTATCCAACATCAAGTCGCACCATCGCAGAAGAAAAATGTGAAGAACATTTCTATCAATCGACGTCAAGAGACGCAACGGGAAGATACGTTGTCAGTCTACCCTTTGCTGAGGACGCAAATAAACTAGGATCATCTAGCGACATTGCCCTCAGTCGATTTCATGCGTTGGAACGCAGATTAGACCGAAGGCCAGAATTATATAACCAGTACCGAAAATTCATGGATGAGTACATTCAACTGGGACACATGACAGAGATTGATTTTAAATCAATTCCAACACCACACTACTTTCTGCCTCATCATTGCGTGCTCAAGCCAGAAAGTAGTAGTACAAAGTTACGAGTAGTCTTTGATGCCTCTGCAAAGACGTCAACTAACCTGTCGTTGAACGACTTACTCTATTCTGGACCAACAATTCAAGACGAATTGTTTTCAATATTATTGCGTTTTAGACTGCCAAAATTTGTTATTAAGGCCGACATTCAAAAAATGTATAGGCAAATACTCATAAGAGAAGAAGACCAACAATTTCAGCTAATATGGTGGCGACCCAATCGAACTGAGCCTATAAAATGTTATAAACTTCATACCGTAACTTACGGAACCACTTCAGCTCCATATCTCGCAACAAAATGCCTTCAGATCTTAGCTACAGAATATTCTGCAAAATATCCATTAGGCTCGCAAGTTTTGCTCAAAGACTTCTACGTTGACGACGTTATGGCAGGTGCAGACAGCATTGTAGCAGCAAAAGACATCCAGTCACAATTGTCATTGTTGCTGCGGGAGGGAGGGCTCCAGTTAAAAAAGTGGTGTTCAAACCACCAACAATTACTTGATAACATTCCATTAGAAGATCAGGAGATACCTCTCACCGACGACAATAACGAAGGCGCTGTCAAGACCCTTGGGTTAATATGGAGACCCAAGTCAGACGTCTTCTGCATAAAAACAAATTATAGAACGTCAAAAAGATTCACAAAGCGATCTGTAGCCTCAGATATAGCACGTCTTTTTGATCCACTCGGAATAGTCGCTCCAGTAGTAATCGTCGCAAAGCTCTTTCTGCAAGAATTGTGGGAACTTAAGTACGACTGGGATGCTTCCCTACCAGAAGAAATGTACACCAGGTGGAACAATTACTACCAAGGCCTCCAAGAATTAGACAAATTCCAAATTCCTAGACACGTTTTTGGCCATTACATCACTTCATCAATGCAAATGCATACCTTTGCAGATGCGTCAGAGAAGGCCTACGGGGCTGCTGTATATATCAGATCAGTTAACAAGGATGGTACAATCGTAGTACGACTGCTGTGCTCCAAATCTCGAGTTGCACCAACTACTAAAACGGCATCAGGAATGAGATCGATGACAATTCCACGTCTAGAACTATGTGCAGCATTACTAGCTGCCGAACTCTCAAAACGAGTCAAGAGTGACCTTAAATTGGACAACACCAATAGTTTTCTGTGGTCTGACTCCCAAATTGTATTGAGTTGGATTAATTCAAATTCAGAATCCTTCCAGACATTTGTTGGACGTCGAATTGCCAACATCCAATCTCTAACCAGCACTAATCAATGGCGATATGTGAAATCAGCTGAAAATCCAGCTGATGTTTTATCCAGAGGCATATCCCCAGAGAAACTGCAGGATCATACACTATGGAAGTATGGTCCGAGATTTTTGCATGGATCGGAATCAATTTGGCCACCCCCTTACAAACTCAGCAAAATTTGGACAGATGAAAGGAAGGAAGTTGCGTTATTGACCACTAATGACGACGATCATGTACAAAGTATGTTGGAAGGAATAAAGCATTCCAACTCATTCAACAAACTTAATGTAATCCTAGCCTACTGTTTTCGATTTGTCCAATTATGCAAGTCAGGTAAACTCAAGGATGCACTTAAATCCGTCAGACAACCCCCAAAAAAAGGCGACAGAACGGCATGGTCATTATCAACCTCGGAACTAGAAATATCCATGCAGTTTATTATCAAGGAAGTCCAAAATCACGGTTTCCATAAAGACATACGCTTCCTGAAGGCACACAAAGAACTAGATAAGGAAAGTCCATTGAAGGGACTCGCTGTATTTTTAGACCAAGATGATCTTCTGCGTGTCGGAGGCAGACTTCAAGCATCAAATTTACCATACGACAGCAAGCATCCAATGCTGTTGCCATATTCTCACCCACTCGTAAAAATGCTCATGACGGATCTTCACTTCAATAATAATCATATTGGACCCCAAGGCCTATTGGCAATCACGAGGCAGCGATTTTGGCCAATCAAGGGCAAGAACATTGCCCGCTCTATTGTCCAGCACTGCATATTTTGCGTCAAAGCGAAACCGAAAATGTACTCGCAAATAATGGGAAATTTGCCAGCGCCAAGAGTGCAACCATCACGTCCATTCATCAACACAGGAGTGGACTTCTGCGGTCCATTATGGGTTCATTACCGAACGAGAGGGAGTCGAGCTCAAAAATGTTACTTATCAATATTTTGCTGCTTCGCCACAAAGGCGGTTCACATCGAAGTCGTCAGTGATTTAACTACAGATGCATTCCTTGGAGCCCTGCGAAGATTTATGAGCCGACGTGGCCACATTAAAAATCTGTATTGCGATAATGCCACCAATTTTGTCGGAGCCAAAAATCAACTGGAAGAGCTCAAAACAAGCATATATTCAAAGCAAGCACAAAATAAAGTCATTAATTCATGCAGTTCGAAGGGAATTGATTTCCATTTTATTCCACCACGAGCTCCACATTTTGGAGGATTGTGGGAAGCAGCAGTCAAATCCGCAAAACATTTGCTACTATGCAAAACAGCCACAGCATCATTAACCTACGAGGAGATTTGTACTATCACTACAGAAATAGAAGCAATTTTAAATTCGAGACCTCTTACAACACTATCCAATGATCCAAACGACCTAAGCGTACTAACACCTGGTCATTTTTTGATTGGGGATTCATTAAAGGCAGTCGTTGATAACAAGGCTGAACCGATCAAGGGTACCTTATTAACCAGATGGAAGCTAGTATCTCACATCAAACGAGAATTTTGGAATCGATGGTCTCAAGAATATTTAAATGAACTCCAACTGAGAACAAAATGGAAAACGCAATCCAAAAACATTAAAACTGGCACCGTGGTAATTATGAAAGAAGACAACACTCCTGTTATGAAATGGCCGCTAGGTAGAATCGAAAAGGTGCATTATGGAAACGACGGTTTGGTACGTGTCGCAGACGTACGAACAAAATCAGGCGTTTTGCGGCGTCCAATACACAAACTTGCACCTTTGTTGGAAAATAATGAAGCTGCGCCTGAACCTCAAACAAACGTGCCATCATCCGAACGGAAGCGAAGAAATGATAAGTCTGATCCTAGTGAATTATCGTCATCAAAGGCAGCAAGAAAAACAACAACTCAAACTAGGGCAGACTCAACAAACCCAAACTTCTTCACTACACTATTGTTAATTGGTCTAATTCTTCCAATTGTAATTGCAAGTGACATAGAGGTTATAAAATTCAACAATGCTTCCCCTGGAATTCATTTTCAACGACATGGAACAATAAGTCTGATTCATCACAGATGGAACCTTGTAGTGTACTATAATCTCGAGCCATACATGAAGGAATTCCAAGCATTAGACAACAGTACTACAATATTGGATCATATTTGCAATAAACTTTCCTCCAAAGAACTCTGCTCCCAAGTTATACAACAGCTGCGGCTTATAACACACGAATTAGATGAAGATAATATTATTCCATCAAACAAGTCCTCTGTAAGAATTAAACGAGGTGCCATCGACGTTGTCGGAAACATAGCTAATTCACTCTTCGGAGTGCTTGACTCCAAATACGCTAATGAAATGTCGCAACGTTTAGAAGGCATCCAATCAAACGAGGATCAACTTATGAACCTTTTAAAAAATCACACTTCCATTCTAGACTCGACAGTCAACATCATGAAATTAAGCCAAGACGATATGTCAAAAAGACAACATGCGCTTGATAATCAACTGAGTCAATTGTTCAATCGTGTAAACAATGTCACTGAAGAACTATACCAATCCAAACTGAAAGAATTATTTCTGTCTTGGTGCACCCACGCTACCCTTATAATCATTAACATTCAAAGAATGCAGACATCCATAACAGATGTTTTGGCAGATACTCACCAAGGACGAGTAAATCATCTTTTGATCACCTATCAACAACTTAAAATTGAAGTAGGTAAAATAAGAAGTCATCTTCCACCAGGTCTTCGGATTCCAGTAGAACCTGACCAAATCCTACAACTCTATAAGCTAATGAATGTCGAGGGACACGTTAGCTCAAATCATATCGTATTCAACATTGAACTGCCGTTACTCGGATTAGAAGAATTCATAACATACAAGCTAATTCCCATCCCAGCAGCAATTAATAACAGCTACATAACCATACAATTGTCAACAGACGTCCTAGCTGTGAGTGCTCACCATGATCAATATTATCCCATAACCGAAGATGAACTTTCTAGATGTACCACTACTAACGGAGATCATCATTTATGTAGACAAACCCATCCGGTATATCAAGCTGGAACTAATTTGAGTTTGTGCGAAATCAGCTTGCTTAACAATAAATCAGATCTGTCAACATGCGAACTAAAAATGATCAAGGCTAATTCAGTGTGGACCAAGCTTCCTGAATTAAATCAATGGATATTTGCAGTTAACGAAGAAACTATGCTTAATGTCGTTTGCAAGCAACAAACATCATTTATAGCATTAGAAGGAAATGGTTTGCTGAAACTTCAACCGTATTGTGTGGCAAAAAATAAGCATTTGACACTTCAAGGCCAACAAATTTATTCATCTAAGGTTCAAGCTTCATACACCAGATTAATTCAAGATGTTCCGTTTCAAAGGGCGATTCAGTTAGCCACACTTCACTACAACATGTCAAATACCAGCTCTTTAAATCAAGAGTTGAATGAACTGCGAGATCAGATCAGACGTCAGCAGCTGGAATTACCCAATCATATCCGGTATCATAACATTCCCCACAGCATCGTGAGTTCACTTGGACTACTCATCACCATTGCAATAGTGGGATTCTTAGTTTACAAGAGATACTGTCAGAAACACCCTCCGCCTATTCCGGCCCCACGGAGAACACGTTCATCAAGCTACACCATAAGTATCTAAGATATCATCCTGATGAACCCACAGATCATCAGCGCGGGGCAGGATGTTCAGTTCCACAGAACAATCGTCATAAAGTATAAAATTCATATTCAAATATTTTTTCTTTCTTTACATAATGTAATGATTTTTGCATTTTCATAATATTCAATTGTAGTGCCTTCTGCATTTTCAGCATTAATTTAGGTTTCAACCAATAATGTAACAAAACACCTTGCACACTTTAATTATTTTTAAATTCACTTTTTTGTTAATTCGGCATTATTTGTCACACCAACCAAATTGTAAATAAATATAGACTAAGCATATTTTTAAGTATAAATATCGGTAGGAAATAAAATTGATTTCAGATAGCAACGAAACAGTACCCAAGACTTTTATTTACTTCAAGTGAGTCTGCTTGAAGCTGTTTGTGTCATCTCAAGGAGTTATAGTGCTGCACTATATACTCCACCCCAGTCACAGTACAAGAACTGTGATCTGGACAGCATAAGACGATAGAATAATCGTTTACAACGGTTTCTAACAAAAAAGTATAAAGTAGTCGTATCACAGCTCCGAGGCGGCCAATCGATAACACGATTTTGGAATTTAGTGAGCAAAAGATCGATTGTAGAATGGGCTGTGTTTCATAGCGCGTTAACCTGCATGAAGCAGAGGTCTTCCAAATCCATGTCTTCACATTGCTCTGTAACACCCACCGTTGAACGAAACGTTGTTCCCAGGCTCATTTTCGAACAAAAATGGTCTAATGAACGATGAACTCATCACTTCACGATCCGCACCAAACTATCACACTCTTTGTGGATGCATTGGCTTCTCGACAACAACGGGCGAGTATATTACCGAGACATTTTGTTTGTTAACGTAGCCGCCGAGATGAATATGCGCCTCATCAAAAAAGTTGATTTTTCGCCGAAAATCGTTGTGCAATTCAAGCTGCTCTTAGCCCCAACGAACTTACACAGCATTCACTTTGGAAATAAGTTTTCAATATTTTCCAACGCTGTTCAAGCATAAAGCCACACATTTCGTTCCGCGGAGGTATGATACTGAATATATTTCAAGATTTCGAGCGGGAAACAGCTGTCAATGTCAAATTAACCTACGATTTAAAAATAAACCACTAAATAGCCCACCCTAGATGTAGATTTTTATAAAAAAGTTTAGTTTTAAAATCTACTTCGATTTTTATCAATCTGCTTCACTTTTTTCTTCAAATCTGCTTCGATTTTTTTTCTTGAAGTGGTAGCACTGGTTCGGACTTTACTGCGAAAGCAGTAGATCCACTGCGCTTTTTTCTTAGTTTTCAAATCTACTGGTGGTGCACAGCGCTTTTCCTACAACCTACTGCGATTATGCTGATTTTGTTTGAAAGATAAATGTAAAAAAATGCTAAATGTTTGACCTTGCTCCAGTTTTCCCGCATTACTTTCTTTCTTACATCTTACGGAAAAAAAACGTTTTAATTTTCATGTAGACCGTTAAATTTTTTACAATTTTAATAGTTCAAAAGTTCTTCTATGTCAATTATTTATGAAGGAACGGAAAAAGAAAAAAAGGAGAACACCAAAATTTTCGACCTTGCTCGTGTTTTTTTTTAATTTACTCGAAAACGGTTTATTATAGTGAAAAAAAATTAGTTTACAACACAAATGGTATTGGAAGTTTTGTCCATATTATTAACCATTAAAAGTTACAGCAGTTCAAAGATCCCAAGTGTCACACGGGTAATTTAATTTAAATTTTTGGGGCCCAAATACATAAGTAGTAGTACGATTTTTTTAATTATTTACTATAACTTTTGAACGGTAAATGCTACGGACAAAACTCTTGTAACCATTTGTGTTAGAAATTGCGTCAGCTACACGTTTGTTAGTAAATTCCTTCCCTTAAACAAACCCTTAAAATAAAAAAATTTTTATAATGAGTGATACCTACATGTTTTATATGCAATAAATTGTTATCGGATGGTAGTGTAGTAGAAGTAAGGCATGGTCTACAAACATTAAAAAATGCTAGTATTACTAGAGGTGATGCTAATATTGAAAATTTAAATACTGTGACTTTTGTGAATGTTCATAAAAATTGTCGTCAAAGTTATACGAATAATTTGAGCATTGCGGCTTTTAAACGACGAAATCTACCTCGAAGGTGGTGAGAAACGAGTGCATCGTCGTACAGTAGATGCTCGATATAGTGAACTAATAAAAACCAAGCCTGTTCACTATTTCGAAATTGTTCGCTATTTCGAGCGGGTGTTTTTAAATGTTTACCAACACTAAATTTGATTATAAATACAATTCTTTTTTTATTAATTCAACATTTAAAAAAGTTTTATTTCAAAGCAGCCATCACTTGCGAAGAAGCCATACCTGCTTTCATTGATTTTTTCCAAAATTGAAATTGCCTTCTGTTTTAAAATCAATCCATTATCTGGCAGATTTTTTCTTCGTAGATGTATTAAATGATAAATGTCTTTGCACACCTATAACTTAACACGCTTCGATGTTTTCCTGGAATTTACTTGAAGGACTACTAATCTGTATCAAAAGCAAAGCCAAATCAAAAAATTGTGTTTTTGATCGTGACAATGTGAAAAAATACACAGAAGAATAGTAAATTATTCAGAAAAATAGTTGAACTTCACAGGCGCATTGCAACAGAAAATGTTTTCGTTGAATATCGTCCAAAAAACATTAAGTTCACTATATTGAGATCCTCAGAGTTCATTATGTAGAGTAGTCTGTGTTAAGTTTTGGTGGTTCACTATACTGGATAGTTCACTATATAGAGGTTCACTACATCGAGCGTCTACTGTAATGTAGTCGCTTTCTCAGCGCTCTTTATCAAGTGGAGGAGGGTGGAACAGCTTCATTTTTGACCTTCCATTCCATTCCATTTCTTCATAAAGAATTGAAATAGAATAACTTTTGAACTATTAAAATTGTAGAAAATTTAAAGCTCTACAAGAAAATCAAAACATTTTTTCCGTAAAATGTAAGGAAAAAAAGTTGTTGTAGGAAAACCAGAGCAAATCAAAAATTTTGCACTTCCACCCTCCTTTTCTTATTCCATTTCTTGGTAACGAATTGACACAACAATTTTCGCCCTACTTTTATTGTAGGAAATTTAAAGCTTTACAAAAAAGGTCTTGCATACTTTTAACTTCAGACCTTTTTCTATCTGCCCACTGTATTCAGAACAAAATAATATGTAAAAATTACGGCGGGATGACAATAGTAATGGGTATGGCCTGGCACCTGGTGGGCAAGTGAGGATCGTTGGGGGGTGTTAGAAGTTGGTGATTTTAACAAGGAGCCATAAAAACAGCAATAAAGAAGAAATAAAATATCCGTTGTTCTCTCATGCTCTTCCAAGGTGTTCGTGGCTATTGTGATGTCATCTATGTAAATAGAAATGTTTGGAATATCACCAAAATTCCGTTCATTAATTTGCTGAAAAGCTTCTGCGGCTATTTTGATACCTAGTGGCAATTTCATGTACCGATAGAGGCCAAATGGAGTACTGAAATTACAATTTTCTTCGAGTCCTCATCAAGTTCTATTTGATGAAAACCATCCTTAATGTCGAAAACGGAAAATACTTTTTTATTTGCAAAATTTGCTTTTTTATTTTCAAAAGATGGTATTTCGTGAAAATGCTGAATAATTGCTGCATTTAAATGCTTTGGATCGAGACAGATTCTCAGTTTGGTCGGTTTCTCAACAATGACAATGTTAGAAATCCACTCACTCGAGGTGGCACATGGTTCTATTATTCCGAGTTTACATAACCTATCCAACACTTCTTTTAAGCTATTGTAACAAATATTCAGCGCATCTAAGAGCTCACTTAGGAATTCTATGTGTCAAACTGACAACCTAAAAAAGAAAAGCTGACACAGAAAGGTAGAGAAAAAAAAAACGTGGGCGCGCAATTAACCTTTTCTTTCGATATATAAATTCCACTTAATTTTTAATAAAAACAAATTAGTTAAATTAAAACTTTTTTTCTTTTTGGTTATTTGCAAAGTTTTCTTAGCCCCAACGTAAAAATTGGTGTCAGATGTGGGGTTAAAGACGATCGATATCCTAACCGAATCTGTATACCACGCGCCAACCATGTCGCAAGAAGAAGATATGGCAATTAGATTGCAGGAAATCCTTGTTAAAATGGATGATCAGATGAAATTACTTACTGAGCAAACAACAGTAGTGGATAATCTTCAAACCTTGTTGGAAGAAATAAGCACTCGCGTCGCTCAAGTAGAATCCACACAACAGGATGTTCGCAATAACTCCAGAAATAGTTTTTCTAATCACTCTACTCCCATAGGTCACACTGGGCCAACAGCTGGTAATGGATATACTCCACAAAATTCTGTCATTCCCGGTGCACCACCGCCCAGCTCCACTAATGTTCGAGAGGTAGTTATTAGTCATCGAATGGTCAAAATTTGGTAGAATTTCCCTGTGAGCCCCAGAATCTGAATAACAACGAGCAATCCCCGAACACAACACTTGGATCCCCGCAGCACATTAAAATAAATCCACGTGAGTTTAATGGAAAAACACCTTGGCGGTCATATCGTCTTCATTTTGAAGCAGTTGCGTGGGTGGACTGCTGGACGAACGAGTTAAAAGCGCTTTATCTCGCCGCATATCTTCGGGGAACTGCTTTGGCTTTCTTTGATACGCTTTCATCGCATACCCTAAATGATTTTTATCGTTTGGATTTGAGCTTAGGTCAGCGATTCGTGAACGAGTATGAGCAATCCACGGCCCACTGTGAACTAAGGGGGCGACCAAAAGAATCTTTGAATGAGCTAGCGACTGATATTCAACGTCTAGTTTACCTGGCCTTTCCAGATTGCCCTGAACAAGCCAAAGATCAGATTGCTTTAGCTCAATTTATTGATGGAATTTTCGACGCTGAGCTTAAGCAAAGAGTACGTGATTCAGCTCCTGAAACGCTTGAGAAAGCTTTATCTACAGCGGTACGTGTTGAATCCAGCCGTGCAGCTACCAGGCTAGCCCGTAAACAAATTTGAGTTGCAGAGGTTATGGTTTCCAACAATAAAGACTCGTCTACCAACTTACAATCGGGAAACGAACACCGCGCAGTTTAATGGAGCTGAAGCTGCCGCGAACAATTACAAAAGCTCCTATAGAAACAAAACAAACAAGCTCTTCCAGCGTTAATGAAAAATCAATAGAATCAATTCGAGAAACCGGGGTTAAGGGGAAAATAAAATTCGTCCACCGGGCTGGCTACGGTTTTGTGCGAAGAGATAATAATAACGAGGTGGTATATATATCACGTAGTGAACTTCGCAAAAACCCCAAACTTCGAAAAGAGGTGCAAGCTGTTTTTTTTTATGTCGAAGCAGCGCGAGTTGGCCCTCGTGCTATCAATCTTACAATACAGCCCAACTTAAAAAATCCTCGCAATTCGGACAGCTCAGAGGTCATTTCTGCGGGAAATGTCAACCCACTACTTCTCTGGAGGCACGAGAATTAGTGGGTTTAACCAGCGCCTTTAAGACACCTGTAGCTCTAATACGCTACACTAATAGCAAAAATAACTTTCCTGCCCGTATACAAATTAACGAGGTTTCATGTCTCCCTGTACTTGACACAGGTGTTACCCAAACGCTTCTGAATTTACGAGTAGTTGAAAAGATGGTCACCCGCCCAGTGATGGAAACATCACATGCCACCATTCAAACTGTCACCGGTGATACTGCACCAGTTGAAGGGATTGTTGATGTCTGAGTGCAGATAGGACAATTTTCCAGCCAACATTCCATGTATGTTGCCTCGATATTCGATGATTGCATTATTGGGATGGACTTTCTGCGTCGACATTCGTGTGAAATAAATTTAAAACAAAACACTTTGCATGTTGGCGAAGAGACAATCTACTTAGACCAGGCGAACAATCACCATGTTTTTGCTTCCAATATTTGTGACGTAAAAATTGCTGCTCTATCGGATTCTTGGGTTACTCTGAGGATTTCTGCACCTGATGAGGACACTGTGTTGGCCACTGCAATACAAGAATCGAAAACTATAGATATTTGCCATTCTGTGTGCCGGGTGCGACAAGGGGCAATTCGTGTCCGAGTCACCAACCTATCTGAAGAGGATATTTGGATTCCTAAAAACACATCCTTAGTTCAGATTAAATCAGAACCAGAGACGTTTCAATGTCGAGGTCTTACAGATGGTAAAATCACAGCTGATCTGTCACCTGCTATACGAGACATGCTTATAAGATGCGCTACCAGTCCCACCTCTGAACAGCAAACCAGGTTAGAAGAATTAGTTTCCCGTAATCATTCTGTATTTGCAGATTCCAAACTGAACACAAAATGCACGTCACGAATTCAGCACAACATCAACACGGGTGACACGAGTCCCATAAAGCAGCCACCAAGAAAGCTGCCACTTGCACGCCGAGCAGAAGCCGAGTTGATATTGGAAGAAATGAAGCAGCATAACGTGGTACAGTCACCAACGAGTCCATGGTGCTCCCCCGTAGTACTTGTACCCAAGAAAGATGGGTCATTGAGATTTTGCGTGGACTATCGCAAACTGAACAATGCGACTAAAAAGGATTCTTACCCTCTACCCCGCATCGACTTTACCCTGGATGCTCTAGGAGGATGCTCATGGTTTGCCACGCTGGATCTACAATCTGGGTACTGGCAGGTAGAGATGTCACCAAGCGACAAAGAAAAGACAGCATTTTTTTTTTTTCAATTTTTTTTCTTCAATTTTTTATTTTTATTTTAATCCAAACTTAAAATTAGTTGACAATCAATATATGTATATACTGATAATTGTGGAAATAAAATAATAATGTTCATTCTTTAACTCAAGAGTTAGTGTGGAATGACATTTAAAGATATACTTATATTTATTACATCTGATCTGATGTGGGGTAACAATCAGTTTTAGATATAAAAACAGAATTATACAATTTCAATTTGAATTTAAAAAGAAGATAATGACGAAAAATTCATAGATACAGTAAATAATTAAAACATAAGGATAGATACCTACAACTTGACATTAATTTGTGCTTATGATAAAAAAAAAGAAAAACTTCACAAAATTGATTCAATATTAGCATTATCAATCATAAATAACCAGGTCTTTACTTTTTTTAGGAAGGAGTGAAAGTTTGCAGTAGTTCTGACAGAGAATGGGAGTTTATTGAAAATGGAAGGTGCAGTGTAGGTGTAGAATTTCCATTGGAACAGTCTTATACGAATTCAATATCATGCCATTTAGGCTTCCAGCGCCTCATGGACGTTGTTCTTCAAGGTCTCCCATATACAGTCTGTCTTGTCTACTTAGACGATATTATCGTCCACGGTAAGTCTTTTGGCGTATTGATACAAAACTAAGAAAACGTTTTCCAGAGACTACGACAAGCAGGTTTTCAACTATCCGTCAAAAAGTATTGCCTCGCAGTAAAGGAATTTCAATTTTGGGCCATATTGTATCTGCATCTGGAATTGTGGCTGACCCCGAAAAAGTGTCTGCTGTTTAGAAATGGCCCACTCCAAGAAATAAGAGCGATGTGCAGTCATTTCTGGAAATCTGCGCTTACTATTGCCGTTTTATTAGAGAATGTTCTGCTGTTGCTAAGCCTTTAACAGCTTTATCAGAGAAAGGAAAGCAATTTGCTTGGACAAAATGTTGCAACGAAGCCTTTGAGAATCTGAAAGACAAACTGACTACATCACCTGTCCTAGCCCAGTCGAATTAAAACGATCTATTTATCATTGACACGGATGCCAGTCAATATGCGTGTGGATCCGTTCTATCACAACTGCAAGATGGAACTGAAAAGGTTATCGAGTATCACAGCAAAACTTTCAGTAGGCAAGAAAAAAACTATTGCGTCACTCGAAGAGAGCTGTTGGCCATTGTGAAAGCTGTCACTCATTTCCAGCCCTATTTGCTAGGTAGGCATTTTCTGTTGCGAACAGATCATAGTTCATTGCGTTGGCTGATAAATTTTCGTGACCCAGAAGGACAAATGGCACGGTGGTTGAAGTGCTTGCAACAATTTGATTTTACGATAGAATATCGCCCAGGGAAGAATCATCAAAATGCTGACGCTCTCTCCCGACGTCCTTGTGAACTGGCAGATTGTTGGTATTGCGATCGTTTGGAAGAAAAAGAGTCAGCTATAATTCGGACAATATCGTTGGCAATGGATATAGTTGACAGACAAAAAGATGATGAATATATTTCAGTGGTGCGGCAATGGGTGGAAGAACAACGTCGGCCGACCGTCGATGAAGTGCGGGCTTTGAATCCAAAAGTAAAAGCGTACTGGGGTATGTTTGATGCCCTAGAGTTGAAAGATGGAGTATTGTGCAGAAAAGTTAACAGCCCTAATGGAGATTTTCATCAAGTTTTGGTGCCAATTTCTTTAAATACTGATATCCTGAAGGCAATGTACGACAGTCCGACCGGGAGACACTTTGGCGTTAAGAAGACGTTGGAGAAGACTAAAAGCGATATCACTGGATCGGATGCAAAGGAAAGGACCAGCAACAAAAAGTCGAGCACGACTGCAGCCCGTTCACGTAGGAGCCCCATTTGAACGTGTAGCTGTCGATATTTTGGGACCTCTACCCGTCACTGCTTCAGGTAACAAATATGTTTTAGTGTTTTGTGATTATTTCACAAAGTGGCCAGAAGCGGTACTACTCCCAGACCAGACCGCAGAAACGGTAGCAGAAGCTCTTGTCGTCCAAGTTTTTTCGCGATACGGAGTTCCTCTACAGCTACACTCAGACCAAGGCCGCAATTTTGAGTCCGCAGTTTTTAAATACACCCTTGAACTTCTTGGCATCGACAAAACACGTACAACGGCCCTGCATCCACAGTCCGATGGCATGGGTGAGCGATTTAATAGAACGCTCCCGAAGCTAAATATACCGCCGAAAATCAAAGGGACTGGGATATGCACCTACCTTTTTTGCTTCTAGCCTATCGGACCGCTGTCCATGAAGCGACAAACCAAACACCTGCGTTCTTAATATTTGGACGTGAACTCCGTTTGCCTAAGGAACTGGTAACCGGGCCACCTCCTAGCCGACATACGGATGCTCCAAAATATGTGGAAGACTTAACTGTGCGATTAGAGACCGCATATTCATTTAATCGAAAACAACTTTTAGAGTATACCCGGAGAATGAAGGATCGATACGATCTCAATGCTAAAGCGGTCCCATTTTGTTATGGTGACAAGGTTTGGTTATACGCTCCAAAGAAAAAAAAGGTCTTTGTCCAAAGCTGCAAAGTGACTGGCAGGATCCCTACATCGTGCTGGCGAAGTTGGGTGATGTGCTTTACCGAATTATTAAGCAGGGCGGGAGTAAATCTTTGATGGTTCATCGATAGGTTAGCTCTTTGTAAACTTTCACAGTGGAGCTTACTGTCGTGAAGTCTAATTTCTTAAGAGCCCTTAGTAACTGCCACGACTGAGGACAGTCAATCTTTAAAAGAGGGAGCTTTGTAACAAATATTCAGCGCATCTAAGAGCTCACTTAGAAATTCTATGTGTCAAACTGACAACCTTAAAAAGAAAAGCTGACACAGAAATGCAGAGAAGAAAAAAACGTGGGAGCGCGCAGTTAACCTTTTCTTTCGATACATAAATTCCACTTAATTTTTAATAAAAACAAATTAGTTAAGTAAAGTCTTTTTTTCTTGTTGGTTATTTGCAAAGTTCGGTTTATTTTCTTAGCCCCAACGTAACACTATCTTTTATAGCAAGTGGCACGCGTCTCGATGGTCTCGCTACTGGCGTGGCGTCTTTTCTTATACCTATGTGAAAATTCTTAAAACAACATCCTAAGCCAGTGAAAACTTTTTCGTACCTATTTACAAGATTATTTTTTTCTATTACCATGCTTTCTTTATCGTTTTTAATATCGTTATTTATTTAATTTTCTCTTTTAACCCAATCTAGCTTCGTGCAACTATCTAGGCCTAAGAGGGGTATTCTATCCTCATCAACTACATACAATTCGATGACCACACGTTTATTCGCAACTAAACACTCTAAATTGACTATCCCCAATGATCTAATTTCTGTTCCATTATAAGCAGAAAGCTTGGCTGCATTTTTAGATAACTGTATGTTTTTAAGTCTATTTAAGTATTTTACTGGTAAAATGTTAACCATGGCTCCAGTGTATAATTTAAATTTTATATCGACGTTAAGTTTTCCACTTTTATGTTTTCTAGAAAGGTGCTCGATATATTATTTTTATTCGTGATAGTGTCAATACAAAAATAGTCATTCAATTCATTTACCTCGCTATCTTCTACGTGAACTTCCCGAATAGGTTTGTTTTTGCAGACAACTCCAAAGTGATTAAATCCGGTACATAAACTACATCTCTTTCTAAATGCCGTACAAGATCTTTTGCCTTGTGTTTTACCGCACTTCATGCAATCAAATTGGATGTCCGTTACATTAGGTGATCTACAATTATAAGAAGAACAGTTTTTATTGTTAGTTTTGTTGTAAGTACTGTTGTATTTTTTTCGATCTGCTGATACGTCCCCTGTTTTCTAATGGCATCGATTGGTGCATCTGTCCTGTTGTTCATCTGTTCTATTTGTTTGTTTGTTACCTCGGCACTCCGCGCCATCTCGATTGCCTTTACTAGCGTTAGTCCTTCGGTCTCCATATATCGTTTTTGTAGTTTTTTGTCGCTGATTCCCAGTACGATTCGGTCTCTTACCATTCTATCCACATCAGTAAAGTCGCACTTTTTCACAAGCTTTTTTATTCCCATTAGAAAATTATCAAATGGTTCACTATTGCGTTGGTTCCTCATATGAAATATGAAACTTTCATATACTGTATTTGTTTTTCCAATGCAGAACTCTTTGAAGGCTCCAACTGTCTTCTCTAATTTTTTTCTGTCTTCCTCGTTTAGCACAAGCACATTTTCGAATATTTCAGTGGCCTCATCAGGTTTTTTATCTATTTCGATTGCTTTTGAAAACACTTGAAAATTTCTATAAAAAGTCTGCCAATTATCGCTTAGATTTCCAGAATTCAAGTTGAGTTCACTGATTTTTCTCAAGTATTCCATGTTTTTATTAATGTAAACGAATCGTACTTCTTTTGGGGGTCTACAACGCAGTCTTTTTCCTTCGACTTTGGTGTTTTTTGATTTACCCATGGACTTTTTGTGTTCTCTCTTTTATTTTATGACTGCGCCAAAGGACTTTAATAGGTTGAGAACTTCTTTATTTGACTCTCGTTCAACAACTGACGTGATGCTTACTTGCTAAGCCTGAGCTCAACTCAGTATATAACATTATGTGCTTATGTACATCATTAGACATCATTACAAACTGTCCAAAAAACTACGTTGGTGAAACAATCCAAAAATTAAGCAAAATACTTGAACAAAACTCAAACGAATGCAACAACTAAAATCCTAAATTAAAGGAATTCAATATCTTAAAGACTTTTCTTTTGATTTTTAATAATTTAAAAAAAAAATTGGGTTTCGAAATATTTTTTGGAAACGGGTGGATTGAATTTTTAAGTTTTTCGAAAAAAAACACTTATATTTTTTTTAGATAGAAATTTAGTTTTAAAATTTTATTCCATATTTAGTTTTTCCGAGAACAATCTTAAACTAATGGAAAAAATAAAAGAATTTTCGAAATTATTTTGATTTTTTTTTAATATACATTATGCAGCCACTAAGCAATTGCTTAGCATAAGAGCAAGTTCGTGGGACCCAGTCGGACATTTTATTTTATTTGGCATTCGATTTTTTTGGTATTTTTTGGCTTGCATTAAATAACATGCTTTAAAATTTCGGTCATATGGGAGATACCGCAATAAGACTTTTCCTGAAAATCTGTTCCAACCAAAACATAAACTTTACTCAACACCATTCAGAAAGTTTTATCAAAATCGTAGGAGCCGTGTTAGAGATAAATGAGTTTTTCATAAAAAATCATATGGTAGGGACCGTTAGTTTTGGAGCTAGAATGCTAATTCTAAAAACCCCTCTGTAGGACATCATAATTTTACTATGTACTAAGTTTGAAGCGAATCGGCCCAGCCTTTAAGGCTGTAGTTACCGATACAGGCAAACGGACAGACAGACATACAGACAGAATTGTCGGACCCAGTTTGTTAGGCTTCCCTATCATCGTAATGATATGTTTGATTGGCCAAAAAAAAAATGTTTTTTTACGAATGCATAACTTGCCTTAAAAAAAGCCAAACAATAAAATGCAAGATACAAAATATGCCAAATATTACAATGCCTAATAAGAAACAGCCAATCATTAAGATGTGAACTCTATGAATGCAAATTCATTAAAGTTTTATCGACCAATTGCTCAATATGCGATACGTATTTTGCTTAAATGGTAAATGCTTATCAAAAATATGCCAAATAATGAATTGCAATAGCTTTGTTTGTTGAACTCTACCCAGGGTCGGCCCCAGGTTTTCCCATTCTCAAAAAATGCATTAGGGCTGCTGATTTTTTCACAGAGCAGAAGATCAAAAGTTTCCATTTTGCTTTATTTGTTCGATTTGTATTTACTTCATCAAAATAAATGCATTCACTTCCATTTTACCTACTTTTTTTCGAAAAAAGATATGAAAAATCAAATACAGAAGAAAAATACACAAGAAATGCTTGACAGCAAAAGACACTACAACAGCTGATTCGGTAACTCAACTCGCCACAGCTAAATACCAAGATCGACTTCAGGGCGACCCCAGGTTTCAAAAAAACAGAGAATTTTCTTTTGAGGGCTAGTTGAGGTATTTCAAAAAACGAGTTGTGGCAACCCCAAGGCGACCCCAGGGTGACTTCAGGGCTCAACAAACAAAGCTAATATCATGAATTATTGTTCTTCTGCCTTTCAGAAGCTTTGTTTGTTGAGCCCTGAAGTCAGCCTGGGTTCGCCCTGGGGTCACCACAACTCGTTTTTTTAATTACCTTAACTCGCCCTCAAGAGAAAATTCTCTGTTTTTTGAAACCTGGGGTCGCCCTTAAGTCACCCTGAAGTCGATATCGGTATTTTGCTAGGGCGAGTTGAGGTAACGATCAGCTGTTGTATACTGACATTAGCTGTCAACTTGTGATTTTTGTTGATTTGCTGCATGTAAGTTGTTCATTCGTATTTGCAAATATAAAATTATTGCAAATATGAATTTAATCCATTGTTTCAAAACTAATTTAATCAAATTGAATTACTATAGGTAAAAGGTCATGAAAATGGAAACGTTCGAAGTTGTGGATTTTGCAACAGGAGAGGCTATGCAAATCACTTGCAATGCAGACATGGCTGCCAGAACACAATCGGGTAAGTTTTAATTTTTCAATTATCTGCAAATGCTTGTACTAAGATTCAGCAATTCGTTATAGATGAAAATAACTTAATGCAACTGCTAAACCAGCAAAAACCTCAAACACAAGAAGAAGAAAATCTGCCTACGAACATCGCTATGAGCGATGAAGAATCAACTTCGCAAGGTATATATAATATTTTTTTAAACTTTTGGTGCATGTATTTAAGGAAAAAAGTGGGATGACACTGCCACACTGCTTCTTATTTCCCTCCTCAAGGAAACCAAAGGCAAAGTGGGACAAATGTTTAAATTTAGAACGAGGAAGAAGCAGGCGGAATTCATTGCGGCGGCGATGAGGAAGAAAGGTCACTCTTTTTCAGCTTCGCAAATGGATAGCAAATCCAAGGGGCTGGAAAAGAGTTTCCGCAACGTCACTAATCACAACAACAAAACGGCGAACAATAGGATGACTTTTTTTTTTTTATAATGCACTCACACTCAAAGCGAGCGAGGAAAGAGAAGGAATAGAAAGATAGGAAAGAAAGGTGGTACAGTGGTTTGAGATTTTAGATGGTAATTATCTCATGGAAATTCCGCGGGTGGCATCCAGTTGAAACTTGGGAAATAAATAAAAATTGCTGCCCTCGGCTGGGTTTGAACGCACAGCTCTCAGGTTGAGCAGCCAAGCACTACATCCACTGTACCATTGCCACCCGCCCATTCTATAAGTATGTTGCATTTAAATTAAAGTTATTAACCTTTCTTAAGATTTATTTTCATTTCCAGCGAACTTTATGATCTTTTTAGGGACAGAGCAAGCATGTTCCCTTGATGTGAGAACTTCACCTTCCTCATCCATCCTTCCATACCATCATCAACTAGGAAAGTTCCAATTATAGGACGGAGACCTCCATTGCTGCCCAGCAGCCAAGGCAAAACAATAGAAAAATGACAAGAGAGAAGTACAAGAGAATCACTGACAGGAGAAAATGGAGGTGATGCGGGAAAGGAACAGAGTACTAGAGCGGGAGCTGATAAGAAAGAACGATATCCTGCAAGAAATTGCAGATAGCTTAAAGCCAAAGCCAACATGAGACTTGCAATTAAAAGACTGAAATAAATAATTGTGCTGCCTTAATTTTTAAAATAATTTTATTTATGTTTTTTAAAATAATTTATGAGGTCTGTTATGTTTACTGATTTTTTTATTTTTGTTTTATTAGTATATATTAAGTTAATTGAAGTATTATGTTTATGTTATGTTATTTAAAATAAAGATTTTATTGTTAAGAACGAAATTTTGTTTTTAGTACAAAAGGTTACCTATTTAAAATACTAAGTAAAGAGCGTTTGGGAAATTGCATTTCGTTTGGCTTTCCTGGCAGCATTAAATTGGATTTCACCGATGCGATGGTTTCTGTGACATCTTCCTCTGTACCCAATCTGTCAACATCGATGTTGAGGAGGGCAAGCTGACTTTGCAAAGGTTGTGTAAAACACAACATGCTCTATTGAAATGTGATAGATTCTCAATACCAACTAGATTGCAATAGTATAATTGTCTAAAGCGCTGTTTTAAGATCCCAAATGAGTGCTCAATTTTAATGCGGGAAGAGCTTAGGCACTTGTTGAAATTGATTTCCCGCGCTGACAAGTGTCCGTTGTTCCAATAGGGTGTGAGCAGGTATTGCGTACACGGATATGCAGAGCCGCCCAATAAATGGAAATCTAATAATTTAAAGATACCTAATTATTTCCAAAAATAAAATTATATGTACATCACAAGTACATCGACAATGAAAAAGTAACTCCATTTTCGCATATGGATTTTTAATGAGGATATATTGTCGAGTTTTTTAAAACCCTGCTATCATGAGCAGATCCTGGAAAACCAATAAATACATCCATAAACTGACTCTCTTCATTGCAAATTAATTGCATGCAGATACTGAGGTCACGCTTTCTGTTCATGTAGTAATCCTTACTTCGTCTGGGTGGGTCAATGACGATGTGGGTGCCATCAATACATCCTGGAAGGTATAAAACATAGTTCTTATTCTTTTTATTTTGTGTCCAGAATCAATTACCAATAATACCTGGGAATCCATGCTTCACTTCAAAAGTCTGACTACTTTGCGTCTTCTTCTGAGTTGTTGGCCATTTTATAACCTGGTCGCTCAACGAGCTGAGAAAATAACCCACTCGCATTATAATGACATGAATCGTTGAGATGGACACATAAAAACGATCTGATATGTCTCTAAATGCACAGGCTTCGTGACCAGCAAACCAAATTAAAATTGCCAAGTTTCTGTAGGCACTAATGACTTTAGAATGGTCAAGCGACATGTTATCCTTGTACTCGGAATACAACTTTGCCTTTCATCGAAGTCATCTTTGAACTCATCATCATCCGATATTATATTTAGTAACAACCCGAAATTATCCGTATTCATTTTGCGAAAAATAAAATATAATGTTGTTTTGATTGATAGCGCACAGAAAACAGAAGTGACAAGTGAATGACAATGACAAGTTATGTTTTGGTTTGCTTGCGAGTGTCCAATCGCATGAAACAATAAATCTATTTTCAATAAATATTTAATTGAAATTAAGAAAAAGTTTTATAATAAAAGTAAATGTTGTATATATATATATAAGTAAATATTTTTAATAATAAATTCTATTTACATTTTTTATTGAGCACATATGAAACTGGTTGAGCAGAGTTCCTTTTAATGAATCCTAACATTGAGTTAGTTTTAGCAACGATCGTAAAGGGTGTTAGAGCTTTTAGTTGGCAACACTATTTTAACTGGAGGCTATTTTGTCAGGCGTCAAGTAATTTATTTTTAGTTTGGTTTGGCATTTCAACATTAATAGACTGACGTCTGAACAACGCTTCCAAATTGTGAAATTTTTTTGGAAAAACATGGTTATACTCGTGAAACGATTTTCAATTTTCACAAGAAAATTTTGTTCAGCGATGAAGCTCATTTTTATTTGAATATATATGTCAAAACTGCCCTATTTGGAGTGATGATAATCCTCAAGTGTATGTTGACCATTACATCCACAAAAACTGACTGTTTGGTTTGCTTTATGGGTTGGTGGAATAAATGGTCCGTACTTCTTAAAAAAATGATGCTGGCTAGATCGTTACAGTCAATGGTGACCGCTTAAAACCATGATAACTCTTTTATTGATCAATTGAACAACCATAATTTGCAGGAGCTGAGGTTTCAACAAGTCGGCGCAACATGTCGCACAGCTCGTGCTACAATTTATTTGTTGAAGGAAACGTTCGGTAAGCGCATAATTTCGCGTTTTGGTCCTGTGAATTGGCCTCCAAGATCGTGCGATTTAACGCCGCTTGACTATGTTCTGTGGGGATATGTGAAGTCGTTAGTCTACGCCAATACGATTGACCATTTGGAGGACAACATATGCCGCGTATTGGCAACAAATAATGTTTCAAAAATGTATCGAAAATTGAGCCTCCAGATCAGACTACGTCCGAGCCAACCGTGGGGCCATAAGTCAGAAATCGTATTTAAATCATAAAACCAGAAGATTGCCTTTCGAATAATGTAAATTTTATGTCGACAAATAAAAAAAATTATCTTTGTTTTATTCCATTTCAAAGATAAATACCTCTAAAAAACAACCTTTATTAATATGAAGCGAAAATAAAATTTTTTTTTCAAAAAAACTTACAAATCTTTCACATTTGTTATTCTCTGAAAAGGCTCAATAAAATACGTAGACTCATAAATGAGAAGCTTTCTATGGAGAGAAATAAGGAATTGCTTGATATTTAGATTTAAGCAGTTGAATTTAATCCAGTGAGATAAACTAGCCAGATCCTTTTGAAGTTTAAGACAATCTTCAGCACATGTGATCTTTAAAAATAATTTGAGATCATCAGCACATATGAGGCAATTTGCTAAAGCTAATAAAGTTGACAATGTCATTAATGAAAATGATAAATAGCAATGGGCCAAGGTGACTAATTGATCATGAAGTATAATTCTCAATTTTTACTTTTTGGACCTTGCCAATTAAAAACGAAGATATCCTTTTAAGTGAGCTTGAGTGAATTCCAAAGGCGTCTAGTTTAAGAAGCAAAATGTTGTGGTTAACCGAATCAAAAGTTTTACTAAAATCTGTTTATACACCGTCAACTTGGCTTTTGTTTTGAATGGCAGCGTTAACAAAAGCTGAGAAACAAGTCAGGTTTGTAATAGTTGACCTTTCTGAAATAAAATATTACTTAAAATATGTTCTTTCACAAGAAAATCAAATTTGCTCTTTATTAAACTTTCAAAAAGTTTGGGAATCGCGGAGAGTTTGCAGATATAATTTCCAATGCTATTTTTAGAACCCAATTTAAAGATGGGGATTAAGAAAGAAAATTTCGAGTCATCTAAAAATGTTCCAGATGACAGACATAATACGAAAAATGTAGGCAACGGAGCACAAAGAGACTTGGAACATGGTTTGAATATTATGGCAGGGATACCATCAACTTTTCTTTTAGAATTAGGCTTAAGATTGTTAAGTGCATTTAAAATATGAGAGAATTTTAAGCGTATATATCCTATATCTACCTTATGGCTATTTCCTGGAGGCTAAGTAAGGGTTGGATTGAAACAATACTGATATTGAAATTCGTAGAGTTTGGGATTCCAAGAATTTTTTTTTCATTGAGTTTAACTCAATATAAAAGATGTAATTTCTGTGCGAGAATTTACTAAGCACCGTAAAATCCTACCGTAATTTATAAAAATTATTTTTCTCGTCCGTATCTACTATTTGTCTTTTTAAATATGGCAAAAGATTTTTTTTAAGATTTTTAAGATGAGCCAATTTCTTTTTATACCATGAAGGTTTGGTGTTTGGATCCCTTCTTTTTGGTTCTACAATGTACAAATAAATAAAAAGCATTTTTTTAACATACAAAAGAATTGATTATGGGTATTCTTCAAATTTAAATTAAGGAACTTAGTATGCCAGTCAATATTTTCAAGGAAATTATTAAATCCAGTAAAATCCGTTTTTGAAAAATTAAATCAGCATTATGTTCAGCTTTTTTTTTTTAAATAACTGTATAATTGTAGTTCAATATATATATTTGGCGGGTTCCACCCTGGTCCAAGAAGAAAAAGAAATAAAATAATTTATATACAAAGTTTAAAGATCTTTATTTCTTTTTTTTAGTGGAAGCTAATAAATAAAAGTAAGTAAATGGTTTTGACTTCGGGTGTTGCTCCGTTCGATGTTCGATCTCCAAATCAGAATGCCTCTTTTATTCACTATCTCTTCTGTTGTCTCTTCCTTTTTTGTCGCTATTCCTATTGGTCGGGGCAGGGGAGAATTTATCACAACGTTGGGTTATCTCGAACGGTCCTTCATATGGGGGGATTATTGACTGTTTCACAGAATCATTAAGAATGAACGCGTGCGTTGATGTTTGTAGATCTTGGTGGACGAAAGGGCGGTGTTTGGTGTGCCACGCTGTCTGATAAGGTGTCATTTGGCGCATAGTGTGTCGCAGCTCCTTTATGAATTCACTTTGTTAGCGGTTGTCTATCTTGGGTGCCAGTAGGTCGCCCAAAAGTCTAAGGGACGTTCCGTAGACTAGTTCCGCTGGAGTGTTATTGATGTCTTCCTTTAGCGTAGAGTGGAGGCCCAACAGTATAAGAGGTAGGCGTTTTACCCAATGTGTCGCGTCGTTGCAGTTTATGGCCGCCTTGAGGGTTCTGTGGAACCGTTCAACAATCCCGGTTGCTTGCGGATGGTAAGATGTCGTCATCGAATGGCTTGTGCCCATGCACTTACAAACTTCTGCGAAGATTGACGATGTAAATTGCCTTCCTTGGTCCGAAGCGATTTGGACAGGTGCTCCGAATCGAGAGATCCAGCTGTTGATGAGAGCAGTTGCGCAGCTGGGAGCTGTCAGGTCCATCATCGGATACGCTTATGGCCATCTTGTGTATCAGTCGACGTCTGTTAAAATATAGCGATAATTTTCGCAAGGCAGAAATGGGCCTACAATGTTCTTGTTAATGTGAGCGAAATGTCCATGTTAATGTGAACAAAACGCTCGTCCAGGGATGGGTATCGCTGTAGTTCGGATCTAGTATGTCTCTGTACTTTCGTCTGTTGGCATGGAATGCATGTTTTGGCGAAGTTGGCACATTGCTGTCTTATGTTAGGCCAGACGAAACGTTCGGTCAAAAGTCGAACAGAGGCACGGCGGCATGGATGCGATAAGTTGTGTGTCGCTTCGAAGAATATTTTCAGGGCTTTGGTTACGAAGGGTCGGACGCGACTATGTGACACGTCACAGTAAATTGGTTTATCTATGTGTGGGAAAGAAAATAATGTTAGTTGCATAGAATGAATAGGGTAACCCTTAAGCAGCTCCAGAAGTTCGATGTCAGTTTCTTGTGCTTCTGCCAATTTCGAGCAGAGGTCGTCCGTGGTGTGTACCGCATCGATACGCGAAAGCAGATCTGCTGCGTGGTTGTCTTCTCCCTTAATATAACGAATGTTTGTTGTGAACTCACTGATGAATGAGAGGTAGTTGGTTTGACTGGGCGAAGATTTGTCTGGGCGTTGCGGAAAGGCAAAAATGAGCAGCTTATGATCTTTTTGGATAAAGAATGTGCGACCCTCTAGCATATCTCGGAAGTGACGCACGGCTAGGTACATCACTGTGAACTTTTTGTCGTACGTAGAATAACGCTGTTGTGTCGATGAAAATTTCTTCGAGAAGAAACCTAATTGTTAGACTCGTTTGTCTAAATAGTTCGAGTAACAAGCACATGAACTTGTTATTCTATGGAGTTTTTAAACAAGCACTTGAACTTGCTTAAACTGGAGAATTCAACTTCACACGATTCAAATAAAAGACACCAAAGACTTCATTCAACGTAATGATATTTTATTCATAAATAATACGTCTTTTATAGTGTACTTAAAAATAGCTTACTCTACGAATAATAATAACAAAAATAAAATATAATAAAACTAAGTCATATAACTAGAACAATTTGGTAATCAAATTTGTAGGTGCACCGTCATCAACGTTCACGTACTGCTGGTTGACGGTTGACCTACTGACTACCTATGACATAATACGAATGTGTTAATAATAATTATGTTATTGGGCCTTAACATTCTCCCCCGCGTTGAACGATGGTTCAACTATCTAAGTAACTGTTACAACGAAATCTGACTCCTGTTTTGGTTGTCGAGGCTTAGGCCTTGGTTTCAAGGAGATGATGGACGATCCGTTTGATTTTCGGTTGCAGGTAAGATAGATGATTTTTTTTTTTTTTTTTTTTTTTTTTTTTTTTTTTTTTTTTTTTTTTTAGATAGATGATTATAGATGATTATTGCGATTATCAACAGCAGAGCTAGATATCCAATTGTGGCGTTATGATAAGTGTGAACTTGGAGCTTATGGGGTAATTCGAGAATTTCTTGATCAGCGATTATTTTGTGTAGGTCAGTGAGGTTTTTAAGTTGAATCTTGTATTGAGTGCTATTGAACGGCTGAAGCACTGACTCATGACGCATTGCTGTGGATATATCAGAGATGTTGCCAAAGCTGGTGTAGGATGTCTATAGTCTTGTGGAAAATACGTTATGCCCTTCGATAGTTATGTGGTCTTGTTTCAATATACACCCTGCTTGCAGTGTTAATATTCGGGAACCCTCTAAATCCATTTGTAGATTTCTTCTGCCGCAAATTGCTGTGAGTCGAGACGGAGTTTTTGTAAAATATAGCCATTGATTATTGCGGTGCATTTGAATCCACGTCGAATTTGCTTCTGATTTCTTTAAGGAACATGTATTTCTTGTTTCGTTGTTAAACAGACCCAATTCACAAGAGCAAACTTCTGCTCCCTTACTGTATCTAGCTTGTAAATTGAAGCATAAGAAGCGTTCTGAATTAAAGTTGATGCAAGATTTCATATCAGATGATTGCATTGGAAGGTATTGGTCGCGATGGGTATTTACAGCCAGCATTGGTGCACACAGATCAATGGTTAGTACGATGTTGCTGTGTACACTAGGAATAGAAGTCATCTTGAATAATTCGTAGGATTCTTGGTCTACTAGTGGAAGTGTGATCCAGAAGACCGCTTGCCTGTCTGTTACTCCACCTTTAACTGTCATTAGCCTATATAACTGAACGAGATCTTCTTCATCTGCAGGTAATTCTAAAAATGATGGTAAATGTGCATTGATGGTTTTAAGCTCATCCTTGAGCTGGCGTGCTGATATTAATAGAGAACTAACTTTTCCATGGTGAGCGTCTGTTAACACATCAATTAGTGCTGATTGCATTCTTTGAATGTTAATCATCATTATTATGAGTTGCGAGGAGAGTGATGTAAAGATCTGAAATATCTTGAGTTGATGACTTTCCTCGCCGTTGTCACGAATTCTGGCTGTTATTTCTCTTAATTGTGTGTTTATTTGGTTAAACCTATGACTGATGATCTCCTCATTTTGTCTAACCACGTTGATGGTCGAATCAATGACCGAAGTTTGATTTTTTAATAGATAAAGCAGATGGTTTTCGTTGTCTTTTACCTGTTGTATTGTTTTCGTCATTTGGTTCGCATATTCGGCATCCAAAAGCCCAAACAGAGAGTTTGCTATGTTTCCGATGAAATTAACTGCTCCTCGTTTAGTTCTCTTTGCTGAAAAAATGGTGTTTTCGGATTCGAGTTCATTCTGAACATGTTGAAATTGATTTAATGTGTTGATGCATATACTTCGTTGCTGCATTTGTTGGCACAAATGATTCAGAGTAACTGTTCCATTTGCAAATGTTGCATATTCTTCTAATAATGGATTTAAGTTATAATGAATATTGAAGTTCCATTCACTTGTCGCTATTTTCGCTGTTCCAATTCCTTCGAAATGTATTCCCAGATTTGGTTTGAATTTGTTGACCTGAATTTCATCACTCAAAACTAATGGAATTATCATGATAATTGCTAACAATGCGGCGATGGGTCCAGATATTTTTCGTCTTTTGGACGGTATCTCGTGTACTGGTTCTGATGATTTAGTGATATTTTCATCTTCGATTGGGAGTGGTGCAAGTCGATGGATCGGACGTTTCCATACTCCAGATGCTGTTTTCACTTCGACAACTCGTATGGCACCATCATCACCCTTAAACGTCTTGACGATTCTTTCCAAGGGCCACTGAAGAGAAGGAACGTTATCTTCTTTTAAAATAACCATGTCTCCTATGTTAATATTGGTCGAGCATTCCTTCCACTTGTACCGATATTGTAGCTCATGCAGATATTCCTGTGACCACCTTTTCCAAAAATCATGCTTCAGGTGTGACACAAGATTCCATCTAGTTAACAGAGTCTGCTTCACAGGGGTTGCACACGCATCAGTTTTCGCAGTAAGTGGTTCGCCGATCAGAAAATGTCCTGGTGTTAAGGCAGTCAAATCGTTCGGATCGCTCGAAAGTGGTGTCAATGGTCTTGAATTTAGAATAGCTTCAATTCCAATTAGTACCGTTTCTAGCTCTTCATATGTTAGAGATGCTGTTGACACACTCCTTTTTAAAAGATGTTTTGCTGATTTTACGGCTGCCTCCCAAAGTCCTCCGAAATGAGGTGCTCTAGGCGGAATAAAGTTGAATTATATTGCACGGCCACTGCATTCTTTTGTTATAACTTCACGTGCTTCTTCTGAATATATTGTGTCATGTAATTCAGAAAGTTGATTGTTTGCTCCCACAAAATTAGTCGCATTATCGCAGTATATATTTTGACAGTGTCCTCTGCGACCGATGAAACGTTTCAAAGCTCCGAGAAATGACTCAGTTGTTAAATCGCTTACTAATTCTATATGCACGGCCTTTGTGGCGAAACAACAGAAAATTGCCACATGAGCCTTTTGAGGTCGCTTGCCACGGATTTTGTAATAATCCAAAAAGGTCCACAATAGTCCACCCCTGAATTAATGAAGGGTCTTGCCGGCGTGATTCTTGGTGGTGGTAGATTTCCCATTACTTGTTGAAATAATTGAGGTCTAGCTCTTGTGCATTTAACAAAGTGATGTACAACTGACCGAGCCATAATTTTTCCCTTTATAGGCCAAAACCTGTGCTTCATCTGCGCAAGCAACGTCTGCGAACCGCAGTGATTATACTTCTCGTGAATTTCTTTCATCAATAGTTTTGTCAATGGATTGTTGTACGGAAGCAGCATCGGATGTTTTGTATCAAATGGCAATAATCCGGATTCTAGTCGACCACCGACTCGAACGATTCCCTTGTCATCCAAAAATGGAGCCAGGCTGGAGAGCTGACTGTTCCGCTTCAGTTCCTTGTATTTTTGCAGTTCACTAATTTCCTCCTGGAAATCAAATGCCTGCATTGCTCGAACTATCACGAATAATGAATCAAGCAAGTTCAAGTGCTTGTTTAAAAACTCCATAGAATAACAAGTTCATGTGCTTGTTACTCGAACTATTTAGACAAACGAGTCTAACATTTTGGTGACCCCGACGTGATTCAACTGATCACTCGAACAACTAATTGACATATCTTCATCTTCATCAACTTACTGATCTTTGGTAGATATACATATCTGCAATTGACAACGTAATCTTCATCAACATTTAGTAACTCATCTTTGGCTGATATCTATATATCTATATATCTACAACGATGACTTCAGCATTCCAAGATTGCATTGTGGCCCAAGTAGCAAGTGGGCAAGAAATTCAACGGATCATCTCCAACTTCAAAAAGGATTCCTCCGATCGAAAGACCACAAGGGTATATTTTGATGAAAGGCTTAAGCGGCTTCAAGAGCAGTGGAAGATGTTTGAACAAGGTGACCGGAAGATCAATGGACTACCACAAAAAGAGGAAAACCATGAATACTTCACCAAAAACTACTTTAAAGAAATTGCCGCATTAGTTAAACAGTATACTCAATGTTTTGAGGAAGCAATATTGGCTTTTGATAAACAAGGTAAAACGGATCAAGCAGATCTACCCAAAACATCATCAAGAAGCAACGAAGAAGCAGAACCATCGAAAATGACGAATGCTATTCGAAGGCAGAGAGCAATCATGTGCTCTCTTGAAAGGTTGCTGGATGGCTTACCCACAAATAATACGGAGTCATCTCAGTACCACGAAGTCAAGTTCCGATCTATTGAGCAATTGTGGCAGCAAATTGAAGCTGTCAACTACACCATATGGGAACTTAGTGACGACCCCATATCAGAAGGCTATAACCATAAAAACTTCATTGATATGGAACAAAGGGTTCAACAAACACTCATAACTTTATGCAAGAGAATCCAGTCGCAAGGCAGTAACAACGTTGGTATGGGTATCGCCAAAAACAATTCTCTACATTTACCAAAAGTTACCATTCCCAAATTCGATGGGGACTACATGAAATGGCGCCAATTTTTTGATCTATTTTCACAAATGGTGGACAACCAATCGATTCCTAACATACAGAAGATGTGGTATCTAAAAACACATCTAAGTGGAGAAGCTGAGAATTTGATTCGTCATTTATCTTTGACCGAAGAAAATTACACAACAGCATGGACCAGTCTTCAAGATAGATATAATAATATCAGGGTTCTTACGTCCTCACTTTTGCAAAAGATAATTGGGCAACCTCATCATACACAACCACAACCTTCAGCAGCGGCTATCAAAAATCTACACGACACTACACAAGAATGTTTGATGGCTCTTTGCAACATTGGTGTAGACACGGCATCTTGGGACCCTCTGTTATTACACTTACTTGTGAACAAGCTTGATCAAAGTACAAGAATTCTTTATGAGCAATCCCTAACAAAACCAAAGGAACTGCAATCAATTAAAGAATTTTTGTTATTTTTGGAAAACCAATTCCAATCACTAGAGTCAGTTGGACAGAAAAAGAAGGATTCAACACCTCGAGCTTGTGGATCAGTTATATCAGACCGAAAGGGAACGTGCAAAATATGTCATTCTGGAACACACCCTATATTTGCCTGTAAGCAATTCCTACAACTACCAGCTTCAGAACGAATTCAAATAGTTCAAAAACTTAAAATTTGCTTGAATTGCCTGAAGATTGTTCATGGTGTCAAAACTTGCATTTCAAGAGGATGTTTTAAATGCAACTATAAACACAACACACTATTACATCTCGAGAGCCATAACAAGGGATCCTTCACAAACAAAAATGCAACGAATATAGAAGGGGACATTAATGAAAGGTCTCAAACAAATTTAAGTGCATCAGTAACATTATCAGCATCCAAAAATGGAGCCAGGCTGGAGAGCTGACTGTTCCGCTTCAGTTCCTTGTATTTTTGCAGGTCACTAATTTCCTCCTGGAAATCAAATGCCTGCATTGCTCGAACTATCACGAATAATGAATCATCCTGTTCTCGTGTAGTTAAGTGGATTTCTCGTATATTCTCTTTATTTCTCCCATGGTTACAAAAACGTCGGATATACGATACTATCCGCTGAAGAGTGTTGAATGAACCTCCATGATTTATTTTGTAAATCATATTCTGATCACCATCATTTGTCACAACAGTTGCTGCAGTAACTCCTTTTCTTTCCTTGTCGTTTAAAATAGCCATATTTTTGGAATACTTTGCTGGCCACATGTTTTCTGGACCATGTAGGAAAAGTGGACCATAAAACCATAATGTGCATGACGTAAACTTTTCTGGTTGAATACCTCGTGAAATCACATCCGCTGGGTTATGTTTTGATGAGACATGTCGCCATTGTTCGGCAAGTGTTAATCTTTGAATATTGGAAACTCGGTTCGCCACGAATGTTTGAAATGATGCTGATGGTGAATTAATCCATGCGAGAACGATTTCGGAGTCTGTCCATAGGAATGTGGGGACGTCTTTAAGATTCAGATCATTCTTAACTCTATCTGTTAATTGAGCACCTAAGACAGCAGCGCATAGTTCTAGTCGTGGAAGTGTCTGTCTTTTTAATGGAGCCACTCTGGATTTTGAACAGAGCAGTCTTACTATTATTGTTCCATTCTTTAGAATTGCTCGTAGATAAACAACTGCACCATATGCTTTTTCAGATGCATCAGAAAATGTGTGAATCTGTATTTTTACTGGTACATCGTTATTAAACATATGCCGTGAGAAATGGAAGTTGTTTAAGTTTTTCAAGTTCTCACGAAACTGCATCCATCTTGTATGTAATTCAGCTGGTAATGATTCATCCCATGACAACTTTAATGACCAGAGCTCCTGTACAAATATTTTAGCTTTGACAACTACCGGACCCATTATACCCAATGGATCGAATAATTTGGCAAGATCTGAAGTGACAATCCGCTTTGTTATTCGATTTGTAGAATTCAATTTTGTTTTAACACAAAATCTATCGTTATTTGGTTGCCATGTTAGGCCGAGAGCCTTAATTGATGCGTTACTTTGATTTCCAAAGTCGAGGTCGATTTCTTGGTCTTCTTTGGCGATGCCTTGAAGTAATCTGGGATGATTGGCACACCACTTCCTCAGTTTAAATCCTGCTTCTTTTAACATTTGTATGACTTGGTTTTGTATTTCCAGGGTTGTTACTAAGTTGTTATCACCAGTTAAACAGTCATCGACATAGAAATCATTGTGCAGAGCCTTGGATCCTAGTGGAAATCTTTCGCCGTTCTCTTTCGCAAGCTGCTGTAGACACTTGGTAGCCAAATATGGTGCTGCCCTTGTTCCGTAAGTCACTGTGTTGAGTTGATAGAAATTAAGCGGTCGTTTGTCGTCAGTTCTCCAAACAATGGTTTGATATTTTCTATTTTCAGGATGCATTATTATTTAACGATACATTTTTTGGATATCAGTGCAAAAAACATATCTTGGCAATCGAAAGCGAAGCAACAATGAAAATAGTTCACCTTGCACGGTCGGTCCTGTATACATGATGTCGTTTAATGATAATCCTGAGGATGTTTTTGATGATGCGTCAAAAACGACTCGAAGTTTGGTTGTGCTACTGTCTTCTTTTAGAACACAATGATGGGGTATGAAGTAATTAGGCGCTTGTAGGTTATTAATATCAAGTTTGGTCATATGGCCTAGATCTTCGTATTCTTCCATAAATTGAATGTATTGTTCTTTTACTTCTTTGTTCTTTGCTAATCTTCGTTCCAGTGCTAGAAACCTGTTGACTGCTATGTCCTTGGATTTTCCTAGTCCGGATGTGTCTCCATGAAATGGTAGTTTGACAATAAATCGTCCTTCACTGCTTTTTTGTGTGTTTTGTGCAAAATGGTCCTCGCACATCTCCTCGTCTCTTGATAAGTTGCTGCCTTGTGTTTCTACTTCTTCAAGGCTCCATAATCGTTCAATCATTTGATGGAGGTCGTTGTCCTCATATGTAGAGATGCCACAAGTTGCTGTATTTGAATTCGCATCTGATACCTTTTCTGCTATCACCCATCCAAGAACTGTATTTTGCAATGTGGGTAGATCATCTGCTAAACGTATCTGCCCAATAGAAAGTAGTTGATGATAGAATTCTGCACCAATAAGAATATCAATTTTCTCTGGTCGATTGAAAAATGGGTCTGCTAATGGTACATTCTTTGGAATTTCCCATGATGAAGTGTTGAAATGTTGAGATGGTTGTGGAGATATGATGTGTGGTAGAACAAAAGCTTCTAATTGGGTATTAAGGCCACTTGTTCTTGACTGCAATTTGACGTTTACTCGATGATGAGATTCACGCTTTCCATTACCAATGCCTTGAAAGTTGATTGATGTTTGTTTGGAGTGAAGACCTAGTTTCTTTACGAGGCGTTCTGTTATGAGATTCACTTGTGAACCGGAATCTAAGACTGCTCTGCATTCGATCCTTTGTCCATTGTTTGTTATCAGCTCTACTACGGCTGTGCTGAGGAATATGTATTGATGCTTTCCTGGATTTTTGGATGCTTGGACGATTGTAGAATATTACGATTCATAGGGAAATCGAATATGTCTCATCGTCATTCCGGGGTACTGATCACACCCAGCCAATTGAAATCACGTCGGGGTCACCAAAATGTTAGACTCGTTTGTCTAAATAGTTCGAGTAACAAGCACATGAACTTGTTATTCTATGGAGTTTTTAAACAAGCACTTGAACTTGCTTAAACTGGAGAATTCAACTTCACACGATTCAAATAAAAGACACCAAAGACTTCATTCAACGTAATGATATTTTATTCATAAATAATACGTCTTTTATAGTGTACTTAAAAATAGCTTACTCTACGAATAATAATAACAAAAATAAAATATAATAAAACTAAGTCATATAACTAGAACAATTTGGTAATCAAATTTGTAGGTGCACCGTCATCAACGTTCACGTACTGCTGGTTGACGGTTGACCTACTGACTACCTATGACATAATACGAATGTGTTAATAATAATTATGTTATTGGGCCTTAACATTCTCCCCCGCGTTGAACGATGGTTCAACTATCTAAGTAACTGTTACAACGAAATCTGACTCCTGTTTTGGTTGTCGAGGCTTAGGCCTTGGTTTCAAGGAGATGATGGACGATCCGTTTGATTTTCGGTTGCAGGTAAGATAGATGATTTTTTTTTTTTTTTTTTTTTTTTTTTTTTTTTAGATAGATGATTATAGATGATTATTGCGATTATCAACAGCAGAGCTAGATATCCAATTGTGGCGTTATGATAAGTGTGAACTTGGAGCTTATGGGGTAATTCGAGAATTTCTTGATCAGCGATTATTTTGTGTAGGTCAGTGAGGTTTTTAAGTTGAATCTTGTATTGAGTGCTATTGAACGGCTGAAGCACTGACTCATGACGCATTGCTGTGGATATATCAGAGATGTTGCCAAAGCTGGTGTAGGATGTCTATAGTCTTGTGGAAAATACGTTATGCCCTTCGATAGTTATGTGGTCTTGTTTCAATATACACCCTGCTTGCAGTGTTAATATTCGGGAACCCTCTAAATCCATTTGTAGATTTCTTCTGCCGCAAATTGCTGTGAGTCGAGACGGAGTTTTTGTAAAATATAGCCATTGATTATTGCGGTGCATTTGAATCCACGTCGAATTTGCTTCTGATTTCTTTAAGGAACATGTATTTCTTGTTTCGTTGTTAAACAGACCCAATTCACAAGAGCAAACTTCTGCTCCCTTACTGTATCTAGCTTGTAAATTGAAGCATAAGAAGCGTTCTGAATTAAAGTTGATGCAAGATTTCATATCAGATGATTGCATTGGAAGGTATTGGTCGCGATGGGTATTTACAGCCAGCATTGGTGCACACAGATCAATGGTTAGTACGATGTTGCTGTGTACACTAGGAATAGAAGTCATCTTGAATAATTCGTAGGATTCTTGGTCTACTAGTGGAAGTGTGATCCAGAAGACCGCTTGCCTGTCTGTTACTCCACCTTTAACTGTCATTAGCCTATATAACTGAACGAGATCTTCTTCATCTGCAGGTAATTCTAAAAATGATGGTAAATGTGCATTGATGGTTTTAAGCTCATCCTTGAGCTGGCGTGCTGATATTAATAGAGAACTATCTTTTCCATGGTGAGCGTCTGTTAACACATCAATTAGTGCTGATTGCATTCTTTGAATGTTAATCATCATTATTATGAGTTGCGAGGAGAGTGATGTAAAGATCTGAAATATCTTGAGTTGATGACTTTCCTCGCCGTTGTCACGAATTCTGGCTGTTATTTCTCTTAATTGTGTGTTTATTTGGTTAAACCTATGACTGATGATCTCCTCATTTTGTCTAACCACGTTGATGGTCGAATCAATGACCGAAGTTTGATTTTTTAATAGATAAAGCAGATGGTTTTCGTTGTCTTTTACCTGTTGTATTGTTTTCGTCATTTGGTTCGCATATTCGGCATCCAAAAGCCCAAACAGAGAGTTTGCTATGTTTCCGATGAAATTAACTGCTCCTCGTTTAGTTCTCTTTGCTGAAAAAATGGTGTTTTCGGATTCGAGTTCATTCTGAACATGTTGAAATTGATTTAATGTGTTGATGCATATACTTCGTTGCTGCATTTGTTGGCACAAATGATTCAGAGTAACTGTTCCATTTGCAAATGTTGCATATTCTTCTAATAATGGATTTAAGTTATAATGAATAATGAAGTTCCATTCACTTGTCGCTATTTTCGCTGTTCCAATTCCTTCGAAATGTATTCCCAGATTTGGTTTGAATTTGTTGACCTGAATTTCATCACTCAAAACTAATGGAATTATCATGATAATTGCTAACAATGCGGCGATGGGTCCAGATATTTTTCGTCTTTTGGACGGTATCTCGTGTACTGGTTCTGATGATTTAGTGATATTTTCATCTTCGATTGGGAGTGGTGCAAGTCGATGGATCGGACGTTTCCATACTCCAGATGCTGTTTTCACTTCGACAACTCGTATGGCACCATCATCACCCTTAAACGTCTTGACGATTCTTCCCAAGGGCCACTGAAGAGAAGGAACGTTATCTTCTTTTAAAATAACCATGTCTCCTATGTTAATATTGGTCGAGCATTCCTTCCACTTGTACCGATATTGTAGCTCATGCAGATATTCCTGTGACCACCTTTTCCAAAAATCATGCTTCAGGTGTGACACAAGATTCCATCTAGTTAACAGAGTCTGCTTCACAGGGGTTGCACACGCATCAGTTTTCGCAGTAAGTGGTTCGCCGATCAGAAAATGTCCTGGTGTTAAGGCAGTCAAATCGTTCGGATCGCTCGAAAGTGGTGTCAATGGTCTTGAATTTAGAATAGCTTCAATTCCAATTAGTACCGTTTCTAGCTCTTCATATGTTAGAGATGCTGTTGACACACTCCTTTTTAAAAGATGTTTTGCTGATTTTACGGCTGCCTCCCAAAGTCCTCCGAAATGAGGTGCTCTAGGCGGAATAAAGTTGAATTATATTGCACGGCCACTGCATTCTTTTGTTATAACTTCACGTGCTTCTTCTGAATATATTGTGTCATGTAATTCAGAAAGTTGATTGTTTGCTCCCACAAAATTAGTCGCATTATCGCAGTATATATTTTGACAGTGTCCTCTGCGACCGATGAAACGTTTCAAAGCTCCGAGAAATGACTCAGTTGTTAAATCGCTTACTAATTCTATATGCACGGCCTTTGTGGCGAAACAACAGAAAATTGCCACATGAGCCTTTTGAGGTCGCTTGCCACGGATTTTGTAATGAATCCAAAAAGGTCCACAATAGTCCACCCCTGAATTAATGAAGGGTCTTGCCGGCGTGATTCTTGGTGGTGGTAGATTTCCCATTACTTGTTGAAGTAATTGAGGTCTAGCTCTTGTGCATTTAACAAAGTGATGTACAACTGACCGAGCCATAATTTTTCCCTTTATAGGCCAAAACCTGTGCCTCATCTGCGCAAGCAACGTCTGCGAACCGCAGTGATTATACTTCTCGTGAATTTCTTTCATCAATAGTTTTGTCAATGGATTGTTGTACGGAAGCAGCATCGGATGTTTTGTATCAAATGGCAATAATCCGGATTCTAGTCGACCACCGACTCGAACGATTCCCTTGTCATCCAAAAATGGAGCCAGGCTGGAGAGCTGACTGTTCCGCTTCAGTTCCTTGTATTTTTGCAGTTCACTAATTTCCTCCTGGAAATCAAATGCCTGCATTGCTCGAACTATCACGAATAATGAATCAAGCAAGTTCAAGTGCTTGTTTAAAAACTCCAAAGAATAACAAGTTCATGTGCTTGTTACTCGAACTATTTAGACAAACGAGTCTAACATTTTGGTGACCCCGACGTGATTCAACTGATCACTCGAACAACTAATTGACATATCTTCATCTTCATCAACTTACTGATCTTTGGTAGATATACATATCTGCAATTGACAACGTAATCTTCATCAACATTTAGTAACTCATCTTTGGCTGATATCTATATATCTATATATCTACAACGATGACTTCAGCATTCCAAGATTGCATTGTGGCCCAAGTAGCAAGTGGGCAAGAAATTCAACGGATCATCTCCAACTTCAAAAAGGATTCCTCCGATCGAAAGACCACAAGGGTATATTTTGATGAAAGGCTTAAGCGGCTTCAAGAGCAGTGGAAGATGTTTGAACAAGGTGACCAGAAGATCAATGGACTACCACAAAAAGAGGAAAACCATGAATACTTCACCAAAAACTACTTTAAAGAAATTGCCGCATTAGTTAAACAGTATACTCAATGTTTTGAGGAAGCAATATTGGCTTTTGATAAACAAGGTAAAACGGATCAAGCAGATCTACCCAAAACATCATCAAGAAGCAACGAAGAAGCAGAACCATCGAAAATGACGAATGCTATTCGAAGGCAGAGAGCAATCATGTGCTCTCTTGAAAGGTTGCTGGATGGCTTACCCACAAATAATACGGAGTCATCTCAGTACCACGAAGTCAAGTTCCGATCTATTGAGCAATTGTGGCAGCAAATTGAAGCTGTCAACTACACCATATGGGAACTTAGTGACGACCCCATATCAGAAGGCTATAACCATAAAAACTTCATTGATATGGAACAAAGGGTTCAACAAACACTCATAACTTTATGCAAGAGAATCCAGTCGCAAGGCAGTAACAACGTTGGTATGGGTATCGCCAAAAACAATTCTCTACATTTACCAAAAGTTACCATTCCCAAATTCGATGGGGACTACATGAAATGGCGCCAATTTTTTGATCTATTTTCACAAATGGTGGACAACCAATCGATTCCTAACATACAGAAGATGTGGTATCTAAAAACACATCTAAGTGGAGAAGCTGAGAATTTGATTCGTCATTTATCTTTGACCGAAGAAAATTACACAACAGCATGGACCAGTCTTCAAGATAGATATAATAATATCAGGGTTCTTACGTCCTCACTTTTGCAAAAGATAATTGGGCAACCTCATCATACACAACCACAACCTTCAGCAGCGGCTATCAAAAATCTACACGACACTACACAAGAATGTTTGATGGCTCTTTGCAACATTGGTGTAGACACGGCATCTTGGGACCCTCTGTTATTACACTTACTTGTGAACAAGCTTGATCAAAGTACAAGAATTCTTTATGAGCAATCCCTAACAAAACCAAAGGAACTGCAATCAATTAAAGAATTTTTGTTATTTTTGGAAAACCAATTCCAATCACTAGAGTCAGTTGGACAGAAAAAGAAGGATTCAACACCTCGAGCTTGTGGATCAGTTATATCAGACCGAAAGGGAACGTGCAAAATATGTCATTCTGGAACACACCCTATATTTGCCTGTAAGCAATTCCTACAACTACCAGCTTCAGAACGAATTCAAATAGTTCAAAAACTTAAAATTTGCTTGAATTGCCTGAAGATTGTTCATGGTGTCAAAACTTGCATTTCAAGAGGATGTTTTAAATGCAACTATAAACACAACACACTATTACATCTCGAGAGCCATAACAAGGGATCCTTCACAAACAAAAATGCAACGAATATAGAAGGGGACATTAATGAAAGGTCTCAAACAAATTTAAGTGCATCAGTAACATTATCAGCATCCAAAAATGGAGCCAGGCTGGAGAGCTGACTGTTCCGCTTCAGTTCCTTGTATTTTTGCAGGTCACTAATTTCCTCCTGGAAATCAAATGCCTGCATTGCTCGAACTATCACGAATAATGAATCATCCAGTTCTCGTGTAGTTAAGTGGATTTCTCGTATATTCTCTTTATTTCTCCCATGGTTACAAAAACGTCGGATATACGATACTATCCGCTGAAGAGTGTTGAATGAACCTCCATGATTTATTTTGTAAATCATATTCTGATCACCATCATTTGTCACAACAGTTGCTGCAGTAACTCCTTTTCTTTCCTTGTCGTTTAAAATAGCCATATTTTTGGAATACTTTGCTGGCCACATGTTTTCTGGACCATGTAGGAAAAGTGGACCATAAAACCATAATGTGCATGACGTAAACTTTTCTGGTTGAATACCTCGTGAAATCACATCCGCTGGGTTATGTTTTGATGAGACATGTCGCCATTGTTCGGCAAGTGTTAATCTTTGAATATTGGAAACTCGGTTCGCCACGAATGTTTGAAATGATGCTGATGGTGAATTAATCCATGCGAGAACGATTTCGGAGTCTGTCCATAGGAATGTGGGGACGTCTTTAAGATTCAGATCATTCTTAACTCTATCTGTTAATTGAGCACCTAAGACAGCAGCGCATAGTTCTAGTCGTGGAAGTGTCTGTCTTTTTAATGGAGCCACTCTGGATTTTGAACAGAGCAGTCTTACTATTATTGTTCCATTCTTTAGAATTGCTCGTAGATAAACAACTGCACCATATGCTTTTTCAGATGCATCAGAAAATGTGTGAATCTGTATTTTTACTGGTACATCGTTATTAAACATATGCCGTGAGAAATGGAAGTTGTTTAAGTTTTTCAAGTTCTCACGAAACTGCATCCATCTTGTATGTAATTCAGCTGGTAATGATTCATCCCATGACAACTTTAATGACCAGAGCTCATGTACAAATATTTTAGCTTTGACAACTACCGGACCCATTATACCCAATGGATCGAATAATTTGGCAAGATCTGAAGTGACAATCCGCTTTGTTATTCGATTTGTAGAATTCAATTTTGTTTTAACACAAAATCTATCGTTATTTGGTTGCCATGTTAGGCCGAGAGCCTTAATTGATGCGTTACTTTGATTTCCAAAGTCGAGGTCGATTTCTTGGTCTTCTTTGGCGATGCCTTGAAGTAATCTGGGATGATTGGCACACCACTTCCTCAGTTTAAATCCTGCTTCTTTTAACATTTGTATGACTTGGTTTTGTATTTCCAGGGTTGTTACTAAGTTGTTATCACCAGTTAAACAGTCATCGACATAGAAATCATTGTGCAGAGCCTTGGATCCTAGTGGAAATCTTTCGCCGTTCTCTTTCGCAAGCTGCTGTAGACACTTGGTAGCCAAATATGGTGCTGCCCTTGTTCCGTAAGTCACTGTGTTGAGTTGATAGAAATTAAGCGGTCGTTTGTCGTCAGTTCTCCAAACAATGGTTTGATATTTTCTATTTTCAGGATGCATTATTATTTAACGATACATTTTTTGGATATCAGTGCAAAAAACATATCTTGGCAATCGAAAGCGAAGCAACAATGAAAATAGTTCACCTTGCACGGTCGGTCCTGTATACATGATGTCGTTTAATGATAATCCTGAGGATGTTTTTGATGATGCGTCAAAAACGACTCGAAGTTTGGTTGTGCTACTGTCTTCTTTTAGAACACAATGATGGGGTATGAAGTAATTAGGCGCTTGTAGGTTATTAATATCAAGTTTGGTCATATGGCCTAGATCTTCGTATTCTTCCATAAATTGAATGTATTGTTCTTTTACTTCTTTGTTCTTTGCTAATCTTCGTTCCAGTGCTAGAAACCTGTTGACTGCTATGTCCTTGGATTTTCCTAGTCCGGATGTGTCTCCATGAAATGGTAGTTTGACAATAAATCGTCCTTCACTGCTTTTTTGTGTGTTTTGTGCAAAATGGTCCTCGCACATCTCCTCGTCTCTTGATAAGTTGCTGCCTTGTGTTTCTACTTCTTCAAGGCTCCATAATCGTTCAATCATTTGATGGAGGTCGTTGTCCTCATATGTAGAGATGCCACAAGTTGCTGTATTTGAATTCGCATCTGATACCTTTTCTGCTATCACCCATCCAAGAACTGTATTTTGCAATGTGGGTAGATCATCTGCTAAACGTATCTGCCCAATAGAAAGTAGTTGATGATAGAATTCTGCACCAATAAGAATATCAATTTTCTCTGGTCGATTGAAAAATGGGTCTGCTAATGGTACATTCTTTGGAATTTCCCATGATGAAGTGTTGAAATGTTGAGATGGTTGTGGAGATATGATGTGTGGTAGAACAAAAGCTTCTAATTGGGTATTAAGGCCACTTGTTCTTGACTGCAATTTGACGTTTACTCGATGATGAGATTCACGCTTTCCATTACCAATGCCTTGAAAGTTGATTGATGTTTGTTTGGAGTGAAGACCTAGTTTCTTTACGAGGCGTTCTGTTATGAGATTCACTTGTGAACCGGAATCTAAGACTGCTCTGCATTCGATCCTTTGTCCATTGTTTGTTATCAGCTCTACTACGGCTGTGCTGAGGAATATGTATTGATGCTTTCCTGGATTTTTGGATGCTTGGACGATTGTAGAATATTACGATTCATAGGGAAATCGAATATGTCTCATCGTCATTCCGGGGTACTGATCACACCCAGCCAATTGAAATCACGTCGGGGTCACCAAAATGTTAGACTCGTTTGTCTAAATAGTTCGAGTAACAAGCACATGAACTTGTTATTCTATGGAGTTTTTAAACAAGCACTTGAACTTGCTTAAACTGGAGAATTCAACTTCACACGATTCAAATAAAAGACACCAAAGACTTCATTCAACGTAATGATATTTTATTCATAAATAATACGTCTTTTATAGTGTACTTAAAAATAGCTTACTCTACGAATAATAATAACAAAAATAAAATATAATAAAACTAAGTCATATAACTAGAACAATTTGGTAATCAAATTTGTAGGTGCACCGTCATCAACGTTCACGTACTGCTGGTTGACGGTTGACCTACTGACTACCTATGACATAATACGAATGTGTTAATAATAATTATGTTATTGGGCCTTAACACTAATGGCTCCGCGACGTTGTCCACTAATTGATGGAAAGCTTTTTGCAAATTGATTTTCGAGAATATGGGTTTGTCTCTAAGTATGGTGGCAAAGTCGTGCAGGTACGAAAGCGGGTAGCGATATGTAATTGCGTTGAGATTCCTATAATCTCCGCAAAGCCTCCAGGACCCATCAGCTTTCCGCACCATTTGGAGGGGGCTTGACCTATTTGACTTTGATGGTCGGCATATTCCAGCACGCATTAACAGCTCAAATTCCATTTTTGCTGCTTTCAATTTGTTTGGTGCTAGGCGGCGTGCACGGGCCCTACAAGCTGGGCCATTTGTTTCAATGAAGTGAAGTGCTTCCGAGTTGGTCGATGCTCCTGGTGGTGCGAGGCGAGTTATCTCTGGGAATTTGTCAATAATGTCTGAGAACGGGGCTTTTCGGTCAACGAGCTGTGAGGATGTCTGGTTACTGGCTATAGTGTAGAGAGGTTTGTAGAGCGAGCTCATACCTGAATCGACTAGGCGTGCTCTTCTTATGTCGACCATTAAGTCGTGATGTTTTAGAAAGTCCGCTCCGATGATTGGTGAACTGACGTCTGCCACGATGAGCGTGCATACGAACGGGTGGGCGAAGACCGAGGTTGAGCTCGTGTGTAACCTCGCCAAAAACTTTTATTGGGGTGCCGTTCACGGCAAACAATTGCATGGGGGTCGCACGTGGTGCTAAAAACACGTAAACGATGATGACGGCGGATTTTTTTTTTTTTTTTTTTGCACTATCAGATCTCGAAAGTAAGAAGCTTAAGACAAGCATTAACTTACAATCAGAGATTTAGCCAACACATATTATGTGCTCACTGGCTACATCATTTAGTGCAGGTGTTAGTTGTTAGTAAGCAAAATATAGATATAGCATAACACAAGCACAAAAAAAAAATACAAAAAAATAAATTAATAAATACATACATAAAAACATTTTAATAACATGCAAAAACATAAACTACGAGCGTGGTGCACTGGTTTTAAATGTTTTCTTAAGGGAAGTTTTACTAGTATTAAAATCAACAATACTTGCGTTATAATTAAAAAGCTTGCACATGCGGGTCAGAGGTTCATTCATGCCATAGTTAGTACGATGTTGGGGACAATGCAATAGCTCTAAGCTACGAAGATAGTGAGCCCCTCCGCGATAGTAAAAACCGATACAAGATAGTAGATCGGGTGCGTCTAAGAATCCCGTTAAGACTTGGTGAATGAAAATTATATCATTGTTGATACGTCTTTGTGACAAAGTTTGAATCTGTAGAAGTTGAATCCGGTGTTCGTAAAATGGGAGGTTGTATGGATCTGCCCAGCAGAGACCTTTCAAAGCAAATCGAATGAAATTACGCTGAACTGTCTCTATCCTAAACTTATGAACATCGTAGAAAGGAGACCTGTGATGCGTATTCTAGATGGGGGCGGACAAGACAGTTATATAAAGCTAGGGTTACATAGGGATTTAGAAATTCCTTCGACCATCTTTTAACAAATCCTAACATGGAATTAGCTTTTTTAACAATAAAGTTGATGTGTTCCGTAAAACTTAAGTTTGGGCTAAAGTTAACTCCCAAATCCTTAAAACTAAAAACGCGATGCAAGACTTGTTGTGAAATGTAATAGTCGTGTGAACTTGGTACCCGTTTCCTTGAAAATGTCATTGTCTGACATTTCACCGGATTCAGGTTTAAGCCATTCTTGCTGCACCAGACAACAAATCTGTCAATGTCGGCTTGCAAATCAACACGATCATCAGCTGTGTTAATAATTTTGAAAATTTTCATATCATCAGCGAACACGAGAATCTCACTAGAATGAATGCACGAAGTAACGTCATTGATTGCGAGTATAAAAAGTAACGGACCAAGATGGCTGCCTTGTGGGACTCCTGATTTTGCTGTAAAAGGATTGGAAACCGAATTCCTGAACTTGACTATATATGATCTATTTTGGAGATAAGAATATATCCAGTTAACAAAACCAACTGGGAAACCTAAAGCTTTTAATTTAAAAATGATTATTTCGTGTGAGAGTTGGTCAAAGGCTTTCGAGAAGTCCGTGTAGACACAATCCAGCTCATGTCCACTCTCTAATGCCCTTGAGCACTTGTGCATAAAGGTTAGTAAGTTAGACACAGTAGATCGCTTCTGCATGACGCCATGTTGCTGATGGCAGATTAAATTTTTGCAGAAAAACGTTAAACTATCACAAATAACTTGTTCGAAAAGCTTTGGAATGGATGAAAGTTTGAAAATTGGTCTATAGTTGGCGATGTCAGATTTAATACCCTTTTTGAAGATAGGAGTAATAAATGATTCTTTCCATACCCGAGGAAATTTACCGCACGTAAGAGACGGCTTGAAAAGAAATTGAAGCGGAGAAGCTAAAATGGATGAACATTTTTGTAATATAATGGGAGGAATACCATCAGGTCCAGTAGAGTAGTCATCTTTCAGTAACGAAAGATAATGCGAAATTGTATCCTTATCGATAGGAATGTTGTTAAAAGTAGCTTGGGGGAAATCACGGCAGTATTGAAAGTAATTTTCGTCTATATTGACTGGAGTTTCAATAAAAGACTTGCTGAAATGTTTTACGAACGCATTACATATCTCAAGTGAGCTGGTTAAAGGGGCATCTTTGTAAACGAAGTTGACTGGATACCCATCAGACTTCTTTTTTGAATTAACAAACTTCCAGAATCTCTTCGGATCAAGCTTCAACGATATTTCCATTTCCCTCACATATGCTGCGTAAAGGCTTTTGGAAAGTAAGTTAAATTCTTCAAATAGTGCACGAAACACATTAAAATTAAAAAATGAAAAATTTTTAATATAAGACTTCCAAGCCTTATTTCGTCTATTACGTAAAGATTTGAGTTCATTTGTGTTCCATTAATGACCAGAGTTCAAATTTTTAGATAGCTTAATAGGAACTGAATTAATCAAGCAGCTATTGAAAATTTCGTAAAATTGAGTAACTGCATCGTCAATGTTAGAGCAAACATGTATATTAGAAATATTAGAATCACTTAATTCTTCGTGAAGTTATTGAAAGTCTGCTTTTCGAAAATCAAGTGAATAGGAGCAGTCTTCAGCATTGCTGTTATTGAGTAAATGGCTGCAAATATCAAAAAATATATCAAGTGGAGGATGGTAGGAGTCTAAGTTAGAAATGGCAGAGGTAGTTTCTACCACTACCGTACTAACGACGTCAGAGGAAAAGACTAAATCGAGAGCTCGATTTTTAAAATTTTTAATACAGCTTACTTGCTGTAAGTCAGTAGAAGTTATAATGTCCAAAAGAAGAAGCTCCTGTTGAAACGAATTTAAGGATGCTTCAAAATAGGACTCGCCTTCTGAAGGGTTCCAGATAATGTTGGGCAAATTGAAGTCGCCCAACAGTAAAATATTGCTATTTAAACCATCAATATCGATCATGTAATCAAGGATAAAGGATAGCTCGGTAAAAACTGATGCAGAACTTTTCGGGGGAATGTAAACATTAATAACAAAGAGAGCATTTGATTGAAAAGAGAATTTAACAGAAATGAGTTCAATTGAAACATTGAAGGGAAAAGAGACAAGGGAAGATGAGAGACATTTACGAACAGCAATCAACCAGTGTTGGATAGTTACGCGTAACTTTGAAATTTTAATTAGTTACACGTAACTAATGTAACTTATGTAACTAATGTAACTAATGTAACTTATTGTAACTAAATGTAACTAACTATAACTAATAGAATTTTTCAAATACCAAAATTCACATTTTATGTTAAATTGAAATTTAGAAGTTCTGTCCACAAACCGGATCGAATGATCGGATGTTTTAGGGCAAAGCTGGGCCATCTGCTAGCTGTGGCAACGGCAATCTAACAAGGAATACATTTTTAAATTACTATATTTCTGCAAACAAAATTTAAAAATAATACAAAATAGATCTCGTTTGATTTTTTTTGGGCGAGCTAAATCTGAAATTTGAGACCAAATCTGAGATCAAATCTGAATTTACCATACAAAAATAAATCACAATACACAAAGAAATGTCCAGGAGTCTCAAGAAAGAAGGGAAAACTTCAAATGTAAGTAAAAATCTATTGTATATGCTCCAAGAATATAATATTTTATTAGATTTCCTTTTCATCAGGAACATAGTAATTTCAATATGTATTCCTTGCCAGGTTGCTGTTGCACTTGCTTATAAAAGAATTTTGTCAATAGTCGATTGGGATTCGGGATGAAATGTGAGTTTTTTTTATTTTTTATTATTAAGTTAGAGTTAGTTTTATTTAGTTACAGTTAGTTACATTTAGTTACATTAGTTACATTAGTTACGGCAAATATTGGGCGTAACTAATTCATATTAGTTACGCGTAACTAAACGAGTAACTTACTTCGTGTAACTTACTTGCCAACACTGCAATCAACACACCACCCCCCATTTCTTTCGGCTTATCCACATGACGGTCCTTTCTAAAAACAGAAAACTCATCGTCGAAAATTTTTTTGTCCAAAAATGAACTATTGAGCCATGTTTCTGTGAAAGCAAAGATATCATGTGGAAAAGCTTGGGAGTTTTTGAAAACCTCAGCAGTTTTTCTGCATATCCCTCTTACATTTTGATAGAAGAGGGTAATCCTTTTTAGTTTCTTGGAGCCGGAGCTTTATCTATTCGATTACTAAGATTCTTAGATCGAACTACAAATTCTTTCACAAGTGTTCCGGGAGGCCAAAATTTATTGTCGCAGACAGAACCGAATAATGAAGGAGGAGTAGTTATCCTAAAAGATGACACAAAACTGTCGGGCTTGCTGATTTTAGTGCATTTTTATAGATGACGCACTTGAAATGCAGTTACTGACAACAAGACTTGCAGTTCTGGTTCAAGGCGGGATAAAAATACCAATTTGGGCTTTGGAACGGACTATATTTTTTTGGGGGGTTCAGAAGCACTGTTGTTATCGGTGTTTGAACTATTCGATACAGTTTTCGGTTCTGAACAGGGCAGAGGATCAAGCACATCGGTGATATACTGGGTGGATTTATATCGGAAAGTGCACTGATTTCAGTGGTTTAATTTTCTTCCTGAAGAGAAGCAAGTGGCATTTTGTTGGTGGTTGCACTCATCATTTCGTGAGTTTGGGCGCTTCGGTGCCGGGAAAGGTGTTGTCGAAGATGATATCCCTTCTCGTCCCCTTTTGTTACCCTTTTTAAGATTTGATGCTGCTTTGGTGAGCTTAGAAGTAGAAGAAGAGGCGTTGTTCGGGGATAGGGGTGAAGGATGTGCAGAATCAGAATCAAAAGGCTCTATCGACGTTGATTTATTCGCAGTTTCAATTGGGGGAGATATAGAAGACACATTAGTTGCAATTAAATTAAAATTTTTGGAAAAAAACATCAAAGTTCTTAGCGATTTTAAGAATTTCATCTTTAAGAGCCGCCATTTTAAAAGTTACTTGGGAAAGAGATACTTTAGTACAGATTGTACAATACCAAAAAGCAATTTTTGAAGAATTGATCTTTTCGATGAAATGATTCGTTGAGCCTGATCATTTCGCATGGAATAATTTCCCACAAGGACCAAAACAAGCAAAAAGAAATGCAGGAAACTTCGGCACCTGTGTCGATGAGAAAGGGAAGATAAGTGTTCTGATCGCGTAAGCAGAGCCGGTCGATTGAGGAGCCACCATGGAGTCATAAAGGTGGCTGCGATTGGTATGCCGTTGCTTCTGTGTATCGAAATCGGCATGGCTGACGACAAATTGTTGCCTTGTTGCCGAAATTGCGGTGAAACCAGCAGTCGTCGAACTGTTCGACTGATTGCTCTCGTCTGCGTTGGGGGGAAAATCGTGGCCTGTCTGTTCGCTGTGAGGCGCTGTTGCGCTGTCAGAGTCGTCGCTGGCGATGTTGCGTTAGAATTTTTGAGAATTCCTGAACTATGTTAGTTCGCCACTTCGGATGAAGTCGATGGATTATCTACCTGAGTCGGGTGTTCTTGCTGTGTTGATCTGGTTGTGGTTTCGAGCAAGAGGCAACTGCTCGCATACGGTGTCGAATTGGCGGGCGTCTCTGGAAATGCCTGTTGCTCGAAAGTAATAATCCATGAGAAAACATAAGCGAGAGCTACAGTACGTTTGCAACGAACTGTTGGATACCCTATTCCCCATATTTTTGTATGTGCATGCGTCTGCCTCCCGCAAACAGCTGATGTTTCAGAAACAAAATTCTTCTTTAGCAGACAGAAAAAAATTCAATAACATTAATTTTATGCGGTGTGATGTTCAATTAGTGCTGGCGCAATAAAAAAAGGAGTGCGCCACGCCCAAAGTTAAAACGTTTTATTGCCAAGGCAATTGTTATGAGCTCAGTGACATTCAATTTTATTCTTGCAGATCGATTTGAACAAAACAAGACAAAACTTAAATTTTTAAAAATTAGATTTGGAATGGAAATAGCGATTATGGGTGTTTTTAACAATTATTGGACCACACTCTGCTACGTAACCAAGGAATATAAATCCAAGTGTTCATCTGTTTAATTCAAAACTGCGACCGATAGTTAAAAAACGTTAAAAAAATTAATGCATTATACGACTTTTGACAGAAACGCCCCTTAAAAGTGGGCGTGTCTTAAAAATTTGAAGCACTAACTGCACTTTTTTCAGTATTTAGGCATATGTGTAAGACTACAGCTAAATCGAGTAGTTTTTAAACAATCTTACCTGAACAAAGGTATTTTACCAAAATCACGCCTTTAAAAGTGGGCGTATTGTAAAAATTTACAAAAGAAAATGTAGAGATATATTTCTCAAATAACGAACGGAAGGAAAAAGGTTTAAATTAAACATTGAAAATGCCTTAAATTCTTAAGGCTACGTTTTTCGTTCTTTCATGAAAAGTAGGCGTAAGCCACGCCCAAAATTCAAAAATTTCTTTTCATACACAAACCTTTTCGTTTCTATTAAGAGACGCAAAATTTTGGCTTGCGGATTAATTATAAATACCGTTTATTTACAAAAACAATTTTTTTATAGTTTCTAATGAAAAGTGGGCGTCAGCCACGCCCAAAATTAATTTTTTTGATTTCATACACAAGATGTTTATGTGCCAGTAAGACCCACAAAATTTTATGTTTTTCGCTTTAATATAAAAATTGTTATTTTATAAAAACAATATTGATGGTTTTGTATGAAAAATAGGCGTCAGCCACGCCCAAACTGAAATATTTTTATTTGATTGGAAGAAGGTTTACTTAAAGCTTACAGGTGCAAAATTTAAGCGTTATGCTTTTATCGTAACTGTACAAAAAAACATAATTTAATTTTATTAAATTGAGGTTGTTCAAAAAAAATGGCGATTGTGGGCGTGTTTGTAGGCGGATTTTACCGGTTCAAGAACTTAGCCTTACTCTTGAACCAATGATTATATATACCAAATTTCAGCTTTCTAGCTCAAAAATTGCGACCTCTAGAGAGTATACATACGGACGGACGGACGGACGGACGGACGGACGGACATGGCTAAATCGACTAGGCTTTTGATTCTGAGTCAGAATATATATACTTTTCTATACCTAAAGTTATTATTTCTCTATGTTACAAACTCCACACCAAATACAATATACCCATTCTATGGAATAGGGTATAAAAAACCATATGTCGACATCCGACTCTACGAATGAGGGCATCTGTAGTCAAGCGTATGTAGTTGCGGCCACGGTTTCGCCTGGTTGTTCACCCGCTGTTTGGTCAGCCACGTCCTTGGACTCTTCATCTGTCTTTGTTGTCGGGGTCACCACTTTGGCGGGTTCCATCCTGGTCCAAGAAGAAAAAGAAATAAAATCATTTATATACAAAGTTTAAAGATCTTTATTTCTTTTTTAGTGGAAGCTTATTAATAAAAGGAAGTAAATGGTTTTGACTTCGGGTGTTGCTCCGTTCGATTTCCAAATCAGAATGCCTCTTTATTCACTATCTCTTCTGTTGTCTCTTCTTTATTTGTCGCTATTGGTCGGGGCAGGCGGCTTCTATCGCTTAACGAAGTAATTGTGATCAGACGGCTGGTGATTGGTTTGTTTAAGGTGCCTTCTATCACTCGACGACACATGACAAGGAAAATTATGGTTGCGGTGAATTTCGTGTGCAACGTTGCCAGCATCCACCACATATAGTTCTTTGTGATGAATGGAGTTGTTTAACAATGAGAAAGGTACAATATTAATTATTATTTAATGTCATAATCAACATGAATTGATGCAAGAAATAAAGAAGGTACTTTTGTTCGAACTCCACTATAGTTGTGATAATATCCTCAAAGAACTAGAATTTGCAACATTTGATGGAGAAGCTTGACTTATTTTGTAGTTGATTATAGATTCTCTATCCCCGACAGGTTTCTTGGAATGAAATCATATTCTCTAATTTTGATTTAACATTGCGAAAATGAGGAACTAAACACAGAGTTTACATAATCGACAGGAATTCTAATTTTAAAGGAGATAAATGTAATATTTGATACTTTTCCTTTTTTAAATTACAAAAATATGTATAAGAAAACGTGTTAGGTATTATAAATTATTAAAACTAGCTGGGAACCGTATTAATCCGCATGTCCCACAAAAATGCAAGATCTAAGAATTAAAAAAAGCATAGATTGGAAGAAAAAGATTTAAGATTTGGTATAACTCGAAAATCCTTCATCTCAATTCATAAACAGAGAGCACCCAACTCAGTTTTGATATTCACAATATAAGTTTACTACAAAATTATTGATATTGATCAAACCCGTTAATTAAGTTTTCGTACCTGATGTGCTCTCATTTCAACATGGGAGCAAATTATATTGTTCCTCCTAAACAGACTATATACTCGTATCTGTTATTCAAGTGATCGTATCAACGCTGTTGGAGCACGAACACAAGTATAGTTGTGCAGAAGAAATAGATTGTGCAACATATTGGCATGAAATTAATAATTTTATTAAATTGAAGTACCTTTACTGAAGGGAAGGAGAACCACTTTTGTATAACCATGTTTTGCAAGCAAGTAACATATGGTCGCACTTAACGAAGAGGATCGCCGATCGCTGATATTAAAGGCATCGATTAATTTAACGTTAACGCCCATTTTATTTGAACTTTCGCAACGTGTAACATTATGTCACGGAAGAGAATCACAAAGGAAATAAATAATAGACTCTTTCTACGTAGAGGAATATTCTCGAATGATTTCTTGTTAATGCTGCTTGAGTACCTATTATATGTAATAGAGCTATTAAGGTAACTTATTTCCCAATTTCAACGTTGCTATGGTTTGAAGTGTTAGCATAAAGTATTGATGGTAAACAAAATAATTAGAGCTGAGACTTGACCCTATAGTCCAGTCAAACGGTAGTTTCACGTTACAAAAAATATACAAATGGATTTTTTTTTGCTTCCTAAACTGAATCCGAACAAGATATCCAACAAAATTTCCTGGTGCGTTTTGAGATATCCGCGAAAAACCACATAATTTTCGCACTTTTTTCGGGTTTTTGCTTATATCTCGGAAACTAGGCGTCTTAACTGAATTTTACCCAAAATTCCGTAATTTTTTTTGGATATCTTCAGACTCTGATTCAGCGACCCATAAAACATAGAAATATAAAAAAATCCATTTTTTGTGACATGAGGGCGATTTTAACTACGCTTTGACTGGACTACTACGGACACAACACTTTTTGACTCAAACAACTAATATTAAATATTATTAACGTTGAAACGAGAGCTTTGCTGCATCTATTAAGTTTTCTAACAAATTCAAAAATACAGACAATTTTTAGGAACTATGTACCAGGGTTGCCATGTTTTAAACTAGTTTCATAGCCCAATTTAAAAAATTTTGTAGCCCAAAATCGGAGCCGAAAAGGTAGCCCAAATAGTAGCCCAATACCAATAAAAAACAGAACATTTCTTATAACTTCAATCACAATTCATTTTTATTCAAAAAAAAAAAAAAAATTACAAAAAAATATATACATAATACATTTTTATATAAAAAAACAACGAAAAAAGAAACATAAGTCCATAAAAAAAAGAAGAGTTAACATATTATCACATTTAACATGTTAAGGTAACTGCTGCAAATCAGTCTAGAAAAGCGAGTTATCGTCACTGTCATCTTCAAGGGCATTTTTATCACACTGGTACATTGATTGATTAAATTTACTAATCATTTCATTCGAGGATGAAAAATCTTTACAACAAATTTTTTTTAACTGTAGCATCAATACGTAAGCGCATAATTACATGGAGCGATGCTGTAGTCAATCGATTTCTTGGTTTTGTTTTTTCACAATTCATGAAAAAAAATTGTGGAATGCATTAAGGGTATGTTTAGAGGTAGAAAAGTGGTTTATATAAATGATTTATGTGTACGGAAAATAAAATCGTCAAAGATTAGATTTGGGCTATTTATAGCCCAATTATGATTGGGCTGTCATACTGAAATTGCTGTCGGCAATTTTGGAAAAAGATAGCCCAATTTCCGATAAATAGCCCAATCTGGCAAGCCTGCTATGTACCTACATTATTATGTGTACTGTTCATGTAGTCCAGTCAATAAAAACAATACAAAATACACGACTATATGTATGTATATATACGGTCGCGCTTAGGTGGTCTTTGGGTGCAATAGCTCGATATTATCAACATTTTTGAAATAATCCATGTTTAAAAGAAACTATTTGATAGAAAATTTTTCTTATAAAATTCTTTCCCTAAGGTTCTTGTTTCAGCGAAAAGCAGACCCAATCAAGAAACAAATTTCAAATGGAAAATTTAGTATGTTATGATTCGCTTTTAGACACGAATGCTACAATGATCAATGGCAAGCAAATCAGAGATTTTTTTTGCTAATAAATATTTCAATTGAACTATAGGTAAATAACGGTCTGTGCAGTTGTGCGTGTGTGCCGGATGTGCACTTTTTCAGTTTAAAAAAAAACGGTTGTCGACCTTTTTACTTGCGATTATAGGTACTATAAGGCAAGTTATGGATTCGTGCAGAAAAAAAAAATTTGAGATAACAATCACACATGGCATTACGATGATGGAGAAGTCGAAAAAAGTGGGTCTGGAAATTCCGTCCGTCTGTCTGTCTGTCTGTCTATATGTCTGTCTGTCTATATGTCTGTCTGTCTCTCTGTATGTCTGTTCGCGCCTCTGGATGCTGAACGGGTGGGCCGATTTGCTTCAAATTTGGTATTTAGGATTTATTTGGCCGTCCCTCGGAACGATTTTTTTATTTCTGCTCTAGGTCCAAAAATAACGGCACCTGCCATACAATCTTGAAGACAAAAATTGATTTTCTCAAAAACGGCTATAACGATTTTGATAAGACTTTCAGAATGATATTTTTGCAAGACAATCTATCTTTTGGTTGGAATTTTTTTTTCAAAATGTGTCTAATAACGGTACCTCTCATAGAACCAGTATTTTCAAATCAAATTTTCTCGTAAACTATACATTCGATTTCAATAATTTTTGGCCACAGGAAGTCATTCATAATTTTATTTATATGGCATTTCAAAATTTTCAAAAACTTTTTTTTTTTGATTTTTATAATTTTTTCAAAAAATTTTTTGGTTTTCGAAATATGTTGGAAACGGATATATTGATTTTTTTTTTTAAATTATTTTTCAAATGTAAACTACAGATTGCCATATATTTGCATACCTACTCAAATAAATTTCAAAATATTTTTTGAAAAAGTTTTTCAAAAATAACCTTTTAAAAAAAAAAAACTGGTCGAACGATTTTCAATATTTTTTTTTCCTAGATTGACGTATACCTTTGAAATTTTATTGCATACTTAGTTTTCCCGAGAAAACTCTTAAACTAATTTAAAAAATAAATGAATTTTCGAAATTATTTAATTTTTTTTAATATCCATATATGCAGCCACTACGCAATTGCTTATCATAAGAGCAAGTTCGTGCGACCCAGTCGTGCATTTTATTTTTATTTTGTTTTAGCCCAGCTCAAACTGATACCTTTCAAGTAACAGTTTTTTCGTTTTGGATTTCATCAAAAACGGCTCTAACGATTTTGATAAAACTTATAATTTAACGAGCCTTGGACATTTTCCATAAAACCTGCTGCGTTTTTGGTTTTTGGTTTTCGGCTGAAATGGATATATACTGAAAATCAAGCTTAAACGTCTTTTCCCAAATGAATATAAGTTTAGAATTCACGAAAGCTTATTTTTATACTTTCTTATTAGAAGGCATTTTAATTTTGTCCGTAAAACCTTTTTAAACTGTGGCTTCCAAACAACGAGCCATTCAGTTTTAGCCAATTTTTTTGTTCTTTCCTAATTTGCTCAAAAAAGTCTCTAACGATTTTGATAGAACTTTGTATGTTATATACTTAGAGTATTAATAAGAAATCTGCGATTTCATTTTTTGGCTGAAAATGCAAATAACGTTGACGTGATCGAATTCATTGTCCTTTTTTAGTCGTTTTAGTTTCCTATTAGATGACATTGCAAATTTTTCAGTTACGCCGTTTTAAAAATTTTAAAAGGAGTCCGTGTATTACCACGGATACACGTGAAATTAATGGACCGGGATTTGAGTCCGTGTAATTCTAATTACATGTGTTATTTTAAATACACGTTTATTTAAATACACAGCTGGTAAAAAAAAAGGTGTGATCAAATTTTTTCGCACCATTGTTGTCTTTGATGCAAAATAACTGTTTTTTTGATCGCAGGCCTTACAAAAAATTCTTGTTTTAAGAAAAAACGGTTATTCTGTTGACACTGATGCTGAGCTTACTGCATTTTGTGTGTGTTATGTTGAGCTGTTCTATTTTTATTAGGATTTGGTGTTTTTAAGAAGTTGGTCATTAAAATAGGTGTTCTCCAAATAAACCCACAGTTTATATCTTTGTTATTTCAAAAAAATACTAAATTTCAAGGTAACCTCTTTTTAATAATTTTACTATCCATAAATGATAGTTGTTAATAAATAAAATAATAAATAATAATAAATAATAGTTTATTAGACTTTTAGTATGGGTAGAAACGTCCACTGTTGGGCGGAAGAAAGACGGGTAGTTTTACAGCTAAGAAATGAAGGTAAGACTTACAAAATTATAACAGAAGCCCTAGGAAGATCCCAAAATTTTGTGACAAATGCACTCAAAGCCAGATTAGTGCGCGAAAATCGTGGGAGGCCGAAAAAAACACCAGTCACCACTGATCGCCGTGTCCTCCTTTTGGCTAAATCTAAACCTTTTGCTTCTTCAAGGACAATAGGAGCACAAATCAATAATGAAGTCAGTGCCCGCACAATCCGCAGAAGGCTTCAGAGCTTCAACCTACCAGGAAGAGTTGCCAGGAAAGTTCCTTTACTAAGAGCAAGTAATATAAGGTCCCGAAAAGAATTTGCCTTAAACCATAGAAGTTGGAACGGACCTGAAGGAGCAAAAAAATGGCGAAATATCCTCTGGAGTGACGAAACAAAAATTAATTTGTTCTCATCAGATTCGGGGCGTTATGTCAGGCGACCAAAAGGAAAGGACTGCCACCCTCACTATACCCGGAAAACAATCAAACACGGGGGAGGAAATATAATGGTCTGGGGCTGTTTTTCCTGGTATGGTGTGGGTCCCATACTCCGCATTAATAACGTATTGACCAAATACGGTTATAGGGATATCTTGGAAGATGTTATGCTTCCATTTGCCGAAGAAAACATGCCTCTCCGATAGAAATTTCAGCAGGATAATGATCCGAAACATACGGCGCATCTTGTGAAGGATTGGTTTCGAGAAAAAGAAGTCTCAATCGTTTCGTGGACAAGTCAATCCCCTGATCTCAACCCGATTGAGAACTTGTGGAATCAGCTTAAGCTGAAACTAGGAGGTCAATATTTTCCAAATGGGAACCAATTGTTGGCTGCTGTCCAGAGGGAATGGTATTCTATACCCCAAGAAACATGCCAAAAGCTTATTGAGTCAATGCCATGCCGACTTCAAAAAGTTTTGGATAACAATGTCGTATACTCGGGTTATAAGAGAATCTTAAACGAAAATTATTATCAAATACAACAAATTTTGCATTCAAACTATCATTATTCTTAATTAAGGAATGCACACCTATTTTTTTGTCCAGGCGCAAATGTCTACACCGTCCGTTTTATTGTATAAAATTTATAATTACTTAATTTAAAAGCCTTAAATATTAATATTTCGTTAAGTATTGATAGTCCTATGAAAACTAATGTTAAAATAATATTTAAATTAACAAAACATATTAAGTAATTAAGTAAGTAAGTAATTAATTCATTTATTTACAATTTTAAATATACATTTTCACAAGTTTTTTGAATTTAAAAGCTTTGGCTTTGCCGTCAGCTCGACTAACAACTTTATTTATTTTATATTTAATAAAACCTTATTGTTTATAATTTCCAGTTTACATTAGATAAATATCTTTTTATTTTTTAAGTATAGATCAATCATATTCAGTTATGAGCAATTTCCTAAATCTGCAAATTTCCTTGAGATAATTGACAAGCTTGTTCCAATCTGGTCCATCCAATATTAGTATTGTGTCTTGCATTGAGAGAGAGAACTTTCCAAAATACACAAATCTCTTATGTCTAAAAATTGGACATGCACTTATAAAGTGGAAGCAGTCTTCTTTGGATCTTGTGTTACATAGTGAGCAGAACTGATTGTAACTTCCATTGTAAGGTCTTCCGTTTAGACAAAGTACTTCGCATCTTACTTTAAATATTAGAGAAATGTCTCTGGTGCTCAAAGAATCGTGAAAATAATTATTGTTACCCAGATTAAATTTTAACTGACTGTATAATAAACGACTTTCTGATTCAGTAGCTGTTTCTGCAAGTAGATTCCGAACCGAGTCTTCATTGAGCTGAATAATTCTGTAAAGCTTTTCCTTTACACCAAGAATGTTGTTTGGATCAATTTGAATTTCTTCACCTAAAGAAGTGGCGATCCGTTGCCATTTTTCAAACCACAAGTCCTTGTTCCTTACTTCGTATAGCAGCATCTTTTTACTTAATCGCTCAGCTTGAAGACCTAAGACTTTTATTATATAATCCGCTTGTAGTTTTAGGGTGCTGGTAAATATCTTTGGTAAGCCGGTTTCTAAGTAAATCGCATAATTCGGTGTGTTGATTGGCAGATTGAAAATTTTTTTGATGAAGCTTCTTTGAAGTTTCTCAATTTCCTCATAATCTTCCATTCCCCAAACTTGAGCTGCATAACACAGGGTCGACTTCACAACTGAATTAAAGATTTGGTATTTGGTAGACAATTGTATATGGCTGTTTGAAAAAATCTTTTTCCATGTTAGGTTTATAAGACTTTGAGCGGTTTTTGATTTTTCAGAGAGGTGCTCACTAAAATTCAGTGTTTAGTTTAGGTTCACTCCAAGTTACCTATATTTATTTGTCACTTCCAAACGCCTTCCATTATACACCCAATTGTTTCCGACTTCAATCCGATTGGAACGTGAAAAAATCATAACTTTTGATTTGTCAGTGTTGATTTCAAGTCCCCACTTTTCGCAGTATGAAGACAGCCGGTTTATCATCAATTGTAAATTTTCTTTCGATTCTGATAATATAACCAAATCGTCAGCATATAGCAACACATTGATTTGGATTCCTGCCATTCTAATTCCTCCAGGAAGGTGGTTAACAATGTCATTTAAAAACATTGCAAATAAAAGTGCACTGAGCGGACATCCCTGTTTGACTCCACAATCTGTTGAGAACCATTCAGAGAAATTCGAACCATCCCACATGTTAGCTTCTGTGTCTGCGTACATATTTTTGACGACATGTAGAAATTTGGTTGAGACACCTAGCTGTGTAAGTTTGTATATTAGAGCATTCCGATTTATCAAATCAAACGCTGCTTTGAAATCGACAAACAACGCGTACACCTTTTTATTCCTACTATGGTTTGCCTTGACAATCGATGTCAGGGAGAAGATTTGTTCAACCGTAGAATAGTTTTTTCTCAAACCAGCCTGGAACTCAGATAATATATTATTTCTTTCTACCCACTTTTCCAATCGGCCAACAAGAACACCACAGAATACCTTAGCTATAATATTCATAAAAGATATACCCCTGTAGTTTGCAACATCATTCATGGTTCCTTTTTTATGTATTAGAAAGATAACAGCTTTTTTGAACGAAGATGGAACTTCCGCACTCAAAAGAATTTTGTTAAAAAGCGCCACCAGGTGAATATTAAAGCATTGAGTTGCATTTTTAAAAAATTCGTATGGTACACCATCCTCACCTGGAGCTTTTTTATTTTTAGCTCTTTGAAGAACTGTTTTTATCTCACAAATAGATATTTCAGTGTCCAATATATCATCGCTGATTAAGGGTTCAGCATAAGCAAAAGTTAAGTGTGAATTCGATTGGAGAAGTTTCGAGAAATGAATGGAAAGATCATCCGCGGATACACCTGTGCCTATAATGTGATGGGAACCAATAATATCTTTCGCCAGTTTCCAAAATTCCTTGGTGTTCTTTGTTTCACCAAGTGATTGAGCTTGTTTATTTTCAAAATCAAGTTTCTTTGTTAAACACAAATTTTTATATTGGCAATTCAATTGAACGTACCATTTTCGCAATTCTTCATTGTTTGATTTACGAAATGCATTCAAAAGAGCAAATGATTTTGTTCTTGCTCTCATACACTCTTTATCAAACCATTTTTGCTTGTATGCTTTCGTTATACTAGAGCTTAATTCTGTTGCCGAATTTCTCATGCATGTTATTAATTCATTTGAAAGAATATCGGTAGACTCAATGCCAACAGGAATTCTTGAGAGGCAGATGTCTAGTTTGTTTTGAAAGATTTCAGTTTCTTCATCTCTCCACTTAAGCCGAGGTAACAACTGAAGATTTGTTTGTGACGAGTCGGGTTCGGTTTTCCATTCTACTGCGATTGGCATATGATCGGAGAAATTTTTACATAAAATCTCAAACTTACTTATTAGGTCGAGCCAATCATTATTCACCATACAGTAATCAATCACTGACTTGCCTCGCCCTCCAATAAACGTATATTGACCCTCCATGTCTCCTTCAGTACAACCATTCAAAAGAACGAAATCATACAATTGCATTGTTTCAAGAAGTGCAGTACCATTTCTATTGCATGTTGTGTCTTTGGATGTTCTAGAGTTAACGTTTAAACAAACATTAGTTTACTTACTTACTTAAGGTGGCGCAGACAGTCCATTGTGGACCACGGCCTCAACCAACACTCCTCGCCAGCTAGGCCGGTCCCTAGCCAGTGGCCTCCAGTTGCGCACACCAAGTTGGTTGAGGTCGTTTACCACTTGATCGCGCCACCTTAGATGGGGTCCTCCAGAACTGCGTCGGCCCTCCGGGTTGGAATTGAAGACTCGTCGGGCAGGAGCGTTTTCGTCCATACGCTCCACATGACCCAGCCATCTAAGCCGCTGAATTTTCAGCTTCTTAACCAAATCAATGTCGCTGTATAGCCCGTACAGTTCGTTGAATCTTCTCCTCCATACTCCATTGATACATACAGGCCCGAATATCACCCGAAGAATCTTTCTCTCAAAGCACCCCAGCCTGTATTCATCCGATTGTGTCAGTGTCCACGCTTCTGCCCCATACAGCAGGACTGGGATGATAAGGGTCTTGTATAGTGTCTCCTTGGTCCTTTGAGAGAGGGCTTTACTACTAAGATGCCTTCTTAGCCCGAAGAAACAGCGATTGGCAAGAGTGATTCTTCGACTGATCTCTTCACTGATGTTGTTCTGAGAGGTTATAGTGGAACCCAAATTGACAAAGTCCTTGACAACCTCAAAGTTATATCTGTCCATTGTGACGTTTTGTCCGAGCCTACGGTGATGATCTACTTCACCCGAGGACAGCATATACTTTGTTTTATCTTCATTTACAGCCAGACCCATTCGAGCCGCTTCCACTTCAATACTTGCGAATGCTCCACTGACAGCGCGCTTCGTTCTTCCAATAATGTCAATATCATCAGCATAGCCAAGTAATTGAACGGATCTAAAAAAAATCGTACCGCTGGTGTTGACATGCGAGTTGCGTACAATTGCCTCAAGAATGATGTTGAAGAGGTTACATGACAGCGCGTCACCCTGTCGTAAGCCTTTCTCGACATTAAATGAGTCGGTGGTGTTCTTACCAACCTTGACGGAGCAGCGAGAGTTCTCCATAGTCATCCTGCACAATCGAACGAGTTTGGCAGGGATGCCAAGAAGCGACATGGCTCTGTATAGCTCGTTCCTGTTTACGCTGTCATAGGCGAATTTAAAATCGATAAAGAGGTGGTGAGTATCGATCTGGAATTCTTGGGTCTTTTCCAAAATCTGCCGAAGTGTGAAAATTTGGTCGACGGTTGACTTACCGGGCCTGAAACCACACTGATAGGGGCCAATCAGTTCACGTGCGAAAGGGTTCAGACGTTCACACAGAATGGCCGACAAGATTTTATAGGCGACATTTAGGAGACTTATACCTCTGTAGTTGGCGCAGTTTAGAGTATCTCCTTTCTTGTGGATAGGGCACACAATGCTGAGGTTCCATTCGGCAGGCATACTTTCATCCGACCAGATTGTACAGATGAGTTGGTGTATGCTCCTCACCAAGTCATCTCCCGCTGCTTTGAAGAGTTCAGCCGTAAGGCCATCAGCTCCAGCAGCCTTGTTGGACTTTAATTTAGATATTGCTATCCGAACTTCTTCTTGGTCGGGAGGACGGAAATTTTGTTCATCATCATCCAAATCGAATGGATCATTCTGCCTGACAGCGATTAGTTGGCTGTCTTCGCCGTTTAACAGTCTGCAGAAGTGTTCTTTCCAAATTCTCAGTACCGACTGTGTATCTACAACGACATTCCCACCCTCGTCTCTACATGCTTCCGCTCGGGCTTTGTAACCCTTGGACGAATGCTTTACCCTTTGGTAGAACTTTCGAACATTGCTTCTGCCGTAGCACCCCTCAATAGATTCAACGATTCGTTTTTCCAGTTCTCTTTTTTTTCTTCTGAAAAGCCGATGTTCCTCTTTCCTCTTTTGCTGGTATACCGCACGGACAGCGCTCTTGGCAGCTCTAGTTCTGGCATTCAGAACTGCATGATAGGCTTCGTCTTTGGCCAAGTGTGCGAGCCTGCACTCATCATCGAACCAGGTGTTTCGTTGTGGTCGTTTAATGAAACCCAAAACATCCGCGGCAGCGGTTTTGATGGCCATTTTGCAATGCTGCCACTGGGCCTCTGGGTTTGGCGCAGGCGCCGGGCTTGTCAAGAGATAAGAGGAGACATGATTGGCAAAGGTTGTGGCGGTCTCTTGCGATTGCAACTTCGCAACATCAAACTTTCTCACAGTGGATGTTCGATTCTGCGGTCTGGTGGAGATCCGCTTTCGCACTTTAGCTACAACAAGGTAGTGGTCCGAGTCTATGTTGGCCCCTCGGAAAGTGCGGACATCCATGACATTGGAGGCATGTCTGCTATCAATCGCAATGTGATCAATTTGGTTGACGGTATTTTGATCAGGAGACCGCCAGGTCCCCTTGTGTATATTGAGGTGTGGGAAGTATGTGCTAGCTAAGATGACACTTCGCCCCGCAGCAAAGTCGATTAGCCTGTGTCCGTTACCGGAAGTGTTGTCGTGCAGGCTTTCCGACTGTCGAGCCAAAGTTACCCTCCTTTCCGATTTTGGCGTTGAAGTCACCAAGAATAAACTTAGTGTCGTACTTCGGGCATTCATCATACGTCTTCTCGAGAAGATCGTAGAATTCTTCTTTGGTCGTGTCATCTTTTTCCTCTGTGGGGGCTTGGACGCAGATCAGCGAGATGTTGCTGAATTTGGATTTAATGCGGATTGTGACAATGCGTTCGCTTATGCCACGAAACCCCAAGACTTCTTGCCTAAGCCTTCCTCTTATCACAAATCCGCATCCAAATAGCCGCTGGTTTCTTGCCCTGTAGCACTTGCCGTAGTAGATGTCACAGTTTTTCATCCTCCTTGTGCCTTCACCATCCCATCGCACTTCTTGGATGGCTGTGATGTCGGCTTTGACACCATCTAGGGCTTCCACTAATTGTTCGGCTGCACGTGGTCTGTTAAGGGTCCGGACATTCCAGGTGCAGAACCGAAATTCGTTGTCCTTGTTTCGTTTGCTAGGGTCGTCATCAGTAGGGTCATCCATATCCGAGGCAGTTGGTTGTTTCGGAACTATTATTTTTTTACGTGGTAGGGAAGTTACCCCGACGCACAACCCCCAACCTGGGGGACCAGGCCCTATGCTGTTCTCCTTGGACAAAAGGAGCTGGAGAAATCCAGAGTCAGTAACCCACTACGGGGATGTGAGAGCTGCCGTTGGTCCTATATGGGCTCATCCGCCACCTTCTCTATTTCACTACCCTGACTAATAGTAGTGAAAGGACCCAAAGACCTGAGCTCCGAATATGTCGAAGTAGCTCAATGGGGTGCCTACCATATTGTCTGTAAGCGTCGCCGTTGGTTCACTTAATTGGAAGCTCATCCGCCGCTCGCTTGCTTTCTGAGGGGTTCGTACAGAATAAACTGCTACCCAACAAGAGAAACAGAGGAGTTTTATGGCAGGGCAATTATAGTGTTGCTATTTTTCTGTGATCAACACTCGCGCTTATAAGTTCAGCAAGTCAAGTCCGGGTGGACAAGACCAGTACCCGATGGCTACCACTTGGAGGTAAAATAAGCACAATTGATGCGTATGAGACAGTTGCAACGCTGGGCATCGCCATGTTGATACCAATCAGGGCCTACCCTATTCATACAGCACCCACCCATTAGTTTGAGTTGCTCAAAATCGTCGGTCCACTTATTGCAGTTTACATAAAGAGGCATTATATACATGTCGTTTCTTTTTAAAACTTTAATTAGAGTTGTTTCTTGTATGACTGCAAAATCGTATAGTTTAAGATGTGATGCTTTTATTCCATACAAGCAACCTCCGCTTGCACGCCCCTTGATACATGTTTTGGTAGCAGTAATATGTGTTTCAAAGAGGAAAAAAAGATCAAAAGTTTTAACAAAGTTGAAAAAATCTACATACAATAACTTATTATTAATACCAGATATATTATATGCTAATATTTTATAAAAACTATTATTTATTGAGCTGACGGCATTTAATTTTCAATTTCTTGATACACTACTACTACTACTACTACTTTGTTGATCTTGTTGAAGTGGCACTACTGGTTGTGCAGAAATAGGTGCTGATCTAGTACTTTCCTTGTGACGTCTATTTGACATCATCGTGTTTGTGACATTTCGGAAGTCCAATTGACCAAACATTTGTTGCAACTCTTGTTCTCCATCGTTTTCATTTATTTTAAGTTTATTATTATTGTTCAAATAAAATATTTTATCTTCGATAAGAAGAGTGTTGTTTCTTATTAGCACCGGGGCGTTAGGTTTATTTAGTTTAATAATTTTTCCATACTGCAACAGGATTCTTCGTTTTAACTGCATTTGTTTCGTCAGATCTCGTTGAATGCAAACACCTGTGTTCTTAAGCCTAGCAGAGTTCTTAAGCATTTCCATTGCAGTTTCGTTACAGCCAGTGTTTAGTTTCATTTTGATTAAATGGTTGTTTTTGCTTATTGTAAAGGGCTTGGACATCCCTTGTACATCTGCATTGTTCAAAAGTAGCCGAGTCATGCATCGTACCTTTTCTTCTGGGTCGGCGTTTTCATGCGGAATAGAAAAGATAATGTTTTTGCCTTTAAGTTCGCGGCTTTGCGCTTCAAGTTCTTCTTCTTATATGTTGCATCTAGCTTCAAACTGAGAAACTTTTTGCGCTAAGTCTTCATTTTGTTTTCTCAAGAAGGTTATCTCCGTATTAAGCGTAATGAGGTCCTCCTTCGATGCTAAATTCGCTGTAGCCTTTTCGAGTTCAGTATGCAGAGAATCATCGATAATGAATTTAATTTTTTTCAAATCAGAATCAGATATGGACATTTTTGATTTAGTTTTAAAAATTTTAGACGATCTGTTATTTATGTAGGCGTTTTGATGGTTGCCGTCGGGCGAAGTTTGACAGCTCTTACGTTTGTTGTTGTCGCTCATGTGACTTAGATCTCGGACTTAAGCTTATTTTAAGCAAATTTATAATTTTATTACCTGTTTTCGAAAACTCTGATTACTTTTATTCAAATAAAAGGATTGTATTGATCGAAAAAATAAAAAAAAAATATTCTTTTTAAAAGACTTTCGATATTAAACTGGAATTTTAAACGCAAAAAGACGGGAGCAATAATTGTATACAACTTAACCAACAAAACATATTAAAAAATTAAGTTTATATAAAAAAAAATAATTGCACCTATTTTTTTGACCAGCTGTGTACGTGCATCCGTTTAATTATACGTGTTACTAAAATATCCGTGCTATATTCAAACCATATCTAGAATACAAAAATGCTGGCGAAATCGAACGAAATTGATAGATGGTATTATCCTTGAGGTAGAACGAATAGTTACGACAAAAGACAGCATTGAGTTTTCGACGCATTAAACTCCACACGATTTCTGAACTGATACCCCAATTCGCAATGCTGTTTAAATAGTTTAGGAGTTTAATGAGTTTATCATACGGTATCGTTGTAATAGCAGGTCCGAAGGCGAAGGCCATGAATTATCAAACGTATATGAAAAGCTGAGGGTGGAGTTGTCAGCAAAACAATTTAATGGATTAGAAGTCACAGACAAGAAATCATTTATACAAATGAGAAAAAGAGTCGGAGACAAAACAGAGTCCTGGGGCACACCAGCATTTATTTTGTAGAGGTCAGAGTTGAAACCGTCTAATGCAACTTCTAATCCAACGAAGAGTATTATCGATACCAAATGCACGAATTTTCGATGAAAGAGCTTCATGCCAAACTCTATCAAATGCCTTTGAAATATCAAGAGCAATCTTGCTTTCACCAAAGCGATGCAAAGATTTGTTCCACTGTTTGGTGAGATATGCTATCAGATCACCAGTGGAACGAATGATGCGAAAGCCGTACTGTCGATCATTTAAAAACTCCCGATCTTCGAGATATTTCTTGAGCTGACGATTTACCAGTGTTTCCATGACCTTGGAAGGAAGGGAGGGACCCTTAAATGCATGATTTTTTATTTTATAAGAAAAAGAATATTTTTGGGTGTTAATATGTTTATAAATGATGAAAAAAATTACTATAAAAATTCTATGCATGAAATAACGGTTTTATTTGAAAAAAAGTGGTTGTATCATTTTTGATACAACATGCATTTAAAGCTTCATTGAGACCTGAAATATGTGGAATGAAAAATAATGTAAAAAGAATGATTATTTTATTTTTTAAGAAAAATTAAGAATGAAATTTATTAAAACAATCAACATTTTTTTTCGAACATAAGTAAACTTTGCATTTTGCACACATGACGCTACTGAAAAGTTTACATCCTGGCATCATACATCGCATACGGTTGCTTTGTCTTATTTGCTTATGATCAGTGCCATCACGTATAACGTCTCTTGACGGAACAACCTGCAAAACATTTCTCCGTTTTGGGGCTGGCTTCTCCGAAAAACTACTGCTGCTGCTGGGTCGACCTCTTGATGGCTGATTGTGAGCTTTGTATTTACAAAGCGTATCAGCAAGTTCGCTTCTAAAATCAACCAGGTTCATGATTTCTTTTGAACCTTTTCCATTTTTAGCCGACAATTGCTTACACAACACCCATGAGTTTATCACCGTTAAGTCCAGGAGGTGATAAAAAAGCCTTAGGTACCATTTTTGGCTCTTCATCCGGATACGGTACCTTCCCAAGTACGAATCCATCAAATCCACCCCACCCATATGGGCATTGTATTCTTTGACGACTTTTGGGCATACTATGTTCTTCCTTCTCTTTTATATTTTGTCGTACCTTTCTATTGTTGAAACAGGCTCAGCACCTACATATGTTGACAAAAAAGTAACTTGTTTATTATCCTTCCAACTCACGGTAGACATCTCGACACCATCGTAACTTGTGACGAATTCTTCGTACGATCCTCTTACCACTGACTTTGCCGTAACCTCTTGCTTTGTCGGGAGCTTACAATTTTTTCCGAGGCGGTTTCTTTGCACAGTCCCTAGGCACAAAATTCCTTCCTTGGCCATGTAGTACATGAGTGGCAAGGAGCTATAAAAATTGTCGAAATAAACAATGTGATTCACTCTTCTTTCGATTGCCCGAGATAGCTTTATCACAACATTCCCAACCGCTCCAACGTCTATCTCATTTGCCAACATAGGATCTTTGTCCTTTCCTGAATAAATAATGAACTTGTAAGTGAGCACAGCATATACAACTTGAATCCCCATGTGGTTTCAAGGGCAAATATTGTTTCATAAAGTGTCCCATTTTCGTTGCGCACATTTGTTCATCAGCAGATAGTCGCTGATCCATGGGTACGCTAGCATATCTCTTGTTGAGGTGGTCTATAACCGGGCGAAGTTTATGGAGCTTGTCATGATTAGGATCGTTTACCGGCCTGTGTTTGTCGTTGTCATTAAAATGAAGAATTCTTCTTATCTTTTCAAATCGGTTTACTGTCATCGTTTCTCTTATGGCCTGGAATCCATGTTTAATATTCCAATAAGAACGAACGCTTGGGTAATGATACACTGACATAAAAATCAATATTCCCATATCCTTGCGCAATTCACAAGCTGTCACACAATCAGGATGATCAGGCTGCTTTTGAACAGAGAATCTATTAGTTTCTACAGCTTTTTCATCGATGAAATCAGAGGTAAAAAAATAAGAAAAAAATTGAAACGGAGTTTCGAGTTCCATTATTTCTGATGAAAATTCGTTGCAACCGAGAAACTGTATTTTATCTTCAAGGAACGCAAGTGATTTTTTCCCCATCTAAGCCGTTGCATGTCCAAGGGCTTAGGCACAGATTGACGAGAGCTACTTGGGCCCGAATCATTGTTTATTTCTGGCAAAGCGTCCTCATTTTCAATCGGCGGGACATTCTGCCCTTGGGTTTCAGTCGCAATCTCCTCATTTTCATTTTCATTTTCCATTTCATTTTCTATTTCATTTTCAATTTCATTTTCAATTTCATTTTCAGTTTCATTTTCAAGGAGCGCTTCCAGCTGCGCGCGAGTCAACAATTCCCCAAGATCATCTTCATCTACATCATCACCATCCTCAGACAAATACCCATTTTCCAATTGCCTGAAATAATTTACGATATCTCTATCACTATCCGAAATTATTCTTCGTGCCATTCTATAAAAAAAAAAATTAAAATTCACACCTGCTCTCAAACTAAATCTAGTTCTAAACAAGTCCCAACTGCATACAGTATCATTTTTGATACAGACAAAAAAGCACTTATTTTTAATATGAAACGTCAAAATAAAAGTAGAACTACCAAGTATTTACATATTCAATAAACTAACCTTTATTGATTTTATTTTTTGAATGAATTCTTTCCATAAAATTAATTGATAACAAAAAACCAAAATGTTTGATTTTATTCTTTTTCCAAATTTCCGCCTACGACTCAATGATACCGCACAAATGACTGATAATTTGTTTCTATTTTGTTCTGGTCAAGAAATTGTTTTTACCTCTTATAAAATTTTGTTGTTGTTGCTGATCAAAACAAAAACACTTTTAGAGCGAGTAAAAGTTATTGTATCATTTTTGATACAAGATCCATTTAAGAGGAGGGGAGGAGGAGTTACATGGCTGGACAAACTCTGTTTTACATCTACTAGGAAAGATTCCTGAACGATAGGAGCGTTGGAAAAGCTTACGAAGTGGTTTTGCCAGCGATGAAGAACACCTCTTCAGAAGTATAGGGGGTTTATAATCTGGGAAGAAAATTTGTGTATATCAAGATCTTGAAGAACTCTTGCTACTGTACGAGTGAGGAAAAATACCTGTCCTATAGAAAAATTAACGTTATCAAGTACAGGAGGGGCACCAATTCTTGCAGGCAACGTAGAACTTGCAGCAAAATGAGCTACGAGCATATTTGCCTTCTCTCAAGAGCTGACAATTGGTTTGTCGTCAACGAATATGTTATTGTAATTGCTCGAAAAATATAAAAATTTATTAACATCCTGCTATTTCACCCAAAGAGAAAGTACTAAGATGTGCATTTTATTTATTCTGTTTCCCTAGCAAAAAAATTTTGTCGTATGCAATTCAAACTTGCTCCGAGAATGCAAATGTACGATATTAAAAAATGTTCGAACAATATAACTATAAATTCTCAAGTACAAGAGGGGCATCGATGCTTTCAGGCAACGTAGAACTTGCAGCAACATGATTATTATTCTGTTTCCCCAGGAAATTTTTTTTTGTCGTATGCAATTCAAACTTGCTCCGAGAATGCAATTGAACGGTATTAAAAAAAAAATGTTCGAACAATATAAACTACTCTTCCTTATATGTATAAAATAAACAAAGAAGTTCAAAATATTTCTGTCCTGTATTTTGAGCATACTGAAATTTTTATAAGAAACGTATAATCTTTTCCATATTTAGTTACCTATACTAAGAACTCCTGCTCCTATGGAATTAAGTTGTTCTATGTCCGTTACGTGTATTTTTAGCTGAAAACTAGAAACACAGTATACGAAACGAATTTGAGTTTAAAAAAAAAAAAAAAAAATTCTCAAAATTACTAGACATAAGATATTGAATTATACTAGAAATAAGTTATATTTAAGCCGAAAGGTATAGTTTTAATTGGTTATGGGATAATTTAGAGCGCCCGCTCAGGGCCAGTAAATTATATTAAGTTGATATTTAAGCTAGTTTTTAGGGTTCCGTACCCAAAGGGTGAAAACAGAACCCTATTACTAAGACTTCGCTGTCCGTCTGTCCGTCTGTCCGTCTGTCCGTCCTTCACAAGGCTGTATCTCATGAACCGTAAAACTTAGACACTTGAAATTTGGACAGATGATGTATTATTGTGTTCCCTATAACAACAAATACTAAAAACTAAATAAAATAAAATATTTATGGGGGCTCCCATACAACAAACGTAATTTTTTGCTCATTTTTGCTGTTTGTCCGTCCATCACCAGGTTGTCTCTTTTCTTCTTTAGACATTTCTTGAAGTCTGTCCCTGTAAGTTCTTATTTTTGCTGATTTGCGACTTTTCCTTCACTCACACAAACAGCTTTACCTACATGTAAATTCCAGAAATTCTTTTAGAAGAAAAGAGGCAACATATGTATGCTTTTAAAGCTAAGTTTTCTTCTATTCGTGTTCGAATTCGAATTCGAATAGAAAAAAAAATAGAAAAAAAAAAACAAATGTCAAACCACAATCAACAAGTCGGTATTAGATTCTCTCATAAAATAATATTAAATCAGGATTTAGGGTTTTTAAACGTAAGTACGCCTTTCTTCTTTATTTTATTGTAAAAAAAACACTATGCTGAGAAAACAAATTATTGAAATTTCTTAGTGAAATATTTGAACAAGATTGGCAAAGGCACGAGTACGATAACTGAGGCGCCAAGATTTAATAACAGTTTTATGTAGGGGCTTCAAATGCAAGTATTTTTTACTATGGGAGGGGGGGGGGGTCTACCTCACCCCGTTTAGGAGGTAGGGGCGATTTTCGAAAAAAATGTCTTGAATGGAAAAATAAATATTAAAAAACAACGGCAATACCTAAAATACATTACTATAACGGTTTTAAAAGCCAGAAGTCTGTTCTTCAATCCTACATTTAAATTAAATTACTCTTTACAATAGTTTTCAAAATATTCGCATTCAAACTCGAAATTTTGATAAAAAAACGTAAAAAAATATCTTTAAACCAATTTTGTTCAAAGTTGTGAAATGGAAAATAAATTTTTTTTTCTGCGATCAATGCTTTAATAAATATTTAATCGAACGCAAAAAACCAAAAGCTTTTATGTCTTCTAGTTCTTGTGAAAATTGAAAATTACTTGAACTACTTTTTTATGAGATTTTTATTTTTGGTATTTACGGTGATCTAACTTTAAGGATTAATCAACAGTACCTGAGTGGCACGGTTCGCGGGATCTAGGGATTTTAACTCCCTTTTCGGGCTGCACGCCTCAATATCCACGGACAAAATATAAGGGTCAACATATCCGCGACAAAATGTCCGCGGACAAAATATCCGCGTCAAAATATATACGACGCATAATATTACGGTGTATAAACAATGACCTATGTAAGGGGGGGCATGCTGCCCCCCTGCAACCCCCCTGCCTGGGCACACTATAGGACTTGGGGTAGGTGCGAGGTCCGGTGTATGCGGTTATTTTGTCCGCGGATATTTTGTCCGCGGATATTGAGGCTTGTCACCCCTTTTTTCGGGATCACATCCACTCACGCAACTTCGTTGCCTGGCAGGCGCCTGTGTCAATTGTATTTTTAATCAACAGTACCTGGGTGGACCGCTTCGCGGGATCTAGGGTTTCTAACTCCCTTTTCGGGCTGCACGCCTCAATATCCGCGGAGAAAATATCCGGGTCAAAATATCCGCGACAAAATGTCCGCGGACAAAATATACGCGTCAAAATATCCGCGACGCATAATATTACGGTGTATAAACAATGACCTATGTAAGGGGGGCATGCTGCCCCCCTGCAACCCCCCTGCCTGGGCACACTATAGGACTTGGGGTAGGTGCGAGGTCGGGTGTATGCGGTTATTTTGTCCGCGGATATTGAGGCGTGTTACCCCTTTTCTGGGGGCACATCCACTCACGCAACTTCGTTGCCTGGCAGGCGCCTGTGTCAATAGTATTTTTAATCAACAGCACCTGGGTGGCCCGCTTCGCGGGATGTAGGGATTTTAACTCCCTTTTCGGGGGCACACCCGCTCACGCAACTTCGTTGCTCCGCTTAGGGTAGGTCTGGATGTCTGGCAGGCGCCTTTGTCAATAGTACTTTTAATCAACAGTACCTGAGTGGCCCGCTCCGCGGGATCTAGGGATTTTAACTCCATTTTGGGGGCACACCCGCTCACGCAACTTCGTTGCTCCGCTAAGGGTAGTTCCAGCTGCCTGGCAGGCGCCTGTATCAATAGTAGTTTTAATCAACAGTACCTGGGTGGCCCGCGTCGCGGACATTGGACATACAAAAAAGTATAGTCAGGTCTTGTCTATGGGAGAGAAAGTGTTGGTCTGCAACTTAAAGACTTCGACCATCCAAAGTGAAAACCTAGACGATGACTTCATTGACGAGACTGACATACCCTTTAAATACATCATGTGAGTTGTAAATTGACTTGATTTTTTCAACTGACTCCTTACTCACAAACTGACTGACTAGAAAGTGGAATGCAACGCAATTCTAACTCCTCGTCATGCATTCTGGGTAACGCTAACTGAATTGCTGTACTTTACTTTCAAAGATAAACCTATCATCAACATTAATCCTCTAATGAAATCACAATAAATGCCAAGAATCTAAAATTTCATAAAAAAGTAGTTTCAGTAATTTTCAATTTTCACAAGAACTAGAAGACATAAAAGCTTTTAGTTTTTTGCGTTCGATTAAATATTTATTGAAGCATCGATCGCAGAGAAAAAAATTTATTTTCCATTTCACAACTTTGAACAAAATTGGTTTAAAGATATTTTTTTACGTTTTTTTATCAAAATTTCGAATTTGAATGCGAATATTTTGAAAACTATTGTAAAGAGTAATTTAATTTAAATGTAGGATTGAAGAACAGACTTCTGGCTTTTAAAACCGTTATAGTAATGTATTTTAAGTGTTGCCGTTGTTTTTTAATATTTATTTTTCCATTCAAGACATTTTTTTCGAAAATCGCCCCTACCTCCTAAACGGGGCGAGGTAGACCCCCCCCTCCCATAGTAAAAAATACTTGCATTTGACGCCCCTACACAAAACCGTTTTTAAATCTTGGCGCCTCGGTTATCGTACTCTCCCCTTGGCAAAAGACATCTTGGTGACAGTTTGTTTAGGAAAGATCTTGCCAAAACTGTTCTCGTTTGTGTGAGTGAGAAACAGCTTGACCTACAGGCATATACTCGTAAATTCCAGAAATTCTTTTAGGAGAAAAGAGCCAACCTATGTATGCTTAGCTCAGTTTTCTTCTATTCGTGTTCCAGTTCGAATTCGAATAGAAAACAAAATACGAAAAAAAACAAATGTCAAATAAAGAACAAGATGTCGGTATTAGATTTTCTTACCGACCAAATTTTAAAATCTTAAAAATTAATATAAATAATAATAACTTCTTATTAAAAAAAATTCTATATAATTGCTTCTTGCTGCTTCTTCTTCTGCTGCTAATACTGAATCACTGAATTAATTATGAATTATTAAAACCACTGTTAATCCTAAAATATTAAAATAAACTTACAAAAGAAGTACTGGGAGGTCTCGATCTGATTTTAAAGAAGTTATTATTCATTTATACATACATATTTATTTTTGAGACGTTAAAAATTAATTGCAAATTTAATACTGACTTCTTGTTCTTTGTTTGACATTCGTTTTCTTTTCTATTTTGTTTTCCATTCGAATTCGAATTCGAACACGAATAAAAGAAAACTGAGATTTAAAAGCATACATAGGTTGGCTTTTTTCTTCTTTGCGGATTTCTGGAATTCTTGAATTTACATGCATAGCTGTCTCTATTTCTTCTTCTTTTTGCTGATTTGCCAGTTTTCTTTCACTCACACAAACAAGATAATTTTTGGCGCGATCTTTCCTAAACAAACTATCAGTTCGTCGTCTTCTGCAAATCGTAATAGGGCAGTCCACGAATACGTCAGTGTCAATCACTTTGAGGGAAAACAATGATGGCGGCAAGCAAATTTCCTTCAAAATAGGTTCCAAATGTTTAAATAAATCATACAAAAAAAAGTTAATATATACATATGAACAGAAAAAAACATTTTAATTACGAAAATTATGAGAATTCAATATACATATACCTATATTTTGCCCGATTATTCAATGTTCCCTCAAAGTGTTAACCCAAAAATTAGAAAGGGATAGCTTCGTGGACTGCCCTATCGCCTGTTACAATGAGAAATTTAAGCAAGTGTTTATTGAATAAAACAAATGTTTAAGGGGGCTCCCATACAACAAACGTGATTTTTTTGTGCTGTTTTTATAGATAATGGTACGGAACCCTTCGTGCGCGAGTCCGACTCGCACTTACCCGTATTATTATTTTAAGTTATTGTTGTTGTTTTGTCGTGCCTCCGAAAATCCCGAGGAAAAAAAAAAAAGTTGTTTTATTATTATTTTTTTTTTTTGATCAATATATTTCGGCACTAAGTGCCATCATCAGGATCCAGAATTTAAAACAATAGAACATACAATTTATATAAAAATAATTAAATTATACAATATAAAAGTACCTAAGATGAAATATCACAAAAGAGTTTTTTTAGACAATTTGGACAGTGACTTTGGCATCTGTCAATGAATGCCTTAAGCTACAAAGCTACAAACAAAAATTATCAAGTTAAGGATATGTTAGCACTGGCTATAGATAATAATGTGCGATGTTGGCGTGATGGTGTTTACACGATGTGCGCAGTGCTATGAGTTGTCTTTGTTCTGTCATTGGCGTGTGTGAAGTTAATAAGATTGAAGTATGTGTTTGTGTAATCTTTTTTGTCCGTTTTAAAATTACATACATTATCTCCAAATTTAACTATTTGGTTAACCTCGTGAACCTATAGTTTGAATTTGTTGCGTTAAAATTTTAAAATTTTGGCATTATCAAAATTAAAAGAGTGGCCAGTTTGGTGTTTGTGATTGGCTAGTGCTGCAACGTTTTTTAAATTAGCGGTGCCAGAGTCTACCTTTTTACATTCGTTTGAGTGTTGTTCAAGTCTTTTGTTTAATTTTTGGATTGTTTCACCAATGTAGTTTTTTGGACAGTCATTACAAGGAACACTGTAGACGACACCTGAGTTTTGAGTCAAAGGAAGTTTATGTTTCATGTTTGCAAAGAAATTGGAAACACAAAATCCTAAATTAATTAGTTTTTTAAGGTTTTTGTTACCCTCTAATGCCTACAACCGCCTCCAGGCGGGGTAAAGTTTACAAGTACTTACAGGTAACGGTATGATCTCTCGCCCTATCTGATAAGCTTAATGAATAGTTTAAATATTGTTCTATGCTTAGCTGTTCATTACATAGCTGTAGTGCATTTCGTTCGCAAGCTAAGTTTGTAAGAAGTGAAAATTTTGCTCGCACACGGGAAAATAAATATTTGCTCACGAACACGATTTTCATTTATTTAAAAAAAATATATTTATTTGCAAGATCAATTTGGAAAAATAACAGGTACGTAGAATAAAGTGTTTTTTATCGATAAGTGACAAAAGTTTTGCACTGCGTTCTTTTTTTATATAAGAAATCTGAGCTTTCTTGAACCCGTCTAGAGGCGGGTTTAGGCAGTTGCGAGTAAATTTTTCCTTGTTAGTTCCCCATAACTGATTTAGTGCTTTTGTTAGGTAGCAATGTCAAGACGATCTTTGAGGAACCTGTCGAAGTTGACAGAAGATGAAATAGCTGAATTGATGAATGCAATTTCAAGCTCTGAAGACACGGTTGGTGAAGATGATTTCGACGATGATGACAATGTTGAGGATCCAGACTTTATTTGCTCTGAAGATGAACTCTTGATTGATCATTGTTTGATCAATTCAACTCAGTTATTGATGGATGCAGTAAATGCAAGTTTGGACATCAGCACTTTAGACATAAGTCATCAAGAGCCGAGTTCCGATCTAGCATCATTTCCTTCAACGTCAGTTGTTGCTTTGGCAGCAAACGCCAAAGCTAATGTTGCATCAAGTTCAGCTAGTATATCTGTGCCCAATATTGCTCCTTTACGTTATAGAAAACGAAAACGTGACTTGAATGACAACGAATTACAAGAAGAGGAAGGTGGCCCTGGTTGTTCCAGCACTGACAAATTCATTGGTACTCTGAAAGCAATGAAAAACGATGCTCAGGAATTCAAATCCATGTTGTGGAGGAAAAAAAATATCCATCTGCATGTAAACGAAGTCGTTTTTCGTGGGGTAAAAGAATTGCCAGATGAGATCAAATCTTTGAAAACACCTTTTGATTTCTTCCAATATTTTGTGACTGAGGACTTTATTCAAAATATTGTTAGTGAAATTAATTTGTATGCGTTCCAGCAGAAAATTGAAAGTCGGTTTGTTACCAACACACAAGAGGTTCGGCAATTCATAGGAATCCTGTTCTTTATGTCTATATACCGCTTTCCAAATGTTCGTTCCTACTGGGGAAGACATTCGCTGGAAGCAATACGGACCACAATGACACGACCTAGATTCGAACACATGCGGCAGTATTTGCATTTCAATGATAACTCGACTATGATCCCGAATGGCCAGCCTGGATACGATAAGTTGCATCGCGTTCGACCTCTTATATCCCACTTCAACGAACGCTTTGGGTCTGTTCCTATGCTTCATCGTCTTTGTGTAGACGAACAAATGTGTGCTACAAAAATGGGTGGCAATCCTACTCGACAATATATGCCAGCCAAACCACATAAATGGGGGACCAAGCTGTTTGTTTTATGTGATCACATGGGCTTCTCATATTCCTTTGAAATCTATTCTGGTGCAGGAGATAACGTGGTACCAGAAAATGCACCAGATCTCGGAGCTTCCTCAATTGTCGTTGTTCGTTTGTCTAGTAAAATTCCGGACAACGTGAATCATATTGTATATTTTGATAATTTTTATACGTCATTGGGCTTGCTGACATACCTAAGAAGCCGTGGGATATATAGTTTGGGAACCGTGTGCTCAAATCGAGTGCCAAATATCAAATTGTCGAGCGATGCTGAACTTATAAAGCGAAAAGTTGAACGGGGATATTCCGAGGAGTATGTCGCTAACGCTTACGGCATAGATATAAGCAGTGTTTTGTGGATGGACAACAAAAGTGTTCGACTTCTTTCCACTTATGTTGGTATCAAACCATTTCTCTCGAGAGAGCTTGTTCCACCACCCTCCAAATCTTCGCGATGGGACAGGAAAAAACAGCAACAAATAGAAGTTGACTGCCCATTTATAATAAAAGAATATAATCGACATATGGGTGGTGTCGATCTCATGGATGGTCTTCTTGGTCGCTATCATATTCATATGAAAACCCGAAAATGGACGAACCGCATATTTTTTCACCTGTTGGATGTGGCGATGGTCAATGCTTACATTCTTTTTCATAGACTTCACAAGGGAGTCAAAGTCGAGTTGCCAAATTTTCGCTCTGAAGTTGCGGAATCGTTGTGCATGATTTCGAGCGAAATAAAAAAACTGAGAGGACGTCCAACTTCATCATCAGTTCCACCACCCCGCAAGCCAAAGAAGTATTATTTTCCAACTCCAGAGGTTCGATATGACAACGTGGGTCATTGGTGCGTATTTCAGGACCGCAAGGGCAAAAAGCTGTGTAATTAAGGGCAAAAAGGATGTAATTCAGAAACGCAGGCGTTTTGTACCAAATGTAAATTGAACCTCTGCAATTCAACCACAAAGACGTGTTTCTTCGATTTTCATCAACGTTAGTGTAATATACAAAAACATAAACATTGTTAACTTTATTTTCATATTTGTTTCATTCATATTCAACATTATTAATTCAATAAAGTATTATTTACATAACTTCACCTCTTTATTTTTTTTTCCTGTAACGTCTTAACTCCGCCTAGAGGCAGTGTAACAATTTTTATCTGTAAAAGCTCAAAAATTAACTTTTTAGAAAATCTATTTTCAGATTCGTTCTTAATACGTCCATATTATTATATACTGATTTTTTGAATCCAATCAAAAAGTAAGGCATTAGAGGGTCAAGATAGTTTTAAATAATGAAATGAATAAAAACTGAATATATATATAAAAAAAAACTAGAAACACAGTTATATATGAAATACCTACTCCCAAGAAAATGCCATCAAAATCAAAATTATTTAAGCCACTAAAAAGTGTTGCCTAAAGCAAACAAGCTCGAGGGAGCTATTGTTAAGAAGTCTTTGGTGTAATTACTGATTAAGATTCATAGCCGGATTATGTAATGATAAGCTCTATGCGGTTGACGTTGAATTTTCAAGTTTAGCTGTTAATGATACCAGGAATAGCTGGACTTCTTCTTCTACAATAGTATACAAATTTGCTCAGGTCATAACCATCCCTTCAGAGAGCTCATGTATTAAGCGGTGGGATTCTTCTAGTTTCAGCCAGTATTTGTGTAGTGCATTTAATTTAACGCTACTGTAGATATAACCTAAAGATTTTCTTGCAGTGGATTTGAAGCCTAATAATCCACTAGAAGAAAAGGTTTAGATTATACCTACAATAGCGTTAAACATAAACCCTTTCTTGCAGTAGATTTGAGACCGAGTAATAACCGCGTTGCAGTGGGCAAAATCGCATCGTCAATTCCAAGCGGTGCCTGCTGGATAGCCGAAAGGTGAACTTACGACGAGCGTTGGATCCGTCGAATCCATAGGTTGTAGATCCCTGAGTTCTCTTCTCAGGAACTAGGAGCAGGAAGAAAGATACGCTCTAAAGATCCAACTACCACCAGCATCTATGTCTATTGTATATGTCATGCACAGTCCTCACAAGCCGGTCATGAAAGGGAAATTTAATTGTGATAACAACCGCAAAAAATGCCTCGGATGAACAAACCAAAAATGTTGACGGACCCCCCCCCCTGCAAACGAAAAACGAGCAGCTAGCCGAGACCCTTGACAGTTTCAACGCAGATATAACTGCTCTCCAGGAGATGCGATGGGATGGACCGGGCTTGAGAAAGACAGAAAACTGTAATTCTTATTATGACAAATGCCACCTTGATGGGAGATCGCGCTTGTTTGGGTGCGGATTCGCTGTCAGAGGAAGACTTAAGCAAAAGGTCTTGAACTTTCGAGAAGTCAGCGAGAGAGTGACAACGATCTGCATTAAGGCCAAATTCCACCACATAAGCCTAATAAATACCTATGCCCCTACAGAAGAGAAAGACGACGTTACCAAAGAATTTTCTACGAGCTCTTTGCCAAAACATGAGCAGTGCCCAAAACATGACATTAAAATCCTCTTTCGAGACTTTGATGCCAAAATTGGAAGGGAGGACATCTTTGGTATGACGATCAGAAAACACAGCTTGCACGACACCACCTCTGACAACGGACTCAGGCTCATCAATTTTGCAGGGGGAAAAACCATGGTGCTAAGCCGCAAACGATTCCCACGTCCCAACATCCACAAGTGCACATGGTGATCTCCAGATGGTCGAACCTGCAACCAAATCGACAATGTTGTGATTGATGGAAGACACTCCTCCAGCATAATGAATGTCCGTACATTCCGACGAGCAAACATCGACTCGCGAACACTGACTACACCGAGGAAGTTCAATGTTGGACGTCTTCAATCAGAAGAGACCGCCACTGCCTATGCCGACCGCGTATCCCTTGAGCTTGCGAGAAATGCTTCGACTGATGACATGAACCCGGAAGACCAATGGCAGCTATGTCAACAAGCTATAAGAAGTGCTGCGTCAGAGGTATTGGGCTTCTCACATCCTCCCCCCAGAAACCCCTGGTTCTACTCCGAATGTGCTCAGGCAAGCAAAGCTAAAACGGAGGCATACAAGTCGTGGCTCCCAAGAGATACTAGAGCACCCAGAAATCTCTATGTTGAGCGAAGGAAAGATGAGAAACTCCTACTCAGGAGGAATGAAAACTTTCAAGGGGAATGTTTTCGTATATTTAGGGGAGTATTTTTGATTGTTGAGGAGTACTAATCGCAAAAATATTTTGGAATCTTAGATTTTAATTTTATTGGTTTTTGATGGTAATGTTCGTATAGCCTGGGAGTTGTTGATCTTTGGTTGTTTTTTTTTTGTATTCGAATTTGTGTTTATGTTGTTGAGATTCCTGGTGCTTTTAACAGTTTCGGTTTATTGTTTGGCAAGAAAATTATGCACAATTTGCAAAATGGGCTTAAGGTGTCATTTGGAGCAACTTTTTCTTCCATCCATTTGAAGTTTTCAAGCCAAACCTTTCTAAATTTTTGCAGTGACTTCGTTGCGGCTTTTTTGTTGCTTACATCTGTCTCATCTGTTCTATCTTTGGATTAATTTTTTCTTTTTGGAGTAGTAGAAGCCATTGAAACACAGCTTTTGGATGTCGACGGCTGAGGCTGAGTTAGACTTGTTGGTGATGCAATCGGAGGATTTTCTATTAGGAGAAAATGAAATGTTTGATGTCGTTGATGGTTCTGTTTGCATTTGCAATAAATCGGATGTTTGTGTTGTTTTCTATTGGTTGGTTCCTGCTTTTCTTTATTAAAAATCTGTTGGGGTTGCAAACGTTACTTTTGAGTATTTTTCGTACGACGAAGAAAATGTTAAAGACGGCCTTAGCCTTACTTTTCCATTTTTATTTATTTTTGTTAGACAAATACCAAAATTGGAAAAGGTTGCTTTTATGTTTCAACTTTCAACTTTGAAGAAAGGGTGCTTTAGATGCGTTTCAAATTGTCTCGCTCAAAATCATTATAACGTCATTTTATAAGAGAAAAAGAGACAATAAGAAATTCATATTCTTCCTCTTTTACCAGGAAAGGTTTTTGTTATATTGGAATATCGACGTGCGATATTGTATGGAAACAGAAATTGGCGACTTTTTTAAGGAGGTGCGCACATTTAGAATTATTGTTTTTTCTTATTTGACTATAAGAACATTTTGAGGAGTATTTTGTTATGATGGGGAGCATTAACTACGGCAGAGGCGTACTTTCGACAGCAGTGCCAGCAACGCGAAGTCGAGGAGATGCAGATATGTTTTTGCAGAAAAGAAATACGAAACTTCTACAAAAGGGTGAAACAGTCTACATCTGGTTTCACAAGCTGCCCTGGGCAGTTAATCTAGATGACGACCACGAACTTCACCCGCCCGAAGAAAATGAAATCAAAGTAGCCATCACCAGACTAAAAATGAATAAAGCAGCTGGATGTGATGGCCTACAAGCGGAGCTTTTTATACACGCTGGAGATGACCTGGTCAGGAGCATACATCAACTCATCTGCAAAATATGGTCGGAGGAAAGTATACCCGATGAATTTTTCTCATCAGTACCATCTGCCCCATTCACAAAAAAGGAGGTAGCCTACTCTGCGCCAACTAGTTAGTTAGTTAGTTAGTTAAGAACACTTTATTAAAATTCATATACAATTTTTCTAATTGTTTAATCAACGTAAGGTTAATATGGTATGGCCGAAGGCCGTCTACCAGAATGACATTATTCAAGCTTAAATCTGTTTTTTAACTTGCATTAATATAAAAATAGTATTTTCTAGTTTATTTTGCGTTTAAAAGTCTCCCTCAATGACTCGGGTTCTATAACTAAGTGCCATCGATGCATATTTATATAAAGTTTCCCAGGTAAGGCTACCATTTAAAATGCATAAAACTTCGCTCATATCCATTGATGATTTCCCAAAAAATCTCACACGGAACTCTTTCAATATGGGGCAACGGGCTATAAAATCTTCTCTTTCCTTAAGGTTGCATAGGTCGCACAAAATCGGCAGATCGGGTCTGTGAGATATGTAGTTCAACTTAATTATTTCGCCTCTTAACTTGAATATAAGATTTATCACGCAGAGGGTACTTGATTTAGAAAGTACGTGTTTTCTTGAAGATTGTGATTAAGCTGACAATAGCTCATCCTATATTGCGAGGATTGTGCTTCCATCCTACATTCTTCATACGATGCGCGGCTCACTCTTTTCAGTAAGTTCTCAAACAAGCTCCTTAACTCATCTGAGCCAATATCAGGTGGAATGCGTATTGATTCGCCGAAGCTATCCCCCAGTTCCTCCCACCTTTTGACAAGGTTTCCTTTTGACACTATTATTTTTTTGAGCACAAGCTTGGGCAAAGCTTCCCTCTTCCATCTCCATGATTTTTAATACATAGTCAAAATGTAGTTTAAATGTGTCTAAAAATAAAGGAGGTAAAGGGGAGCATATAGTTGGGTGTTCCCGTCTGCAAACGGAAAATTCTCTTTAGGAAGTACCTCAGGAATTTTTCTACTTCTTCAAATTTGGAATAACCCCAAATTTGTGCCCCGAACAACAATATGGAGGTTGAAGTCGCACGAAATATTTTTATTTTTGCATTGTGGTCAACGTACTTACTATCCATGCACCGTCCCCATACTGATGAAATAGCTCTTTTTGCCTCTGCCAGCTTCAACTCAAAATGTTTCTTCATGTTGAGATTAGAAGTAAACAAAACTCCTAAATACTTATACTCCTGCTCAATTGCATTATTTTCACCTTTGTAGGTCCACTTTTCATTCCTGGCAAATCTTCCACCCCCATCTCTGATTATCATAATTTTTGACTTTTCTAGATTGACTGTCAGATTCCAATGACCACATTCGCTGCATTCCATCAACAGATTCTGCCAGAAAAACTATGTCATCGGCAAAAATTAGACCTGATACCTGGGTTCCTCCAAACTCTATCCCGCCTTCTATTGCCTCCACGATATCATTTATGAACAGAATTAAAAGTAGGGTACTCAATACACATCCTTGTTTGACACCCATCTGTTTCAAATTCTTCTCGTGCAATGGAGTCGAAAGCGGCACGGAAATCAACAAAGAAAGGATAGAGTTTCTTGTGTCTTCTTTTAAAACTATCCGCAATGTTGAAAAAAGTAAAAAATCTGGTCGAATGGTTTTTTCTAAAGCCAGCTTGAAACTCATTTAATAATCTTCTTTTGTCAACCCACTGCGTCAGCCTGTTAAAAATCAGGGTACTAAATAACTCAACCGACGATTTCAGGAATGAAATACCCCGGTAGTTCTCTGGGTTACTATAAGCACCTTTTTTGTGTAGCGGTTATATTATTGTTTTTTTGAAGATATTTGGTACGTTCGCTGTCTCAAATATCCTATTAAATGCATCGGTCAGTACAGTTAAAAATTCACTAGAACAATTTTTGTAAAATTCCGCAGGTAGAGTCGTTCGGGGTAAGAGCGCGCACTTTTCACTTTTGGCTCAAATTGTGAAAAGGTCTTAAGAGGTATCAACTTAAAGATTTTTGCATTTGATTAATCTATATTTTGAGGGCAAATAATTGCAGTAATAATTATAATAATTGAAAATATTTTAAACTATTTTGTAAAAATAACAAACCAAGTCAAAGTGCGCAGTCTTGCCCCGAAGTCAGGGTAAGATCGCGCAAAATCTCGGGTAAGAGCGCGCACATAATTTCAATGGGAATCTTAGCAGTTTAAAGCATACAATTTAAAAAAAAATTAATGATATACTTACTTAAACAGACAACACTAATTATTCCAAAACTTCCACCTTTTCTATATCTAGACTTTTAAAGAAAATACTAGAAATAAGACAACTTAATTCAATTAAAACAAGAAATAAAAACACAAATTTTATTTCTTTTCAACTCTAATTTAATTCATTAAAAAAGAAAAAAGAAATGTAACGTAACAAAAAGTTAAAAATTAGAAAATATTTTTTTTATAAAAATATTACAGCCTTTGTGTTTGGAAATTCATTGTACAGCCTTCGTTTTTATATAAAAGATAAATTAATAAAATAAATTAAATCTACAATATAGTTTTCAATTTGCAGAGTATATAAATTAAGTAAATAAAGAGTTCAACGAGGATATATAAAAGTCCTTTTTCTACATATCTTGAGCACATAAATCACAGTAAAAAATGCCGTTTTCATAAGTTGTGCATTGTTCGTGCCACCAAATATCGCACATCACGCATTGGATCCATTCTTCGGAGGGTGGATCAACATATTTTTCCCCACAAAGCGGACAAAAATATTCATTAGGCTGACATGGCTTCATTTTCAAAAAATTCCTTTTGCGTTCAAGTTTGTGTCCTGTAAAGAGTTGAAAATAAAAGTTGGAAAAATGAAAATTTCAATACGGGGTAAGATCGCGCACTGCGCGCTCTTACCCACAAAAGGACTGCGCGATCTTACCCACAAAGCTACTTTTTTTTAATTTAATTGAATTTAAAAGAAAATAAAACAAAATCTACAAAATTTTAAGCTTAATTGATACACAAATGTTCACTTCTAACAAATATATGCTACTTACGATGTATAGTCCTGTCACGCCGGCGCCACACACTTTTCTGCTACAACTTTTTTTTTTTTGGTTTAACACGTTTTTTTTTCAACACAAATTTCTCATAAATACAGCTGCGCACACACTCACGGATGACTTCCCTTTACGATGGCTGGAAAGGCACTGATTTCCTCATTTTTCGTTTTAAATTATTTTTTACACAGCCAAGGAAATAAGCAGTGCGCGCTCTTACCCACTGCGCGCTCTTACCCCGAATGACTCTATTCGGTCATCTCCTGGCGCTTTTCCGGCTTCGGCGTTTTCAATGACATTTCGCACTTCCAACGTTGTAAAACTAGAGTCGAGAAACTCATCTTTGAGAAAAGGGGTTGCGTAGAGAGAATGCGTAGAGAGGAAGTGGTGAAAATCGGGGAGTGTTGAACAAATTACTAAAGTAGTCCCGGAGTTCAAACGCCTGCAGTGATGTTCCAATCTTGTTTATTCTCCCATTAATAGATTTGGCAGCTTTCCAGAATTCTGTCGAAAACCGTGCAGTATTTAGGCTTTCGAATGATCGCTGTTCATACTCCTTTCTTTTAGCAAGGCAGATCTGTTTGTATTTCTTATTAATTTGTGTTTGGAAAAGTTCTTTCCGTCGGCTTTTTTGGTCACTGTAGTTTTAGCAATGAAACAACTCTGTTACATTTGCTTTTCCCGACGTTTCGGCAGGGATTGCTGCCTTCCTCAGGGGAACTTTATTTGAACAAAAAATACATTTATTAAACAAAATATATGGTGACATTTAAAACAGTGGGAATTACACTTACTTTGTTGTTTAAAAATATATGAATTTAAAAAAATTTTTAAAAAAAGAAATGACACTTCGAATGAAGTTTCGTCTGTGTATTAAAAAAACAAAAGAATGAAAACTATGAGGATGAAGACACTAAAGAGCAATAGACAGAAGAAATGTTTTGTGTGTCTTGTTTTCTGTTCATATTATTATTGTTATTTAGTATGTGTAATGTTTCCAAGGTATATCGTTTAGATACATGTTTCTCCGTTTGTAGGATTTTGACATCTTCAAAGTTTGGAGAATGACCACTCTCGATGCTGTGACTTGCCAGGGCTGTTTTCCCAGAACTATTGGACTTAATATCAGATTTGTGGTTTGAGATCCGGTGTCGAAGAAATTGTTTTGTGGTTCCTATATAGCATAGGTTGCAAGGCTCGTTTGGTTTGCCGTTGCAATTAATTTTGTAGATTACGTCTGTTTGTTTGTCTTTGTCAGGTTTTGTTTTTAGTTTGGTGTATAGATGGTTAAGCGTTTTGTTGGATTTGAAAGCCAAACGAACGTCTTTTACGCTTCTGTTGATAACCTGTTTGAAGTTTTCAGTGAGTTTTGGAACATACACTATACTTTTGTAGAAACCATTGTTTGTATCTGTTTCTGTTCTTGTAGCTTGTGTCTTGTATTTGTGTTTGAAGATTAAAGCACGAATTATATTAGGAGGATAGCCATTGTCCTCGAGAATTTTCGTTATTCTTTTTTCATTGGAGGGATGAAATTGTTCGCTGCTAAGAGTGAAAACCTTACTTACGAGGTTGGAGGCAGTGTTCATGATGATGTGTTTGGCTTGGTTCGAACGAAAATTGATGATTCTGCCTGACGCAGTATGTTTTTGATGCCAATTGTACAATAAGCGGTCGTTTTCCCTGTGGACTTTAACATCCAGAAATGAAATCGCATTATTGTGTTCCATTTCAACTGTGAATTGTATTTTTGGGTGGAACACAATAATGCGATTTCATTTCTGGATGTTAAAGTCCACAGGGAAAACGACCGCTTATTGTACAATTGGCATCAAAAACATACTGCGTCAGGCAGAATCATCAATTTTCGTTCGAACCAAGCCAAACACATCATCATGAACACTGCCTCCAACCTCGTAAGTAAGGTTTTCACTCTTAGCAGCGAACAATTTCATCCCTCCAATGAAAAAAGAATAACGAAAATTCTCGAGGACAATGGCTATCCTCCTAATATAATTCGTGCTTTAATCTTCAAACACAAATATAAGACACAAGCTACAAGAACAGAAACAGATACAAACAATGGTTTCTACAAAAGTATAGTGTATGTTCCAAAACTCACTGAAAACTTCAAACAGGTTATCAACAGAAGCGTAAAAGACGTTCGTTTGGCTTTCAAATCCAACAAAACGCTTAACCATCTATACACCAAACTAAAAACAAAACCTGACAAAGACAAACAAACAGACGTAATCTACAAAATTAATTGCAACGGCAAACCAAACGAGCCTTGCAACCTATGCTATATAGGAACCACAAAACAATTTCTTCGACACCGGATCTCAAACCACAAATCTGATATTAAGTCCAATAGTTCTGGGAAAACAGCCCTGGCAAGTCACAGCATCGAGAGTGGTCATTCTCCAAACTTTGAAGATGTCAAAATCCTACAAACGGAGAAACATGTATCTAAACGATATACCTTGGAAACATTACACATACTAAATAACAATAATAATATGAACAGAAAACAAGACACACAAAACATTTCTTCTGTCTATTGCTCTTTAGTGTCTTCATCCTCATAGTTTTCATTCTTTTGTTTTTTTAATACACAGACGAAACTTCATTCGAAATGTCATTTCTTTTTTTAAAATTTTTTTAAATTCATATATTTTTAAACAACAAAGTAAGTGTAATTCCCACTGTTTTAAATGTCACTATATATTTTGTATAATAAATGTATTTTTTGTTCAAATAAAGTTCCCCTGAGGAAGGCAGCAATCCCTGCCGAAACGTCGGGAAAAGCAAATGTAACAAAGTTGTTTCATTGCTAAAACTACAGTGACCAAAAAAGCCGACGGAAAGAACTTTTCCAAACACAAATTAATAACTCCAAATTGGTCAATAGAATATTCTTAAGTGTATTTCTTATTGGCTGCTGCATACATGTTTTTGAATACAAGGGTGTTGAATTTTCTCAAAAGCCTTAGATACGCAAATTATTTCTTCCTTACTTTAAGGCAATCAGCATCGAATCATTTCATCTTGATGTTATCCTGACACTTCCATTTAGGGTAGTCAGGAACCGAATCTTTTATAATTTGGGTAAGGTACTCCATCTCCAGTTGAATGTTTTCTGACCTACTTTTATTAATTTTCTCATTCAAATTATTTTGAAATTCCGGCAGAAAACTATTCTTCCAAAGTAGCTTTGGCAGAAGTCCCAGTTGCTTTGTTTGGTCGAATTCTTGAGTTACCGCAAAATTACATTCAATCTCTATAGGCATGTGATCCGAAAAAGTTTGTTCAGCTATCTTAAAGTTACTCAAGACAGAATTCCAAATCCCTGACATAAAACAATAGTCTATGGTTGAGCAAGCCGTTCCTCGAATAAACGTAAATTCACCGTTAGTATCTCCTTCGCAGCTTCCATTCAAGACCTTTGCATCTAACACGTCCGCGATCTCCAACAATTTAACACCTTTCGCATCACAAATTAATAATTGGTGATGCGTTTCCACTTATAAAATTGTTTTGCGATAAACCGATCCTTGCATTGAAATCGCCCACAAGCATTAAGTCCATCGAGCCTAAATACTGAAGCGCGTCGCAGAGTTTGTCGTAATCTCTCTTCCAATGGTTACAGTTTAGGTAAATAGGCGCTATGAAAAGATCATCACCATTGATATTCAACTCTAATACGTTGATTTCTTTTACTTGTCTGAATTTTATAAGGATTCCTTCCAGACCCTTGCGATAACCATGTAATTCACCTACACTTCCTTTTCCATGAATATTTGTTTTCCATGAATATTTGTTTTAACAGCTGGAATCCATTTTAGTTCATAATTTTTAAACGTACCCTCAAAAGTTTGCTTTTCATATTCTAATACATGAGTTTCGCAGAGCATAAATATATCGAAACTTTTAACATAATTAAAGAAATTAATACTAAAAAATTTATTTTTAAGGCCTGATACGTTATATGCTAATATTCTTAAATTTAAAGATATCAATTGTTTCTGGTAGACAGCTTTGCATCAATTAGTTGACCGCAAGAGCAATTCAGAACGCCCAATTGTGTGTTGACCCAAATTGCTTACAGCGGCTGCCTCAGATATTTCATCAGATGAACCATTACCAACTTCAGAAACCTTTGACGTTTTCCGTTTGACATTATTTAAGTCACTGCTTGCTCTCTACACTTCATTCATTAAAGAATCTAGAGATATAAATAATGGATTATAACCATAAATTGTCCGCAATACCTCCATTGGGTCATTTACGCCACATTTAACACCACATGCCAAATCCCAGGTGAAAAGTTTTCAATTATCTGCGCCAACTATAGAGGCATAAGTCTTTTAAACATAGCCTATAAAATCCTGTCCAGCGTATTATGTGACCGTCTCAAGCCGTTTTTTTTTTTTTTTTTTTTTTTTATAATGCACACGCGCTTAAGGGGTTTGTTATAGCCCTTTTAATGATAAGTCACAGCACGAGCGATAGGAAGTTAGGAAGGAAGGGAAAGGAGGTGTCGATGAACATTGATCTTGAATGTTTGAAGATCAAAATGGCAAGGAAAAATTGTGCCAGGCAATCCATTCCACATTCGTGTTGTACGGCTAAAGAAAGAATCTCTATATTTCACGGTACGTCCGAAATTGGACTCAAGTGTAAACTGATGAGCGTTCCTAGCAAGACGAGTATTACGGGGGAAATGTTTAAGGGGTGGAACGCAGCTGGCTACCTCGAGTGAGCATTTTTTGTAAAAGAACCTGTAAAATAAGGAAAGACATGAGACATTTCGACGATGTTCGAGTGACGGAAATGTTTCCATAATGTTTCTCTCTCCTATCAATTTTAACGCTTTTTTCTGAACTCTGTCGAGCAGGTGGAGAAAAGTTTGAGAAGCACCTGCCCAGAGATGGGAGTTATACTCGAGTTTAGGACGTTTAAACGCTTTGTAAATTGTAGCCAGATCAGAAGGGGTGAAAAACTTCTTGCATCTATTAAGAAAGCCTAGGCATCTTGCAGCATTCTTGGCAATCTCAAGTATATGATCATTCCAACGAAGATTGTCGCTGATACACATACCGAGTACTGATAGCTTTTCGGCCTCCTCGATGCAAGTACCATTCATGGATAATGGCATAGGGGGTATGTTTAGCTTCATCGACAAAAGACAGCATTGAGTTTTCGACGCATTAAACTCCACACGATTTCTAGTACCCCAATTTACAATGCTGTTTAAATCGGAGTTTAACGAGCTTATCATACGATTTCGTTGTAATAACACGTCCGAAGGCGAAGGCCGTGAATTATCGAAAGTATACGAAAAGCTGAGGGTTGAGTCGTCAGCAAAACAATTTAATGGATTAGAAGTCACAGACAAGAGATCATTTATAAAAATGAGAAAGAGAGTCGGAGACAGAACGGAGCCCTGGGGCACACCAGCATTTATTTTGTGGAGATCAGACTTGAAACCGTCTAATACAACTTGTATTGAACGGTCCAGAAGATAGCTTCTAATCCAACGAATAAGAGTATCATCGATACCAAATGCACGCATTTTCGATAAAAGAGCTTCATGCCAAACTCTATCAAATGCCTTTGAAATATCAAGCGCAATAATCTTGCTTTCGCCAAAGCGATGCACAGATTTGTTCCACTGTTCGGTGAGATATGCCATCAAATCACCAGTGGAACGATTGCTGCGAAAGCCGTATTGCCGGTCATTTAAAAGCTCCCGATCTTCGAGATATTTCTTGAGCTGACGATTTATCAGCGTTTCCATGACCTTGGAAAGAAGGGACGTAAGTGCAATTGGTCGGTAAGAGGAGGGGGAGGAGGAGTCACCTTTTTTTGGGACGGGCTGGACAAATGCTGTTTTCCATCTACTAGGAAAGATTCCTGAACGATAGGAGCGATGAAAAAGCTTACGCAGTGGTTTTGCCAGAGATGAAGAACACTTCTTCAGAAGAATAGGGGGTATACCATCCGGGCCAGCGGATTTGTGTATATCAAGATCTTGAAGTACTCTTGCTACTGTACGAGTGCGGAAAAATATCTGTCCCATAGAAGAATTAACGTTCTCAAGTACAGGAGGGGCATTGTTGCTTGCAGGCAACGTAGAACTTGCAGCAAAATGAGCTGCGAGCATATTCGCCTTCTCTGAAGAGCTGACAATGGGTTTATCGTCGACGATGAGCTTGCTGATGATCTGATAGATCCTTACCAATGTGGCTCCAGACCTGGAAAATCTACCACCGACCAAATATTCACATTACGTGCTTAGTCTAACTTTGCAATCCCTGCTAAACTGATACGACTTATCAGGATGACGTTAGAAAATACTCGCTGTTCCGTCAAAGTTGGTAGAGACTCTACTGAAACCTTCGAAACCACCAGAGGGCTAAGACAAGGCGACGCACTGTCATGCAGCTGTTACAACATTGTGCTTGAAAATATAATAGGGAGCACCCATGCCAGTATATCAGGCACCATTTTCAATAAATCGACACAATTACTTGGGTTTGCTGACGACATTGACGTGATAGGAAGAACAAAGCGAGCAGTAACCGATGCTTTCACTACTATGGAGTCAGCAGCAAACAGAATGGGGCTGAAAACAAACGAGGACAAGCCGAAGTATATGCTTTCATCAACAAAAGTCCAATCCCACCACCAACTTGGTCAGAACGTAACCATTGATAGGTATAACTTCAAGGTAGTCAGTGAATTTGTCTACCGGGGCAGTGTTGTAAACACAGGCAACAACATCAGCGCTCAAATCAAACGCAGACTAACTCTTGCTAATCGCTGTTTCTTTGGACTGAGTAGGTGCCACTGTATAGAACACTCATCATCCCGGTCCTGCTATATGGTGCGGAAGCATGGACCCCCTCCCAATCGGATGAAAAGTCACTTGGAGTCTTCGAGAGAAAAGTTCTGCGTACGATTTATGGTCCTGTCTGCGTAAATCGCGAAAACAACATTTGGAGAAGAAGATACAACAACGAACTATACGAACTGAACAGCGACATAAGCCTAGCCAGAAAAATTCGAATCCAACGACTAAGATGGTTGGGCCATGTAAACCGAATGGACATCGACGCTCCAGCTTGGAAAGTCTTCAGAAACCTTTGACGTTTTCCGTTTGACATTATTTAAGTCACTGCTTGCTCTCTACACTTCATTCATTAAAGAATCTAGAGATATAAATAATGGATTATAACCATAAATTGTCCGCAATACCTCCATTGGGTCATTTACGCCACATTTAACACCACATGCCAAATCCCAGGTGAAAAGTTTTCAATTATCTGCGCCAACTATAGAGGCATAAGTCTTTTAAACATAGCCTATAAAATCCTGTCCAGCGTATTATGTGACCGTCTCAAGCCGTTTTTTTTTTTTTTTTTTTTTTTTATAATGCACACGCGCTTAAGGGGTTTGTTATAGCCCTTTTAATGATAAGTCACAGCACGAGCGATAGGAAGTTAGGAAGGAAGGGAAAGGAGGTGTCGATGAACATTGATCTTGAATGTTTGAAGATCAAAATGGCAAGGAAAAATTGTGCCAGGCAATCCATTCCACATTCGTGTTGTACGGCTAAAGAAAGAATCTCTATATTTCACGGTACGTCCGAAATTGGACTCAAGTGTAAACTGATGAGCGTTCCTAGCAAGACGAGTATTACGGGGGAAATGTTTAAGGGGTGGAACGCAGCTGGCTACCTCGAGTGAGCATTTTTTGTAAAAGAACCTGTAAAATAAGGAAAGACATGAGACATTTCGACGATGTTCGAGTGACGGAAATGTTTCCATAATGTTTCTCTCTCCTATCAATTTTAACGCTTTTTTCTGAACTCTGTCGAGCAGGTGGAGAAAAGTTTGAGAAGCACCTGCCCAGAGATGGGAGTTATACTCGAGTTTAGGACGTTTAAACGCTTTGTAAATTGTAGCCAGATCAGAAGGGGTGAAAAACTTCTTGCATCTATTAAGAAAGCCTAGGCATCTTGCAGCATTCTTGGCAATCTCAAGTATATGATCATTCCAACGAAGATTGTCGCTGATACACATACCGAGTACTGATAGCTTTTCGGCCTCCTCGATGCAAGTACCATTCATGGATAATGGCATAGGGGGTATGTTTAGCTTCATCGACAAAAGACAGCATTGAGTTTTCGACGCATTAAACTCCACACGATTTCTAGTACCCCAATTTACAATGCTGTTTAAATCGGAGTTTAACGAGCTTATCATACGATTTCGTTGTAATAACACGTCCGAAGGCGAAGGCCGTGAATTATCGAAAGTATACGAAAAGCTGAGGGTTGAGTCGTCAGCAAAACAATTTAATGGATTAGAAGTCACAGACAAGAGATCATTTATAAAAATGAGAAAGAGAGTCGGAGACAGAACGGAGCCCTGGGGCACACCAGCATTTATTTTGTGGAGATCAGACTTGAAACCGTCTAATACAACTTGTATTGAACGGTCCAGAAGATAGCTTCTAATCCAACGAATAAGAGTATCATCGATACCAAATGCACGCATTTTCGATAAAAGAGCTTCATGCCAAACTCTATCAAATGCCTTTGAAATATCAAGCGCAATAATCTTGCTTTCGCCAAAGCGATGCACAGATTTGTTCCACTGTTCGGTGAGATATGCCATCAAATCACCAGTGGAACGATTGCTGCGAAAGCCGTATTGCCGGTCATTTAAAAGCTCCCGATCTTCGAGATATTTCTTGAGCTGACGATTTATCAGCGTTTCCATGACCTTGGAAAGAAGGGACGTAAGTGCAATTGGTCGGTAAGAGGAGGGGGAGGAGGAGTCACCTTTTTTTGGGACGGGCTGGACAAATGCTGTTTTCCATCTACTAGGAAAGATTCCTGAACGATAGGAGCGATGAAAAAGCTTACGCAGTGGTTTTGCCAGAGATGAAGAACACTTCTTCAGAAGAATAGGGGGTATACCATCCGGGCCAGCGGATTTGTGTATATCAAGATCTTGAAGTACTCTTGCTACTGTACGAGTGCGGAAAAATATCTGTCCCATAGAAGAATTAACGTTCTCAAGTACAGGAGGGGCATTGTTGCTTGCAGGCAACGTAGAACTTGCAGCAAAATGAGCTGCGAGCATATTCGCCTTCTCTGAAGAGCTGACAATGGGTTTATCGTCGACGATGAGCTTGCTGATGATCTGATAGATCCTTACCAATGTGGCTCCAGACCTGGAAAATCTACCACCGACCAAATATTCACATTACGTGCTTAGTCTAACTTTGCAATCCCTGCTAAACTGATACGACTTATCAGGATGACGTTAGAAAATACTCGCTGTTCCGTCAAAGTTGGTAGAGACTCTACTGAAACCTTCGAAACCACCAGAGGGCTAAGACAAGGCGACGCACTGTCATGCAGCTGTTACAACATTGTGCTTGAAAATATAATAGGGAGCACCCATGCCAGTATATCAGGCACCATTTTCAATAAATCGACACAATTACTTGGGTTTGCTGACGACATTGACGTGATAGGAAGAACAAAGCGAGCAGTAACCGATGCTTTCACTACTATGGAGTCAGCAGCAAACAGAATGGGGCTGAAAACAAACGAGGACAAGCCGAAGTATATGCTTTCATCAACAAAAGTCCAATCCCACCACCAACTTGGTCAGAACGTAACCATTGATAGGTATAACTTCAAGGTAGTCAGTGAATTTGTCTACCGGGGCAGTGTTGTAAACACAGGCAACAACATCAGCGCTCAAATCAAACGCAGACTAACTCTTGCTAATCGCTGTTTCTTTGGACTGAGTAGGTGCCACTGTATAGAACACTCATCATCCCGGTCCTGCTATATGGTGCGGAAGCATGGACCCCCTCCCAATCGGATGAAAAGTCACTTGGAGTCTTCGAGAGAAAAGTTCTGCGTACGATTTATGGTCCTGTCTGCGTAAATCGCGAAAACAACATTTGGAGAAGAAGATACAACAACGAACTATACGAACTGAACAGCGACATAAGCCTAGCCAGAAAAATTCGAATCCAACGACTAAGATGGTTGGGCCATGTAAACCGAATGGACATCGACGCTCCAGCTTGGAAAGTCTTCAACGCCAAACCCAAGGGAGTCAGAAGCCAAGGTTGACCTCATCTTCGATGGAGCGACCAGGTAGAGGGAGATCTCCGTCAACTATGAGTGCGAAATTGGAGACGGCAGGCTAGAGATCGAGCCGGGCATTATAAGCAAGGCCCCGGAGCACTACGCTCTAGTGGTGCCATCATAAGTAAGTAAGTAATAACCGCGTTGCGTTCCGTCTGCTGATGATCCTCGAAGTCTCTGATTTTTGGGCTTTTATGTCCACGGGCTCCTTTTCTTCTGCATTACTTCAGTTTCTTTGCCTTTTGTCTGGTCACTATACTGAATGTCTCCATCTCATCAATTTTGTTGTTGTATAGATGAGTTGTTTCAAGAGTTTGGCACACGAAGAATTTATCTGAGTCAAACTATAAACCTAAGAAGAATTCACGTTTACTGATTGCGCAGGCTAACAAAAGAAGCGGGTATATTTTGAATAGTTGAATAATCCGTCTTCGCTTGTTAAGCTCTGGAAAACCGTAACACGAGAAACTGTAATTTGGATCTCTGGAACTTATTAGGCTAGATGGACCTATTTAAATCAAAAACAATTCTAAAAAATTACAAGGAACTTAAGTGAATAATTAGGTAGCAGCAACACACAGAGAAAAGAGCTCGGGTAAGTGGTTGAAATCTTTTTGGAATCAGGAAATCACTTTTACAGACGCTTCCAAAACTATGATTTAAACGTTATCTGAATGAATGTATCGAAGGAGACATTGTTCTTTCATTGGAGGGCAAGGTAAACTTATAACAGACTGGATATTGAGCAGTCAATATTGACTGGGTGGATTTTATAACGAAGTTTGAAGTTCGGGCAAAACTTACTCCGATCATTTGTCTATAGTGGTGGAATAGCATGCGGACCAGGACAGAAACATCAATCAAAATAATACCTTGCCTGTCATTTATGTGTGGAGTGCAACAAGAAAATTCAACTGCGTTTGCGAAGATGCCCCAAATATAAAACGTGTTCCTGTGTAATAAGATATAAAGTTATTATTTTTATCAAAGTAATTAGTTTCGAAGCATTGTGCCGAGCTTTTCCATAAAATGCCGTCTACGTGATGTGTTTTTTTTTGTTCCAAAAGAGCAGAACGAGATCATACTTTCGGTTTTTCAGTGAAGTGATGTACTAAAAATAAAGCAAATTTTTTTGAAGATCGCCCAGCTAATCTTAAAGACAAGCTTCATCCTGATCGGATGCCATTTTTAAACATGGGATATCCTCAAGCCCGGAGTGGGACGTTACCAAAGGTGGCAAAATCGAACGAAATTGATAGATGGTGTTTTCCTTGAGGTAGAACGAATAGTTAAACAAACAGTTGCAGCGGAAATAGAATTAAGTGAGCTGGAACAACTTAAACAAGAATTAAAAGCTATCAGAAATCACTGATTTTAAAAACAAAGACTCTTAGGTTCTGTAGGTTATAAATATCAAACATTTTGCAGCATTAAGTCATTTATTTGACTTTTTAAACGACTACATGTGTATGTCATCAAGTCCTATGCAGCAAATTAATATGTTTGATGCCTTTATGATAACCTTGCTGAAGTTGCGACTAAACCTACCATTCACTTATCTGTCTTTTGAGTACAATTTTACAATGAACACGTTTTGTCAAGAGTCTTTCATGAAAAAGTTATTGTGGTACAAAAGAAACTCTCCGCTCTTATTCATTGGCCTGAAAAAAATGCTTTGAAACGTAGTATCTACACCTCCCTAACTCAAAATAAGTTATTGGAAATAATTTTACCGCCATCATTGACTGTTTTGAGGTTTTTACTGAAACGCCAGGTCAATGTGAGTAAACACTATAATTAACAATTATTATTATAATGAATTCTTAAACAGTTTTCCGGTGACCACGCTCAATGTAATTTGTAGCGAAACGTTCGGGGTGAGTACAGAATTGCACTCACTAAATATTAAATATATTTTTATGCGGCTTCAGAATTCAATCAGAATTTTTTCGTCTTACAAGCATAATGCACGAAGTGCTTAATTGCTATTTCCCCAGCTGGTGCGATAATTTTGTTGTCCAAAGGATATATATGTAGCTGGGGATTAAACCGTGGTTGATAGTTGTAGTTTCACCAGCAACAGTGAAGAAAGTGATATTATATTAAACTCTGATCGAGTAATGCTGTCGAATAATTGTGGAAAAAGGAGCAAATCTTTTAATGCCCGCATTCCGAGACTATAGATACCGAATGGGTGCTGATGACCTTAAGGGGACAATAAACCTTGCAAAGATAAGGGTTCATGTCGAGGGGGTTTTTGGTCTTCTCCAAAAAGTACCTGACTTTAGCAAATTGTCAGCTAATAACAGCGATATCAAAAATAATAGACGATGAAATGTACCTACTTTGACTACGTTATCATCACATGCTGTGCTGTGACTAATTTAAGTCCATCCATAACTAATATAACATAAACAAAAGCTTTAATTAGTATTTAGTTTATTAAATCACTAGCTTACCCACCCGGCTTCGCTCGGCTAGACAAATCTTAATTTCATACGGATTAAATGAAATACAATTTAAAAAAATATAATCGCAATATTTAAAAACTGAGAGAAAAAAACATTTTTAACTTAACCCCCAAGTGTTGTTAAGAAATATTTAATTTTAAAAACAATGATACATACATAATTTTTAATTGAGTAATTAAAACGCACTAAAAAAATGATTTCTTCCTGTTCGTGAGAACAGGGCAACAAAAATAAAATATCCGTTTTTATTTCTTTGATATATTTTTTTATTGAAGCCTCAGATCCCTTACCGTTGGTCGGGGGAAATCTTTGGCTGTAAGTGATCGTCTTAAAACTGAGAGTATGCTTTGTCAAGCAAACCCTTTTATAATACATTGTTGCTTATGCAGCAGAATAGTTCTTTTGACTGCTTAAGATTATCTTGTTTATGGTTAGATACTTAAATGCTTATGCAGCAGAGCTGCTTATAGATTTCAGTGTTTCTTATCTTCGATCGTATTATTTTCGATTGAATTTAAAGTCTAATTCTTTTTCTGTGGGCGCACAAGCGATCTGTGATATAACACCTCCCCCCAAAGATTCTTCTATGGGTTGGAAAGCGACTCTTGGAAGATTTACATTTATTTTAGTTTGGTCCTTTTTAAATTTCAAAATTATGTATATAATGATTAATAAAATTACTATTGCAATTATAAGGTATAAAGTTGTTTTTGTTTCTTTGTGGGCTAGTTTAAGTTCTTTAATCTCTTTTATATTTTCTATGTTTTGGAAATTAATTTTTTCAAAAGTTATTTCATTTATTTTGGTGTAATTAATATTTAATATAGTATTTGGTAACAATATTTCGTTTTTATATTCCATTCGTTTATAGGTTTTATTTTTTATTTCTACGTAACAATTTTGTAAAGAAATCAAATAATTTCCTTTTATTGTTATTTCTTGGCTATTACAATTGTGATTAATTTTTTCAATCTTAGAATTAATAATTATAATATTGTTGTTTCCTATTTCTAATACATCTTCATTATGATTTTCAACTAGATTACATTTCATTTTATTTTCATAAATATGTGTTATACAATTATCATTTATTGATTTTAAATATTTCTTAAGATTAGTGTTATTATAGATTTCTTTTCCTTTTGCTAAATACATGTTTTGATTTATTTTGAGTTGGAAGTTCTTATCAACATTTGGTATTGGTTGTACATATATTTTTTCGTAAACTTCATCGGAAAAGTTTGGAATTTCTATGATAAAAATTATGTTTTTATTATAAAGAGCTAGGTTAAGTTTTATGTATTCAAGAGTTTCTAACCTGATGTTGTTTTTACTTATTTCTTTTTCCGTTAATATATCTCTACTTAGGACTCCTAGCTTTGAAGTTAATATGATATCTTTTATTTTTTCAATATCATTTAAGATGTATCTAATATTTTCTTTTATTTCTATTTCGAGTTAAAACTTATGGAAGTCTCTTCCTAAATCTTCGTGAGCGTTGTTAAAATTCTTTATGGTTTCAGATATCTGTTTGGCTTTGGAATTAAAGGTTTCTGTAAGGGTTTTAATCTGATTGTTGAAATGGTCGTTTATTTTTATTTGTTGATTTAAGTGTGTAATTGAGTTATGGGTATTGGTTTCAATAATTTTAATTTGTTTTTCAATTTCTAGACGATCGTCGTCCATTGTTCCGTATAGGAATTTCATTCCTGAACCTATTATATTTAACAGTCCTCTTTTATGCCTTTGATGGGGAATTATAGTTTCAAATTCTTTCCTGCAGTGATTCATCATATTTATAATTTCTTGATTATGCTCTGACAAATTGTTTACATCATTTTCTAGTATTGGAAGTTCCTTAACGTTATTTTCTAATAATTTTATATTCTGTTCGTAATTAGTTAAGTTTATTATATGAAGAATTTATGTGTAGTTGTCTATAATCTTCTGTTCTCCTAATTGTAATATTATAAACCAGTTACCGTGGTTTAAGTTTGTTATTTGTAATTCCTGTGTTTTTATTGTTAAAATGAAAGTTGTGAAAATTATTATTTTAATTAATGTCTGCATTTCTTGTTCCCATAGTTGCTTGGTTGGAAACATTCGTTTCGGTTGTTGAATTAGACCTGAAATCAAGGATTTCATTCTTAAATTTTTTTTCTTTATGAAACTGATCTTTATGGAGAATACGATTTGCTTGTTTTTTAAAGGGGTTTCCTTCTTCTATTGTATATTTTTTGTTACATTTATTAATTACTTTAGCTTTTTTATATTTAGGGGTAATTTTATTTTTTATTCTATCTTGTGCCGTTGTTTTAATAAATTCTTCATTTATATCAGTATCTTTCCTATTTTCATTTATTTTATTCAATATTTTTTCTTTTGAGTTTTCTATTTGTTTGTAGATGACTTCATTATTTAATTTATTTAAATGAATGTCGATAGGTTTTTCTTTTGTTGTTAAGTGTATTGTTTTATTATAGATTGAGAGAGTTTTTATAACTTCGTCTATTAATGGGAAAGGATCATCTGTTTTTTCTACTTGAGTTAAAATTCTGAGGTGTTCGTTTAAGGTACTATGAAATCTCTCTATATCTGAATTACCGGTGTGTCTATTAGCTGTACTGTAATGTACGTCTATGTTGCTATTGGACAAAAAGTTTTTTAATGTTTCTGCAACAAAAGCGTTTTCGTTATCTAAGGTTACTATTTTTGGGTTAGCCATATACGAGAATATTTTAGTCACGGCGTTAATAACATCAATATAAGTTTTATTTTTGATTCGTTCAATCGCTGCGTATTTAGAAAATTTATCAATACACGTAAGGTATTTCCTATTTTTATCTCTGTACCATATATCTAGGTGATAGTGTTCATGTGGACCTTTGGGTGTTTCCGTTTTTTCGTAAGGTAGTTTTAAGGATGTCTTTCTATTTTCGTCATACAGAAGTTGCATTGGTTTATTATTTTATTAATTAATTCCTTAAAATTCGGGATATAATATTCTCTGATAAGTTCTAAATAAAGTTTATCAATTCCTAAATGATTAAATTCTTTGTGTGTTTTAAGTATAGTTTCATATGCATCTTTTATATTTAAATCTTTTAGTAATTTTGTACTTCTAAATAATATATTCTTTTTCATTTTATTTTCTTGGATCCATACTTTCTGAAATTCGTTAAATTGTTCATCGTTTGCAATGTATATAGCATTTGTGATATTTGTATCAACTTCATTTATTATTTGTAAATATAATTTTTCATTGGGGTTTAAACATTTAAATGTTATTCTCCTTTTACCAACATGCGGGAATGAAATTGTTTGATCACCATTTACGCTGGAATCAGGGACAATTTGTCTCTTAAAATAGTTGAGAGGTTTTTCGCTAATAGGTATGAAAAGAGAATTATCTTCTTCTGCACTATGATTGGTTCTTAAATCTTCTTCTTCTAATATATTTAGTTTTGGTCAATTAATTTTAAATCTTGAAAGGGCATCTGCCACTTTATTTTCTTTTCCTTGAATAAACTCAATTTTGAAGTCATATTCTTCAAGCCGAATTTTCCACCGTTGTAATTTGGAATTAGGTTCTTTTAAAGTACTTAGCCATACTAATGGCCTGTGGTCTGTTCTGATTGTGAATTTTCTTCCGTACAGATAGTGTCGGAATTGGGTTGTTGCCCACACAATAGCTAAAAGCTCTTTTTCTATTGTGGAATAATTTTGTTCATGTTTATTTAATGTTTCTTGATGCAAAACATAATGGACCATGTGATTGACTAAGGACTGCACCTACAGCAAAATTCGATGCATCGGCAGTCAATATGAAATCTTTTGAAAAGTCAGGGTGTCTGTTTATTATGTTATCGGTCATCATGGTTTTTAATTTTAAAAATGCGTTCTTGTAACTTTCTTCATTTATGTTTATTTTAGCATTCTTCTTCAAACAGAGTGTAAATGGTTTTATGATTTTAGCGTAATCCTGAATGAATTTACGATAGTACCCTGTAAGTCCAAGGAATGATTGAATTTCCTTCACTGTAGTGGGGATTGGAAAATTTTGAATTGCTAGTAGTTTTTTGGGATTTGGTTTAATACCATTAGGAGTAATAACATGACAAAGAAATTCGGTTTCATGTCTCATGAATTCTGATTTATTGAGAGATACTTTCAGATTAGCTTTTCTTAAAACGTTTAGTATTAATTTTATGTGTTGACTATGTTCTTGTAAATTTGTAGAGAAAATTATTATATCATCTAAATATACGTAACAAATTTTACTAATGTAATCTTTTAAGACTTCATTCATTAATCGTTGAAAGGTCGCGGGGGCATTTTTAAGTCCGAATGGCATTCGTAGAAATTGATAATGTCCAGAAAGTGTACTAAATGCCGTTTTTTCACTATCGTTTTCTTCTATTTCGATTTGATAGAATCCTTTAGTCAAGTCTAAAGTACTAAAATAATTGCAATGCCCAAGCTTGTCGAGTATTGCTTCAATGTTAGGGATTGGGAATTTATCCTCTTTAGTTTTGAGGTTTAATTTGCGATAATCGATAACGATTCTCCATTCTTTGTTTCCGCTGTGATCTTCCTTTTTAGGGACTATCCAGATTGGAGCGTTATATGGGGATGTTGAAGGCTCGATAATTTTTTGTTCCAACATTTCCTTAATTTGACGATTAACTTCTTGTTTGTGAATCTCTTTGTATCTATAAATTCTAGTATATATAGGTGAATTATCGTCAGTTGGTATTTTATGTTTGACATAATTGGTGAATGTCAAATCATCACCTTTATCATAAAAAGCTTGGTTCATTTGATTGATGCTTTTGAATAACTCAGATTTTTCTTCGTTATTTAAATGATCTGTGCGTAACTCGTTGGTAAAATCTGGTATTTTAAGATCTTCTTCAATGTTATTCATATAATTTACCATATTTTCATATTCAGTTTCTTCATTTTTATCAAAGAAGAGTGGGAATGGTAGTTCATTTATTATTAATAATTTTTCTTTGAAAAGTATTTTTGCATTATTTGGGATTAATATATTATTACCTAACAAACCATTGTATTCATCAGAAAATTTATAAATTTGAAATTCAGCGTTTTGTAAGATAGGTATAGCAAATTTGTCTTTTGGAAAAATTGCGTCTTTAAAAATAGTTATGGGACTACCTGCGGTTCTAATTGTCAGTGGGGTAAATCTTGTTTTTAAATATTGTGGTGGAGTATCTTCTTCATTTATTATACTGTTCGTTGCACCAGTATCGATTAACAATCTGATAGACGTATTTTCTTTTGTTAGTTTGATATAGGGTAAACCCTGTTTCGTGTCTCCGAGGCTGCATATTGAAAATTTACATCATTGGCTTTAGATTCTTGTTCAATATAATTGTTTTTAGGAGGATTGTTTCGTCGGATTTGAGATGAGCCAGGATCTATATCCATTGGTTCAAATTGTTGAGGGTATTGCTTATAATGTTGCCTGTTTTCATTAGGTCTTTGGTAATTTGGATCGTATTGCCTCTGGTTGGAGTAATTAGAATTAAAGTTATTTTGGGGGTTGTATGGCTTTGGTTGCCAGTGATTTCTAAATGGGTTCTGATTATTGTTTCTAGGGTTAAAATTATGTCCGCTATTTATATTTTGTTTAAAATTATTATTTTTATGTCTAACTTCCTTTTTGTCATTTGAAATATTCAAGTCAGGACTGCGACTGACAAAACCTGCCTGTGACAATTCGTGGAGGGCTAACTCCATGGTAGAAGGTTTTAAAGAGTATAAAATAGTTCTCATGTGAACTGGTAATTTTTCCTTGAATATATTTAAAGCCGTATTGTTATTTCTAGGAATATCTAAATGATTGTTTTCTTGTAGGCACTTTTGGTTAAGTAATGAGAGTGTTTTTTGAATATAATTATAATACTTGAGGACATCTCCTCTAAATTGCGAGTTTCTAAGGTCATCGTATAATTGATAGCTGTTTTTAAAACCGCCAAAATTTTTTAATAACATAGCTTTTATATCACTCCATTTAGTTAAATGGGTGTGAATTTCAATTGCCTGTCTGGCGCGACCTATAAACTTTGATTTAAGTAGGTTGACACACATTTTTTGGCCCTGCTCATTATAAGTTAGTAGGGTAGGAATTATATCGTCGACGTTGCTAATAAAGATCGGTAGGTCTTCTGTTCTGCCATCAAACGTTGATAATCGTTCGATGTATTTTAAGGGGTTGAGTTCTAAGACTCTTTTTAAGTTCATGTTTTGTACAATATTATTATTGATGCCTAGTTCTATATTATTACCTTGTTGAACTTGTGCGGCTTGTTGTTCTGCTACATTTTGTTGTTGTGCTGCTGCTTGCTGTTGTGCTGCTGCAATTTGTTGTGCTGCTGCATTTTGTTGTGCTGCTGCTTGTTGTTGTGCGTTCATGTTTCTATTTTTGTTTTGTATGATAAAGTTTGTATGCGAAAGTTTTCTTTTGAAATCAATGTTGATGATTTTTTTTTTTCTTTGTCTATTCACCGGTGTTTTAGTTTTAGTTCTTCTATGCTTCCTCTACGGAAATCGTAACATATGTTTGCTTGAAGATTTTTTATTTTCTTCGCAAATCTTGAGTCACTACACTTGAACTGAACTTTATTTTTTATAAAAATTTTTGATTTTTATATATACACCACCGGGTTTTTATATTCCAATATTCGTTTGGAAATAGTGAATAAATTTTTTTGTTTCGATACGTCCCGTGTTCCAATATACGTTTGGAATGGTTCGATCACTAGATTGTGATATTCTCTATTATTTGCACTAATAGATTTTTTTTTTCACAATCCTACCGACTGCGCCATTTTTAATTGAGTAATTAAAACGCATTAAAAAAATGATTTCTTCCTGTTCGTGAAAACAGGGCAACAAAAATAAAATATCCGTTTTTATTTCTTTGATATATTTTTTTATTGAAGCCTCAGATCCCTTACCGTTGGTCGGGGGAAATCTTTGGCTGTAAGTGATCGTCTTAAAACTGAGAGTATGCTTTGTCAAGCAAACCCTTTTATAATACATTGTTGCTTATGCAGCAGAATAGTTCTTTTGACTGCTTAAGATTATCTTGTTTATGGTTAGATACTTAAATGCTTATGCAGCAGAGCTGCTTATAGATTTCAGTGTTTCTTATCTTCGATCGTATTATTTTCGATTGAATTTAAAGTCTAATTCTTTTTCTGTGGGCGCACAAGCGATCTGTGATATAACACATATGTATGTATATAATCAAAAGAAATATGATATACATACATATTTAAATATTTATCTGTATATATACATATACAAAAATGTGAGTTAATTGTTTTTGTTTGTTGATGCGCCCGGCGGATTTGGAAAAGTGTTCTTGATATAATTGATATTAGCAGCAATACGTGCTCAAAATGGAATTTCGTTAGCCCTCGCATCTACTGGAATTGCTTCAACACTGTTGGAAGGTGAAAGAACGGCACATTGAGCACTGCAGCTTTTGTTAAACCTGCAAATCAACGAAAATCCTGTTTGCAGCATTTCAAAGCAATCAGCCATTTAAAAAGTGTTGGAAAATTGTAAATTGGTCATATGGGAGGAGTGGACGATGACGAACGAACGGCCTTTAAAAGCACTCGATCGAACATTAAAATATTTGCGCAGCAATAATCGTTGCTTTGGTTGCGTGATGATACATTTGGCGGGTGATTTCCAAAACAAACACTTCCAGTGATTCTGAAAGCAACAGCGGCGGATGAATTAAACTCATGTCTCAAGCCATCATATTTATGAGTGTGAATATGCGAGCATTCTTTGGATTTGCCTGGCATGCCGCCTCATCATTTGCGTTTTAAAGTTGGATCTTCATGCCCCTAAACTGCGCAATGGAACCCGACTGATTGTGACGAACCATATGAACAATTTGATAGTGGCAAGGATTTTGAAAGGGCCGTTCAAAGGAGAAGAATGCCGAATTCCGCGAATTTCCTTCACTTCAACTGATTTGCCGTCAACTATTATATGTGGCGTGTTGCCAATTTGGGAAACCATCTTGTGCCGTTACAAAGTTTTGCGTGATTAATATTTCGAAGCATGATATTTAGTGCACAAGTGCACCAATCTTTAGCTCCAAAATATGGGCTGGAATCCCAGTTAAATCCAAACAATTTAAAAATTCTGTAGGATAATTTACAGCTTCATCTTGATTTGTGATGGTGTCTATTGATTTGTACACAACAATTTCATTTGGTAATTTCTTTAGGATTTCCGTGTTAATTTCATTTACGTCTTTGTTTGTGCCAGCTAGGAAAGCTCTTTCACTTAACCACGAATGAATTTTATAGTTCTGGGCAATGTTTTTAAATACATTCTGTACCAATTCCGCTTTAGATTCCGTCAAACGGCAAAAATTGTATGGCAATGTTATTAGACAATTGTTGTTGTTTGCCGTTACCCATGTCCAACAATTGCTTTGAAAACAGCCCCTGTGCTGTAGGATCATTTTGTAGTTGAACTCGCACGTTTACAGTAAGTTTGAGTGTTTTCACATACTGCCACAAATTTGAAGATTTCAAACATGCATTCAACTTATAAGCAGCAGTAGACCTAGGTATAACAGGTAATGTTTGCCTAAAATCACCTGCTAACAATATCATGGCACCACCCAATAAACGTTGGTTTCCTCGTAAATCTTTTAACGTTCGATTAAGGTTTAATCATTTAATGATTTCTTGTGAGCCATCGTGTACTCATCCCAAATGATTATTTTACATTGCTGTAAAACCTTTGCCATTCCATGTGCTTTTGAGCTGTGCAGAGTGAGCTGTTCGACCACCGTCTAACAAAGTTGCCGCAATCCCAGATGACGCAATCGCTAATGCTTTTTTATTTTCAGATCGAATCGTAGCTAAAATCAATAATGTATTCGGTTGCACCGAAGTATGCTCTGATCGTGAACGTGAACTTTCCATCCTTTCACGATCTTGTTCATTTTCATTACTCTGAGCACGATGTTGGTACGTTAAACATAATCTTTCATTTAAATGTTTTCGAGATTAAGCGTGTTCGACGACCAGTATCACTTCGTCTTCTATCCATTGTGAAATTCTTAAAAAAATGTCTTTTCTTTTATAACTCTAAAAACAAAAGAACAATTCAAATAAGAAATGTTAATAGTTTCTATCCAAAGTAAAAACAAATTCGCCATTTCAGTTACCTACCAATTGATGCATTTAAGGAAATTGATTCAATTAAGTTATTGAGGACAAGAAATTTCTTTAAGATAAATTATTTTTTTGAAAGCAAATCTTTTATTTCAATGATGAAAATTTAAAAAAAAATTAAGGTAAGTGTTTCCATGAGAATTTCAGATTTGCTCCAGATTTCAAGATTTTCCGGGTTAAATGGAGAACAAACCGATCAATATTTCATTTTGTAGTTGTGTGTGTCACGTTTCTTTTGCAACGAAAACGATATTGAAGAAAAAAAGCATATTTTATTTAAAAAAATTCTAGCTCAATTACTTAAAATGTTATTTTTCAAATACCATCTTCACAATAATAAGACTGCGAATTTCGAAATGCATATTTCAAACTGACTTGCTTTTTTGACTTCATGGAAAACAAAATTCACCATAAAATAAGCAAGCGAATATTTAATGCATTAGCATGATATTATTTTATTTATATTAAATTCTTTTAAGTAGTGTTTGATTTTTAAATTTAAACAAAACATCAAAACCAAAAGAAGCTCAAAATCTTTTGGCTCATCGTAAAGGGTTTGATAAATGTGTTTTAAATTGTTCAATGTCTCCCCGTTTGTCTTGAATGAGCCGATCAAATGAATTACGATGTCTGTTTTTTTTTTCTTTGCAACAGCAGCCAAACGATTTGGTTCAAAGGATGAATTCTTCGATTTAACTTGAAATTTTCCTTTCGATGTAGTTGAAGGATGCGAAGGTGAAGGTGTTTCTAAAGATAGTGATGTGCCAACATTTTTATTTTTATTCCTCGGTAAACCAATTATTTTATTAACTTGATTCATGCCAATTTTTGTATCCCAATCTGAACACTATAAAAAAATTGTCAGAATGAATGATAAAAAAAAAAAAAAATTTGATGATGTTTTTATTTTACCTACATACATACATACATATATCCAGAATTCTATCTTCACATACTTTACCGTTATTCACCAACTTTTCTTTTATATTTAATAATTTTTGGTTCATTCTAATTTACTTAACTTAAGATTAAACTAATGAACCGATTCTAGTTTAATGTCCGCAGATTACAAACTTATTCCAATTTTTTAAAAATTAAATTGACAAATAAAAATTACAAATAATTTTTTATAATTATGGGAAAACACTTGTTATGTCGACAAAAATCCTGGATCAAAAGAACGTCGCTACCGCTTTATAGTATCTTGACCAAACTTCACAGAAACCTTCGTTGACATCCTCAAAAGACCCTGCCAAAATGTTTGTTAGTAATATGACAAAAATCACTAAAAGTGCATTTTGCGGTTTACCGAAATTTGACCAATCTTCACGAATAGACCTTCCTCATAATAGGGTAGCTAACAGAATTTTGGTTAAACTTCACAGAAACTTTCGAAATCATCCTCAGAAGATGCTACCAAAAGATTTGTTAGTATAGTTTTACAGACTGCAATAAAACTGCATTTGTGTCAAATTGCTTTACCGAAGTTTGGCCAAACTTCACAGAAACCTTTAGTCTACATCCTCAGAAGACTACAAAAAGATCTGTTAGTAGTTTTTCAAAATGCATTAAAATGCTTTATCGAATTTTGACTTAACTTCACAGAAACCTTCGTAAACATTCTCAGAGGACCCTACCAAAAGTTTTGTTAGTAATATGACAAAATGCACTAAAAATGCATTTTGCGGTTTGCCCTTTACCGAAATTTGACAAATCTTCACAAAAAGATCTCTTCAATAGGATAGCTAACTTTATAAAAAAATATTGAAAAATTCTGCTTAGCCATTGTCGAGTTTATCGAGCCCGAACATAAGGCAACTTATTTTTATATATTAGATAAATTCAAACACTTGAACAGAAAAAAAAATTATTAACAGAATAAAATTCATATTTAAATAGACATTGATGTAATATAAAAAAGGCAACAAAAGCAAATACGATAGAAGAAAGAGAAGTTCATAAGAAATAAACAAAAGCTTGTCAACTATAAAAACTGTATTAAATATGACTTACATATTCTCAAAAATATAAAATTATCTTTGAAATTGCAGACAGAACAACTTTAGCGCGCCTTTTGTTTGCACTCCGCGTTCGATAAATGACACTTGAGATGTGACAGCTGTCAAAAGGTATAGAGCCCCATAAGCCATAACACTAAGAAATTAACTGGAAAATACATGGTAAGAAGTAAGACACAGAGTCGGTAGAAGAATACTCTTTACAAATAACATCCTGCATTAGAAGTTCAGCTTTATTTGGAACCACATTAAAATTTTACAAGCAAACGTCGTTTGACTCCGAATGTTCGAACGGCTGAAAAATGTCTTTTGCACTATAAAGGCGCGTCCATATTATGCCGAATGATATCTATCGGCCTATGCCAAGCCGAACGAGTATCCATTTGATTCGGTTTGAGTTCGGTTCGGTTCGGGATGGCTTTCGCCACGACCATACTTATTCGGGTTGGCCTGTCAGTATCATTCGGCATAATATGGACGAGTCCTTACACTGTAACGGGCTAGTGCTGGCTTGTGGGTCGTTGCTGGCATGCGAGCCTCCGGCTTATTTGCTCGTCGCGTCGATGGGGTAATTAGGCATGTAATGAAAATATACAGGGTGATTCACCAGCGTTGTGCCAAAAAGCTAGAGCGTGTAGGTTAAGTTGAGACAAGAAAAAAGTCGTATGGGAGGGGGGGTCTATTCCCCTCCGTTTAGCCGGGAGGGGCAATTTTCTGAAAAATTGACTTATTTTGTAAAAAAAAATATTTAAAATCAACGATTTCGTTCACAACACCGTCTTATACCTTTTTGGAAAGCCAAAAACTTTTCATTTTATTTTGTTTTTAAATTAAATTGTTTTAACGAATAGTTTAAAAAATATAAATTTTCAAACTCAAAATTTTGAAAAAAAATTTGAAAAAATAATTTTAAAACTAATTTTTTTCAAAATTGTACGTAATTAAGTATAATTTTTGTTCTCAGAATTCAACGCTTCCATTAATCTTTAATCCAACACTGGAAACCGTATGGCTCTACGACTTTTTGTTGCCAAGGTATTCAAAAATAACCGAACCTACTTCTTCACAAAAACACGAAAAAATTGGCTAAATGGTCACTTGTGCCATCCCGTAAGGCTAGGTTTTCTTGTTTTTGTGAAGAAGTAGTAGTAATAGTAATAGTAATAGTAATAGTAATAGTAATAGTAATAGTAATAGTAATAGTAATAGTAATAGTAATAGTAATAGTAATAGTAATAGTAATAGTAATAGTAATAGTAATAGTAATAGTAATAGTAATAGTAACAGTAACAGTAATAGTAATAGTAATAGTAATAGTAATAGTAATAGTAATAGTAATAGTAATAGTAATAGTAATAGTAATAGTAATAGTAATAGTAATAGTAATAGTAATAGTAATAGTAATAGTAATAGTAATAGTAATAGTAATAGTAATAGTAATAGTAATAGTAATAGTAATAGTAATAGTAATAGTAATAGTAATAGTAATAGTAATAGTAATAGTAATAGTAATAGTAATAGTAATAGTAATAGTAATAGTAATAGTAATAGTAATAGTAATAGTAATAGTAATAGTAATAGTAATAGTAATAGTAATAGTAATAGTAATAGTAATAGTAATAGTAATAGTAATAGTAATAGTAATAGTAAAAGTAATAGACAAGGCAATGCTAGAAAATGAGTGGTGTAATTGATGTGGGTATGTTTTGTTACGTTTTTTTAGCTTGTTTTTTATTACTTCCTGCAAGACATTTCGCATTTCGTATTTTCCGCATTTTAATCAAGTCTTTTCCTTATATCGTTTAAAGTTAATTTCATCTTTTATTAATTAGTTTCTCGATTATATTAAGACTTACGTTCATTTCAATTTCGATTACTTCGTCATCGTTTGTTTCTCTACTATTTTTTACGTAAAGAGAACAAGAGCTTTAAAATTTGCGCGAATTTAAATGCTTTTGGTCTTTTACAAAAAAACATTAAGTTCTAATCCACTCCGTTGACTAATCAACGAATTAGACACAATTACAAACACTGGAAACTGAGGCCATTGGCTCAAGACAACACAAGACAATAACACGACAGAGAGAGACAGACAGAACAGAAGAGAAGAATAGACAATATATGCAGACCGACAACAAAGAAGTTGAGGCCTCCCCACCCAAAATCATTTCCCAAAAAAAATGAAAAAAAAATTTAAAGTTAACGAACGGAACCTTCCGAGTTTTTTTCGCTGCGAAAGCTTTGATAGACGGGTTTGTCCCATCGTTTTATGATTTTAGTTTTTGGAAATAAGCGCTCGCAATTTGGAACCATCAAAACTCAATGCAATTTCGAGATTTAGGAAACTTATAACTTAATCCTACTAATATTATAAATGTGAAAGTTACGAAGTTTGGATGTTTGTTGCTCTATAATGCCAGAACAGCTTAACGGATCTGGATAAAATTGGCAGAGAGATAGATTATAGTCTGGAATTAATAGCATATTGACACTTTTTAAACCAGTAAATTGTATCGTTCCCGTGGTATAGATTTGTTTTAATTTTTGAAAGCACACCAGAATGGATTTTTATCCCGGTAAAATGTATGGTTCCCGTGGGATGGATTTGTTTTTTTTTGTCTGCAATAGCACATATAGGCTTCTTTTTAAATCTGTAAGATTTATGGTTCCCGTGGGATATATTTGCTTTATTGTTTGAAATCACGCCAGAATGTCTTAACTGATCTGGATGAAATTTAGCACAGAGATAAATAATAGTCTGGAATAGCATAAAGTCAACTTTCTATCCCGGTAAAATGTATGGTTCCCGTGGGATAGATTTGTTTTAATTTTTGAAATCACGCCAGAATGGCTAAACGGATCTGAATGAAATTTGGCGCAGAGCAAGATTATAGTCTGGAATAGCATATAGGATACTTTTTATAACGGTAGAATGTATGGTTTTCGTGGTATGGATTTGTTTTAATTTTTGAAATCCCGCCAGAATGGCTAAACGAATCTGGATAAAGTTTAGCACAGAGATATGTAGTGGAAAAGTATATAGGATACTTTTTATCAAGGTAAAATGTATGGTTCCTGTGGGATAGATTTGTTTTAATTTTTGAAATCACGCCAGAATGGCTAAACGGATCTGGATGAAATTTAGCACAGAGATAGATTATAGTCTGGAATAGCACATATGTTAATTTTTATTTCGGTAAAATATATGGAATAATAGTGTGATATTAGGTGGTTATGTGTGTTGCTAGTTAAAACGCAGCTCCCTTAAAGAGGGTGGCTAGGGAGCCATAATTTAAATAATTAAGCTTGTTGTAATGTCTAGTGAATTATAATTTATTCTTCAATTCTTACAACTACTTATACTACTTCTATTCTATTACAATCATTTGGGCTACCCCCACTTAGCATACAGAAATGCAATGCAATACAATTAATTTGCATTTCTATTGAGTCCATCAAAATATTACAATATAACTCAATCATATTAGATGGTTGGAGTGTGTTACATAAAACAAATTGTGCCACTTTAAACTTATATAATATCAACAATGCATCGATAGCAAGAGTGTCAACGACATCGAAAACAAGTGGTCACGATTTGGGTCTTCGAAGAAAATTAATAATAAAGCATAGCTCTCTTGTTTTTAACTATGGGGTCATTTGTGAATGAAGTGCTTGTGGCTTTGATGTTTGAATGATATTACACTACAGTAGCTCTGAAATTTTGGTCTTCGAGTATTTGGTAGTTAAATAGCTTCGGAGATTGGTCTTTTCCATAGTCGTTTTGTAGGTACACGTCGATCAAAGAAATTGAACATACTTTTTATTAAGACGAGCAAATTTTCCGCATCAATCTTCTTAACAGTGGCGATTCCTCTCAGTTGGCTAGGTTGGCTGCGCCAACCCAAAAATAAATAAATACAATTCATATTAAAAGTATCATGAAATAATATTTTGTGTACAAAATACAAACCTGATTGAGTTTTCTTAAAACCCATGTGTTTACCTAATTACAACAAAACATTTTTCATTCAACCGCAGCAATCTCGTGACATTTTACTCCCATTCAAAATGGCATTGGAAATAGCGCATTCACATTCTAATTCAAATCGTATCCAAACTCCCCTTACCCTTCGTGTGCTGCTTCATTCCACCTTTAATGCATAAAATCGATGCTCAAAATAATAGCCATACTGCGAATGGCGAATCAAAGGAAAACAAAATAAAACTTAGCCAGCAATCGCATCATTGGCAACGCACACGCAGGGTTGAAAATGTAAACCTAGAAAAGGAAGCAGATTGCCAGGAAAATCTAAATAGGTTTGCAAAAAGTATTAAGTACTAAGTAGGGTCTACATTAAAATTAAATGCACGAATATGTCGAACATACCTACTTGATCTGTGGGTGCCATAGATGGTTTTTGAGCAATAAAAACTACTCTTTGTTGTATAAAATATGCAACTAAGTTCAAAATATTTGTTTAAGAAGTGTTTATTTCCCGCATTTCGAGCATATTGACAGTTTTATAAGATACGTCAATTTTACCGTTATTTTCGTTATACGAAGACGAGTAATTGAATTAATTTGCTTCTATACATCAGATGTCCGTTACTTGAATTAAGCCCAAACATAAGAACAGTTTAGAAATCAAGAAAATTCTACCAACAAATACACACAAAGGGCTTAACACGATATCTAGGAAAAAAGTTAGAGCAACAAAATCTAGAAAAAAAATACTTAGAATTGGGACAATCCAGAAAACCGAAAATCTAGAATACTTAATCTCGAAAATCCAAAATCTAGAAAAAGAAATCTAGAATGGACAAAATCTAGAATTATTAATATTAATACCAGATTTAGAATCCCTCTAAATTAAAAAAAGAATCTAGAATACTTTTTTTCTAGATTCTAGACTCCATCTTTTCTAGATTTTATCTTTCTATATTTTTTTTTTTTATAGATGTTGTCCTTTCTTAATTCTGACACTCTGGGTAACGTGTCGTCGTGATCCCGCCCACACAGTACATACAAATTGTTTAAACCGTTTTTAAATTTGTTTTCTAAAACTCAAAGGTTCGATATGTGCTAGCTACAATTAAGCAACCGTTACTCCTTAAAACATAGGTGCGATCTTGTGGGTGCTATGAAAGATATATACTTTAGGAAGTGCGAACTATTTCGTTAATGTGGTTGTCCACTTTAATAAAACCTTTGAAACCTGTTTTCCGTAAATATCATTTGTAGCCGAAAACTAACAAAATGAAGTTTTTTTTTCTATGTAACAAAGTTGAATAAAAATCGTTCAAGCCTTTTTTGAGCAAATTAGAAATAAAATGCACGACTGGGTAGCACCAACTTGCTCTAATGTGTGACAGTGGTCTAGGCTCTAGGGGATTAAGATTTTGATAAAAATAAATTTTTCAAAATTCTTAAATAAATATTTTAAGTAATTTGAGCTGAAAAAAGTACGCCATTTTATTTCTTGGATGCATTTGAATTGATTAGAATAAATTTATGAAAATCTATGGAGCTGTTTTTGAGAAAAAAAAAGTATAAATGTTTTTCATACAAATGAAAAAAATTAAAAATTCGTTTTTAAACGTAAATTTGCTTCTTTTTGGTTTACTTTTGGATCCTTGGTGTAGCCAACCTAATATTGGAGACCAGTAATCGCCACTGCTTCTTAATGCGATTAAGAAATCCAAATCTCGAACGTACAGCTTCATAAGCGTGCAATCTTTTAGTCAGAGAAACATACAACTGGCCGACACGATTACTGGGACTTTCTCCTCCTTTAAAATAAGAAACGGTGCCGTGACAAAGATTGGTTTTAATAATTTGATATCGCGTTAGCATAAAATAAAGTAATAGTAAGAAATTCGATCGATATCTAATTTTTAACACCAATCTTTAGTTTTTGAGCATAAAATAAAGTAATAGTAAGAAATTCGTTGGATATCTAATTTAAAAAAAAAAAAAAAAGATCACAAAAAATAATAGACTTGGTTACCAAGCCAACTGCGTAAAAATCTCGAGTACTATAATTGTTGTTCTTATTTGGCAGGATGTAACTTTTAAAAAGCGTCATGGGGCCGAATTTGGCATGATGTCACAAGCGAATTTGGCCCTATGACGCTTTACATTGTGCCAAATTTAAAAATTTGCTCTAATGTCGCTTTTGAAAGCGACACAATGACGCTTGGCACAATGTCACGGCACCGTAAGAAATTCGCGCAAGTCTATCACAATTCTTATTTCAATAAATACTTTGAAATCATGAAAAATTAAAATGTGTACTCAAAGCGTCTTTGTGCCGAATCGGCCCTAAGAATGACGCTTTCGAAAGCGTAATTGTGCCAAATTTTTAAATTTAGCACCATGACACTTGGCACAATGTCACGGCTCCTAAGAAACATGCTCTGAATATTTATATTTTTTAAAATAAAAATGATGATATCTCACATTTTCAAAATGTGGCATATCATACTATTACAATAAGCCCTTTGTATATAAATTCTGAACGGAATCAAGAAATTGAATCGCTTGTGGACAAGAGTAAGCAGCTGCTTTTCCAACTAAATTGAGAGAATAACCACAACATGGCACAAACGCCGATAAATGATTTCTCTCAAAAAAAAAAAAACTTGCATCAATTTGTATTGTTGAATGAAAATTTTTAAATTTGGCACAATGACGCTTGGCACAATGTCACGGCACCGTAAGAAATTCGCGCAAGTCTATCACAATTCTTATTTCAATAAATACTTTGAAATCATGAAAAATTAAAATGTGTACTCAAAGCGTCTTTGTGCCGAATCGGCCCTAAGAATGACGCTTTCGAAAGCGTAATTGTGCCAAATTTTTAAATTTAGCACCATGACACTTGGCACAATGTCACGGCTCCTAAGAAACATGCTCTGAATATTTGTATTTTTTTAAAATAAAAATGATGATATCTCACATTTTCAAAATGTAGCTTATCATACTATTACAATAAGCCCTTTGTATATAAATTCTGAACGGAATCAAGAAATTGAATCGCTTGTGGACAAGAGTAAGCAGCTGCTTTTCCAACTAAATTGAGAGAATAACCACAACATGGCACAAACGCCGATAAATGATTTCTCTCAAAAAAAAAAAAAAAAAACTTGCATCAATTTGTATTTGCCACTCATGTTTACAGCATTGACATATGATTGGCCGCGGAAATCCAGAATGTCTTTTTGATATTCATCTTAAATTGTGGCTCCGGCAGTATGACAACAATTTGTAAAAAAAGGTGAGAAATTATTCATTTAACATAGATCCTTCCATATATCGAACAAATATAGTTAATTGATCCATATGAGATTCGTCGGGAGTAGAATAACTTACTTACTTACTTTATTACACTTTTTCTTTGCGGCACGAACACGATAGGGGGAGGGGAATTTATTTAATTAAAATCATTATTCTAATCGATCTTTAAAAAAAAAAACGCGATCAACTTAATTTCATAAATCAAAAAAAGAAGTACTTGTACACCGATACCGACGGCGGCGACGCACACGAATTAATTATTTCTTTACTCAAACTACCACGAACGAAGAACACGAAAGAGAATGCGAAATAAAAAAAGTGTAATAACAGCTAGATCAAAATAGCTGTCACCACGGCTGCTCAGCTGGGGTGGGTTCGGTGGAAGAATTTTTGGGCTTCTTCTGATAAACTTTATTGATTTATCGAATCGAAATAGCTTATCAAAAGAACATGTAGGTATGCACAGTAGGGTGCAAAAAAAGTTAGGCGCCAGGAATTTTTTTCTAAAACCGAATTAGAAAATTCCAAAACTAATTTTAGGATTTTAAGGACCGATATTTTAAATAAAAAGAAGGAAGTTAAATGAAGATAATTATTTTATTGTTTTGGGAAACCTTGGGACAGAAGATCCCTGGACTAAAACCCAAAAGTCTTTTCAAATAAAAGGTAGGTTATACAATATTTTAATATGGCCGTTTGGCTCAAAGGCAAACAGTTGCAATTAAATAAAAAGAAAGGCAAATAAAAACAAACGAAAAAAATAAAACAGGTTTTTAATTAAAAAAAAAGAAGGCGCGTCCCGAAAGCTAAGTGACAAACTCGAACACAAACTGATTGAATATAAATATATAATTTGAAATTGCAAATATATATTTATGTTCAAAATCTATCACAATCTACTTATCTTGGTTGAATATCTCCTTTCACCTATCTCCTGTTAAAATCCTCACGTCTCGAATTTCGATTTCCAAAAATGCTCGATCTAAAGTTTCTATCCAACCAAAACAAAAATGTCTCCTCCTCGATTTTTTTTCTCCTCCAAATTTCTCGATATTTCTTTCTTTTTCAAATTTTGTCTTCGCGCTTGTAAGTCTCTCACCAGAGTGACTTCCAAGCTCATTTTCATCAACAACTTTCTTCCCTCGTCCATTCCAATCATTCACTCATACATACAACGCTACACAACCATTCGTTTCGAGATCATCGGTCACGGCTTTCTGGAAGCATGACGCTCTCCTAGAAAACAACCGTCGTGGGATCTAACGAAACATACTCATACGCACACAAACACGGTTTCAACAAGTTGTTGGATGTGTTTCCAAAACTTGCCAAAACATACTCTCACGCCCACCAACACAGTTTCGACAAGTTATTGGATGTGTTTCCAAAACTTGTCGAAACATTATGGACGAGTTCAGACTATTTCCCAACTAAAACTATTTTCGAGAAAAATTGAGAAGAATTAAAATCGAAGAGAAGTCTCAAATAGGCTTTTTCCTACTACTCTACTACTATCGCTCGGGATTCGAAGCGCGAATTATTCAACAAACTAGCTATTTTCGAAGATACAGAGAGGAGCGTTACTTTAATCATTTTCAAAATTCTACAGAACTAATCTAATCCCGTTAAAAACCCATTTTGTACATTAAACAAATTTACGTTATTTTAAGTTAATATTAAAATTACTTTACGTTAAAATGAAAGGATATTAAAATTAAAAGATAATTATAAGAAGGTGTATAGTTGTTGTTGCTCATTTTATGTAGGTAAGTAAGAGTCCACCTGACTCCTTACTTCTTCGGCTCATCCGCCGGCTCTCTTCTCATTTTAGAACGTCGTACTCGGACACCTGCTTGGGTTGCTTTTGCAAAATAAGGCTAGGTACACCACTGGTTGATGAGACCATGGTTGCCCTCAACTTCGCCAATATTTTGCATCCACAACGAGAAAAAGAAAAGGGCAAAAGAAGGACCAAAGGGAAGTTTTTGTTGCGGTAAAATTTACCGTAACAACTTAAGGTGGCGCAGACAGTCCATTGTGGACCACGGCCTCAACCAACAATCCTCGCCAGCTAGGCCGGTCCCTTGCCAGTGGCCTCCAGTTGCGCACACCAAGTTGGTTGAGGTCATTTAACACTTGATCGCGCCACCTTAGATGGGGTCTTCCAGAACTGCGTCGGCCCTCCGGGTTGGAATTGAAGACTCGTTGGGCAGGAGCGTTTTCGTCCATACGCTCCACATGACCCAGCCATCTAAGCCGCTGAATTTTTGGCTTCTAAACCAATTCAATGTCGCTGTATAGCCCGTACAGTTCGTCATTGAATCTTCTCCTCCATACTCCATTGATACATACAGGCCCGAATATCACCCGAAAAATCTTTCTCTCAAAGCACCCCAGCCTGTATTCATCCGATTGTGTCAGTGTCCACGCTTCTGCCCCATACAGCAGGACTGGGATGATAAGGGTCTTGTATAGTGTCTCCTTGGTCCTTTGAGAGAGGGCTTTACTACTAAGATGCCTTCTTAGCCCGAAGAAACAGCGATTTGCTGTTATAGTGGAACCCAAATAGACAAAGTCCTTGGCAACCTCAAAGTTATATCTGTCCATTGTGACGTTTTGTCCGAGCCTAAGGTGATGATCTACTTCACCCGATTACAGCATATACTTTGTTTTATCTTCATTTACAGCCAGACCCATTCGAGGCGCTTCCACTTCAATACTTGCGAATGCTCCACTGACAGCGCGCTTCGTTCTTCCAATAATGTCAATATCATCAGCATAGCCAAGTAATTGAAAGGATCTAAAAAAAATCGTACCGCTGGTGTTGACATGCGAGTTGCGTGCAATTGCCTCAAGCATGATGTTGAAGAGGTTACATGACAGCGCGTCACCCTGTCGTAAGCCTTTCTCGACATTAAATGAGTCGGTGGTGTTCTTACCAACCTTGACGGAGCAGCGCGAGTTCTCCATAGTCATCCTGCACAATCGAACGAGTTTGGCAGGGATGCCAAGAAGCGACATGGCTCTGTATAGCTCGTTCCTGTTTACGCTGTCATAGGTGACTTTAAAATTGTTAAAGAGTTGGTGAGTATCGATCTGGAATTCTTGGGTCTTTTCCAAAGTCTGCCAAAGTGTGAAAATTTGGTCAACGGTTGACTTACCGGGCCTGAAACCACACTGGTAGGGGCCAATCAGTTCACGTGCGAAAGGATTCAGACGTTTAAACAGAATGGCCGACAAGATTTTGTAGGCGATATTTAGGAGACTTATACCTCTGTAGTTGGCGCAGCTTAGAGTATCTCCTTTCTTGTGGATAGGGCACACAATGCTGAGGTTCCATTCGTCAGGCATACTTTCATCCGACCAGATTGTACAAATGAGTTGGTGTATGCTCCTCACCAAATCATCTCCCGCTGCTTTGAAAAGTTCAGCCGTAAGGCCATCAGCTCCAGCAGTCTTGTTGGACTTTAGTTTAGATATTGCTATCCGAACTTCTTCTTGGTCGGGAGGACGGAAATTTTGTTCATCATCATCCAAATCGAATGGATCATTCTGCCTGACAGCGATTAGTTGGTTGTCTTCGCCGTTTAACAGTCTGCAGAAGTGTTCTTTCCAAATTCTTAGCACCGACTGGGTATCTACAACGACATTCCCACCCTCGTCTCTACATGCTTCCGCTCGGGCTTTGTAACCCTTGGACGAATGCTTTACCCTTTGGTAGAACTTTCGAACATTGCTTCTGCCGTAGCACCCCTCAATAAATTCAACCATTCGTTTTTCCAGTTCTCTTTTTTTTCTTCTGAAAAGTCGATGTTCCTCTTTCCTCTCTTGCTGATAAACCGCACGGGAAGCGCTCTTGGCAGCTCTAGTTCTGGCATTCAGAACTGCATGATAGTGTAATGTTTATCGCTGCCCTATTGTTTAGTATTATACTGAGCTCTTCGGTCGTTTCAATCCGAGCATCAAAGTGCACGATAGTATTACTGAGGTCTTCACCCGAAAATAGCGAGTCAAATATTTATTGGTTTAAGACTGATTTTTATTTACAAATGACTAGGCTATTTATACTTAAATCTATCTTACAAATAGTTGGGTTCATCCCTACTCTTATACCTATTACAATTTTGATTTTAGTTCTCATTATGTTATTTCATTATTAACCCACAAACGATGGCCCGAATGACGACAAAGATTCGAATTCCATTGGAACAGAATGAACGTTAAGTTCAATCCACCCAAATGCAATTCGATGCCCTTAGCCACCGCGACACATTCAGGTACAGTCATTAATTGTTCTATTTATGAATCATTTTGTGCACAACGATTTACAATGGTAACATGATTATTCAAAAAGATTATTCAAAACAAAAATGATTGTGTGATAACTGACAATTCACAAGTTTGTTCAAATGAAGGTCAGTGTATCGACGTTATGTATATACACAACAATAGGCTTCGTCATTGGCCAAGTGTGCGAGCTTGCACTCATCATCGAACCAGGTGTTTCGTTGTGGTCGCCTAATGAAACCCAAAACATCCGTGGTAGCGGTTTTGATGGCCATTTTGCAATGTTGCCACTAGGCCTCTGGGTTTGGCGCAGGCGCCGGGCTTGTCGAGAGATAAGAGGAGACATGATTGGCAAAGGTTGTGGCGGTCTCTTGCGATTGTAACTTCGCAACATCAAACTTTCTCACAGTGGATGTTCGATTCTGCGGTCTGGTGGAGATCCGCATTCGCACTTTAGCTACAACACGGAAGTGGTCCGAGTCTATGTTGGCAATTTGGCTGACGGTATTTTGATCAGGAGACCGCCAGGTCCCCTTGTGTATATTGAGGTGTGGGAAGTATGTGCTAGCTAAGATGACACTTCGCCCCGCAGCAAAGTCGATTAGCCTGTGTCCGTTACCGGAAGTGTTGTCGTGCAGCCTATGCTTTCCGACTGTCGAGCCAAAGCTACCCTCTTTTCCGATTTTGGCGTTGAAGTCACCAAGAATAATCTTAGTGTCGTACTTCGGGCATTCATCATACGTCTTCTCGAGAAGATCGTAGAATTCTTCTTTGGTCGTGTCATCTTTTTCCTCCGTGGGGGCGTGGACGCAGATCAGCGAGACTTCTTGCCTAAGCCTTCCTCTTACCACAAATCCGCATCCAAACAGCCGCTGTTTTCTTGTCCTGTAGCACTTGTCACAGTTTTTCATCCTCCTTGTGCCTTCACCATCCCATCGCACTTTTTGGATGGTTGCGATGTCGGCTTTGACACCATCTAGGGAGGGCTTCCACTAATTTTTCGGCTACACGTGGTCTGTTAAGGGTCCGGACATTCCACGTGCAGAACCGAAATTCGTTGTCCTTGTTTCGTATGCTAGGGTCGTCATCAGTAGGGTCATCCATATCCGAGGCAATTGGTTGTTTCGGAACTATTAGTTTTTTTTACGTGCTAGGAAAGTTACCCCAACGCACAACCCCCAACCTGGGGGACCAGGCCTTATGCTGCTCTCCTTCTACAAAAGGAGCTGGAGAAATCCAGAGTCAGTAACCCACTACGGGGATGTGAGAGCTACCGTTGTTGGTCGTATATGGGCTCATCCGCCACCTTCTCTATTTCACTACCCTGACTAATAGTAGTGAAAGGACCCAAAGACCTGAGCTCCGAATATGTCGAAGTAGCTCAATGGGGTGCCTACCATATTGTCTGTAAGCGTCGCCGTTGGTTCACTTAATTGGAAGCTCATCCGCCACTCGCTTGCTTTCTGAGGGGTTCGTACAGAATAAACTGCTACCCAACAAGAGAAACAGAGGAGCTTTGTGGCAGGGCAATTATAGTGTTTCTATTTTTCTGTGATCAACACTCGCGCCTATAAGTTCAGCAAGTCAAGTCCGGGTGAACAAGACCAGTACCCGATGGCTACCACTTGGAGGTAAAATAAGCACAATTGATGCGTATGAGACAGTTGCAACGCTGGGCATCGCCATGTTGATACCAATCAGGGTCTACCCTATTCATACAGCACCCAATAGAATAATATTTGG